>CM034153.1:47172445-47824945 GCA_019776745.2 Taxus chinensis
TGGGCAGCCATATTGATTTTATTCAACACCATGTAAATAAGCAGCAGAGAAAAATTGGCGCCCCCATTAGAGGAAGGATTTTGCACAGACAAAGTGCTAACAAAGGCTAAAGCTTCCAGATTGGCGCATGCTTTGGAAAAGGTTCATCTTCGTCTGCACAATTGTTTTCACAGGTGTTAAAGGAGCTCAGGTGTTGATTGAAAGGATTCATGCTCTCTTTATGTGCAAATTAGACACCAATTTTTGGGGCAGCAGGCTTGAAAAGTGCAGATTTTTATAATTTAAATTCACTATTCATACCCCGGTGGCCATTTTTGTCTGAATAAATTGCAGGAATTCATTACAGGTGCTTTATAAAAGAAGAGGAGCTTTTATCAATGTCCAATACATTGCATATATCCTCCGAATCTGAGGAATTGTCCAGATCTACACCAGTATTGAAGAATTCCAGTCAAATAAGAAGAAAAAGACATTCAGACAAAGATAGACAAAGCTATGGCAAAGAAAGATGAAAAAGAAACCTCTTGCTAAATTGATAGACAGATCCAGAGCAGGAGAAACTTCACTCATGCGTGCAGATTGAAAGCAGTGGAATTATTCAAGTTGCAGCTTTTCCATCCATAGCCCAGTTGCCAAATTTTGTTATGCAGGTGCAGATCTATATCCAGATCCATATGCAGATCCAGATCCAGATCTCATAGTTGCAAAAGCTTCTGGCACAAAGGCTTCATCCTCTTGTTTTGAATGCAACCCGTGAAGAAGATAGTGCGTGGAAAATTCCTTCCAAGATCCGGTGCATGTGCTCTCATCTTCCAGTTGAAGCTTTCATTGAATTTTCATTCATCCGGAGTGCTTTCCAGAATTTTTAATTGCTCATATGCAATTAAAGATTAAGGATGATGAGTTATCTACGGCCAACCTTGCACTGATGCATGTACAACAGAAGAACTGCAAAAGCTTCAAAGGATAAAAGAGAAGACAATGTGAAGGAAAAATTCCAGCTTGCTTCCAATTCCAACTGCTTGCAATTCCAGCTTGTTTCCAGATCCAGCCGCTTCAAGATCCAACTAATTCTAGCTTGTTTCTAGATCCAGTTTGAATCAGCTGCATGCAAACATGAAAAAAGACAAAGTTAGCTTTCCTCTTCCTTCTTCTTTCCTCCGACAAAGTCAGCTTTCCTCTTCCTTCTTCTTTCCTTCGACAAAGTAATTGAGCGATCAATTCAATTATACAACTTAAGTGATTGGTTTAAAAGCCATTACTTGAAGAAGTCATTACTTGGAGATAGGTGGCGGACGTGCATAATAGAAGGTTCTATTTTCAGTTGCAAATCATACATGTCACGCAAAGAGGAATTCCAGGAAGGAGATTGCCAGCTGTTTCTTTTTCAACTTCCACATGTGTCAGTTCAACTAAAGCTTCCAGCTTGTAATTGCCCCTCTACATTCTATAAGTAGAGGAAGAACCTTCGGGTTAATCATCGATCAGAATTTGTGAGAAGCAATCTTGTGTTCTAGACTTTGTGCTGAACCCCTGAGAGCCACTTGTTGCAGAGGAATACAAAGAAGCAGGTTTCCGGAGAACTTTGTGTCACGGCGTACTGTGTTTCTTGCTTTTAAATCTTAGATCTTTAAAGTAAACTTTGTGTTATTTTAGATCTGGATCTAGAACTACCTTTGCTTTAGAATTTTGTGTGTGTTCAAATCTATTAAGTTTCTTCTATGTGCATGCAATTAGCTCTGATATCTACTGATTGGGATGTACATCTTCCTTACTTCTTCTTTGTAATTCCTTTACTTCCTTCTTCTATAATCTTCCTTTCTTAAACAGCTGCTTACTTGCTGCAGAACTTCTTAGTTATGGTTCATGAACTAAGTTGTTAAAGTAAAACCCCTGATAGATAGAAACACATTTTTATTGACAAATCTGACACGGGAGCCTCACCGGTTAAATGAGGGAGATTTATCTCATGACTGCCTAGGTTTGATGCTATGCAACCAATACATCTCCCGGTAGCTTGTTGATCTCGGCCAAAACACTCAGGTTACTCTCTGCAACTGTAATTATTCCTTTTATGCTTTCTATCAGTTGCTTTAGTTGATTTTCTGCATCGTTCATAACCTTTAGGCGGGCTGGCACTTCCCCAAGTTGCACAGAAGCTTGACGAATAATCAGATCCTTCCATTCGTCAATAGCCTTTACTTGATTGCTTGCATCTTCCATTTCCTGCATAAGATGATCACTCACCTGCGCTGAAATGGGCTGAACGGAAGGTTTAGCAACCTTGGCTATGATCTCACATAATTGAGATATTTGCTTCTGCAGCTCTTCTTTCTCCGCCTTTTCACTGTCAAGCCTAAGGAACAAAGCATCCAGCAACGTCTGCGTGTCTTGCTTCAATCCTTCAGTGGTAGCTTGACCGAGTGGTATTTTGGTCACTGTCACATCTTCTGCCGTGAGTTCCTCTTCTACCTTTCCTTCCGCCGGGATTAATATCTCAGCAAACTTCTCTCCCGAATCCTCGATGATCAACCTAGAAGTTGCCTTAGCAACTTTAGGCCTTCTGTCTCTTCTGCTCAGATCCTGAAGTAGCTGCAAGTCATGTTCCTCTAAGTTCATCTCTATCCTTGCTTCTGGAACCAACTGCAAAGCTAACCATTCCGAGAAATTACTTCTTGGAGAATGAGAAGTTGCTGAGTGCGCTACTATTTCCCGCTCTGCATCCTCTCCATCAGAAAGTGCTACAGTATCATGGCTGCCATCCTCTGAAACATCCAAGGACAAAGCTCTTTCGAACTCCGTCATCTGCAGCTTCAACATCTCCTCTGGAACGGGTGCTGAACGAAGTGGCTGCGGAGAGAAGATGAACGTTGCTGGTTTTAATGAAGGCATGGAAACATCCTGCTGCTGTGGTGCAATAGTTGGTGATCCCCTAGGTACTGGAGAAGTCGGAGTCAAAGCTATGGTCGTAGAAGTGGTCTTCTCTTTCTCTTGAGATCTTCTGCGTACTTTCAACTTCTCGGACCTTCTGATGCTCTCTCCTTCATGCTTTCGCTTGAGGGAATCTTCTGCGCCGAAGTTGCCCGTGATTTGATTCATCAATACTTCATCAAGGCAGTATCCCTTCGTTAGCAACCAGCTCGAAGTACTCACCAACACAGCTCCGGATCTTTCTTCTATTGTGCTGCAGCCGCCATTGCTATCCTGTAGTAGAGCTTTATCTCCTCCCATTTGATGGTAAGTTTCCAGTACCACGTTCCCATCATCTTTAAGATCCGCAGGTATCCGCGCTAGACCAAAGTCAAATACTTGCTTTGCCGACAGCCTGCTGAAATCTTTCTTTCTGACCTCGTACTCACTTCTGCACTTCATCCAGAAATCTTCTAGCGAAGGTACATGTGCGTACTCCTGGGAGATTGTCTTCCTGGCTATTCCAAATGGATCAAAATTAAGCCGTGCAGGGAAGAACTCTTGCTCATACTCGGACAACATTTGTGCTTCCATTCCTCGAGCTCTGTGAATGCTGATGCAACTGTAATATCCCACAGTGAGTGGGAAGTAGCCTGTAGACTTGTGCCGCTTCGACTGAAGGTCATGTAATTCCACAAGTTGCCTGCTTAGCTCCATGGCAATCAATCTGTCACTCGGGTACCTTGGCATCTTTGTTGGTTCACCTGAAAAGCTCGTAACCCTGAGATATGTGAAATCAGCAAACTGGATGAATACACTGCCAATCTTGGACACTGCTTCCCATGCTTCCTTGCTTACCCTGTGAGTCTTCAAGTCTTTGTCTAACCTGCAGATGAAATCGTAGAAGAAACCATCGTTGATCACTTTGAAGTCCTTCTCGCACGCAGGTGCAGTAAGCTGTGGGTAGCACTCGAAAATGGGATCCTTGGAAAGAATACCACATCTATCCAGCTTGGAAAAGACACCCTGTGAAGCTGCAGCATATACCAAGTATGAAGTCATCTTGAAGCTGAAGGTACGCTTTACGTTCCGCAGTTGCTCACCGATGTTGCTGCTAATAATTTCTGAGCAACTGATTATAGAATCAACCTTGTTGATTTCAATGGTCCTGATGAGAGCATACATCCATGTCCGGAAAGTGTAGGCATTCGCTTCACCATTCAACCTGCATAGCAATTTGACAATATCATCCGCCTCCTGCACCAAATTGGATCGTGGAAGAGTTCTCGGGAACCTGGAAGGGGATCTAGGCTTCTTCATGAACCGGCTATTCATGATGCTCACACAGTCAGCTTTATGTTTCTCCCACCTACTGTCAGCATCCTGAATGCTAATAGAAGTCACCACCTTTCGCACTGGAATCTTCAGACAATAATCGAAGAATTCTGCATCCAAACGAATTATTGTTTTTCCCGCAACATCACGTACTGATCTGGATGAAGGATGGTAAGATCTAGCACACTCCATCACAAACTCTGGTAATTGGGCTGTACACGGGAAAGCTGCAGCTCGAATAATTCCGCTACTTTTGACCGCACGCATGAGTGAAGTCTTTCCAGCTCTGGATCTGTCAATCAAATCAGAAAGAGGTTCTGGGCCTAGATCCGTGTCTCCTATGTCTGAAAGTTTAGAAGCAATGCATGAATCCATCGTGCTCTCTTTTTCATCTCCTTTCGCCATAGCTTTATCAATCTTTGTCTGAATAATTCTTTTTCTTCTAATTTGGCCTGCTTTCTTCAATACTGGTGCAGATCTGGACAATTCCTCAGATTCGGAGGATATTTGCAATGTATTGGACATTGATAAATACTCCTTTTCTTTTATAAAGCACCTGTAATGAGTTCCTGCAATTTATTCAGACAAAAATGGCCATCGGAGCATGAATAGTGAATTTAAATTATAAAAATCTGCACTTTTCAAGCCTGCTGCCCCAAAAATTGGTGTTTAATTTGCACATAAAGAGAGCATGAATCCTTTCAATCAACACCTGAGCTCCTTTAACACCTGTGAAAACAATTGTGCAAACGAAGATGAACCTTTTCCAAAGCATGCGCCAAATCTGGAAGCTTTTAGCCTTTGTTAGCAATTTGTCTGTGCAAAATCCTTCTTCTAAAGGGGGCGCACTTTTCCTCCTTGCTGCAATTCTTTACCTGTGTGTTGAATAATAAATCCATATGGCTGCCCATGCTTATATAACCTTCACAATTCTATAATTAATAATTGCCCTAACAATTAAAGGCAATTAATTAATTAACAATCATGCTTTTCTCTTTTAAAAATTGCATGTTTAAGGACAGCCATCCAATAAATTAAATTAATCCAATTTAATCCTTCACACAGCACTTAACTTTAGCCTCACAGTGTGCTTTGACCATAGCCACTGAAAATAGAAATTAATTCAATGATTTAATGCCTTAAAAATCATTAAATAATGCCCAAATGGGGCGCACTTTTTCCAAGGAGAGGGGCAGCCACTAAATAAATTAAATTTAATTAATTTAATTGCTCTATTTTAATCCTCTTTTGACTTTTCAACCTCCTCAAGCTTGGGCGCACTTTTTCCAAGGATAGAATTTATTAAAAATAATCAATTTAATTATTTTTATCCATCACCAAAGGGGGCGCACTTTTTTGCACATGTAATTCTATTTTTAAGAATTTTCACCATAATGGGATTCTTTACCCTGCAAGGTAGGCACCACAATCCCATGATCCACTCAAGTGATTTGACTTTTGCAATGGGATTCTTTACCCTGCAAGGTAGGCACTAAAATCCCATGATTTCACTTAAGTCACTTTCCTTTTATTATATCATGGGAATTTTCACCCTGCAAGGTAGGCAATAAATTCCCACTTGCCTATAGCCTCTATTTTTCCCACTGCAGCTTAAGTGACTTTTATAACACGGGAAAAAGTACCCTGCAAGGTAGGCATACAATTCCCATCCTACCTGCGGCTTATATTTTTCCCATCGCAGCTCAAATCCTTTGTTTTCCAAAAATGCGCCCATCCCCGCAGGGGCTTTCCTGTGCACGACTTCGCTTTTTCCCAGTGATCCAGACCTCCGATGATGACTTCCTCCGGGAAAAATGTGCGTGTATGTTTTCCAGCTGCTTCAGGCCAAAAATCGGGCTTACCCGGCGAAGGAGTTGTTCCAGAGAAATTTCACAGAAAACAAAACGGGACACCACAAAAACACGAAAAATTGCCAAAAGTTGCAAATAAAGCTCAAAACTTAAAATAAGTTAAAATCCTTCTGGTATACAGGAATAATAACATATTCGCTTATAACGGAGTTAAAACGGAGCGCAAATAGCCTCATACGGGGCTCAAAATAATTAAATACAAATTTCCCGCAGACAAATCCCGACGACAGAATAAAACAATTTTGGGCATCTGGGTATTTGGCGAAAAGGGCTAATATGGCTCTTTAGGATTATCTTGACGCAATACAGGAACTTTCAGGCAATAAAAACAACAAATGACCCACTATTTTAAAAGTACGAAATTTTTTCGAATTGGGTAGTCACAGATTTCGGGGTGAAATCTGAGTGACACCACATGCTAACAAGATTTTGAAGAGTGTTTAATGTGCAGGGATGTATGCCTAAGGTGATTGAAGAAGTCACTGAGATTCAATGAAAAAAAATATTCTCGAAGGCCTAGAAAGGGCCATTTTTGGCCATTTTGCAACTGTTGAATACCCTCCGAAAACTGAAAGGGAAGATTCAAGCCATTTGGGGATTGTGTAGGAGAGCAATGAAGTTATCTAAGGAAGTTTAGGGAAAATTTGTGGAAGAAATTGATGTTAGGAACTGGTTGAGCAAAATTGGGTTATTTCAGGCACATGGAATGAAGGATAAAACGGTGAAAGCTAACTTGTTTGGATGATTTTGGGAGTTCCGGGAGGAGTTGGAAGCTCATTAAATACTCAATGGAAAGGTCTTGGAATCCTCCACATGATGGAAACATAAATTTTTTCCTAAGTCTTCAAGATTTTTTTGGATTGCTCAAGTCATTGCTGTTGTTCCTTCGTGTTGAAAGGGTGAATGATGCCAAATTTCAAATTGCAGGAAAAATTGACTCTTAACAATGGTTGGAATGATCTCAACAGGTGATTTGGAGTCAAAATCATATAAGGTTTGACCTCAAAACACCCTTCCATGCTTCTAGAGGCAGAAAAAGCACTCTCGGTGTCTTAATTTGCACTTGGCAGGTGACATCAACATAGTAAAACAACATGAGCGGACTTTTGAGCATGCCTTGTCCCCTTGGCTTGTCCCTGGGGTGCAAAGGGGACAAGGGGGACACCAAAGTGTGCTCCCCCATTCATTTGGATGTTTCATCACTTAAAAACATGACTTGAGGTGTTAGGCAAGGTGTATGAGTGAGTTAAGTTGCCAAGACCACTTTTCATGATAGCTGGACCCCTTGGCACATTTTCAAGCCTGACATGTCCCCTTGGCTTGTCCCCAAGGTGGAAGGGGGACACCAAAGTGCGCTCCTTCATCCTGGCCAACTTCTTGCAACTTGGAGCTTACCACTTTTGCACCTATGCACTTCAAAAACTTGCATTTTGATTGACCCCCTCTCATGTACTCAGACCCATGGTGATTTTTCAAGCCCTTGTCCCCTTCGATTGCACCAGGTGGAAAGGGGACAAGGAGGACACAAAAATGTGCCCCTAATCCTTACATTCAGCTCGTGGTCATGTGAAAACCCAATTTTTAGCCCCAAGAAGCCATTTTTCAGCCCCTGCATCTCATTCACATTGAACAGGAAGCTAGAAACTTGTGTAGATCTGGTGCAAAGCGCACTTGTGTGTCCCTTGTGTCCCCTTTGTCCCTCTTGCACTGGTGCAACTCCATGCCAACCATCTCTTAACCATGGTTAAGCTGCCGGGTTAAGTGGTGAGTTGAAACCTACAAGTGAAATGACTAACTCCTCCTCATAACCACTTGATCATTTTCAAAGCATTCAAGCTGCTGTATTTCCCTCCCAAAACCTCCATTTTCACCAGACATGCTGCTGCATTTGTCCCAGAACATCAAGCTCCCAAATCTGAAAATTGCTCATATCTCCAAAAACAGTGCGCCTGATTTCCATCAAACTTTACCAATGCACTCCTTCTAAAAACGCCTTCAAGCTGACTGTAAGAGCATTGCCATTGATGCTCTGTGTAATTTGCAACATCCATTTGAAATTTGTAGCCTGGGAAGTTGCCTTTTTAATTCTACAGAGTTTCGGCAAATGAAAAACCTCAAAAACTGGAGCAGAAGGTCCTGAAGCAAAACATGAACTTTTGAGACAAATTTCGTTGCAACCTAACACCCAGAAGACCTCCATCTAAAAATAGTAAGTGTGCAAGGCTTCACATGTCCAAATATAGTAAGTTTCCAAAAACAACAAGTTCTCAGCACCCGTGCACACCAAACAAGCAAAAACCATCAAAAAGTGAAAATTGGTAAAACTTACTAAAAATAACTATCCCAGATAGGGCACGCCAAAAGTAGTAAGTCTTGCAATTAGACTCAAATCACTTGTATCAATTCACATTCCACTTCTCATTGCTTTTAGCCACAATTGCAAGGCTAGGAAATGATCTTATGGTTCAAATGAGGATGAAAGCCTTCACAAACTCAAAAATTTAGCCTTGAAGTGAAGTCCAGGACTGTGTGTTTCAATCCATCTTGGCAGTCATAAAATGGAATCATCATGTTTTAATGCTGTGGACCATGAAAGGAAAGTGATATCAAACAGGTCTATAAAGGTGAGCCCCAATTCTCAATCATCTCCTCAGAATCTGGCATGGCAATGTGTGATGAATACGATGGTGAATATAGAATCTCTTCTTTCTTCGTTTGTAGCAGAAGATATTTTCAATAAGGGACAGGTGAACAAGAAGGTACTTGGGTCTCCCGAGGTTGCTTCCATCCAAGAAGGAGATATCTTTGTCACTATGGTGAATTGTTGAGCTCTAGACCAAGTATATAGGAGCTCCAGAGTAAGTCTATGCAAGCTCTAGACCAAATACATGGGAAGCTTCAGACCAAAATCTTGACGGAGTCTTTCAACCTCTGTAAACATGAGTTGAGCCCCTCAAGTGAATAACAGTAATTCTCCCGCATCATATCCACTGCCCCCAATGTACCTCAAAGATCACATGCTTACGAGAAGTCACCACAAGTCCACTCAATGCAATTCTCACGACATTATTTTTGAACACTTATTCAATGCTTTGGAGTGTGTCCGCATCTCACAAAAGGAGATTGTAACCACAATGTTTCGGTCCGATAAGAGGTCAGAAGCAAAGAATTTCAATGTAATGAAATTACTTGTATAATTCATATTAAGAGCAACAATAGAACACCAAATAACACAATATTTCAGAATAATGATCTCAATATGCAATTAGAATAGCTTCGCCACTTCGAGGGGGCAACCTCCAAACCATATAATAAGACTCAAATGCTCAAATGATAATGAAATACTACCTATAATCCCCTATATATACTATTCATATGTTATGGCCATCACCAAGGCCGACCTATTAAGCATGAGAAAGTATAAATGATATAATAAAATGATATGGTAAGCCACAAGTCGGCTACTCATATCCTAATACAAGCAATAGGTTAAGGGCGTAGCATGCCCTTCCCCTTCAAACCAACGTTGTCCTCAACGTTGAATAATCCTGGATGTTGCTGCAGAAAACCTTCATCCTCCCAGGTGGCGTCTTCTATGCTCAGATTCTTCCACTTGATCAGATATTCCTTAATGTCTCTAGTTCTCAGCCTCTTAGTACGTGTTTGCAGAATCTTCTCTGGCTCCAAAATGATTCTTCCTTCCTCGTCAAGTTCTGGTAACTCTGTCTGGGCTTCAAATTTATGTCCAATAACCTTCTTCAGGCATGAAACATGGAATACTGGGTGTATGTGTGAAGATGGAGGCAACTCTAGTTTATAAGCAACACTACCAATTTTTTGTAGAACTTGATAAGGGCATAATATTTAGGAGCAAGTTTGTTTTCCTTTTTCTGTTGCTTTAGGGACATCTGTTTGTAAGGCTGGAGACGTACAAAAACCCAGTCACCAATTTCAAAATGTCTTTCACTACGGTGTTGATCTGCTTGTTGTTTCATCCTGTTTTGTGCTAATGCTAAATTCTCCTTCAAACTAGCCAAAACCTGTTGTTGATGTTGAATGTGTTCCTCAACATCTCTGACCTTAGTTTGCACCCTCAAGGAGGAAGTGATAGAAGGTGGATGGTAACCATATAATGCTAAAAATGGGGTCATTTGAGAAGAGGTATGAAAAGATGTGTTATACCACCATTCTGCCAGTGGTAGCCATTTAATCCACCTTTCTTGCTTATCTGATACAAAACAACGTAAATACCCCTCTAAGCATTTGTTGACCACTTCTGTTTGCCCATCAGTTTGAGGATGATAAGATGAACTGTGAGCTAGCTGAGTACCCAAACATGAAAATAATTCCGTCCAAAAATTACTTGTGAAAATAGGATCACGATCACTTACAATTATCTTTGGGGTTCCATGTAGCCTTTGAACTGTCTCCAAAAAAATAGCTGCGACTGTACTGGCTGCAAATGGATGTGATAGGGCACAAAAATGGGCATATTTTGTGAGCCTATCCACAATCACGAAAATAACATTCTTACCCTCTGAACAAGGCAATCCGGTGATGAAATCCATGGAGACCTCCTCCCATCTCTGGCTAGGAATTGGTAAGGGTTGCAACAGACCTGGTGTCTTAATTGTTTCCCCTTTGTTCTGTTGGCACACTAAACACTCTAATACAAACTTTTATACATCCCCCTTGAGTCCTTCCCAAAAGAATTCTCTTTTTATTCTATGATATGTCTTCAAAAACCCAGAGTGTCCTCCAACAGGTAAGACATGTAGCTCTGCAAAAATCTTATGCTTCAACTCAGAATCTTTACTCAAGTATAACCTATCCTTGTACCATAGGGCATTACCTTTCCACTCAAATTTGTTAGATGTCATAGATCCTTGCTTGATATTCTGTATTAGAGATTGTGTATCCTTATCTTGATTCCATTCCAATCTTGCTTCATCCACCCAATCGGCCGTCAACATGGACATTCCACATAGTAAGGCATCTGCGGATGTATCCCTTCTAGACAACGCATCAACTACTACATTTTCTTTACCCTTTTTGTATATGATTTCAAAATCATAACCCAACATTTTTGTTACCCACTTTTGTTGTTCCTCAGATGATAACCTTTGCTCCAAAAAGTATTTGAGACTATCATGATCAGTTTTTACCTTGAAGTGTCTACCCATGAGATAGGGCCTCCATTGCTTGACCGCATGAAGAATAGCCATCATTTCTTTCTCATAGATAGGTTTGAGCAGATCTTTTTCTTTGAATTGGCGACTCTCAAATGCAATTGGTCTTCCTTCTTGCATTAGAACTGCTCCCAATCCTGATCCTGAAGCGTCACATTCAACAATGAAGGTTTTTGAGAAGTTGGGAGTAGCCAAAACTGGGGTGTTGCACATGGCTTCCTTCAACTGCTCAAAGGATTTAGTGGCTACGTCTGTCCAATGGAAGGCATCCTTCTTTAGCAATGCAGTGAGTGGGGTTGCTATTCTACCATATCCCCGCACAAATCTTTGTAGTACCCTGTTAGTCCTAGGAACCCACGAAATTTTTTGAGATTTTTGGGCCTTGGCCATTCCACCATAGCTTTGATCTTCTGAGGATCAACTTTGACGCCTTCATGGGATACAATATGACCCAAGTACTCTACCTCTTGTACACCAAAAGAACATTTGGATGGCTTTGCATACAAAGTATGTTTCTCCAAAACTTCCAACACATTATTTACATGTTGTAAGTGTTCTTCCCATGTCTTACTGTAAATCAATATGTCATCAAAGAAAACTAATACAAATTTCCTTAAAAACGGCCTAAAAATAGTGTTCATCAAGCTTTGAAAGGTTGAGGGCGCATTTGTAAGACCAAAAGGCATTACCAAAAACTCATAATGGCCCTCATGAGTCCTGAAAGCCGTTTTATGAACATCTTCCTCTTTTATCCTAATTTGATGGTACCCCGAACGAAGATCTAATTTTGTGAAATAAACAGCACCATGCAATTCATCAAGTAAATCATCAATTACTGGAATAGGAAACTTATCTTTGATGGTGTACTTGTTGAGTTCTCGGTAATCTGGACACATCCTCCATGTTTCATCCTTCTTACGTACCATGACCACTGGTGAAGAATATGCACTTTGGCTATGCCTGATGATACCTGCCTTCAACATTTCCTCCACCATTTTCTCGATCTCACTTTTCTGGGAATATGGGTATCTGTATGGTCTGATGTTAGGTGTTTGGCTCCCTGGAATCAACTGAATGGCATGATCATGATCCCTAACTGGTGGTAGTCCCTTTAGAATTGCATCAAAAACAAATGAGTGAGCATCCACAATCTTCTGAAGATCGGGTGGCATTGAAGACTCTGTATTTTGTACTTCTATGGAAAATAGCTTTGCTATAAAGCCATCCACTCCTTTTCTGAGAACCTTCTGCATCTGATGAGAGCTAATAATCTGTGGAGACTTAGCTACCATCCCATTCAATTGTATTGTCCTTCCATCTGAATGAAATCGCATGAACAATTCTTGGAAATTCATCTCTATAGTACCTAAGGTTGTGAGCCATTGGACCCCCAAAACAATATCTGCCCCTCCCATAGAAATAGCAAACATAGGTGAGTCTAACATGTAGTCTCCCATGGAAAGCTTGATACTATGGCACTTTCCTGTGCACTTGACTGTCCCACCATCCGCAATCATAACTTGCATTTCTGGAGCTGGGTAAATAAAACAATTGAGGCGGGCAGCTAACTTACTATTTATGAAGTTATGAGTACTCCCCGAGTCAATCAACACCGTCACCTTCTGTTTTTTGAGATAGCCAATAACCTTGAGTGTTTGAGGAGTACTAATACCTGACAATGCATGGCAAGAAATTGTAGGTTGGTGATCCTCTACTTCATCTTCTACTGGTTCCTCAGCCTCTCCTATAATTTCAGCTTCCTCATCATCCTCATTACCTCCATCAATATAGAACAACTTCTTCTCAGCACATTTATGTCCCGGTCCATATTTGCTATCACAGTTAAAACATAATCCTTTTGCTCTCTTTTCTTCCATTTGTTGAGGAGTCAGTCTAATTGGCCTAGCAAATGAAGGGGAAGAGATACTACGGTCTCTGGTGTTAATGAAAGGTGGCCTCCTACTACAAAGAACTTTTTCCTCTGCACGACGTGCCATGATAATAGAATCAGAAAGCTTGATTGGATTAAACATACGTACCTCATGCTCGATGTGGTCCTTAAGACCCCCAAGAAACAGGTCATTCAAATTCTCTTCTGGAATATTCTCCACCCTTAAGGATAGGTTTTGGAATTGATGCACATAATCTTTTGACTGATCCTGTTTGCCGTAACTTTGCTAATTGACTAAAGTAGTTCTCTGAAACACTGGAACTATAGTGCAATTGCAACTCCTCGGTAAAAACTGTCCAAGTGACACCTAGACCATTCTTCTGCCTCTGAGCACATAACCAATGATACCAAACAAATTGGTCGGGTTCAAGATATAGGGATGCCAATGTCACCTTTTGTCCTGATGGTGTTTGATGTAACTCAAAGAAGTTCTCCATTTGATTTATCCAATTCAGGGGATCCTTACCATCAAATTTGCGCATATCCACTTTTGGCATCATGTTTCGTGGTTGCGAATAAGTTTGATTCTGATGGGACTGGAAAAGTGATCCAATATGGTTAGTTTGTCCATGATTTTGAACTGAAGGTCCTCCTTGGTTGATATGGGCTGGATTTGGGCCATACTGGTTACCCTTTACATGTTGCATGATATCATCCAACCGATGATTGATTTGGGCTATGTCTCCTTTAGAGGCCATCTCAGATTGTACATTTCAACTCATACTCAAGTTGGCTCACCTTATGATCAACTGAGGTAAACCCTAGTGCTGAGGAATCTGTATTTACCCCTTCTGACTCCATCTCTTCAATCACTACCCCATCTTTATCTGGGGTTTTACCCAGAGTAACCGGATTCTTTTTTGCTCTTGTGGAAGGCCCCGCCATGATGTCAAATCTTAGGGTTTAGGGTTTCGATACAATTTCGACCGAACAGGAAAAAACACAGAGAAGATACTAATACTATTTTTTTGAGAGCTTTCCGAAAATGTAAAGAACTTGAAAATTTTCCACAATTTGCACCCTAGGGAGCGATTTTATGAAAAACCCTAAATTTGTAATAACTTTTGCAAAATAAATCAAAAAAGTCTGAAATTTTCAGGGAACCTTACTTGAAATGCTTCGCAACTCTGGTAAAAATATCTCCCACCAATTCGCTCTGGTTCGCAATATGTGGCGGAAACAAAAAATTAGGGTTTTTGCCCTAATTTCGGCCTAGATCGCAGCTCTGATACCACTTGTAATGAAATTACTTGTATAATTCAGATTAAGAGCAACAATAGAACACCAAATAACACAATATTTCAGAATAATGATCTCAATATGCAATTAGAATAGCTTCGCCACTTCGAGGGGGCAACCTCCAAACCATATAATAAGACTCAAATGCTCAAATGATAATGAAATACTACCTATAATCCTCTATATATACTATTCATATGCTATGGCCATCACCAAGGCCAACCTATTAAGCATGA
Source organism: Taxus chinensis (assembly GCA_019776745.2). Classification (NCBI taxonomy): domain Eukaryota; kingdom Viridiplantae; phylum Streptophyta; class Pinopsida; order Cupressales; family Taxaceae; genus Taxus; species Taxus chinensis. The sequence goes on from CM034153.1 coordinate 47,187,177, forward strand.
GAAAGTATAAATGATATAATAAAATGATATGGTAAGCCACAAGTCGGCTACTCATATCCTAATACAATCAATAGGTTAAGGGCGTAGCATGTAACCAAAGAAGGAGATCTCACAAAAGAAGGAGATTGTAACCACAATGTTTCGGTCCGATAAGAGGTCAGAAGCAAAGAATTTCAATCAGAGAGCAATCTTTATATCTAGAGGAGAGGGCCTATTTCAATGAGGAGCAAATGAGCAAGAAGGTGTCCGAGCATCTTGAAGTTGATAGCATTCAAAAAGGAGGCATGTTTGACACGGAGGTGAATTTCAAGGCTGAGAGGAGTAAGGTAGTGATTTCCATGTCCTAACTCCTACCTTGTGATCAAATAAGATCATCATGTTCCCATCTTAGTGCAGATCTCGTAACAATGTTTTTGAACACTTATTCAATACCTTGGAATGTGTCCATGTCTCACAGAAGAAAGAGTTTGCAACCTCAGTTTTCCAATTCAATAGGTGGTCAAGGGCAAGGAACTTCACTCATGGTTCATTAGGAGTGGATTCTTCATCAACAAGAGGCTTCCCCATCTCCGGATCACCACTTCTCTCTCTCCTCTCTCTCTCTAACATTCTATTCTCTCATAGAGAGTGTACTTTCACTTTTTGGTCTTATTCACTTAAGTGACTTAATGTTGTATTGCAAAAGTCCCTTTTCAAAAATAAGAAAAGGACTTAGTTTCATTCCTAGGGAATTTGAAAAGCCACATGGTGGTGAGATGAAAAGTCACATGGGGGGAGAGGAAGAGACAATTTGTAAGCTATAAATTGGAATGACTTATCCATTCCAAGCTGCTGACAATTTGATTGTTGTAGGTTGTTGGATTTCACTACTATTACAAGCAATAAAAGCTACATTTCTTCTACCTCCTTGTCCATGTTCCTCCATTCCCTTTGCTTTCCAACTTTGCAAACATTGTAATCTTGTACAACCAAGAAAGAACTGTGTCCTTGATTAATAGATTTATATAACTTTGTGTCTTTGATTTGTTAGTCTTACAATTGATTCCATGGTTGAATTCTTCTAATTGAATGGACCTACTCTGGTTATTGTTGGTGAGAATCTGCTAATTCCTACTCACAATATTAACCCTGTCTCCCTATTTCTCTTACTCCCCTTTACCTCTCTCCAAGCTAATTCCTCCCTTGTACATTGTACATGCAGTTTGCCACAGGTTTAGTGGAGTATTTATGTGTGATCCTCGGCCTAACGGCGACCCCACAGTTTTAGTTAGTTTACATTCAATAATGGGAGCCTCCCATACCGAAGGAGGAGCTTAGCCTCGTGACCATTGTCGAAAACCAATAATTTGCATGACAACAAATTATTTCACCAACATACTACACACGGTATTGTACTACGAGTTGTTTCTATAAAAGGAATCCATGAATTGTAAAGTTGTACGATTGTACGATTCGAATCATTAGAGCTAGTGCGTGGTGATTGCCATTGATGTAACAACAGAGTTATTCCTAAGTAATAAAGTATACAAAGATCTTTGCTCGTGGTTTTTTCCAGGACATTACCAAGTTTTCCACGTAATATCTGTATGTGTTTTAGATCTGTTTATTTCTTATTGCTTTCACTGTGACTGTTTCTCTCAACACTAGTTATTTTTCTAACAGAAATAAGAACATACATCTTGCTAAACTTAGTCACAACCACAAATAAGTAGTCATACCCCTTTTTTTGACTAGGGCAAACCTCCAACAAAGTCCATAGAAATGCTCTTAGAAGCAATCAGTAATGGCATATGCAAACCCATCTTTCTATTACTAGGCTTGATTTTGCTACATAACGCACATCTCCTTATGAGTTTTGCCACCTCAACTTGTAAGTTTGGCCAATAAACATTCTTGTACAAATGTGCTACTGTCTTTGTCACACTGAAATGACTTGCAACTTTTGAAGTATGGGGTTCTCTCATTATTTGAACTCTCCTCTATTTAAACACACAAAGCTTACTCGAGTTGTAGAGCAATCCATCTTGGAGATAGTAGGCCTCCTTTGGATCAAAATTTGCATTGTTTGGCTTCTTAGCTTGAGGAATTGCTTCCCCAAAGTCTGCATCATGTGCATATTCTTCTATATTCCTATTGCACAAAAGGCTTAAGTAGGGTCAATATGAAATTAAATGAGATCTAGACAACATATTGGCTAAGTTGTTAGGCACACTATTTTTTGTACTTGATAACCAAATGAAAATGTTTGAAGAAACCCATCCATTTATAATGATGTGTGCTGTAATTTAGCCTGTGGTTGCTAATATTGGAGAGGTTGATGATCCATGTGTATGATGGTTTCTTTTCCCATTAGATAATGCTTCCATTTTGTAACTGCGTGTGCTAAAGCATACCTTTTTTTGTCATATGTGCAATAATTCAAAATTGACCCACAAAACAATTGTCATTGACAACATGTAGGCTCATCTCTTTGTAATAGGGCAGCCCCCATAGCATACTTGCATCAGTTTACATCTCAAAAGGTTGCTGCAAATTTGCTGAAGCCCAAAATTTGGGCTTCAATAATCTTGTGTTCGAACTCAACAAATGTTTATTGTTGTTTCTTACCCTAAGTAAAAGACTTACCACCTGCCATACTTGTGTGAAAAGGTGTCGCTATGGTAGAGAAAGACTTGATGAACTTCCTCAAGTATTGAATTGCACCCACAAAACTTCTTATCTTGGTCAGCCTAGAAGGCTTGGGACATTGAAAGGTTTCCACTTTTGCTAGATTAATTATCAACTGCTCATCTCCAACTACATGTGCCAAATAGACATGTGATTGTTTTACAAGTTCACATCTTTTTGAATGTGTTGGATGCTCATTATATTTTTTGCTAAAAATTAGAATAATCCATGTATTGAATTGCACCCAAAAAGATTCTCGTTTTGATTACACCAGAAGGCTTGGGCCATTTCATTATGGATTCCATTCTTTTCGGATCAATTCTCAACCCTCCATCTCCGACCACATGCCATAATTAGACAAGGGATTGTTGTGTCAACTCAAATTTCTTTTCTTCTAACAACTTGTTCTCCTTCAAAGCTGGCAAACTTGTTTTAATTGTGCTGGATGCTCATCATAATTTTTATTAATAATTAGCATATAATCTAAGGAATCATGTAAGTAGTACGAGCATTAGAAAATACAATTGGAAGTATGAACCATTTATACAAACCTTGCTTTGTCTTGAACGTTGTTTTCCACATGTCTTCCTTTATTCTCACTAGGTGGTACTGGGATTTCAACTCCAACTTGGTGAAATAATTAGCATGCTGAAGCTGGTCCTACAAATCATCAATCCAGGGAAAAGGGTACCCATTTGTAATTGTTATTAAGCTCTATAATCAACACACATTCTCCATGAACCATCTTTCTTAGGCACAATCACAATTGGAGAACCATGTGGAATAAGTGGTAGGATAGATTACACCTTGATCTAACAAAGGCTGACTACTTTCTTACCTCATTTGCCATCAAAGATTGCCAATAAATGCCAATTTTGGGGAGAGGATAATCCAGTAACAATTATATTTCATGCTCAATGGCCGTTTTTTGGTGGAGCACTCATTTGTTCTTGGAAAAACTCCTTGAACTGTTGCCATAGCTCTCCCATCCCTCTCTGCACTTTGTTAGTAGACATGCTATGAGAAGTTTTATATTCCACTTTTTTATCGTCTTTGTTTATCTCTTAAGAGAAGCAAAGAAAATTTCCCACTAGCATTAATCAACTATTTAGCTTGAGTGGCACTTACCAAGGATATCTTAGATTTACTTTTGTAGGCTTTGATGAAGTAGCTTTCTCTATCCTTGACCAAATGATGCTGATTTTCTCTTCTAATGAAGATGGCATCTCTTATGTGAATATAGGGGCTGCCAAAGATTACATCGCAAACAACAATAGGTACAACATCCACCACAACATCAATGAAATGTTCATGTATACCAAACTTAGTTTGTCATTTTTTTGTTTCCTCCATCTCTACTCCTTGTTTTGTCCACCCTAAAGCGTAAGGGTCAGGATGATTAATGTTTACAACCCATTTTTTTCTACCAACTCTTTGGTAATCAAATTTTCTTAAGAGCAAGAATTAAAAAAAGCACCAACGTTTTTCTTTTTAAACTGCATTTTGATGTAGAAAAGTTTGGTAAGCTCATCTTTATCTTGAGCATCATTGCTACCCAAACATACCTCCATATGAAGGGAGGTACAACACACCTCTCATTCAAATTGGAGCTGCACTCAACTTCTTTGCCTTGAACTGAAGTCATAGCCTTCTTTCTCTTGTTTTTGAATGGATGCATTCCCAGATGTAACTTCCAACAAGTCTCATTTGTATAACCATCAATATCACAATGCCCACAATCCCTTTTAGTATCATTTAGAGCAAATATTACCTTTGCCTTTCGGTTTGGAACCGCCTCGCTGTTTTGTTGCATTTGAAGAGGAAGACAAACCTTTTTTTTTATCTCAAGGTAATGGGCTTGAGAGCAAGTTTCGTCTATATCTTTAGGCTTGACCAATAGGATGGGTCTCCTCAAATGGGTATCGAGCCCTGAAACATACTTCATCAGGATCTCATTTAGACCGTCTTCTTACAAAATTTGTTTGTAAATCCTGCACTTCGTGGCCTTGCTTTCGCCTAAGATATTTTCAATGATACACCTTTCCTCTTTATAGCAAATACAATAAAACTGCCTTTTGATCCACATTTTGAACTCATCTCATTTAGAAATTGTTGGTAACTTCTTACAACCAAGGAATGAACATAACTTCCAAACCAAGACAAAGCATGATTAGACAATTTTAATCTTTCAAAAGAAATTTGTTGTTCTTCATTAATCCGATGCAAACTGAAATATATCTCTAATTGGTCTAGCCAATGATCAAGCTTCTTTGCATTTACATCACCTTCACAGGGCTGAATTTTGATCTTAACGTCTACTTTGAATGGAGGTTGAACTTGGTTGGTATGGGGCTTCTTCTTCTCATGGCCTTGAGTTTTTAACTCTTCACTTATTATAGGCGTGCCCAACTTCCCCATGAGAACCTCCATATTCTTTTCCAACCGATCCAGCTTTGTCATGGATAGAGAGATGTTGTCAACATCCTTTTCCAACTTATGGAATGTCTCTTCTTCATCTCGAGGTATTCTCTCATCTTTGTGAGCCATGCTTTTTACTTCTTTATTTCGCTTTCTTGTGGATATCACTTGCCTCAAAGGAAACACAACACCTATCCTACTAGCACTTGCTGCTCTGGGAATAGGCATATATTTGCAAATCTGTCACACCAAACAAATCACAGACGATAATGGAACCAAATCAGCTCTGCTACCAATCTGATACGTAAGTAGCATGGGCATTTCATAGCTAATTCATCACCATAAAACTTGTATGGATATCTTAACAAGACTTGATTGTTAGCTTGCCGTTTCATCTTTTAATCTTGCTAAGCACTTGTTAATGTATGCTCAAAATTTCATTGTAAGTGCTAAAACTGTAAAGAAAAACTGGAACTCATGTAGAAGCAAGTAAACTACTGCAAACAGTACAGAAAATAGAGATGCAAAATGCAAAGGTACCCAGGAGAAACCCAATGTGGGAAAACAATCCCAAAAAAGTGGGGTTTCGTCCAGTTTCCACTTTCTCTTTATGCAATACTGCCTTCTAGAGGCCTTTTTGAACATCATTTACAATGAAAGCATGCCCAATCCCCATGCACTGCTTCACAACTTGCTGCAACTCACAATCCTTTATACATTTAAACATCCTAAACTCATACAACCAAGAAAACTGCTACTAATCACAATCGAATACATAAAACTATCCCCATTGGCCTATTTATGCTTGTTTACTTTATATGAAGCTCAAACAAGAAGTGGAAAAGGTAAATAATGGGAAGAAGGAATGCTTGCAACCAAGGATCAAATTTGAAGTCGTCGACGCCTTTCAAATGCCTCCCAACTCATCATAGAAGGCTAAGAAAAAAAGTAGACTTAAAAAAAAATACAAATAAAAATTGATCACTAACTCTGAAAGACAATCAAATAAATTTAATTTTCAATAGAAGGGCCAAGTACTAAAGTGCCTATGATGTGAGTATTTTATTTTAGTAAAATAGTAAAATTAAATAAATATTATACGATCTAACATTGTTTCATGTTAACTCCATATTTTTGGTCTAATCCTTGATGTTTATTTACCATACAAATTTTCCGCTTGAATACCTTAGTATTGTGATTCAAGTTAATGATATAAAAACAAATATCCCTAGATTAGTGGACAACAAAATGTATATGTAATATTTAATCTAAAAGACAGCCGATCTACATTTTATTAGTTAACCTATTCATCTAGGGAGTAAGGAACCCTCCATGTTGTCTTTTGTATCGAAACTAAACTAAGGTATGCTAATTTAAAACCTATCTTGAATTGAAATAAACGGATTCTTTGTTACTATTTCACATATCAATTACTTTGTTGGATTCTTTATTTTCTAAATGCTGATGAAATTATCAATTCATACGTTAATGTATATGACTATTACATCATGTGAGAAAGTGTTTCTTTCGATTATTCTTAATTATGAGAATATGGCATTTGGATCATTTATTTCTTAAGTCATATATACATGTTTATTTTTTAAGATACTAGATATTATATTATTAATTTTGAGGGAAAAAGAGAGTTTCATTCTATTATTATTTCTCTTTAATTGTTACATATTCAAATTATATGAAATTATGAAAGGAGTTTTTGAAATTATATGTTTATATAACGACAAATTAATGTTGAGAGCATGCTCTTCACATATTTGTCATGTATTTCGAGCATAAATTTAGTATCCCAATAGTTTAAAATTTGCTTGAAGATTTACCGATAGATAAATATTTATAAGAGAAGTTTTCAGAATTGATTTTGGAGTTGTTACAAAATCGAAGTGTTTGTATTATTTTTGTTAATTGCTATTTAAAAATTGTGAGATATGTGAAGATATTTTCAATATATGTGAATAGTCATTTCTTTTTTAATGGATACTTATTAATGTGATAAGTTTGTTATGGTCACTATTTGTTTTTAGGTAGATAAAGGGTTGATTTTTAATGAGCTTTTTGCTTGTATTTTTTTTTTAATTTATTAAAAAGTGATTGTATTTTATTTTAATAAGTCCTAATTATTTTGGCATGTTCAAAATTAAGATCCAAATGTTCCTATAGTTCTTGTTCATTTAATTTAAATATATCTTACAAAATTCTTGTTGAATTTATATATTTAATATTTAGGGTATTTTTCATTTAGTTTATATAAATTAAATAAATTTATATTGAAAAACTGTTAAAATTTTCATGTTCCTTTAAAGGGCAATATTCTCTTTTATTTGTCACTTAAGAAAGGTCAAACTTAAGCAAACACTTCAAATAAAATATGAGGAACCCTTCAACTTGCTTTTACGCTTTGTGTGAAACCAGCAGTTTTCATGGGGGAAACTACTGCTGCCTTTACTGGTGGTTATGTAAACCTCTGAGAACTCCTTTTGAAGAGGAACCTGTTGATTTTTCCTAGTTAAGGTGTCTGGATCACCTCAAGACTCAAACATGATAACTGAAGATCCATGATACCTCTTTTTGACTATACTTCTTAGGAAACGACTGTAAGGAATTGTTTTCTAAGTCTTTATAGAGAACGGTGGATGAGATAGCTTGCTAACAATTCATGATCTAATTCAGATCAGTAAATCTCAGAACAACAAAAACCCAAACTCAAATTCAGCGTGAGATGAAACAATTAACTAACCAAAGAAAATCAACACTGGCCCAAATTACCTTGATTCAAATGTTAAACATGAATTTAATGCTGAAATAATCTTACCAAAAAAGAGTAAGCCTCTGTTTTTATGAGTCATGTTGGTTACGGAGTGAAAAATACATCACTGTCTTCCTTGACACTTCTCAAATCGACCCCGTATTTTGATTTCTAATCCACTTTTGAAGGTTTTTACGATATATAAATAACTCTACCCAACAAAACGGCAACAGTTTCAAGCAATCAAAAAGATACAAAGATATATGACACATGTTCATTGACAAAAACCAATAAAGATCAGTTTTCGTTGTTTAACTCTTGGTTTTTCTTTTGATTAACAAAACTCTGCACAACTCAAATATAAAAGTACCATATGCCAAATCAGTTAACCAGGGTTGTAGGATACGACACCCCTAATGCTAGGGCACGCGTATCTTCATGCCGGATACAGATATGGGTACAACACAACTTAGATACGGTTTGACTAGCATAACCAGCGCTATCCAGATACAAAACCGTAATTGGGCTGTATCAGATACAATTGAATACAATATGGAGGCCAACTACAGCTGTATCTGGTTTAAGTTAAAAATAACAAAAAATTTAAAAAACCCATCAAAAGGCTTAAAAAACTACAAGTGACGTTCTAAAATGCATTTTAGTAGAAGCAATTGAGGACATGGAGGTGAGATTGTTGAAACTTGATTCACTCTTTTACTTCAAACTTTCACATTGACGCTGCTCAACCTGCAATTCTTTTTATCTGTTTGCTTTAGCCTACTGTGCTTCTTTTCTTTCAATTCATCTATTTTCCTTTCACCTACACAACCTTCAATTTTTTATATCAATTGAATACCCAATTGTCTACCATTCCTGTGGGCTAGGAGTGTGTAATTTGCATATAATTTTAATGTAATGTAGAAATTTGTTTATAATTTTAAATTTATAACTATCATTAATTTAAATTTTAAATTTATAGTCTAGATTATTATAATAATATTATATATATGCCGTATCTAATCGTATCCAACCATATCCATATTAGGGGGCCTTACAAACTAGTTATATCCGTATTTGATACCCTATCCACATTCGTATTTGTATCCATGCAACTCTGCAGTTAATAGTAGCTTCCAACTTGTTTGTAGCCACCAATTCATTTTGAATACCCAAGGTAACTTGAATCACTTTTGTTAGCATCTGGGTTCGTTCTATCTATTCATCAAAATCCATCTTCAATATGCCAATCTTGGAAACCATGACTTTAAACTGATTTAAATCATTCAAGGAAACAAAACTCATTTGCACAATTAATTTCTACTTACGAGTTATTCTCCAATGCTTGAGCTTCACCTGGATAAAAAAAAAATTCACATCCATTATAATTTAAACATAGGAAAACATACAACAAAGAAGGACGTACATGATGAGGCCACATGGTGACATCTTGTGCACACGGGTCACAAAGGAGAAGATTTGCTTTAAAATCAAATTAGGAAAACTGTAATGTCCCCTTTTCTAAATTAAAAATGATTAATAGTATTATTTAAGTTGGGCCTGGTCATTTCTAATCTTTGGGCGACTTAATAATATTATTATTATTAAAATAAAAAGTATTTTTAAATACTTAAAGTAAAATTAATGATTTAAGTTTTAACTAAGTCATCCAAATGTAACTTTATGTTATATTATAAGGCAACTCATGTTTATAAAAGTGACTTTTAAATAAAGTAAGTCAGCCACCAAAATTTAAAGAAAGAGGAAAGAGAAGTTATAAAAGGAGGATGAAGGGGTTTATTTGGGGATCTATCATTCCTATTAAGTATAAATTCTGTCTATTCTGTATATTAATAATTGTATATCTCGTAGGGAGCAATATTGTATAACAATTTTAAACATATGGCATTCTAGGAGAGTCACTTCATAGCATATCATCTTGATTTTAGGAGTTGAGCACTTGTGTTTCTACTTTCAGCTATTGAAAACGGAAACCCTCTTAGCATTAATCACTTGAGGAATTTGATTAGAATTTGGGGACGAAAATCCTCAATTTTTGTTGGTGGCTTCACTCAAAAGTCATATTTGTGCATAAGGACAGCCCGGAAAGGGCTAGGCCATCATCTTTGGCTGGCAAAAAGGGGTAAAAGCTCCATCATTGGCTAGCGCAAGGGGTAGAAGGGCTGCTAGAGCTTTGGCAGAAGTTTTCAGACTGTCTCATAGGGTGGCGGCCTGCATCTTGGAGTAGTTTGTTGGTTTCTAGGGCACGACAACCCAAATTTCAGTTGTATTTGGCTTCTTCATAATTTTTGAAGTTGTTTGCACTCTTCCATGGTTGTGTTTGGGCTTGGAATCATTATTTCCAGCCGTGTTGAAGAATATTTGCTGCTGTCATATTTTAATTCTAGCTGGTCTAAAAAATACAAAAATCATATTTTCCGGTGTTCTCATGTGTTATGCTTGTTCTGGCTTTTGAACAAAATAATTTGGTGGGTTTCTATATTTATTTTCAGCTGTTTTGCATGCATGATGCCATTAAAAAATAAAACCCAGATTGCTGTTAGGGTTTGAAGAAAATTTTCAGTTTGCTAGTTGAATTTGAAGTATTTGAATCATAAGGGTTTCAAGGGAAATCCAAAATTTTCCAGATCTGCCCTAAAAAGGACATTACAAAAACACTTCGAGCTGACTGATAACAAGAAGAAGAAGATGCATGACGGAATCTTGTGAAGGTTGCAAACACGAAGCTAAAGGTTTATAAAAGGTAATCTGACTGAAATGCAATACAAAGAGATGCCACTTGAAGCTATCTCGTGGACCCAAGTCTCAAAGGAGATAGATCACACTCAACATCAAAGAAAGAGCTGCTCTGTGCTACAAGATGAGAACACATGGAATGATCTTGCAGAGCTTAAAAGCACGGAGCTAAAACTCGGTGCAAACAATTCAAGAGAAACCCATGATTCTCAAGACTCCACAATTATCACAAGTGGCAGCATTTTGGTGATCGGAGCATTGCAAAGAACTTTGGGTTAAACCAAAAAGCGAACAAAACACCCAAAGTAGCACGATCCCATGAGATGCTGGCATGTGTCACTATCTTGTGTGTTCTCATGGATCATTTAAATGAGAGGATCCAAAGATATAAACACCGATTAAATACACTGAGAAGTTTACAACTATTAAACGCGAAAGAATTTGCCATTGCTAAGAAAAGGTATAAATCAGAAATAAAACCCCAAAAATCATAGAAGATGGACATGTGGCTCGTTTTCATTTTGCAGAGATCAAGATGGACAATACCATATGGTGTTATGGATTCAGTACAACTGTCCTTTGTTGTTCCTTATGGCTGTCTTGCGTTGTTTCGTACGGACTTATGTGGTTGATTTTGCTTAATCTGACTTCAAATTGGAAAGACCCAATCTCTTAAAAAATCTTGCATTTAAATTGCAAAAAAATGGATCTTGGTTCTAAACCAAAGAAAACAAACCTAGCTTTAATTGTGTGAAATTCCTTTTGGTTTCTTGGTGTATATCCTAAGCAGTCCCTCAATCCATTGCTGATCCAAGCAATACTTTGGTCATCATCCACGACTTCCTGACTTCTTGACACTGTGGCTATAATATCACACTACGAAAACTGAACACACAAGTAAAACAATTGAGAACACAAGAAAAATACTTCTTGGATCTATTAAAGAGAGAGCAACCATCACTTTATACGAAAGCAACAATAGAAACCCTAATACAAGGACGAACAAATTGTCATCTCAGTCATGTTTACATTATTTGATAAAGCAAAGTAAGGTCATAAAGTGACTTTATTACTAAGCTTATGACTAAGACTAGTATGACCATTATAACTTTATGTTACAAATTCGCTCATGATTTAACATCATCAAAGTAGCTATTGAGGTATGGGTGGAATTCCTGAAGGCTTTCTCATTCATGCAGCCAGATAACATTGGTATCATCAATATACCTCTTCCACCGTTTTGATTGCAAGAGAAGAAAAACTAGGGCTTGTTCTTGAAGCTTATTATGTTCTGTGTTTTCTTTTGCTTACTCTGAAACGATTTTATACAGAAAGAAATACTGTCTGTTTCACTTACAGATCCTCTGTAATTTTCAGTTCTATTAATACATTGAAGTACTTTTTAATTATCAATAGAAAAATAGTGATTCCAAACTAAAAGCAGTTGATTCTAATCACATTGGAACTGATCAGACATCCTACTTGCGAGAAGAGAGTAGGTGTCCTTTGTTCTGGTTCTGATACCCAGACAGTACTAGTCTTCTATAGTAGATTACACTTTTTCCTCAGATTAGAGTTTGACATCCATCACATTGGTTCTTTCATTACATAACAATTTTTTTGGTTCTATTTATTCACCCTATAATTTTACAGTCTTCTATAAAAATGTTTCCTTTGATCTACTTACACGAGAGTTTATATAAATTTGAAATACCCACTTCCTTAAAAGATGAAAATCTTTGACTTCGAATTTGAAGGCTTTGTTTTTTGTCTTTCACCTCAACTATTGCTCAACTTTGATCACTATGTTATCAAGGTTGACATGCTCTGGTACCATATTAGAATTGGGGGTGTCCAGGCGTTAGTGAAAGAGAGTATTTGAGAGAAAATAATTTTATATTCATTTGCAGCACATAATACATATATGAATAGCACAAAGTGGACTATTTATACACGAGAACACTATCTCTCACCCATATTGTTTTTACGTTACATATTTAAATTTTAGGGCATCACATACTGTTATGATGATTTTCATATTAATATTCCTTACACATCATCCGATAAGTCTTACCTAGATTGTAATTTGGATCCAACTGAATGCTATCTATTAATCTTTGCAAGGAATCAAATTTTAAAAGAATCATATTTATATGCTCGCACTTCTAGAATTACTATTGCGAATGATAGTCTATTTGGTAACAAGTACTAGATTAGCCACTTTCTAGTCTAGGATATAACTTAGATACCCATGATGCGTATATAAGCGACCCAAGTTACATAGGTAAGGATACATACACACGGTATCCAATACAAATATTGCAGATTTTTTAGAAAACTTAAGATGTGATCAAGTTGAATATTTCATATATATGTAAAAACACATATTACCAAAATACCTTAAAACTTTTAAAATTCAAACAAGAAATTTATTGGCCAAAATCACTTAAATCTAAGCTCAAAGATGAGTTCTGTATGTGAAAATAAGGTCCTTTGCATTTTAGAATGGATGAGTTCTGTTTGTTCCTTTGTTATTGCTTTTTGGAGTGATTTCTCTTCTTAATTTTTGTGGCATATGGCTCAGATTCCAAACCGGCCATATCTTATACTACTAATGACCATACTTGGGTCATATCTGTGGTATATCTGATGGTATATTTGATGTACATCCCTATCTGATATGCATAAATGGGCCTTTAGGAGGGAATATTTTCTGTTTTTTTTGTGTGCACGTGATTACACTTTATATCGTGCTGTATGTTATTTTGAGATATTATAAATTTTGGAACACTTCCCATCTACCTTGATGCAAAATACCATCTACACTAACTGAAAAGTTATATTTGATTTGATCATATAGGGGTTGACGGTATTGACCTTACGGATGCATTGCAACTGATCATCAAATTTGGTATGCCATGTTCTTCCTCTGACTACTACAGTTCATCTGTTGATTCTAGCCTTTGTAGGCATTACTTGCACCTCCCTATTTAACTCAGAATTTTTCCATCATGCATGCTTTGTATAGTTATTCAGTGCATATTTTGCTCTGGAGTGACTACATTCCCGAGATTTCATGCAGGTCTACTGTGCGAGTCTTTCTAGTAATGTTTGTCCTTGTTACACCAAGAAAATAATTTACTGCAATTCAAAAATGAGGCTCAAACTTCTTATGGTGTATTAATTTTGCTCTGAAGGCCATCTGAATACTTCTTAAAGATTTATCCCATGTATGCCATTCAGTTATAGAATGAAATGGGAAAGTTCTTTGCAATGAACCATGCATAAGTTACTTTTGTGTAAATTTTGGTGCACTGCTTGATTTTTGAATTGAATATGATTACCTGTCAAAATGGCCGTTCTTCATAATATTGTTGGTTGTATGGAAATATTACCAGGTTCTTTGGAGAATCTACTCCAGAATCTTGATCATGTTCCGGAAGGCGCTATTCGAGAGGTGAACTTGTGGCTTGTAATTTGTACACACACACACATATATTGCTGTGGTTATCCTATTTTATGTTCAGTAAAGTCCTATATGGCATTCACGTTCTCTTTGATTTAGACTGTACAAATAGAGAGATGCTTACGGCATACCATATCCATGTGTTTTAACAGGCTCTGATATCTAATAATGGTCAAGCACTTCTTAGCAAAGACCTGGTAACATTAGACAGTTCCTATCTTTTTTTTCGCATTTGATTTCTACCTCTTAATGCTGCTGTCTTTTATTATGTATCAATTGAAATGCTGATGGCCAACTGAATAATAAACTTCAAAGGAATTCTATTAATGTCCATAAATGGCCAACGTAGGTGAAAGGGACTTGACATTGCAACAAATTACGACAGCAAGTAGGAGCTAAGATGAATAGCAACTGAAAATGTAACCAAACCAATAAACGATACTAACTAGTGGGGGTGAATCCAGAAACAGAAAAGCCGCCCCCTCCCCGCTGCCACCCAAAAATAAACAATATAAAACAAGGAACCATGTTAAAAGAAGACCCTTGCCAAAGAAACCATTAGTGCATCCAAGAGAAGGGCACCAATGGAGACAAAAGGCTGGCTCTAATCACTACAAGAAGTATAAATTTTATGTATGCATGTCACAAATGATCAAAGCAGGGCAATTGGGACTCAAAAATACATCTAATGAATGGAGATGTTGATAGACTGAAGAAGCAAATCGGTCTAAAATACTAACATCATTGTTTATGGGGACGCAGAGACAAGCCTCCTTGAAGACCAAAGGGTTAAATATTGATCTTTCTCCTGACCCATGGCAACATCACACTTGGACTAGAGGTTGTGAAGATAGAAATCAGCCTGAAGACATTCTCAAGAGGAAGAGGTTGGGTAGCAAATTAGCTTGGACATTCTGTTTACAATAGATCATGATAGTTTGCACCTTCTAAACATGTGCCCCAATCAACAGGCCCTAAACTAGAGGCCCAAAAAGAGTAGTATGTATGTGAAAGCACTAATTTTGACTTCCCCATCTTTGTGATCCAACAACTCATGCTTAGCCAACTGCTTCACCAAGGAATCTCTTGCAAGAAGCATAGATCCATAATCATCTTGCTCTATTGTTACCAAGCAACTTGTTGCTTCTTCCAGAATTTTGAGCAACTCATCCTTTGATGGAGGTAGGTGCTTGAGAGCTCTACCAAGTCTCCGGAATCTTGTCTTCATGTTACCTGCACTAGATAAATCCATGATCCACAAGCAATGTCAAACCTCACAGGTGCAGAAGAACATGCTCTGATACCACTGAAATATCCCCTTCTAGAATAAGTTAGGAATTCATACAAATCTGATCACACATAGCTGAAAATAATTAATTTTCAAACCCTAACTGCTGCAAACTTAAAAAATTCATATCTTTGGCTAGAGAAATCCAAATGAGCTGAAATTTTGGATAATGGACCAAAAAAATATGAGGAACAATATGCAAAAATCAGATTTCGCACAGCCAACCCGAAACCCTAATTTTGACATAAAAAGTAGGTCGCCCAGCACTTTTAGGGCACAAAAATTCCTCCAAAAATTATGAAATCAATTTATCCTTATTCCTCCTAATTTATATAATCAAATGCAATAATAAATCAACCCCAAACTGCAGATCTGAAATAAATATTAATTTACCGTACCCAGAAAACCTTGCAGACAACTGAAATATTCTAAAATTGATATCTCACTCAAAACTCAATATTTCTTCACTAAATAAAATGCAGATTGTTCTATAAATTAAGATCTTTCCAAAGAACTAAAGATCTGAATTTTGTGACAGCCGAAAATCCTCCAAAACAGCCCCCAAAATCTTCAACCCAGTCGCTAGGGTTAGAATAAGTTTACTGCATTAAAAATCATATCATAAAACACCCAACAATCATCAATAACATCCAAATATCCTCAAATAAATGCGCCACTTATCCAAACAAGTCGCCAATGCTTGCAAGCATAAATCATACAAAGAACATACTTCAACACAAGATAACTCAACAAATGGAACAAGAGAGAATACTTCAATTGATCAAACCAGCTTACTAACTTCCCACGCAAGAGAGAGAGAGAGAGAGAAAGCTTTAATGGGTATGCATTGCAACTCCAAACATGGAGCATAAAATAAATATCATCATAACATAAGTCTAACAATGATCCTAGCACTCCTTTTATAAGCAAGGAGGCACAAAATTCGAAATCCCTAGGAGAGGGAAATTATTAAATAAAAGAAGTTTATTTCCCCTTGGTGTGGCGTCCCTTTTTAAAAAGGGCGATTTTAATATTTAAAAGCCACCTAAATATTATTTAATTAATTCCCCTTTTTTAATTTGCATTTTGGGAATTTAATTAAATAATTACTTGCTCCATAAATATTAAATAATTAAATAAATATTGTTTTATAATGTCAAATGATCAAAATCACTCTTCATGCAATATTATAAAACTATTTAATATAAATTTTCCCTTGCAACATCCCTAAAGCCCACGGGGAATGATAGGTTAAGGGTCTTCAAAAATGGGGACATTACAGAAAGTAGTAAATAAAATACTAGCATCCCAAATGTCACTCCATAATTCAATGAAGTAACATGTAGGACTTGCATTATTGGTTCTATCTTGAAGATGAGATTTCGAAATGGAAAAGGCGCTTCTTAATGGTTGTTACTAAGGAGGAAGTTGGTCTTGTGGAATAGCCTTTAGATATTGGAACAATCCAATTGGCAGCTCTAATTTTATGATGAATGTCAATGCCAAACCCAAAATTATGATTGATGTCAACATCAAGAACAATTGCCTACCCAGTCAAAGGCCTATTCTGTCCCACATCAACATCTGCATCAACATTTCCATTGGTGCCAAATGACGTAGGTACTAGATCTCCTCGATATCAAATTTGTTCCCTTTCCTTTAAGGGCAGAGTCATCCCTATCAATCGAGGGCCCAGACTGACTGTCCCTTGTTGTCACAGTTGATCCATATCTAATGAAGATGAAGGGTCATGTAGAAGAGTATCCATTTCATATTCCATAATGGTTCTTTTTCCTTTTATAGCACTATTGTATGTATATACATACATAGATAGAGCTAGATAGAGAAGAAAGACATTTATACATCTCCTTTGAGGGAATTTCACATACAAAATGTTCAGATTATAAAACTTCAGTTTCAGTTCCATATCTGATCTATGTCTCATGGATGAAGGTTATTTTTGTTTATGATTTCTTGTTTGAAATTTGTAATGGCCCCTTTTCAGGACATTATCTGCAGGAAAGGATTCAAAGGCCCTTGACCCAATGGGTTTGGGGATTGGGATCATATTTCGACTTGAGATATTCATTATCTCCTTTGTAATCCTTTGAGGGCCCTGTCAGTTTAGAAAAGTGCACCTAGGATAGGAATTTCTTAATATTAAATTAAGAAATTAAATAAAGTGCACAAGTAATAGCTTATTAAATATTTTTATTTAGGGGGGGGAAACATTAAATGTTTGAACATTGGTATTTGCACCTCTTATTCTATAAGAAGGGGGTCGCATTTCCTTGGATGAATATGTTATGATGATATTTATTTTATGCTCCATGCTTGGAGTTGGGATGTGTTGGCTAGATTTTCTGCATAGCACAAAACCTAGGCAGTCATGAGATAAATCTCCCTCATTTACTGGTGAGGCTCCCGTGTCAGATTTGTCAATTAAAGTATGCTAATATCTAAATGGGGTTTTACTTTAACTACTCAGTTCATGAACCATAACTGAACAATTTTGCAGCAAGTAAGCAACTATTTAAGAAAGGAAATACTTATAGAAGGGGATTATGTAAACACAGAGAAGAAATGGGGAAGATTTGCATTCTAATCAATAGATAGCAGAGTTGATTGTATGCACATAGAAGAAACCAATAATATAAACACATAATTATAAGCAAAGGTTGCTCTAGATCTATATTTGAAACAACACAAAGTCTATTAAGAGATCTAAGATAAATGCAAGAAACACAATACACCGTGACACAAAGTTCTTCGGAAATCTGCTCCTGTATATTCCTTTGCTTCAAGCGGCTCGCAAGGGTTTCAACATAAAGTCTAGAACACAAGGATGCTGCTTACTAATTCCAATTATTAACCCGAGGGTTCTTCCTCTACTTATAGAATGTAGGGGGCAATTACAAGTCGGAAACTTTTATTTGAACTGGCACATGTGGAAGTCTGAAAAGAAACAACTGGCAATCTCCCTCCTGGAATTCTTCTTTGCATGACATGTATGATTTGCAACTGAAAATAGAACCTTCTATTTTGCACGTTTGCCACCTATCTCCAAGTAGTTGACTTCTTCAAGTAATGACTTTTAAACCAATCACTTAAGTTGTATAATTTAATTGATCGCTCAATTACTTTGTCGGAGGAAAGAAGGAAGAGGAAAGTTGCAGTCTTGTCCTTTTTCATGTCTGCATGCAAATTCTTTTGCCTTTGATTCTCACCAAACTAGATCTGGGATTAGCTAGATCTGAAAATAAGTTGGAATTGGAAACTACTGGATCTAGAAACAAGTTGGATCTGGGCGAGCTGTATCTGGAAGCGAGCTGAATCTGGAAACAAGCTGGATCTGGAAACAACAAGCTGGAATTGGAAACAACTGGATTTTGACTTCGCCTTGTCTTCTCTTTTATCCTTGAAGCTTTTACAGTTTTTCTCCAGTACATGCATCAATGCAATGTTTGCCGTAGATAACTTATCATCCTTATTTTTAATTGCATATGAGCAATTAAAAATTCTGGAAAGCACTTCAGATGAATGAAAATTCAATGAAGGCTTCAACTGGAAGATGAGAGCATTTGCACAAGATCTTGGAAGGAATTTTCCACGCACTGACTTCTTCACGGGCTGCATTCTAAACAAGAGGATGAAGCCTGTGCCGGAAGCTTTTGCAACTATGAGATCTGAATCTGGAAACAACATATGGATTTGCATCTGCATCTACATCTGCATCTGGATATGGATATGCACCTGCATAACAAACTCTGGCAACTGGGCTGTGGACGAAAAATCTGCAGCTCGAATACTTCCATTGCTTTTAATCTCCACGCATGAGTGAAGTTTTTCCTGCACGCATGAGTGAAGTCTTTCCTGCTCTGGATCTATCTATCAATTCAGTAAGAGGTTTCAAGCCTAGATCCGTGTCTCCAATATCTGCAAATTTAGAAGTGATGCATGACTCCGTTGTGCTTTCTTTTTTGTCCCTCTTTGCCATGGCTTTGTCTATCTTTGTCTGAATAATTCTTTTTCTTCTTACTTGGCCGGATTTTCTTCAAAACTGGTGCAGATCTGGATAATTCTTCAGATTCGGAGGATATATTCAATGTATTGAACATTGATTAGAGCTCCTTTTCTTTTGTAAAACACTTGTAATGAATCCCTGCAATTAATTCAGACAAAGATGGCCACCGGAGCATGAATAGTGAATTTTAATTATAAAAATCTACACTTTTCAAGCCTGCTGCCCCAAAAATTTGATGTTTTAATTGCATGCAAAGAAAGCATGAATTTTTCCAACTTCACCTGAGCACTTGTATCACCTATGCAAACAATTATGCAAACACAAATCAACCTCCTTCAATGTATGCGCCAAAATTGGAAGCTTTTAGCCTTGATTTGATCTTCTTTTAAGCAAAATCCTCTTCAATATGGGGCGCACTTTTCCTCTGGGCTGCACTTCTTCACCTGTGAATTAATTAATTCACCCTTATGGCAGCCCATGCTTATATAGCCCTCATAATTCTATAATTAATAATTGCCGTTCCTATTCCTAGCAATTAATTAATTAAAAATCATTCTTTTCTCTTTAACTTATGTGCTAAAATTGCATGATTAAGGACAACCATCCATTAAATTAAACTTAATCAATTTAATCATTCACTCTTCACTTCACTTAAGTGTGCTTCACAGCCACTGAAAATAGAATTTAATTTAATCAATTAATACTTTAAAAAGTATTATCCTTCCTTTCTCAAAGAGGGGCTGCATTTAAATAAATTAAATTTATTTAATTTTGGAATTCTATTTTTAAATTCCTTTTGTCCACTTTCCGTTTGTTGACTTTTCCACATAGCCTGGGTGCCAAAATTGGGTGAATAAATATTAACAAATATTTATTTAATGCTTTATTATTCACCTAAGGTGGGTTGCACTTTTTGGAATAATAGAATTCTATTTTTAAAAACACATGGCAATGGGAATTTTTACCCTGCAAGGCAGCCCCAGAAATCCCATGATCCACTTAAGTGATTTGACTTTGACAATGAGATTATTTACCCTGCATGGCAGGCAATAAAATCTCATGATTTCACTTAAGTCACTTTTCTTTTATTTTACCATGGGAATTTTTACCCTACAAGGCAGGCAACAAATTCTCGCCTACCTGTTGCCTCTAATTTTCCCACTGCAACTTAAGTGACTTTTCCATCATGGGAAAAAGTACCCTGCAAGGCAGGCAATAAAATCCCACCTGCCTGCTGCTTCCATTTTTCCCATTATCTACTTTGATTCTTTGTTTTCCAAAAGTGCGCCAGCCTCAGAAGAAGCTTTTTGGTGTGCGACTTTGTCTTTTCCCAGTGAACCGGACCTCCGATGGTGACTTCCTTCGGGCATAACGTGCGTATGTGATCCCCTGTTACTCCAGGCCAAGAATCAGGCCAAACCGGCAAAGGAATTGATCTAGAGAAATTTCACAGAAAATGAAACGGGAAAACACAAAAACACAAAAAGTTGCCAAAAGCCACAAATAAAGTGCAGAACTCATTCCTAGTTAAAAACCCTTCTGGTATATAGGAGTAATGATATGTTCGATCACAACAGGGTTAAATCGGAGCGCAAATTGCCTCAAACGGGGCTCAAAATAATTAAATACAAATTTCTCGTAGACAAATCTCGACGACAGAATATAACAATTTTGGGCATCTGGGTATTTGGCGAAAATGGCTAATATGGCTCTTTGGGAATATCTTGACGCAATACAAGAACTTTCAGGCAATAAAAACACAAAACGATCCGTTATTTTAAAAGTACTGCTTACCATAGGTTGCAGTCATGAAATTTTGAGCGAGCTGAAGATTAACATGAGCATCTAGAGAGGCCCTTATTCCATGGGCATGCCTCCCAACAAGGTCACCCAAAATTTTAGCCCTAGAAATCCCTTGCAATTTCTGATTCTTCTCCATTCTTATTACCAATTATAACATGATGAATACCCATGTGCTGTCATTTATTATGGAGCATCAAACTTGCCATATGGTGATTCTTTTCAACAAATTGCCCATGACAACATATCTGAAATGGCATAGTAGAAAACAACAAATCTGAATTATCTTCGTACCTTTGGTTGTCCTCCAGGTGTTTGGTTTTTCTTCGCCTTATGAGAATTTGTTGAAGCAACCTCATTTTGTTGATACATGTAGGGAACAACATCATGAATCTTTCTAGAATCATGAACATCATCAATTTGCTTTTCATTGCTTGCTATTCTGAGACTCCTAACGAGCTGATCATCACCCTATTCGAACAATCACTAATCAGCCCTCTAGGACAAAAAACTGTATAGGAAGTTCACATCAACCATGCAATAAGAGCTGAAAATGCTTCCAAATAATTAATTCAACCACGAAAATATTTATCAATCCAAATTACATCAAAATATTAGAGAAAATAAGCAGTGTTACTCGGGGACGCATCCCCCTGAAAACCAGATGTCCAAGACGTTCTGGGATGGTGAGATGAGGGGGGGGGAAACATCTCCCCACGTTTGCTAAAGGGCGGGAAAAAAAAGGGACATCTCTGAATATCAGGGGACGTTTTGGGGATGTCCCCCTTTTTTGGGGACGTCTAGACTTTCCCGAGACGTTTCGGGGACTTAGTTTTTTTATAAATTTAAATTTTTAAATTTTTCTTAAACTATTTTTTAAAAATGAATTTCTTTGTTGTTCTATCTTTAAAAATGTTTACCCGTTAACTATAACCCGACTGTATTGTATTATAAAGACATATTAAGAATCAAGAGTGATATCTGGATACAAAAATTTTCAAGCACAAATGCACATAATGGATTGTCACAACATGCTATGAAAACCAACAACATACATATTACTATTAAAAGTTATATGGACACATAACATTAGTATAACTATATGTATGCTGTTGAGTTTTAATATGGACGTCTAGACGTGGACTGTATGCACATTGTGGATTGATATATAAATATGAATTGCTATTCATAAATTTTTTAAAATTTCTCTGTATATTTTATATTTATAATTTTATATATTATTTTAATAGGAACTTTGGAATAGTCACATCAACATATATTATTTTAATAGCCATCTCGAAACTTTGGAACCATGCCATCCCAGAAACTTCGTCCCTGCGTCCCGCCGTCTCAGAGTCTTAGGTAACACTTAAAATAAGTGATCACACCCAATTGTAATTATTTTTATGACAACAACAATACATCCAAAACCAAGGGCTGGAATTAATATATGATCCTCTCCAAAAATCGCCAAAAGTGTAGTTTCAGCCTCCTAAATTATGAGGATCAAGAATATCAACTCAAAAAGCAAAAAGGTGCCCTAGAAAACACTTAATTGAACCCTCAAGCAAGTCGCCTAGGGATGGAAATGAAGAACAACAATATAAATTCACTTTGAAGCTCCAATGTGACCTCCGCGTGAGACCATCCTTGCACACAAGAGGGTTTTCGTCCCCTAGTGTGATCCTATTAAAGGGTTTCGTCCTCAAATAGGTGGCCAAGGAAGGGTTTTCGTCCTTCAATGACAAGAAGAGAAGCTACTCGTTCCACCTCCAAGGAAATCAATCTCCAAAATAGCATAAGCTTCCTTTGGTGACTCGATCCACCTTTAAATCTTTCTTTTTACTGCCAAGGATGAATTAGAAGACTAATTCTCATGACTAACCGCTTTAATGAAGGAGTGTACTCTTTAATCTTCACTTAAGAAGACCGACCTCATAAAAAGAGAGTATTTCTTTATCTCCATCGCAACTCTCAAGAAGACTGACCTTGATGGAGGAGACAATAGTTCCTCTTGCTTGTATGCCAAATCATCCGTCACCTAGTCAAATCACTCCAAACCATGATTAGTAATAAAAATAAATGAATATGAAAATTCAAACACTTAAAATTATGGCACCGTTCACCTCCCTTGCTACCCTTCCTTGAGGCCCACGGAAGGTGGAATGGGCCTAAGGCCTTCATAGTAACTAGCTTGGAACACTTGACACACCGAAGACAAGTGTTGCAAAAGTTGAGAGAGAAGGAATTACCAGTATATTTTTGTTTTGTAACTTCCAAGATGGATTGAAAATAAATTCGGAGAAGTTGAGAGCTACTTTTGAATGGCCATTAGTCAAGAGCGTGGTTGAAGCACAAAGTGTCCATGGATTGGCGAGTTTTTATAGGAAGTTCATTCGAAGCTTCAGCTGTATTTGTGTACTTGTGGCTGTCACAGAGGCAACAAGAAGTGATGGAAAAGAGTTTGTTTGGATAACAGACACAATGTATAACTTCCAGAAGTTGAAGAAGGTGACAAAACGGCCAGTGTTGGCTTTGTCTGATTTTAGCAGAGTATTTCAGATTGATTGTGATGCTACTGATGCAGCCATAAGAGCTGTATTGAGTCAAGAAAGTAAGCTTATAGCTTACATCAGTGAGAAATTGAATGAAGCAAAGAAGTATTCGGTTTATGATCAGGTTTTCTAAACCATTGTGCAAGATCTAACGAAGTAGAGTCATTATTTGTTGCCCCAAGAGTTTGTGTTGTACATAGACCATTGTGCACTGCAATTTATAAATAGTTAAGGTAAACTAAACCAAAGACATGAAATGGGCTGAATTTCTGCAAGTTTATTCTTGCATACTGAACCATAGGAGCGGGAGGTCTAGTAGGGTTGCAGATGCATTAAGTAGGTGTTTTTTGTTGAATGACATGCATGTGGAAGTCATGGGACTGATTCCATGAAACAACTTTACTTAGAGGATGAATATTTTAGTGATGCATGGAAGGCATGCGAACAACTAGTGAGTGTAGACAACACATCATGGCTGGATAATTTCTTTGGTCCATGGACCCTATGCAAATCAGAATTTTCATCATATGTAGCTTCATGGAGACTATCCTTTTGCCATGATTTGTTTCGGAGCATCATATTTGCCCCAAGGTTAACAAAATTCCCATTATCATAAATCCGAAATGGCATGGCATAAAGAAATAAATTTGAGTTACCTCCAAACCTTCGGTTGCCTTGTTTGTGGATGTTTGAAATGTCTTCGTAGCTCTCACCAAGGTCCCATCTATCTCCACTTTGCTCTTTAGTGACTGCTGCTATAATCAGACCACCAATCTTATTGTCATCATGTTCCTTTAGAGAAGGGTTTCCAACCAACCCTTTCTCTTCCCCTTCTTGCTCCACAACCCTTGTTTCATCTCTGAATTCATTACAAGTCAAAACATTTTCAGTATTAACCACAGAATGAGCAATTTTTACCTCATGTTGTTGACTCTTTGGAATGGGTGTAAGTACCATGGCCTTAGGTCCCTTGATCACCAACCCTTCTTCCTCAATGGTTACATTGTTGCATGGCGAACTTGGGATTTTGACCCCCTCTTCATCAAAATTTGTGCTTTCTTCATGTTGTTTGTGTGGCATGTGATGTCTAGGCTTGTGCCTAGGTCTTCCTTGATTCACTCCAATTAATTCAGCGAGTGAAATAGCCTCACGAATTTCCCTTGGAAGAGCCATTTATTCTTCATAGCTTGCAGCAATATTCCATCCATTGGCAGGCCTTGTTTCTTCCTTTGGAATAGATTCTTCTCTAGAAAGGAAAGTGGGATTTATAACGGATCCTCGAGCTGATCCCATTGGTTGCCGTGTATTGTTAGCTCCAAACTAGCTACCACCACCATTTTGAACCCTAGGTTCAATGATCCTTTGGATGGATAGGGCTAGAAAATCCATTGTATCCGCTAGTCTCCCTTGGCCGGCAATGAACTTGTCAACTTTGGCTTCTTGAGAGTCCATATTATTCTCCTTATTTGATAGTATCAAACCCTTGTTGTCTTCTTCCACAGAAACCCTAGGCCTTTGAAGATTCGAGCTCTGATACCACTGTAATATCCCTTTTGGGGACAAAACTGAAAAAATAGGAAATTAGCCCAAAACCAAAGATCTCCAAATCTGATTTTTAAAACCAGCCAACTGAGAATCATCTGAATTTAGCAATATTCAATGGCAGCAAACTATTTATGGAATTCAAGTCCACTTTTCACCATACAAATCAATGAATAATGCTACAAAACAATTATTGTAACCACAACAATATTTATGAATCACAAATACACCAAAAGATGGACATAATATCAAATTACACAGCTGGAATTAATTATTCAAATCAGCAGCAAACTAGCCAAATCCAAGGGCTAGGAAAAATAGCTAAACTTTCCAAAAATCACCAAAATGGAGATTCCGGCCTTATAAAATATGACAAATCAAATTAAGAAGTGAAATATCAACTTTATGCCCTTAAAGGCATCAAACCCTGCACCAAGGTAAGTCGCTCCACCTAGGTAAAGTAAATAAAAATCTGAAAATTGATTATTCTTCTCAAATCTACAATTTTCTTCAAGCTCATTCAATGTTGAAGGATTTTTGTCCTTCAATAAAACCACTAGAAGGGTTTTCGTCCTTCTAGGAAGCCACACAAGAGGGTTTTCGTCTTCAAGTGGAAGAACATGGAGCAACAAGCTCTCAATGCCCGAAATAGAAAATGTGCCAATCTAGATGCTTGCAAAATGAGGTCTTCACTTCACTTTATATCCCTCCTTTGGCGCAAAGGCTAAGAAAGACATGGCCGACCCATAGGAGATGTTATATTTCTTCTTTAAGCTTCTTTATTTGCCTTTAACCTAGCTGACCTCCTTCAAGAGGGAAAACACTAAAAAGAAAACATTAAAAATTAGAAAAACAGTGCAAATGAAAGCTTGATGCTCTTCTCCAACTCCTCTACTTCTTTGCCATGGAGAAGGAATGGCAAAAAGTTCTGATCCTCAAGTGGGAAAAAGGGACATTACACATCCGCAAGTGTTCACAAGAACATTGTAGTGTGAAAAGAAACACAACATTGATTAAGGTGGATTGGATAAAATATCACATCTGCATAGTCGTTAAGAGTTGCTACAACAAAAAGGGGGGCTTGAATAGTGTGGTAGTGAAAAGATGAGGGATGATGCCATGTGGCACAATCTTACAAGGTCAAAGAGTTGCAACACACATGTGAAAGAGAAAATGAAAGGTGAAGAGATGCGGGATGGTGATGTGTGTCACAATCCCGCAAGGCCACATAATATGCCATGGGAGAAGATATCGATCCGACGTGATGACTTATGTCATGGATTTAATAATCCATCGCATCTGCAAAAAGGAGAAGGAATGTGATGAGGAAATAAATAGGAGGCAAAATGTGATAATGTAATGGTGCATATTAGTGCACATGTCACAAAGGCGTCCTCTATGAAAAAGTCAAAGCATGATGGGGAGAGGGTGTGTAAAAGCACCGAGTGTCATAGGGAGGCCACAAGTCAAAAGGTTGTAAAGTTTATGCTAATGAGTTTGTGCTGGAATATATAATGCCATGCATACATGCAAGTTAACACCAAGAAAACAGTGACATGGTGACATGGACAAACACGATAAGTGTGTTAAGGTGAATTGGATAAATTCATGGTTCTGCGTAGGGTTGTGTGGCACAAATTATTGAAGGGAGACAAACTGACACCATGTGGAAGTGGAAATCAAAGTGTTTGCGTGTTTGTAACAGTTGCATTGGAACTGATATATAACCATGTAGTTGATGGGAGAAGGGAGCCTAGTTTGACCCAGAGAGGAAGTGCAACTCAGTTATCTTGGGAAGTTGCCTCAACAACTAGGGCTATGTGGAGATAGAGTTATTCTCCAAGCAGTTAGAGTAGTGCTAGTAAAGAATTGTTGAAGAGTGTGTAGGTCTGGGTAGACCTGTAGGATTGAACCACATCCTTGAAGGAATTTATACTGTGACACTACATAGTTTGCATCCTGTAGGTGTGCGTTTTGTAATTTCCTTATTTAAGGCAGTAAATATAAGGGTTGTTGTTTTCCATTTTCTTTATAGACTCTGTGTGTGTGTAAATTAGTGGGTTGCATCTAATGGTATCAGAGTTGGTAACAACTTTGGGATGTGGGATAGTGTTTGTTCTCCATTACAAAAGAATGGTTAGGGAGCAAGAATGTAACGAGAGTTGATTGTTCTCAATCTTATGTAGCCACCTGAGGGTACATCTCCATCGAGTGAACAATGGGTAAAGGGTGCATAGATTGTTCTCCATCTTGTGTGGTGGGTAGAGAACATAGAGTTGATATAGAGGTCTATAGAAAAGCTAGTGAGTGAGGAAAGTGTGAAAGAGATGAGTGAGAGGTACACACCCCAGATGGCTGAGTTGAGGACTGTATTGAGGGTTATGCAAGCCCATGTGAAAGTTGTGGCAAAGAAGAAGAGGAAGGGTGGTTTTGTACTACCTATCGAAGAAGTTAAAGAGATTGAGAAGGAGCTTGTGACAGTGCAAGCTAGCCTAGATATCATGAAGGAATGTATGGTGCTGCATAGCGAGGAGAAGGAAAAAAAGGAGAATAGCATGGATCATGGGTTGTAGAGATGAAGAGGAGGAAGTTCCTTGTAACAAGAGGACCTTGCAGCTGATTGAGGAAAGTCTAGTGGAAGAAGAAGCAGTAATGAAGATGGAAAAAGAGGAAAGGGAATGGTCGTTTCCAGACCATGATGCAATAATGACTGATGGTGAAGAGGGAAGGGAGATAGAGGAATTGTTTCTTGCAGCATTGAGGATGGATGAAGTGGGAGTCATACCTGAAGAAGTTGCGGCAAAAGCATGTCTTTTACAATCATAAAGATTTAATAAGGAGAGGAAGATGTTGTTGCAATAGAGGTTGTGGAGTTGTTTGACATTACAATGAGAACAACAAGAGAAGCATGGAGGCTATCCTAAGGCTACCAGTGGAGGCTATGGGTAACAATTTTGATGCTCAAAGGCATGCTGATTTCTTTGCAAAGCAAGCTATGGTAGGAGTAGTGGAGGACGTAATATACTCTTGGAGGAAGGAAGTATGCGATAGTGGTGTTGAAGAAACTTGATGGAGGAGGATGGATATAGGTGGGCAAAACCCCACAAGAGGATGGAAAGAGAGTTGATTGGAGGAGGCAGATGGATTGTGCCTAAGCAAGACGCAAGGGCAAGAGAGGGATGGTGAGAGTTAGGTGGACAGTTTATGAGCCAACATGTGGCTGGAAGAGTAGAAGGAAGCGAAATAAGAAGATTTTGAGGTACCTATCATGGTGGAAGGGCACACCATGGCCTTACCCTTGAGATCAAAAGGATGGTTCTACCATTTAGCCCAATTTTGTGAGCACTGTTATTACAAAACTCTTATTTGACTTGTATGATATAGGAGGATCTGAGTTCACAAACAATTTTGCATTATCCAAAAACATAATTAGTGTAGAATATCCTAAGCAATGTTTGCAAGGCCCTGGTAAAGTAAAAGTGGACGCAACAATTTACGTGTGGGACTAAATTGTCAATTGCATCCATAGGTGTTAGCAAGGCCATAGTGAAGTAAAAAGCAAATGCAATAGTTTATGTGGCAGACTTAATAGTCCATCGCATTCACAAGTGTTCATAGCACACAATAGTGTGAAAAGCGAGTTCTACAATGATTGAGGTGGAATGGATAAAGAGATTGCATCCACATAGTTTTTAAGAGTTGCGTCCACAAAAATAGGGTGTCGGATATTGATATTGAAAAGGTGAGCGATGATGGCATGTGGCACAATCCAATAAGTCTGCAAAGTTGCAACACGAGAAAGAGAATATTGAAAAGATGCGGGAGGGTGATGCATGCTACAATATCGTAACGCACAAAGGTATTTAGAGGGAAAAGACGACCAAACACGATGATTTATGCGATGGATTTAATAATCCATTGCATCTGCACAGAGGTGAAAAAATGCGCTTTGGAAATAAAGGGGAGGCACAATGCAATAAAGCGACAATGTGTATTAGTGCCATGTGTCACAAGGGCAACCACTATGAAAAGTCAAAGCGGAAACGAAGAAATTATGTTGAGCGATTTAGGGGCTTTTGGTTTGTCTCGATGAAAATGCCCTACCCTCAAGAAGGTTATTTGATGACTAGTTAAACTCTGTTTGGGGGAAGAAAATGGGTTCACATGTTAGGTGAAGTTTTGAGGGTTGAGCACACGAGGACTACACTTGGTCATATGAATGCAATAATGCGACAATGTGTATTAGTGCCATGTGTCACAAGGGTAACCACTGTGAAAAGTCAAAGCAGAAATGAAGAAATTATGTTAAACAATTTAGGGGTTTTTGGTTTGTCTCGATGAAAATGCTCTACCCTCAAGTAGGTTATTTGATGACTAGTTAAACCCTGTTTGGGGGAAGAAAATGGGTTCACATGTTAGGTGAAGTTTTGAGGGTTGAGGACACAAGGACTACACTTATGAATGCAAGAATTCTCATCTCTTTGAAACCCCTTGAAAAATTCCTTAAGACCCTTGTCTTCATATTAAAGAAATCCACCTTCACTTTGCCCAATTCTTGGGCTTGGAGGTTTGAACTCTTGATTCTTCTATAACAGAAACATACATGTTAAGAAGGATCATCCTATCCTTGCTGTTAGAAACATTATTAATGAAAATTCTCCCAAGGCACCTCAATCTTGTGTTGTGCAAAGCTCTTCTCCTAACAGTGAGAAACCTGAATTATTGGTGGTAAGAGAACTCCTCCATTAATCCATGCAATGAGTCCCCTGTCACAATCCCTGTCGTGTGTGATATCCATAGGGTCAATTCTCTAACTCTTGTGGACTTCTATGAAACCCCTAAGACTCCCACTTCTTCCACCTTTTATTGTGGCTGGATCTCTGATGATATTCTTGCTGCACTTTTTGACCCTCCTGAAAAGCCTTCCAATTCCAATAAGAAGACTGAGAATTGGTTGTTGCTACAGAAGCAATATTACCAAAACAGATGTTACTGGAAAATAGAGTTGGAAAGGATGTTAATCTCGTCTCATTCCCATTGGAAACTGGGATCATTTCAACAGTGTGTGTTACCAGTTCCATGCCTCCCAAATGACAGAAAATGGTGTGAAGTCAGCTTGCTTGAATGAGGATAAAGCCTTCCATCATGTAAGCCTAAATTGGTTGTCAAGCCAAAAACTGAGGATAATTTGAACAAACATGTGGTGATAGAAATGGGGATGACTTTAAAAAGGTAAAAGCAAGTGAATCTGTTGGGAGTGATAACTCTAAGACAAAAGCAAAAGATACTAAGATTCCCCATTCCTTTGATAGGCTTTACCAGAATAAAGGGGTACTAAAGATCATCTCTCAGGGAGCTAATTGACTCCTCCATTGATGGTAACCAAGTTTGTTACTTGAAATGGGAGAGGGCTTGAAGCCCGAGATACGAAACCTATTGTCAGACAGTTTAGAAACTCTAAAGAGAACATTGATTTCCTTCTATTGAAGAAAGTAAAAGAGACTGGGATCTTCCTTGAGTTTGCACTTACGTTCATATGCCCTAGTATTATTTATATCTATACGAACCATGATAAGGGCAGTGGGAGGGTCTGCTATAATGCTTAATAAAAAGTGGGCTGAATGCATTGTGGGATCTAGTTGTTCCCAAACTAATAGGGTTTCTTGGGTCATCCTCAGGCACTTGGATCAGGGACTTGGAACATGCTCTGTATATGCCCCAAACGAATACAGAGAGATCTGAATTATGGAATTGGATGGCCAACGGTTTGAGAGATGTTCCTTGGATCTTGGGAGTTGGGGAGGGGGCACGGGGGACTTTAACATGATTGAAGATAAGGATGACAAGATGGAAGGGCTCCCTTTTGTTTGGAAAGACAGACTAGTCCAAGATGAAGAAGGATGTTAAGGCTAGTGGGTCCACTGTTCAGAGATAAAGGTAATAATACTAAAAGTATTTGGTTTACTTGATGCAATAATCAACAAGGCAGAAAGGGAACGTACTCAAGACTTCATAGATTTTATCTGAACAAATAACACTTTATTATTCCCCCAATTTGTGATGGCAATTTGGTCAAAGTTCTCCCATATACACTCTCAGACCCTCACCCCATTGAAATGTCATTTCAATTGATATCTCTTACCTTGTAGAACCCCTGTGATTGGAACGAATTGTATAAGCTCAATGTCACCCACCTAAAGGATCAGGATTGGTTGGTTGGGGTATAGGTTGCTTGGCAAATATCTAAAAGATTCCCTCACTCTGATTCTAAGGTTGTGATGTGGAATAACTGTATGAGTCTTTCCAAAAACTTTATGACATTTTTTGGCCATTCTAGGTCTAGAATTAGAAAGAAAAGAGAAAGGCAGTTGCAGGAAGGCCTTATCACCATGACTGTAGACTGGAGGAAGCTCTGGCATCCATTAAACATCAGCATAGGACTACACAGAATTATATTGCACAAGGTGCCAGGATTAGATTAAGTTTAACTTGGATCAAAATTGGCAATAAGGGAGCCAAATGTTTATTTAGATTGCTCAAAACTAAGCATGGTAGGGAGAGAATTAGGGCAATTGACATTGGAGGCGATGTGTCAAATGATGTTGATGAGATTAGAAATGCCTTCTTGATTTTTTACAAAGGTCTGCTTTCATCAGATGGATGCTTTGCTAATATTGTGAGAAACAGAGAGATTTGCTCTAAAATCATTCGTAGAAAACTTTCTGTTGAAACTGCTGCTTCCCTTGATTTTGCAATCTCTTGATGAAATCAACTTTGTCCTTGACTCATTTAAAGATGATGATGCCCCCGGTTTGATGGGTTCTGTGCTGAATTCTATAAGGCCAATAAAGGGTGGATAGCCTGTTATCTTCTCCATGTTTATAATGGGACAATTCAAGTGGGATCCTTGGGTGCTGACATCAATAGAGGGGTAGTCAAACTTATTCTTAAAGATGGTGAACCCACCCAACTTAAAAATTGGAAACGACTCACCCTGCTGAATGTGTCATATAAAGTCTTTGCTAAGGTACTTGCTTGTAGGATTGATCCTATCCTTCAAAATATTATTTTTATCACCCAAACTGGGTTTGAGGAAGGTGGTGTATCCTGGATAATCTCAGTACTAGTCAGGGAGGGATGTATTGGGCTAAGAACTCTGGCGAAAATGTGTGCATGGCTTTCCTTGACTTTGAGAAGGCTTATAACAGAATAGAGTGGTCCTTCATTGACTTAATGCTCAAGGATTTTGGATTTCAGGGTAGATTTTGCAGAATGGTAAACATCCTCTTTCAAGATGCTTCAACCAAGTGGAAGCAAATGGTGAACTCACAGACTCCTGTGGGCTTCAACAGTCTATTAGGCACATTTGTCCACTAGCACCTGCATGTTTGTTATTGTTGCAGAAGCTATTCATTTTCTTCTCCGGGACTCCTCTCTGGGCCCCTAGTTAGAGGCATAAAACTTCCCAGCAATGAAGAATTAGTTGATGTACTATTTGCTGATGATATTTGTCTTTTCTATGTTCTGGATATAGAAAACCCTCAACAAATCACCTTTAGATTGAAGATATACTATAGTGCCTCTGGCTCTTTCATCTCCACACAAAAATCGCAATTGCTTGGATGGGATGAGTCTCCTCCGGAATGGCTTGTGGGGTTGGGTTGGTCTTGTGGTGGGCCCCATAAATTGATCAGATGTATGGGGATCTCTTTCACACTCATTCACTCCAATGAGATGTGTTTATGGATTTTGGAAAAAAATAACAAGAAGGTTACCAAGTGGCAAGGGCACCTCTCATCTCTCCTAGGAAGACTTAAAGTCTGTCAGAAAGTTCTTTCATCATCTAGTATTTATTTCTCTTCTTGTTGGCTGTTCCACAACTCACTATTTGACAAGCTACATATAATGATTATAGATTTTCTTTGGTCTGATGGTAAAGGTAACATAAAAAGGCATGCAGTTGCATGGTTTATATGTTGCAAACTTAAAAAGTTAGGTGGGCTTGTCTTAGAAGATCTTAAAACTCAAGGTATTGCATTGACAGCTAAATGGATTCTGAGATCTTTTGATGTCTATGAGCCTTGGAAGGTGCTAGTTAGAAATAATATCCTCGAGGGCCATCCCTAAGGTAAACCTCTTAAAAGGTTTGAATTTGGTTGATCTTATGTTTGGCTCTCTCTGTCAAGACAGCTAGCTATCCTATTTTTTATACATTGTGGAAGGCATGAGAAATGGTTAAAAACGTTTTGGTAAAGCAACCACCCTTTCATTGATTTGGCACCAATTGTCATGGATTTAGATCCGTGTGGCGGAATTCGAAATATAACAGTATTACTCTTGCTAATCTAAGGTGTTCCTCGAGCTTTTGGTTCTAAAAGGCACCAATAAATGTTATTCAGAATGGCAAGCTATGTTCTTGAAATGAGCTTAAAACAAAATACTCACTCCCTGATTCACATGTCAGAGGTTTCACTATACTATCTAGTGCTCTTGGTGTGCTTCCTTAAGGGCTTGTAGGGGATGATGATGAGGACTTTTGGTCCACCATAAAATGGGTTAAAACTTAAAAGTCCTCTCACTGAAATTACAACCAAGTAACTCTATGAAAAGTTATCCTTTTCCCACGATGTCATTTTGTCCCTTAATAGGAAGCGGTCTTTGTGAGATTTATTGAATAAATGGAGAGATAGATTCTCTGTCATCTGCGCTTCTTGTATTGAGCCCAAAAAGGCCTGTTTTAGATGGTTGTTACTTCTCCAAAAGCTTTTTGTTGGATCTCTTATCACCAACCATGGTTTTGGAAATGCTCACTGTGTAGTTTGTGGGGAACTTGAAACTTTTGAACATCTATTTTCTTCTGGTCCTTATGCAGGCTTAATTTGGAAACCTTGGCTGTCTGGATGGTCTAAGTATTTTGGAGCTGATATTTCTTGGATTAATGTTGCTTTTGGATTTGTCTATTCTGAAAAATAAAATCGAGATTTCTTCAAAAAGCTTTGGCTTATAATGTCCGCTGAAATTCTATGGCTGATTTGGAAGGATAGAAGTAAAAATGTATTTCAAGGTATTGACAGTGGATTTATTGACTTCACAATTGAAGTTCCATCCGTTCAGTGATTGTGCAGGTCAGTATACGGCTGATCATCCCTAATGAAGAGCTGGAAATTTTTCTCAGGAATGTTATTCTCAGAATTTCTTCCAGGATCTTACTGGACCCAGGGGTTCCCTAAATTCAGTCCCTCGTTTGACTGGCAAGTTAAACGGGTAGATGCTGCTGACTTTGAGGTGTCAGAAGACGACTGGGAACTCATCAAAGATGCATATGTCCAATACTGCAGTGAACATAATCTTTGATAAGATGTCTACGTACCAAGTTATTGATGCAATCTATGCTTCCCTTCATAGGATTGAAGCTAACCAGGCACATGAAGCTACTGTTGAGCTTGATTATAAGCAGAGGCTATGCATAAATTATCATCCTCCTCTCTTGTGCTCCCCTCCTGGTGCAACTGCTGATGTGTATCCTTCAGACTGTACTCTATCTTTCTCTTCATCCCTTGCAGATGTCCTTTTTGCCGAGCATGGTTATGGTGGGGTACTTCCTAGGTGATGGAAACATCAATTGAATACAATGTGAACATGACAATCAATTGAGTGCGCGCCATTTGGAAAGGTATGAGCATTCTAGAGGGAATGCTGATATGACCACCTGTGCTCCTGTTGCTGGTACTAGTTTAGATGGTGTGACTGGAGGGGCACACGAGGCTCATCTTACCATGGGACCTGTTCCTGATCTTGGGTGTATAGAGGGACCTGTGGTTGAGGGACTTGTTGTCCATGATGACCATGCCATGGAACCCAAGGATGAAGCTGTAGCTTCCTTCTTTTTTTGCACAGATGACCCAGTTGACACTATCCTAATTAAAAGGATGATGAC
Organism: Taxus chinensis; assembly: GCA_019776745.2. Taxonomy (NCBI): domain Eukaryota; kingdom Viridiplantae; phylum Streptophyta; class Pinopsida; order Cupressales; family Taxaceae; genus Taxus; species Taxus chinensis. The sequence continues at coordinate 47,222,389 of CM034153.1, forward strand.
GTCTTAGCTATGGAAGTGGACCATGATCTTCCCTAATGTGTAGGGATGTCACTTAATAACTTTTCTTTCTGTGCTTGGCTCTAATATCAAACACTCATAATATGTAATGTTATATCTGTTCTTGATCCTCTCTCTCAGAGGTGTACTTTGATCTTGGTACTACTTGGATATTTTGTTGATTGTCCCTTGGGACATTTATTGTTTTATCTGGTCTCATCAATAAAAAGAAAAGTTATGAAGTAAACGTGATTGACTCTGTGGTGGATTTTCTAATCCCATGCATCCACGCAAGTTAACACCAAGCAAACATGGCATGGTGACACGAAAGAGTGGTAATTGCATCAGGGTGAATTGGATAAATCACTTATCCACACAGGGGATGTATAGTACAAATTATTCAAGGGAGACAACGTGAGACCATGCAGAAGTGGAAAAGAAAGCATTTAATATTCCATAACAGTCGCATTCCACAGAGCTCTGCATGAGATCAATGATAACAACCACCATGCCATGTCCACAATGTTCTCTCCCAAACATGTAAAATAAGAGAGGCAATACTAGTATAATATTAACCACTACCCTTGGGTTGATGTCTAGGGTGTAATGATGATAGTGTGAGATTCGGATAAAACTCTTGACCTAGGGTATCACTTGAAATATTTTCTACTGGAACTTTTGAATAATGTGATTCTTGTGTTTAGAAATATTGCATATAAATGTTTTTAATTCCCTTGGGTTTAACTTTCCTACATGTTGAAAGATTGTAGTATGCTTCTATAAGTGTATAATTTATCTGAGAAGTCTTAATTTTTCTGGGCCATGACAAATGTATAATTTTCTCCATTCCAATGTTAGTTTGAAACTACAATCATGAGTAACATGTTGAATAGTATCTCAGGCCCTTATGTTACAGGTATCCTTTACATTCTAGTTGAAAATTGTATTGCAACAAAGCATATTTGTTGCTAAAGATGGTGGTATCTAATACAAGTTTCTTTCAAATAATCAGGCAACTCTAAGGTGCAATCTTCCATTCAGCAGGGTACCATTTAAGACAAGTGATCTTCTATTTAAGAAACCAGAGGTATACTCTCTTTCCTACAAAGTAATCTCCAGATTTATGCTCATATATTCTTCCTGTCATTATGTGCATTGTTTCATATTGGCTTTTGATTTTAGTACAAAGTTACTAGACGATGGCAGATATTCCTCTCCAAGATAGCATCTCTGACCGTTCACTGTAATTCCATGTTCCAGTTGGAAGAGTAATTATTATATGCACAGTTAATCTACATGAATGCAAACGTCTAGGCAGAGACCAATTCCAGATAATAAGTAGGTTGCACATTGCATGCCATATGTAATGATGAACTTCAACGAAAATTAATTAACAGTTCAGAGTATATTTAGATTTGAAGGGGTGTATAACAGAAATCCTTTGATTCATCTCTCTTCATGACCACTACAGTGATAATTATCATGTCCATAAAATGTCCTACACTTAAACATATTATGAAGGTGCATATGAAATTATCAAGCAGGCAAATGAGACTTTTAACTTGTTTTCTGATGCCTTGGTGGCTGGCATGTTTCTCATCCAGGACAAAGGAGAGAAGTTTATAAACCTCTTGAGAGCAATGCGTGCATATGCTGAAGGTTCGTCTTCTGCATTGATTGAAAACAGGGTTTTGTCTCTTTGGGAGAAGTATTAGTTGGTGTAACTCAATAATTCATTTATTTGGCCTAATTTTTGTCATTTTATTAATCTTTAGTATGGTTCTAGCTATAAGATATTTTGTGCTGGAGATCGAATCATTTTCCTTGTTAATGTTAATCCACACCAAATTACCAATATGGGGTATTTAGTGAGTCACTTACCAATTTTTGCAATTTATTGTAGCCTCTCAAAGGAGGTTTTAAACTTGGCACAAAACACGCTACCATGTAATATAGAAACAGATTGCTGGATCTTCCTGCATTTATTATTAAGAAATTGTACACAAGTCATGTTGTAGAATTAGTTGAAGGATACAACTCCCACTAGAGTTAAGGTATTCTCTAATAAAGGATCATTCTTATTGTTCAAGTTGCATAACGTTATATGATGATAAATAAGTTAAAATGGTCTCTCATCTGTGGAGATCTATTTTTTGAGGGGTCAATCTCTAAAATATGGGTTTGTCTTATTTGGATACCACTTTGTAGCTGTCTCAACTATTTTTTTTTTTATTATATGGTGAATCAGAAAAGGGACACCAGCCCCTCTAATAGCTATCTTAATTATTTATATGATCAACTCAAAGATTATTTCATTTTTCTACAACTATTGGTCAGCAAAGGGAAGCTTTGATTTAAAATAAAACTTCAATTTTATACTACGAAAAATGGTTGCATTTAAAGCATTATAACACACATGTATAGTAAGAGGAAACCATATGCAGGCAACCAAAAATCTTTAATTCTTCATATTCAGTTTAAAAGTTCACAAATAAATTTTATGCATCTCAACATCCCAAGTCTTCACATCATTCTTTTGCACTTAGTTTGATATATTAATAATACTCAGCATCTTAACGTGTACAAATCATTTTTCTATATATAATACTCAAAGTCATTTACCTTAGTGACCCATTTCTCATGAGTAAACATTCCTTCAATGTCTAATCCTAACATTTTTGTTTTGTGTCTCATAAACACATCACCATAACTAATTGTAAGTTCCAAGGGTGTTGAAAGTCCTAAAAATGTTGAGAATCTTGTTTTTAAGTGAATGAGAGTTTGAATTCATTTAGTACATGCTAGGAGTACATGTTTTACTTTATTTTTAAAAATTTGCTGGATTTTTCATTACGTGAGCATTTGTTTCCATTAGTCATGTGACTCTCTATTATTATGAATATGAAATTATTGCTTCACTAAACATATTTAAATTACAAGAGAGTGCATTTTGTGATTTTTGTATGCATTAATGAAGTATTAAAATGCTGAGTACAAAAATGTTATTGCTAACAAGCTCAAATTATTGTGATTTGGGGTCACAAGATTTTAAGTGGTTTTAATAATGATAAAACTAGTAAATTGTTTTGAAGAAAGTTTTTAGTGCGTTTTCCCATGTTTTAATCCCTATTTAGTTAAATTCAAAATCTCTCTTAGGTGATTCTTGATATTTGTTGGTACCCAACACACCCCATTCCCTTTGGACAAGAAAATGGAGCTCCCCTTATTTTGAACAAGTGTAAAACTGGTTTCCTCTAACTTTGAAATGATTATAGATGAGTCTTGAAGTTGGTCAATGGTCTCTAGCTCTAAAACAAATGATAAATCACCTTTGAACAAGTTATAGACAAGTTTGACATAGCCCTTTGATCTTCAAACTACACATGAGGAGAGTTGTCTTTTGTTTATAACCTTTGAGTGCTCAAATTTATCTTATTAATAGTTTTAATGCCTTCAAATTATCATTTTATGCCTTTAAGAATGTTCCCTTATATGGTTTGAATGTTTGTCATGTGTGCAGATGAATGAGAAGAGAAAGCCAAAGAGTTGACCATTTTTGAGACCAAAACAACCTTGAAACAGGGATTTCACGATTTTATTTTAAGTTTTACATTAACTTTCAAACATCAAATTTAACTTCGTTAAGTTTGCTCCATGGGAGGTTCACAGTGGCACCGATCAAAGGCAATTGTCCTTGAGGACACGTGCCTTCAATTGACATTCGGGAGTGTTTTAAGCTAAGGCTGAAATGGTTAAGTTCTACAGAACTCAGGGGTGCTGATGGGGGACAAGTGTCGCCCATCAATGAGGCGAAGGTTGGAGGAGGAATAGGACACCTATACATGTCAAGTGTTGAAGATCTATGACCAAATGTATGTGAGTTGTTAGGGTTGAAAGAACCTCGTGGAGTACAAAAGCATTGATGGCATCTAGGTGTCACTCGTCAATGAACCCATGGTATGATAACCAAGCGATTAAGAGTTCACGAGACCTGATGACACCGATGTGCAATAAGTGTCAATGATTAGTAACACGACAAAGTAAAGCATGTTGGAGAGAAAGAATTGATACTCGCCACATGACCTCCATTGGTACACCCAAGGTGCAACACGAGGGTAGAGCTTAAAGATAAGAAGTGACACTGATGCATGACAAATATCAAGCATCGGTGACACAAAGGACCCGTAGATTGAGACCAAAGATAGGAAGCCTTGCGAAGCACGGTGGCGTTGATAGGAGACACATGTTTCACATCGATATAGTAATGGTACTTGCACCCAAAGGTTTAAAACTCAATTAGTTTGCAGAACATAGTGAGACCAATGCTCTACATACGTCATTGATCTGCTAAGGCTAAGGTTATAATGTAGACATTTAAGCGAGGAGAGGCCACGTAGAGCTAAACTTATGGCTAAGTCACTAAAGTCTGTTGAGGTAAAGTCTAATCAAACAAAGACACGTGGAGGAGATTTATTGAAGGCAGAGTCATGCATTACAATAGTCGAAAAGTTAAGTCAACCAAAAATTTTAATGGATTGAGTTAAAAAAGAGACACAACAGAAGCATAGTTCTTTACTCATATCTTTTGACTTGGCCATCCATTTAACTTGAGACTTATTTCATCATGAGCATAATTTAGAGGGTTACACAAAGACAAGTTTGGAAAAAAATGGTTAGATCTTCAATATTTCAAGACAAAGTTTTATTTTCCCTTTGCTTCATTCCTCTCAATTTGATGGTCCCAAATCATTTTTATATTCTCTTGGTTGATCTCTTCACTCATGGCGATGCTTCTAGGCTAGATATTTCTTCTTAGATCCCACTAAAATGTAGAAAAGAGAGTTTTGGATCAAAATTCAATTATAAATGCTATCTTATGACAAATGGCAACCAAAATTTCATTTAGCCTCCTAATCTCATGGTATAATCATTTTCCTCTCATATGGATCAACTCTCTAACAAACATTTGTCTATCTATAGTGATGAATTATCACTCCTTCAGCTAAATCCCAGAATATGCCTCCATGGATGCCTTTAAAGGCGTCAATTGTAATTCTTGGTGGTTTGGAGAGATTTTTCTCCCACATTTTCTGCCCAAGTCATGTAAAGGCATTAATTGGTCTATAAATATCCCAATTTGCATTGTAAATTTCATCTTAACAACAATAAATCAATGCAAAAATGAGATTTGGAGCTCCATATGGATTTGTGAGTCTGAGTTGTCTCAATGGTGTGTTTGTGTTTTGATGTTTAGGCAACAAATCAATTTCAGGTATTAAGTAGGTTTTGTACCTTAATCTTTAGTTTAAATTTGTAGAGAGTAGATTGAGTCTAGCTCGTTCGTCTTCATGAGTTATTGTTTCTGAAGCTTGGTTTCTTAGATGTGCCAATGCAATCTTGGTTATCAAGGTGTTTAGAGATAATGGTAAATGAATAATTACTTTGTATTCTTTGTTTCTGAATTCCAATAGACTAATTGCCTGGAGTTAATATAGGAATGAGTTAAACTATTTATTGTTAGCTTTGGTTTTGTGAGATTTAATTGTTTTTAAGGTGCTCATTATGGTTAGTGACTGGAAAAGAGAGCCTAGTTTCCTTTTTTGCCTTCCCTTTCCCTCATTTTGAGTTTATTTTGACAAAGACCCGTCTCCTTTAAGCTATTATAAATATCATTAGGACTAGGCTTAGTGTTGATCAAAGTTATTCAAATTTGAAGTACATAGTTTAACTCGGGTTTGCCCAAACATGACAATCCTCTGCAGGTTAACATCAGGTCGCGTAGCCTCCATTTGAAGTTACATGTCTTGAATATTCCATACCTTGAACCATAATTCCAGCTAGGTTCTAATACGAGTGAGGTTAACTCTTTTTTTACTAGTGTTTTCCAAGTGTGGATAAAACACCCACCAACACTTTTAGGTGTTAGAAGGAGGGCCTACAGTTCCGTTTAATGATCATGCTTAAACTTAATTTTATTCTAATAGCGCTGTTGAATTTGTTGTGGATTGAAATTTGCTAGTTACTTCTTGAGTTAATTTGAATTGAGATCATTTATTTTTGTCTTGTGTCATTCTCTATACAGTGTGCCACTAATTTGGTCATTAAGTTGGCTCATCATAAATTATCTTAAAGATGGATTTGCAACCTCGCCACACAAGGTCTAGATCTGATTCTAAAAGCTTACTGTAGCTTCTATCAATTCATAGGAAAACCAAGTCAGATAAGAGAAAGACAAAATGATCTAGGTCTATTCTTGATGCTCAAACATTTGTACCCCCAATCACTTTCCTTCATCCTTACACACCACCTCAAATGGGTCAACCAACTTGGCTAAGGGGCACTCCACTTGTTATCCCTAGAGGCATTCATGATCTTCCTAGAAATCCATAGAGATATTTACCCGCTTGTAGACACAATGGCAACAAAACTAGAGAAGAACATGTTGTGACTTTTAAATATGCTTCGAGGGTTATGAATGTAAGGCATTAGGATGTTGCATGTAGATTGTTTTCTCTTATTTTTCAAGATATTGCATATGATTGGTTTTTAAATCTAACTCATGATTCAATTGTTTGTTAGGAAGGATTTGAGGATGCATTCTTAGCAAAAGTTGGACACGTTGACCCAAGTGTTTTATATTAGCAATTTGCTAGTTTTAAAAGGGAGAATAATGAGCTTATTAGAGCTTTTAATTCTAGTTTTTAATGCATGCTAGGTAGAGTAGCCCTATTATACAAGCATGTTGATATTTTGGCTCTAGAAATGTATGAAAGTTCCTTGGACCCTATCACTTCCATATTCATTAGAAGAGTCAATGTCACTACCCTCATAGGAGCCTCAGCATAATCCCTTGCTATAGACATAAAATTACACCCCCAAGGGGAAAATATGTTAGCATTCCAATGGTTGGTCATAACATACGAACTTTAAACCAAATACCTGCTCCAAACTAGTTGCCTCTACATATTGACGCTGTTAATCATAATACATCCTTGGTCCTAACAATAAATCATATTCAAACACTTCCTTCAAACCCAAACCAGACTAAATTGATGTCAGAGCGAGGGGATGAAACATTTATTTACATTAATTAATAAATACAAATATAAATGTGTACATAGTAATAAATGAATAAATACATAGAACATTATAACACGAGATTTAACATGGAAAATCTCAATGGAGTAAAAAATCACAGTAGAATAATTTCCACTATCTGAAAAACTTTTTGTACATTCAGTCTAGTTAACTCCCTCCTCACTTCTACTCCATGTATTTACTAGAATCACCACGACAATTATGAATATAATCTATAATCATATTTAAATAACCCGAAGGGTTATGACCTTCTTAAGTGACAGGGCACACCCCCCATTTATATTAGTTAATAGATAACTAACCACCTAATATATAGTTTATATTTAAATAATAAGAATATAAGTTATTCTATATTATTTAACTATAAACTAAATATTATGATCACTTAATATTATAGTTCTAACACCCCCCCTTAATATTAAGTGCGGATCCATATGCCAACATTACCTGTGTAGACACCTATAATTACGGCCAAACAATTTAAATACTTAAATTGCGCTAATTATCCCCTTTCATGCAAATCAACGACATATCGTCAAAAGCACTCATTTTCCCTCATATCATCATTATTTAATTACACTAAACTAATTAATTAAGTTTCCTATCCAACAAATACCCTAATTAACGACCTTCCGTTAATAAATCACCTCTTTTACCTAGACTAATTAATTATTATTAATTAATTAATTTTCCCTTCCATTTAACCAATAAACCAATATTTAATTGATTTAATCCCCTTATAATAGTCTAAATCGTACTAATATTCCTTTAATTATCTTCTATAAGCTTACATCTACCTATTAGTTAATCACTTTTGATTAATTAAAACACCTCCAACTTTCATGACTTGCTAAGCATAAATTAAACCCTTCTAAAGTAAGGTTACCTTTAATAAAGCAACCTTATCCATTCCTAATCATGTTTTACCTTTATCCCACATTCATGAGAATGTGCTGAATCATTTATCCTTTGGGCTACATAAAGAGCCCTCCACCTACATTTTTACTTGCACCTAAACTTTCTAAGAGAGTGAATGCAAAGCATATAGCAAAGACTAAGAGCTTGCCTTTTACCCTTTTAAGAGTTCATCATCTTGAAGAGTTAAGCCTCTTTCTTAAGTGCTTAGGTCATATGGGAGGTGTCAAAAGAGGTCTTGTAGCCCAACTTTGACTAGCCCCCATTCTTAAGTGCATGGAACCTTAAGGACAACTATTTTGATAGCCATGGAGCTTACTTAGGTCCATTCATTTATTTGTTGTTAGAGAATAGAGGAGTTTAGATATTTAGCATTGTTAGTTTCAAAGTTTGTATTGATGAATGATAACATCTAACCCTTATTTAATTCTTATCTTGTGGTGTTTAGTTTGTTGTAGTTAAGACTATTTAGGTGTTAGTCTTTACTCATATTAGCATTATTTTGAAAACAACACTTGCACACATTTGGCACGCCCGGTGGGACTTACTCCATTGTCCTTTGCACTTAATTTCAAGTTTTTGTAGTTAAGTTTTATTTTTGGTTACTAACCCTCTTTTACACCTGTTGATCTAATTTGTTTTGTTGAGTTTGCATGTGTTGAGTCTTCCTTGTAAGTATGAAGGAGGTGAAATGCTGTCAAAATTAGAATTAAAGGGAAAATTTCAAGATTTCTCCATGTTTTCATTTTTAGAGCTTACTTTTTCAACATTCTACATGCTAGTTTTATCAATTTCTTGAAAAATTTAAATTTTTGAGCATGTAGGTTAGTGTTTTATAGTGCTGAGTCTTCTATTTATATATTAATGTGGTGGGTTGCAGTCAAAATTTAATCTTGGTGAGAAAATTTCAAGATTTCATAATGTTTTCATTTTTAGAGCTTACTTTTTCATCATTCTACATGTTAGTTTTGTCAATTTCTTGAAAATCTTAAATTCTTGAGTATGTATGTTAATGTTTGATAACGTTGAGTCTTCTATTCATATATTAATGTGATGGATTGTTGTCAAAATTGAATCTTGGTTGAAAAAATTTGCCCATTTTGCAGATTAAGGGATGTTTTTTTGACATTTTTGAGTGCATGTCAAGTGCATACCCGTGAGCATAAGAGAATATGCGTAACCCATCTTCCGAAGGCCATAACTTTTGCTCCCGAACTCGAAATAACTCTATTTTTTTTGCGTTGGAAAGGTATTGAAGTTAACTATGCAATGAAAACATAAATTCATGATTTATACTTACAGAAATTACAGGTTTTTCTGTTATTTTAAAACTGGTCATTTTCTAACATGGCTAATGTTTTGATGAATGTTGTATTTCCATGCTTCCTCGATTTAGACCAAAGCGTGTGTATGCTCTTCTTTTGCACCTTTTGGTGATCTTGAGAATCAAAAACAACTTTGATCTATATCTTTTTAACATTGAGATTAAACTTGGAAATTTGATTATTCATTTTGCTTAAGGGAATGAACTTTTTACAAAGTATTTTTCAATGGTCCTTTGATTTGAAGTTTTCCATTTCTATATAGTTGGGATAAAGTTTGTGTATGCTCTTCTCTTGCACATTAGGGTGATCTTGAGAATCAAAAGCAACTTTAGTCTTCATTTTATAACATTTGGTAAATTAGAAACTTCATCTTTCACTTTTGGTTTAAGGGAATGAACCTTTTACAAAACATTTTTCAATAGTCCTTTGATTTGAAGTTTTTTATTTCTATATAGTTGAAATAAAGTTTCTGTATGCACTTCTCTTGCACCTTAGGGTGATCTTGAGAATCAAAAACAACTTTAGTCTTCATTTTATAACATTTAGTAAATTAGAAGCTTCATCTTTCACTTTTGGTTTAGGGGAATGAACATTTATTAAGAATTTTGTATGGTTCATTGATTGAAAAAAATTTCTTTACTTTTTAGTTGGATTATTTGTTGTGTATGCTCTTCTCTTGCATCCTTGGATGATCTTGAGAATCAAAAGCAACTCTTAATCCTCTTTTAAATAATGTGATTTTCTTGGAGAACTACTAACGCTTGAGTGCAGGACCTAAAAACACTTGTCAAAGAAAGGAGGAATCAAAACGAAATAAAAAACTACTAATACAGTTGTTATACAGGTTGTCAAAAGGTGTTCAAGCAAACCACACCTAATTAAACAAGATAAAAAGAACAACATATTCAAAACATTGTATTACAGGTTTTGAAAAAGTGTACGTCCCTCTCCGCCCAACTGGAACATAACCCTTTTGGCATAACGCCTTAAACTACAACAATAGGGGTGGTTCCAGGAACCCCAAAGTAGTCCACGCAAGAGGGAACCTTGCGGACGAAACGGGAAGTGCTCCGCACTACCTATTTGACTAGTGATTCTTTTGTGAGATAGCGTTACAGGTTGTCTGTTGTGGCGACTCCGATGATAGTACACGTAGACGCACTAGTTACTTACTGTTCTTGAAGGGGGTAAAGTAAAGCCGAGATACTCCCAAACTAGTCAGTGTGACTTTTTGGGTAAATCGCGCTCACTCGTGGCAACTTTGTAACACCTAGGGCGAGAGAACCACCTAGAAGAATATACTTTTGTCAGGAGCCCACGTTGACCATTTTAAGATAGTGTTGAGTTTTGAACCTTCTTTTTTAGAAACATGTGACGTATTACTTTCGCCTAGTTTTTACTTGCCTTAGGGCGAGGTGAAACTCTGCCGAAGTGAGGCTAGCATTTTTCGTCATTTTTCTTGATTTATTTCCTTCATATTCTTTTGACACTCTGTTGATCAAAAGAGGTGTGATTACCTTTGTGTTGCCATTTGACTGTTTCTCTCACTTTTATGTCTATTTACGCCCATCCATGTTTACGGCTGGGTTAGTTAAACGTCTAAAGTGAGCGGAGGCGTTTTCACGTCATTTAGTAGCCATTGTGATCTTGATACCCACGTCAAGATTGTCATTATAGTTAGGCATGGTTCATTACCGCAGATTTCCATAGAGAAGTTAGCTTGTTTGTCTCGTATCATTACAATTTTGATATTTACGTCTTGTTTCTTGTAAACTCGACATAAATACCTATATTGTACGGTTACGCTACACATATTTTTAACTATTCCTAACTATACTTTGAGATTTTTAGTTTGGTTCTATTATTACCTTGATTTCAAAGAGTGTTAGGTGTTACCATTTGTGTGTGTTATATCAATAACTTGATATCAATAACACCTCGATATCAATATTTCACTTTCTAGCAAAGCGAGTTAACATATCTTGGTGATATTGTTGTGTCATTCGCGAATTGTAATTGGCACTTTTTGAGATATAGGTCTTAATCGAGTTTGAGCTCGCTCATCGTATATCTTGATTGGGAGATCGCATTGACTTCTTGTATTTACTTACGTTTTGTTCATTTCCTTGAACTTGGCATAAGTGAAAACATCTTGTTGATCATCTTACGACACAAACTACTTTTTGAAATGTAGTTTAGGAAGTACTTCCTTTAATCAAGTTTTAATACCAAATGCTTGTATCACGGGTGATTTATCACTCTATCATATTGGTATTCTCACATTGTTGACATATTCATACTCTTAGCAATTTCATTTTGCATTTCACTTAGCGGTAGTCACTAAGCTTTGCACATATCTACAACTCGCCCTAGTGAAACTATCACGAAAACATGGCTTCCAAAACATGTCTAGGGTTGAAAAAATAGACATATGAGGAACAAGCACACGTTTGGGAGACCTCTAACAGACAAGGGTCAAACCCCTTCATTGGACATGACTTAAGGCCACTGTTTTCTGCAGAAAAGGAAACCGAAGAGATGGTCGATCATAGTGGAAATGAATTAGAATCACCACACACAGACTTTGATTTTGACCCACTCTACTAGATGAATTTCTCCTTAGAAACAAAGATAGAGTTTTGGCATGGGTCGTGGAATTAGGGGCCAAATTGCCCATCGAGAATGAACCAATATTACCTACAAATGACACTACTAAGGAAGAATGCCCCCTTATCAATATGGAAGATATTTTAACAGGCAGGGATGCTTCCACTTCTTACGCAGAAAATGATAAAGTGGTAGGGCATAGAATACCCATCATCAAAGTGCCATGAAGAAACAAGATAGAACATGAGACAGGGGAAGAACCTCCACAATACGAAGAGGAAGAACCTTTAGAAGAAGAAGACACAAACCAAGTCACAATCCAACAACTCAGTAACCTAAGCCGACAACTAACTTTGCTTACTTTCCAGGTATAGAAAGACACAAACAAAAACGTTCAAAAGTCAAGGCCTAAGTTTAGGATCCACGAACTCCATAGAGAAAGACACGAGGTATCATCGTGTACACAATTGATCGCACAAGAAGTGCAATCTATAAAAGCAACACTTGCGAGCATACAAGAAAGCAAATATAGGGAGTATTAGGAAATACCAATACGAAGAACTATGCCCCTATCCTTTTGACAAGACAATGACCCTTCAACCCTTTCCAAAGAAATTTGATATGCCAAAGTTCGAAAAATACAAAGGAAAGGGAGACCCAAGGGATCATGTTAAAGATTTCTGCATGGCATGTCAAGAGGTGTCTTAGAGTGATAATTACCTCATCAGAATTTTTCCTAAGAGTCTCGGAGGTCAAGCATTGGAATGGTTTACGCGCTTACCACGAGGATCAATTTTCACCTGGCCAGAATTGGCAGAAAGATTCATGCGTCATTTCTCGTATAACATAGAGAGTGATGTCACCATGGCAGACTTGTGCGGCGCAAAACAATGCCCAAATGACATCTTCGCCAACTTCCTCCAATGATGGAGAGGGATAGTTAGTCGCTTCCCTTGCACTTTCCCTAAGAAGCAGCTGGTCAGTATTTACGTCCCTAATCTCAACCCAAATATAGCTTTCCACCTCCAAATGCATTGTGTCCGCACCTTTGAGGAGGTTATTGAGAAAGGGATTCAAATAGAAAAAGCTCTCATTGCCAAAGGCACCCTCAAAACCCAATTTAAAGACAACCAAAGTGTCAAACCCACTGAAAAGCCGAAGATCTTTAACAAAACAAAAACGTGGTGGGAGACGGAATCACTGATTCCAAACATGTTCAAACGGTCCAAACTAGTCAACCTTTTAAACTGACCAAGGGCCCAATTCAACCACCACCAAAGCGACGAACATTCACCTCCCTCAATGAACCATTGTCCGTTATACTAAAACAGTTGGATGCGGCCCATATGATGACCTATCCTACGACACAATCATTTGATGACAACGCTCCTAAACCTTCATGGTATAAGGAGCATGAATACTGCGAAATGCATTGCGTTAAAGGTCATAAAACAAACAAATGTCTGCGGCTTCGCCACTATATTCAGGACCTCATTGATAATGGGGAGATAGAGGTGGATAACCCTGGCAAAACGCAAACACCTAACGAGAAAATGGGGATTTATAAGGAACCATTCCCTAAGCACGATAAGTCGGAAAAGACAAAGTTGGATCGGGGAGACTCATCCCAAACCTATAAAGCCGTGAATTACTTGTATACCAAAAGAGATAACAATCATTACGATTCACTTATCGGATGTATTCACTCCCCTATTGACTGTGTCAATACCATCCAGATCAAGGGAAAGGACTGTGCTGCGGTAACAAGGCGTGCCCGCCTCGTGATTCTGGAACCCTCTACGTTGACCCCGCAAACTGGTAAATATAACCTTTTATAACAACTTGAGAGGACACCTGCTAAGATCTCGATCTTAGATCTTCTCAAGATATCCAATGTGCATAAGGACATTTTGTATCAAACTCTTCAGGGGTCAGTAGTGCCTTTAGAAGTCGATCCTACATACCTTCAAGCCGCGGTGGCAAATATTACACCATGTGAGCATCTCACTTTTAACCATAGGGAGGTCCCTACCGAGAATCCTAAACATAATCTTCCCTTATACATTGAGGTAGTTGTCACCCGCAGGAAAATCAAACGGGTGCTTGTGGATAACGGATCCGGATTGAACATCTGCACACTGAAATTAGTCAAACAATTGGGACATACGGACGTAGATCTTGAGTCCCATATCATCACTATCACCGCATACGACAACGCGGAAAGAGAGTCAGCAGGCACCATTATGCTACCCATGGAGGTGGGCCCCACTTACCATCAGACAAAGTTTCACGTCCTAGTCTTGGAACTTCCATATAATATGATTCTAGGTCGACCATGGATCCATGCCATGCAAGCCGTGCCATCAACATTTCATCAATGCATCAAGCTGAAGCATGAAGGACATACGGTAACAATACTAGGAGACTCGGAGCCCTTTGCTCATTGTAGAGATCTCAATAGCTTTGCACGAAATGGTACATACGCATGTCCCTCCACGGATAGGGCCATTCCTTTTCAGTTTGAGGCTATGGAATCCCGGCTGGATTCAGATTCTCTTAGGTCTTGTGCTCATGGGGCGTCCACTTCCACATCTCCATTTGATTCATGGGAGATGAAAATTATGGAATATGGCTGTGGGGAGTATAATGTACAACAAGCGCTCTTGGTTTCTGACCTCTCCTTGTCACCCAAGACTAGAGGTCGACCCAACTACCGCTTCAGGAGACCTAGAGAGGAACACACTATTGGGTCATTCCTACCTGGAGGCTTGTTAGCTGAGGAAAAATTGCTTGATCCACCTACTACTTGGGTCCCTAAGGACACTCAGCCATCTTGTTATCAAACCCCGGAATATGAAAAATATAGTAGGATGATGTACTCCATGGGCTATAAAGGCCTAGGATGTGGGAGGAATGAACAAGGACAAAGAGAACCAATCCCTCTTCCACATTTCAAAACAGAAAGTTATGGCATTAGGATTCGCCCTTATGGAGCACACCCCAACGATCAAAATGCGACTTGTTCTGAGCATGAGGATACCTCCGAGTACCTAGACAATGATACGGATTCCCATTGTAGCCTATATGAGGATCTGGCCTCCACGAACCTTTTCATGAACAATGTTGTCCTGACCATAACCCTCACCGAACCAACCCTTGACCTTGTGTACCCTTCCCTTGTTGAATGGGACCAACAACATCACATGCCACTAGATTTATTCGAGAACGACGAGGCTATTGCAGAGTTCATGGGCATAAGGGATACAATTTCCATTAGAGATCACAAGAAGGGTTTCTTTATCGACTTAGACACCTGGGCCTACTTTGGCGAGGAGGCTGAACTTCGTGGTCAGCAAAATTTAAAGAAAAGTGAGGGCAAGAGTTCTAAAGAAAAGCCTCAGCAAAAATCGAAGTCCAAGTCACACAGTGAAAACCTCTTTGAGGCACTGGCTGAAAAACAAATAAGAAAATCAAAGGACAAACAAAGTGACCACGCCAAGGATGAAAATATCGTAGAGACATCCTTGGATGAAGATCTCAACCTACCTCTTGATCCTAGCGTATGGAAGATTTATCAAAATTGTTAGTTGAAGAAACCATTGATGTCAATATTGGTACCGAAGAAGATCCCAAGATAGTAAAATTGGGAGCATCACTCTCGGCCAGAGAACAAAAGACGTTCACTATGCTACTGCGAGAGTTTATTGATGTGTTCGCATGGTCTTACAAAGACATGCCCGGCTTAGATCCAACTTTGGTCGTGCACAACCTGGTTATGCACGCAGACGCTAAACCTATCAAACAGAAGCTCCGAAAGATGCACCCGAGAGTGGCCTTGTTAGTTAATGAAGAATTGGAAAGGTTGCTTGCAGCAGGATTCATCAGTTCAATTGATTATTTTGAATGGATATCGAACATTGTTCCTGTCCAAAAGAAACCTATCGGTATCCGAATTTGCACAGATTTTAGGGACATCAATAAAGCTTGCCCTAAAGATGACTTTCTGTTGCCCAACATTGACATGATTTTTGACTCAACCGCAGGGTACGAAATGCTATCACTCATGGATGGCTTTTCGGGTTATAATCAAATTAAGATCGCTGAGGAAGACCAACACAAAACAACTTTCACAACTCCTTGGGGCACCTTCTGTTATCAGGTGATGCCATTTGGCCTTAAGAATGCGGGAGCAACTTATCAGCGGGCCATGACAGTAATATTTCATGATATGATTCATGACATCATGGAAGACTACGTAGACGACATCCTGGGAAAGTCCAAAACAAGAGAGGATCATCCTATCATTTTGCGGCATATCTTTGAATGCCTGCATGAATACAAAGTCAAATTGAATCCAAAGAAACGTGTCTTCGGTGTGTTATCCGGGAAACTATTGGGCTTCATTGTGTTGAGACGAGGTATTGAGGTAGATCCCGCTAAGATGTCTGCCATCACTGAAATGTCTCCACCTGAGAATATCAAGCAATTGCGTAGCTTGCAAGGGAAAATTCAAGCCATTCGCCACTTTATCTCCCAGCATGCAGATAAATGTCACTCATTCACCCATTTTCTTAAAAAGGACATCGCTTTCCTTTGGGGACCCGAGCAACAACAAGCCTTTGCTTTGCTTAAACAATACCTGGCTAATCCACCTATCCTCATGCCTCCTACTCCGGGAGAACCACTTTTGCTCTATATTTCTGCTACGCAATACGCTATTGGTGCGCTGCTCGCCCAATATGACCTTAGCCATAAAGAGAAAGCAGTGTACTATCTGAGTCACACCCTCATCACCTATGAACTTGATTATCCTCAAATTGAAAAGGCTTTCTTGGCCGTTGTTTTTACCTTTCAGAAACTTCGCCATTACCTGCTAAATACAAAGACCAAGCTCATATCCAAGGTCGTCCCACTCAAGCATTTGTTGTCCAAACCCGCCCTCACAGGTAGAATGGCTAATTAGATCATTCTACTCAGTGAGTTTGATATAGAATTTTTCCATCAAAAATCAATTAAAGGACAAGTACTTGCCGACCAGCTAGCAGAAGCACCTTTGCAAAGCACAGAACCTTTGAGTCTGGATCTACCAGATGTATCTTTTCTCTACATTGAAGAATTTGTTGTATGACAGATAAATTTTGATGGATCTTTTACGTTTCATGGTTTAGGTGCAAGAGTGGTCCTTATTACTCCTTCGGGTGATCCTATACCGCAAGCTTTCCGCCTGGCCTTCCCTTGCACGAACAACATTGTGGAATATGAAGCACTCATTGCAGGGATGAAGCTAGCCATCAAGTGGAATGTTCAACATGTTAAGGTTGTAGGTGATTCGCATCTAATCATCAAACAGGTTAATGATGAGTATAAAGTTAAGGATGAAAAGCTCATACCTTACAAAAAGTTAGTGGAAACTCTAAAGGAGTATTTTGTGCGCATCACCTTTGAGCAGATCCCAAGAGCGTAGAACAGATCGGTGGATGCCATGGCAATGGTGGGATCTATGCTTCGTATTCCACCAGGGAACAATGATATGCCATTCTTCATAGAAAATCTATGCCAGCCCACATATGACATGCTAGAATCTTGCCTGGCTTGTGAGGTTGTTGGTCCCCATTCCCCATGGTACGAACCCATCTTCACCTATCTTAAGGACAACACATTCCCTCCCAATATCTCTCGTTCTGAAAAGCAGAGCCTGACTTGCCAGATAGCCCGTTACACCCTTTTAGGAGGTACACTTTATCATCATGGCTATGATGGGAATCTATTACATTGTCTTGATGTGACGGAGTCAATCCAGGCAATTAAAGAAGTACACGAAGGGGTATGCGGAGCACATACAAACAGAATGGTCTTGGCTAAGAAACCGTTAAGAGTAGGTTATTATTGGCCCACCAAGGAAACTGATTGTTGTAATTATGTTAGAAAATGTGTGCTTTGCCAAAAGTATGGAAATTTCATCCATGCTCCATCGTAACCATTGCAACCAATCACTACCCCGTGGCCATTCTCCAAGTGGGGACTTGATCTAATAGGGAAGCTTACTCCTACCTCATCTGATGGTCATACACACATATCATCACAGCTACATAATACTTTACAAAATGGGTGGAGGTTGTCCCTTTAACCTATGTCACAGGAGCACAGATTTCTAAATTCATCATAAATCACATTATTTACCGATATGGTATCCCTGCAGCCATTATCACAGATAATGGGAATTCATTTAAGAACAAAATTGTGAAAGATCTTTGCCAACGGTTCCAAATCAGATTGAAATGGTCCACACCATATTACCCTCAGGGTAATGGACAAGCTGAGGCAACAAACAAGACTTTGGTAAGGATAATGGAGAAGATTGTTAGCAAAACCGATTGAAAATGGCACCTACAAATCCATCTAGCCCTCTGGGCCTACCGAACATCAATTCGCACTCCTACGGGTGCGACGCCATATTCCCTAGTGTTCGGGATAGAATCTATCATCCCTTTAGAGATCGAACTCCCATCCCTGTGAATTTCTCTTTGGGACTATTTGGATAAGGATGAAGATTATCGAGTGGCAAGATTGGTTGAGTTAGAGCTCTTGGATGAGAGGCGCATTCGCGCTCTTAATCACCTGAAGGTATATCAACATAGAATCTCCCGCAACTACAACAAGAGAATCATCCCTCGCCAGTTTCAGGTGGGTGATTTAGTTATGAAGGAGAACCAGTTCAACACCAGAGCAGAGCGAGAAAAGAAAGGAAAGTTCGAACCACACTGGTTAGGACCCTATGTCATAGTTGCCAAGTACGGCACCGAGGCATACAAACTGGCTCACCCCAATGGTGATGAGCTCCGAGAGCCAATGAACGCCATGCATCTTAAGAAGTTCTATGCTTGAACATGGCACAAAAATAAAAAAAATACAAAAACATAAAAAAAATCAGAAAAAGAAAAAGAGAAAACAGGTCGTCCACTAGTGAAAATCACACAATTGTGGCACTTTGGACAAGTCCTTGGGTGAAAACCAGTTTTCGGCGCCTCGGGAGGATTTGTTGTTCACAAGCATTTTGTATTAGAAGGGTAGTTGTCTTTGGCCTGGACCTAGTTTTGCCTTCGAGTTTCCTTGTGCACACCATCTTGTCCAGCCTTGATCCGGCTTTGCCTTCTTCTATTCGTCTGTAAGGGACGTGGTCTTTCGTTATTTCCCATCTTACGCTGGGGGCAACTCAACGACTTCACCTTCTTGTTCATAAGCGCGTGGCTTCTGCCCTTGTATATTCCCCACCTAATGCTAGGGCATCCATGCTTTCTTGGTTACCTGCACATAGCTTTGGAAAACTGTTAAAAACACAAAAACAATATAAAATTGTTTCGAGAAAAACACAAAAATAATAGAAAATTGTTTCGAGAAAACACAAAAAAATAGAACATTGTTTTGAGAAAACACAAAAACAATAGAAAATTGTTTCACAAAACACAAAAACAATATAAAATTGTTTCACAAAAACTTAAACAATAGAAAATCGGTTTATGAAAACATATCTTACAAAAACATTTACTTGCATTGTCTTGTTTTCTTACTTTGTTTGTTGCTTGTATAGTGTTTTGCGTGCTTTCTTTTGAGTTGTTTATTGCTTGGGTGTACTTTGTCATAGTTTATCTTTTCTTGCTTAGAAAAGATTCATTCTTTCTTGTGCATATTATAGTGGATTTCGACATGCTAGTGTGTTAATTCATTATTTCTTTCTTAACGCATTTGGTTGTGTTTTGTTACTTGTTAATAAGGCATGGTGATTCATGGTTTATTGCATTAATTCCTGGTGTTCTTTGTAGCATTTGGCTGTATTTCTTGCATGTGCTTTTTTTTGTTATCATTCACATCACATTACTATCACTATCATCACATCTAGCATCATCTATACATCATATATAAACAAAAATGCTAAGTTTTATATCATGCATGTATGTTAAGCTAATCATCACATATCGTATCATCAATGGGGGCAAGAGGGGTTACGCATAATCAAAAATATATCCCCCCCACACCAATATCATCATATCATCCAGTCCATATACATCAAAATAACACTTGAAAACAACATTTGATATTGTCTACAGATCTATCATCTACAATCTACAGCACACCT
Source organism: Taxus chinensis (assembly GCA_019776745.2). NCBI lineage: Eukaryota > Viridiplantae > Streptophyta > Pinopsida > Cupressales > Taxaceae > Taxus > Taxus chinensis. The sequence continues at coordinate 47,242,465 of CM034153.1, forward strand.
CAAACGATCACGTGCGATCACCATCTCTCTTGAGTGTCAGAGCCTCACGGTAAGTTTTCTAAACTGAGCGGTTAAAATGAATTGATTGTGATGTTTTTATCCCCCTAGGGGGTATATTAACCTATTTTTCACTGATCGAACGACCGAGACACCCGTTTAGCTCACCATTGTCTCCTTTGTTCGCTGTGGAATAATTATTTTTAATTAAATAATTATTTTTCTCTTATTTTTCACCATATTGGGGAATTTTTTGTCCAATACCCCTTTCTTCTCCCCCGGACAATTTTATTGCTCCCTGGTGATTTTTATTCTTCTTCACACCCTCGTAAATAATTATTTTTTCTTAATTTTTCCACTAAACAAGGACATTATTTGTTGTTTATTTCTCTTTTCTTCCACCTAGGGCACTTTCTGTTGCCCCTAGGCCCTTATTTTTATTCTTCTCCTTTCTTCTATTTTTTATCATGGTTTAGAAAGCCAAAACAATACAGCCATTTACTATATCAAAAAAATCCAAAAACAAGGCAAAAAATTTCAAAAAATTCCTAAAAAGTAAAACACCCTGCAAAATGGTAACTTGCTTCTTACGGCTGAAACTTGTGTCTTGCGCATGGTATTTTCTCCATATCATGTTGGTTTGTCTCACATCTTCCCCGATTAATATGACTCACGGATCACTGGATTCACAACCATTTACAAAAGCTAGTTGCTTGCTTCATCTGTACCCTGGGGCACTTTTGGTTGCCTGGTGCTGTTTCGTTGCGCACAAACGATTTTCATGGATCCCGTATCCATTTTAATTTCCCCTTGCATGTATCCTTGTTTGGGGCATCATTTTTTAACCCTTGTTAATCATGAACTTGTGGATCTCTCCAGCACTGATAAAAAAACATTTGTACAACTGTCTTGACCATTGTTGGGTTGGATATGTGCATTCGTACTTGTTTTCCCTGTTAGATGAGTTTGTTTCCTTCTCGTATTGCATTGTATTCTTGTATACCCTTTTCCCTTGGAAGATACTTAATGTTATTTGATGATTTGAAAGAGAATGATCTCTTATTTACATATTCATTTGACCCTACAATATCAATTATTTGAACTAATTTTATTTGTGTAATAAAATAAAGATTGAAATTTGATTGTTGAAATATATCATAAACATATGAAGTGTTTAATAAAGGTGGAAAATAATGGCATAAGAGTTCACCATTCAAGGCTAGATGCAGCCCAATGTAGGAAGGAAGTTCAAGCTTTAAAATGTTATATCCTACTTTCTTAGTGATGGTACATGGTTTACATAGAAGTGGATGTAGCTTGTGCAAAAGTCGTGTCACTCTTTCCTCTCAAAAATAACTTCATATCCAATTACCAACTTCAAATGTTTCTTATGTGTGTCATTTTTTTATACGTAGTGTTTTCCTTTTTCATAATAGTATGCACTTATTATTGGATTTTCTTAATTTGAACTTAACAAATTTGTCAGCTTCCATTTGATATGAAGGAGTTGTATTATTGATGGTAACATAGGATAAGATACATTAATGGTTGTCAAGGGTTAGAAACCAAAACATACATGGAAAGGATTGTTTTTTGTAGTAGCATTGTAAAAAAGAAGGATTTTATTATATGATAAACTAATGAAGCAAGAATTTTCATCTTTGAAAATCTATCTATTACTATGTCATATAAATATTAACCATGTTTTAATAGTAGGGTGACCTGAGATAAAATACATGGAAACATACTCCCACAACTGCATTGGAACTAACAGTGGTTTGAATAAACCTTGTTTCCTATTGATTGGTTTGGAAATTACACATGTATTACAAAACATTTTACCTAAGGTGTGCTGAGTAGAAATACCTTTTTTAACAAAACAAGGATATTTACAAATTCAAATTATCTCGTAACCTTCCTAAAACGAGTTTTCCTAATGATTTTATGCCTCTTTTCCTTGTTCCATAATCACAAGTGAAAAATGTGATATATGTTTGGACCAAGTGATTAAATATTATATAACCATGAAAGAACATTAAATTAAATAAAATGCACAACTCATTAGAGAATAAAAATAAATTACAAAATGATCACAGATATAACGTGGAAAAAAACCCAATGGGTAAAATACCGTGGTCAAAGAGAAATTTTCCATTAATTGAGAAAAATGAAACATGATTTTACAATCCAATAAATCTCCCTCCTCACTTCTCTCCACCAATCCACACGAGGCGAATAAAACAATACAAACGATAGCCATATTTATTTTACCCCACAGGTCATGAACCATATTAAGTGAAAGGGTGTGATTAAATAGCACCCCCAATTTAATATTTTAAACATAAACAACTAAATTTATATTAAATAATTAATAATATAACTATTCTTAATTATTTAGTTATAAACTAAGGTTTATAGGAACTTAATATTACGTTCTAACACCCCCTTTACTATTAAGTGGGGAACCATATGATAACATTACCTGCTTATACAACAAGATTTACAAATCCATGATCCATATTGAAGTTTTAGGTTAGCATATCACATTTGAAGGATTTATACACCTTCATCATGCTCAAATTAAATTTTAGTACAAAATGATTTGAAATCCATAAATCAAGAGTTAATGATTTAGGTTAAGCATGATTTGTGAGATTACATCTTACATTTTCTCATAGAAAAAATCTCAACAATGATCTCTAGGATCTGATTATAACACAAGGACATCCTTTACAAATAGATGCAAAACACCAGACTGTACATCGTAAACTTAAAGTGACAAGTTTACAAAGATCATATGGATATTTTTAAAATTATTTACAATTGGAGTAGAAGTATAGAGGAGAAGGAGATATCAATTGGCCAACCATTAGTAGGTGACATTTCCATGCACACTCTCCCTCAATGGAAACTTTGAAAGGTCAAGCATTGCACAAAACTTGTAAAACTTTATAGCACACAATGTCTTTGTTAACATATCTGCAACTTGATTTTCATTCAGGCATTACTGGAGATCTATATCACCATATAGAACCTTCTCTCGGATAATGAGCATATGAATATCTATATGCTTTATCATTTGATGTCAAATTGGATTCTTAGCAAGAGTAATACAAATCTGGATATCACATAGAAGAGGAGTACTTCCTTTTTCTTCTGTGTATCTCTTCCAACAACCGCTTTAGCCACATGGATGTTTTTGTTACTTCCATTACACTTCTATACTTTTTCTCAGTAGAAGAAATGGAGACTGTTGGATGATTTTTACTTCTCCAAGTAATGGAGCCTATACCAAAAAACTTGAATACAAATCCAATATATTTTATATCTAACACAACATCAACATGGTTAGATTCACAATATCCATATAGACATCATAATAAGAATATAAATCTTTAATCCTTTCATTTTTAACCATCCATAAAACTTACATTGATAGGTTAAACACAAGTTGTATAAAAAAATTATATAAAAATATGCTTACTAACCATGTTATATTACCAATATGTTGAGTAATTTCAACATATTAATCTTTGTAAAATATATATTAGATGCAATCAGTATTGGATGTCTCCAATAAAAACAAAAAGGCATCCCCAAGAGTCATTTAGTATAAATATAATAATATTTTTATTAATCACATTTAGAATTTTAGAAAAGTTTTATCAACAACATATATATCCTCATTATCTATTATAAGCCTTTAAAAATTGTGGTAATATTGATAGATAACATATCTTGAACAGATAATCAAATCAGACAAGAATAATCACAAAATTCACAGAAAACATGATCCATTAATATTGGACATTTCCCATGGATTTTGCTTCAAACAATGATCATGTAAGCACCCTTCAATGCATTTCATAGTGTGGCCTAGACAGTTCTATTTTTGAATAAACTATAAAAAAATGAAGCAAATTTTTAAAACACATATAATCCATTTTGTGTATGTTTTCAGTTGTAGCTACTTTAGTTTAATTTTACTAATCCATCTAAGTTAATTATTCATGAAAATGAATCCCTTTTCAACAATATATTTTAAATAAATCATATACTTTTCATTTAGAAGTAATAGAAATAGTTTATAAAGCTATTTGTTGGCTAGATTTTCTGCATAGCTGAAATCCTAGGCAGTCATGAGATAAATCTCCCTCATTTACCGCTAGTATCTATATGGGGTTTTACTTTAACTGTTTAGCTCATGAACCATAGCTATACAGTTCTGCAGCAAGTAAGCAGTTGTTTAAGAAAGGAAATATTTATAGACGAAGGGAATTATATAAACACAAAGAAGAAATGGGGAAGATGTGCATCCCAATCAATAGATAACAGAGTTGATTGCATGCACATAGAAGAAACCAATAGATATCGACACAGAATTATAAGCAAGGGCAACTCTAGATCTAGATCTAAAATAACACAGTTTATTCAAAGATCTAAGATAGAAAGCTAGAAACAAAATATACCATGACACAAAGTTCTCTGGAAATCTGCTCATGTATATTCCTTTACTTCAAGTGGCTATCAAGGATTTCAGCACAAAGTCTGGAACACAAGAATGCTGCTTACAAATTCTGATTCTTAACCCGAAGGTTCTTTCTCTACTTATAGAATGTAGAGGGGCAATTACAAGTCGGAAGCTTTTAGTTGAACTAACACATGTGGAAGTGGGAAAGGAAACAACTGGAAATCTCCCTCCTGGAATTCCTTTTTACATGACATGCATGATTTGCAACTGAAAATAGAACCTTCTATTTTGCACGTCTGCCACCTATCTCCAAGTAGTTGACTTCTTCAAGTAATGGCTTTTAAACCAATCACTTAAGTTGTATAATTTAATTGATCGCTCAATTACTTTGTCGGAGGCAATAAGAGAAAGAAGAAGAAAGAGGAAAGCTGCAGTCTTGTCCTTTTTCATATTCTGCATGCAGCTGATTCTTTTCCCTTTGATTCTCACCAAACTGGACCTAGGAGTAGCATCTGGCTGGATGGAAACAAGACTAGAATTGGAATGCTGGATCTGGAAACAAGCTGGATCTAGAAGTGAGCTTGATTACAAGCTGTTGTCTTTGCCTTGTCTTCCCTCTTATCCTTGAAGCTTTTGCAGTTCTTCTCCTGTACATGCATCAGTGCAATGTCTGCCGTAAATAACTCATCATTTTTATTTTTAATTGCATATGAGCAATTAAAAATTCTGGAAAGCACTCCGGGTGAATGCAACTTCAATGAAGGCTTCAACTGGAAGATTGGTGAGCACATGCACAAGATCCTAGAAGAAGTTTTCCACACACTGACTTCTTCACTGGCTGTGTTTGAAACAAGAGGATGAAGCCTTTATGCCGAAATCTTTTGCAATTATGAGATCTGGATCTGGAAATGTTAACAAATGGAAGCTACACATGATGCTGCTGAGCTTTCTTTTTCATCCTGCTTTGCCATGGCTGGAACAAATCTTTGTCTGAACAATTCTTTTTCTCCTTATCTTGCTGGAATTCTTCAAAACTGGTGCAGATCTGGATAATTCTTCAGATTCGGAGGATATATTCAATGTATTGGACATTGATTTAAGCTCCCTTTCTCTTATAAAGCACCTGTAATGAATTCCTAGCATTAATTCAGACAAAGATGGCAACTGGAACCATGAACAGTGGATTTTAATCATAAAAATCTGCATAATTTAAGCTTGCTACCCCCCGAATTTGATGTTTTATTTACATGCAAAGCAAGCATGAATTTTACCAACTTCACCTGAGCACCTGTATCACTTATGCAAACAATTATCCAGACACAAATCAACCTCCTTCAACCTGTGCACCAATTCTAGAAGCTTCCAACATTAATTTCACCTTCTGAGCAAAAATCCTCTTCAAATGGGGTGCACTTTTCCTCTGGGCTGCACTTCTCTGCCTTGTGAATTAATTAATTCATCCTTATGGCAACCCCTGCTTATATAATCCTTATGATTCTATAATTAATTAATGTCTTTACTATTACTGGCAATTAATTAATTAATTAATTAATAAGCTTCACTCTTCAAATGGGGTGCCTATTTTGTGCATGCTTATGGCTGCCATTAAATAAATTAAATTTATTTAATTTTAGACTTCTACTTCCAGTTAACTCAAGCCTCACAGTATGCTTTGACCTTAGCCACTGAAAATAGGAATTAATTTAATCATTTAATACTTAAAAAAGTATTATTTCTCTCCCAAAAGGGGCACACTTTTTGACATAAAGGGGCTGCATTAAATAAATATTATTTATTTAATTTTGGAATAGTCTATTTTCAACCTCCTTTTGTCCATTTACCTCTGTTGACTTTTCCACAAGCCTGGGCGCCAAAATTGGGTGAATAAATATTAACAAATCAATTTATTTAATGTATTTATTATTCACCCAAGGTGGGTCGCATTTTTTGGAATAAAGAATTTCTATTTTTAAAATTCAGATGTCAATGGGATTATTTACCCTGCAAGGCAGCCCTGAAAATCCCATGATTCACTTCAGTTGTTTGACTTTCATAATGGGATTATTTACCCTGCAAGGCAGGCAATAAAATCCCATGATTCACTTAAGTGATTATTCTTTTATTCCACAATGGGAATTTTTACCCTGCAAGGCAGGTAAGAAATTCCCGCCTGCCTGCTGCCTCTAATTTTCCCATTGTGACTTAAGTGACGTTGCTTCCATGGGAAAAAGTACCCTGCTAGGCAGATACAAAATTCCCACCTGTCTGCTGCTTCCAAAAATCCCATGATCCACTTCAAACCCTCTTTTTCCAAAAATGCAGCCAGCCCAGAAGAGGCTTTTTGGTGCATGACTTCGTCTTTTCCCAGAGAACCAGACCTCCGATGGCGAATTCCTTCTGGCACAACGTGCGTATGTGATCTCCGAATACTCCAGGACAAGAATCAGGCCAAACCGGCAAAGGAATTAATCCAGAAAAATTTCACTGAAAACGAAACGGGAAAAACACAAAAAACACAAAACGTTGCCAGAAGTCACAAATAAAGCCCAGAATGCATTCCTAGTTAAAACCCTACTGGTATATGGGAATAACGATATGTACGATCACAACAGAGTTAAACCGGAGCGCAAATTGCCTCAAACAGGGCTCAAAATAATTAAATACAAATTTCCCGCAGACAAATCCCGACGACAGAATATAACAATTTTGGGCATCTGGGTATTTGGTGAAAATGGCTAATATGGCTCTTTGGGAATATCTTGACACAATACAAGAACTTTCTGGCAATAAAAACACAAAATGACCCATTATTTTAAAAGTACGAAATTTTTTCAGATAGGGTAGTCTCAGATTTCAGGATGAAATCTGGGGACACCAGTCGGCTCCGTCTGTGGACATCTTTTTCTCTGTCAGAATGACAAGGGAAAAGATGAGATCCCAACATCTCTGGTTTCGTATCTTGTCTTTTGGGCATGGGGTCAGGCAAACAAAAACAACACAACACAAAAACAAAACAAGGAAAAACAAACAAAGTTTTATTTATATACATACAGGTTTTACCCTGCTTTTCATGTCCGGAACAGCTTCAGATGCTTCCTGTTGAAAGGAAATGGTAACTCAATTCCATCCCGGTAGGCAAGGAAGAAAGTATCCATTTTGGCAGCTCTTTTGATCATGAAGGGCCCTTTCCAGAGTGAATCAAATTTGTCGTGCATGCCCTTCGGTTCATGTCTCTTGTCCCACCAGAGTACCCAATCTCCGATCTCGAACTTCCTTTCTCTGGCCTTCTTGTCAAGTACTCTGGGCAAGTCCTTATCAACTTCATCTGGTGGTGGCTCATCCTTTCTTCTCTCTGTGGCAGGTAAGTCTGCATCAACTTGCTCCATTCCCAGATTTATTTGCTGCATTTCTGAGGAAGAACTATCACCATATCCTTTGTTCTTCTTTAGGTACTGATCATGCTTGTTGAAAGTCTCCACTAAGGAAACTAAATCCTTGGGGATTTTGTTACCTTTTGGTTGGATCATTCCACTACTGTTATTATAACTTGGATCAGTTTTTCTTGTGACTGTTTGTCGTGGTGGTGATTTACTACCTTCAACATGCAGACATGCATGAATGTTTGTTCAGGGACTTTGGGGTGGTAGACCATCTCCACTTTATAGTTTCCTTGTCTGAATATGGATGGTGGTCTATCCGGATTCAATAGTGCAGCTGTGACTGCCAAAGAATCTACCTTGGAGTTCTGATTGTTGGAATGAAGTCAATAGAGAAGGCTACAAAATCCAATGTGGCAGAAAGTACTTTATCTCTGTAATGCTTCAACTCATCTCTTTTGACTTGACTTTGCCCTCGAACTTGCTTTACTAGAAGTTCAGCATCTCCTTGGGCTTTGAGGAGTCTTACTCCTTTCTTTTTGGCTTGCTCCATTCCTAGCAGCAATGCTTCATACTCCGCCGTATTATTGGTGTTCTCGAACATCAGCTTGTGGGAGTATGGAAATACCTCATGATCTGGAGATATTAGTAGAGTGCCGACTCCTGATCCAAAAGAAGAACAAGTGCCTTTAAACTCCAGAGTCCAAACTTTTTCTTCTTCTTTTGTTGGCTCTAGTTGAAGTTCTAGCTCTGGAATGTCTTTATCCATTTCCAAGAAATAGACCCCACGGTCAGATTCCTGAAAAAGAATCTGAGATCTAGGATCCTCAGATTTTGTAACCGTGTACCTGGACTTCTTTTCCAGCTCCAGCTTATGGTTAAGCCCTTTGATAGGAATATGCGCACAGGACCAATCCATCTTTACTTCTCCTCCCAGCTCTTTGCAGAAGTTTCTACTCAACAACATCCCGTAGGAGACAGGAATATCTATAACTAGAATTGTCATCTTTAATCTTTTGTCAGGAAAAGCTGCCAGAACAGCTTGTGCATCTTTGATTTGTCTGATTAAAGGGACTTGTCTCTCCATGGAGTAGCACCTTTTTATGGTCTTTGTCAGGGTAATCCCAAGAGCATCTGCAACTTTAGCTGGCATGACATTGTCAGAAGCACCCGAATCTAGAATGCAATTGCTTAACTTGAAACCATTAAGCAATAAGGAGACATAGAAAGGTTCCACCCTTATCAGAAGATGGTGAGGGTTTAACAACTGCAGTGTTGTTTTGTGGAGGAGTATCTACTTGGGCTTATTTAGCTAAAAGGCCTTTTGATGTATTGGATTGTCCTGGTGATTGTACATATTTGACTAGCCTATTTAACTAGCTCAGGAAAGCTCTCAAGTATTCAGCTTCTGACATTTGAACTTTGGTTTTCTTGGCATGATCAATAATGTCAAAAGAAGAAATAGATTCAGATACATGAGCCACTTTTGTGGTTGAGATGAAGAACTCACATGCTTACTTCAGGAGCTAAGGAAGAAGGAAAGAGCTAAGGAAGAAGGCAAAGGGATGCCCCTTCTTTCTTCGTCACTTGCTAATGCTTCAGCTTGGCGAGTTTGTTATCTTGTAAGTACTGCATATGTATGACCATGATCATCTTCATGAAGTTTCTCATCATCATGTTCAAATTTGTAGTTCAGGTAATTAATGTTGGAGTCGCCAGCAGGACCTACAAAATCATCATCCTCGAGCTTATCAGCGTCAGCTTCCAGGTCTTCTTCATTCATCTCCATTGTTGTTTCTTGGAGCAGCTTCAATTGCTAATCTTTGGGAACAGCAATGCGGTTCCGGTTGTTGATTTTGAAATTAAAGGTCCGAGCAGGGGCAATGTTGTTGCCTTGAGCCATTTGAGCCATTTGTTTCTTTATCTGCAACATCTCATTTGCTAACTTTTGCAAGTAGTGAATTGAAGTAGTAGCAGAGGATGAACTTTCAGCTCTAGAAGTGTTGCTCTTTAGTTTTCCAGCCATGATGAGGTCATCTTCAATTTCAACCACCATGTTTTGGGCTGCTAAGTAATTCAGCAGGACTTGCTCTTCGTAGTTGATAGCTTACTTCAGGAAGTAAAGCATTGATGAAGAAAACGTTTTTGATTCTCATCATTCAGAGAAGCAGAAGCCAGAATTTTATACAGTAATCTTTGGAATTTTGCAATAAAATCCCGCATGTGCTCATGTGGCTCCTTCTTCAACTGAGTCAGTTGAGTTATCAATGTGCTGGAATCTTCAGCTGGTTTGAATCTTTTCAGGAACGCATCCCGCATAGTAGCCCAGTTGGTTATGGTGCCAGGAGCTAGCCAGTAGAACCATTCTCCAGCCAAGTCATGCAGAGTCTCTATGAAGAGTCTGACAGATACATCTTCATGTTCGACTGCAAGCACTCCACAGGATATGAAAAACGCAGCCAAGTGGTCATCTGGATTCTGCTTTCCATCTCCAAAGAATTTTGGAAAATTCTTTCTCATCCCTTTAGGTAGATCATGCATAGGAGGAGTCAGATTCAGTGGCCCAAAAGCTGCTCCCCATGGGACAGGTACTATCTGGTTCTGATTCGCCATGATGAATGGAGCACGTCTTCTCCTTGTGTAAAATTGATGAATAATTCCAGCCACCGGATTATGCTGAAGATGATTCAGATCTGCATGAGCGTGCACTCTCCTTCCTGGTGAGAGACTAGATCTGCGGCTTCTAACTTGAGGAGGATGATTGAAATTGAATTGCTCCTGCAGTCTGAAGAAATGATCAGTCCTTCCTTGTGCCTTCACGGATCAGGTGAATGGACGTTCAACCAGGTTGAGATTTGTATGGAAAACTCTCTGATCTTCAAGAGATAAGCTTTGATCTGCAAAGATAGTTGTTCCCCAGCCAAGTCGCCAATAACTGTTGGCTAGATTTTCTGCATAGCATAAAACCTAGGAAGTCATGAGATAAATCTCCCTCATTTACCGGTGAGGCTCCCATGTCAGATTTGTCAATTAAATTATGCTAGTATCTATATGGGGTTTTACTTTAACTGTTCATCTCATGAACCATAGCTGTATAGTTCTGCAGCAAGTAAGCAACTGTTTAAGAAAGGAAATATTTATAGAGGAAGGGAAAATATATAAACACAGAGAAGAAATGGGGAAGATGTGCATCCCAATCAATAGATAACAGAGTTGATTGCATGCACATAGAAGAAACCAATAGATATCAAACACAGAATTATAAGCAAAGGCACTTCTAGATCTAGATCTAAAATAACACAAAGTCTATTCAAAGATCTAAGATAGAAAGCTAGAAACAAAATACACCGTGACACAAAGTTCTCCGGAAATCTGCTCCTGTATATTCCTTTGCTTCAAGTGGCTCTCAAGGGTTTCAGCACAAAGTCTGGAACACAAGAATGCTGCTTACAAATTCTGATTATTAACCCAAAGGTTCTTCCTCTACTTATAGAATGTAGAGGGGCAATTACAAGTTGGAAGCTTTTAGTTGAACTGGCACATGTGGAAGTGGGAAAGGAAACAACTGGCAATCTCCCTCCTGGAATTCCTCTTTGCATGACATGCATGATTTGCAACTGAAAATAGAACCTTCTATTTTGCACGTCTGCCACCTATCTCCAAGTAGTTGACTTCTTCAAGTAATGGCTTTTAAACCAATCACTTAAGTTGTATAATTTAATTGATCGCTCAATTACTTTGTCGGAGGCAATAAGAGAAAGAAGAAGAAAGAGGAAAGCTGCAGTCTTGTCCTTTTTCATATTCTGCATGCAGCTGATTCTTTTGCCTTTGATTCTCACCAAACTGGACCTGGGAGCAGCTGGATCTGGAAGCAAGCTAGATCTGGAAACAAGCTGGATCTAGAAATTTGCTTACGAGTGTTGCCTTTGCCTTGTCTTCTCTCTTATCCTTGAAGCTTTTGCAGTTCTTCTCCTGTACATGCATCAGTGCAATGTCTGCCGTAAATAACTCATCATTTTTATTTTTAATTGCATATGAGCAATTAAAAAATCTGGAAAGCACTCCGGGTGAATGCAACTTCAATGAAGGCTTCAACTAGAAGATTGGAGAGCACATGCACAAGATCCTGGAAGAAATTTTCCACGCACTGACTTCTACACGGGCTGCATTCAGAAACAAGAGGATGAAGCCTTTGTGCCGGAAGCTTTTGCAATTATGAGATCTGGATCTGGTCTGGGCCTATTGTCAGCAAATCTAGAAGCTATGCATGATTTACTGAGCTTTCTCTTTCATCCTGCTTTGCCATGGCTGGAGCAATCTTTGTCTGAACAATTCTTTTTCTTCTTACTCGGCCAGAATTCTTCAAAACTGGTGCAGATCTGGATAATTCTTCAGATTCGGAGGATATATTCAATGTATTGGACATTGATTTAAGCTCCTTTTCTTTTGTAAAGCACCTGTAACGAATTTGCAATTAATTCAGACAAAGATGGCAACCGGACCATGAACAGTGAATTTTAATCATAAAAATCTGCATAATTCAAGCCTGCTGCCCCAAAAATTGATGTTTTATTTGCATGCAAAGCAAGCATGAATTTTACCAACTTCACTTGAGCACCTGTATCACTTATGCAAACAATTATCCAGACACAAATCAACTTCCTTCAACCTGTGCGCCAATTCTAGAAGCTTTCAGCATTAATTTCACCTTCTTTTGAGCAAAAATCCTCTTCAAATGGGGCGCACTTTTCCTCTGGGCTGCACTTCTTTGCCTATGAATTAATTAATTCATCCTTATGGCAGCCCCTGCTTATATAATCCTTATGATTCTATAATTAATTAATGCATTTCCTATTACTGGCAATTAATTAATTAATTAATAAGCTTCACTCTTCAAATGGGGCGCCTATTTTGTGCATGCTTATGGCTGCCATTAAATAAAATAAATTTATTTAGACTTCTGCTTCCAGTTAACTCAAGCCTCACAGTATGCTTTGACCTTAGCCAATTAATTTAACATTTAATACAATTTCAAGCACCTGTATCACTTATGCAAACAATTATCCAGACAATTCTAAAGCCACCTCAAAAATAAACTTTTCCTCTTACTTCTCTGCCTGTGAATTAATTAATTAATCATTTAATGATTCTATAATTAATTAATGTCTTTCCTATTACTGGCAATTAATTAATTAATTAATAAGCTTCACTCTTCAAATGGGGCGCCTATTTTGTGCATGCTTATGGCTGCCATTAAATAAATTAAATTTATTTAATTTTAGACTTCTGCTTCCAGTTAACTCAAGCCTCACAGTATGCTTTGACCTTAGCCACTGAAAATAGGAATTAATTTAATCATTTAATACTTTAAAAAGTATTATTTCTCTCCCAAAAGGGGCGCACTTTTTGACATAAAGGGGCTGCATTAAATAAATATTATTTATTTAATTTTAGAACAGTCTATTTTCAACCTCCTTTTGTCCATTTACCTCTGTTGACTTTTCCACAAGCCTGGGCGCCAAAATTGGGTGAATAAATATTAACAAATATTTATTTAATGCATTTATTATTCACCCAAGGTGGGTCGCACTTTTTGGAATAAAGAATTTCTATTTTTAAAATTCAGATGTCAATGGGATTATTTACCCTGCAAGGCAGCCCTGAAAATCCCATGATTCACTTAAGTCGTTTGACTTTCATAATGGGATTATTTACCCTGCAAGGCAGGCAATAAAATCCATGATTCACTTAAGTGATTTTTCTTTTATTCCACAATGGGAATTTTTACCCTGCAAGGCAGGTAAGAAATTCCCGCCTGCCTGCTGCCTCTAATTTTCCCATTGTGACTTAAGTGACGTTGCTTCCATGGGAAAAAGTACCCTGCTAGGCAGGTACAAAATTCCCACCTGCCTACTGCTTCCAAAAATCCCATGATCCACTTCAAACCCTCTTTTTCCAAAAATGCGGCCAGCCCAGAAGAGGCTTTTTGGTGCACGACTTCGTCTTTTCCCAGAGAACCAGACCTCCGATGGCGAATTCCTTCTGGCACAACGTGCGTATGTGATCTCCAGATACTCCAGGCCAAGAATCAGGCCAAACTGGCAAAGGAATTGATCCAGAGAAATTTCACAGAAAACGAAACGGGAAAAACACAAAAACACAAAACGTTGCCAGAAGTCACAAATAAAGCCCAAGATTCATTCCTGGTTAAAACCCTACTGGTATATGGGAATAACGATATGTACGATCACAACAGAGTTAAACCGGAGCACAAATTGCCTCAAACGGGGCTCAAAATAATTAAATACAAATTTCTTGCAGGCAAATCCTGACGACAGAATATAACAATTTTGGGCATCTGGGTATTTGGTGAAAATGGCTAATATGGCTCTTTGGGAATATCTTGACACAATACAGGAACTTTCTGGCAATAAAAACACAAAACGACCCATTATTTTAAAAGTACGAAATTTTTTCGGATAGGGTAGTCTCAGATTTACATGTTCTTCATGAACTAGAAGAGCACGAAGGGTTTGCAAATCTGGAATGTCCTGTTCTGTTTGATATTTAGAATTCAAAATTGAAATGAAATTTCTAAAGTTTTCATGAATATTCAACTGAATAATGAAATAAAACAATTTATCCTGAATTAAGTTACAACTACACCCATCTAACTGTGACTTAATATTTTTTATTTTTGCTAAATAATTTATCACTTTTTCATCTCCCTTCATGGGAGTTGTCATAAGCTCTAAAATCAATTCAATAATTTTTTATAAATGCGTACCTTTGTGCATCGATTCCAATTGAGTCCAAGCCTCACTCAGACTTTCTTGATTCCTGATATGAAACAGAAAATCATCATGTACGCTTCGCAAAATAATGGACATCGCCTCTTGTACTTTTTGTTGATACGCAATGACGGTGTCTACAGTTCCTTGTCTTCCGGTCAGAGTCTTTTCAGTTCCATTTACAACTGTCCATAATTTGCGAGCCATGAAGTCTACCTTCAATTGACTTTTCTAAATGTTGTAATTAGTCTCATTCCACATATGGGATTTATCAATTGAAAAATGATTAGACCCCATTTTGCATAAATAGAATTAAATAATTAATCAGGATTAAAGAACAATTTAATAGAAATCCCCCTTGTCGTCGTTTAATCCTCGCAATCGAAAAACGATCAGTTTATGCCAAAAAAGGAGGTCCTGTCAAGTGGATAATCTATACACAAATACATTAGTATGATATAAAAAAATCAAAATGTAGGTGATTTTTTTTTAGTTTTCTATCTAAATGACGACGACGATCTAGTTGTTGTGTCGCAAGCATGTCATTTTAAACAAAAATAATAATTATATTGTTTTACTATTTTTCACAAAAAATAAGTAATTTTTACGATTAATATTTTTGAAAAAACAAAGCAATAATTTATATATTTTTCGAAAAAAAATAATAATGGTTTATAAAAAATTTGGGGAACTCTTGCTCCTTATCAGTTTGAGTCTTTATCAACTCGACGAGTTTATCACTTTCATTTTAATCAATGCCAAAGATATACTGTATTACATATATTATTTGCAATTTTAAACCAAATATTAAAAAAACTATGCCAAACTTTATTAATAATCAAGCCTTATTTACCAACCGAACCAACCGAACCACATATAAACCAAACAAAGCACCACAACCGACATACATGATGCACAAATTAGAGGGCGAGCCGAGCTCGTAAGGGCTTCAAACAAAATGTGGTGGTGTGACTAAAGTCACACCACCATCCATCACTGCACAGGATTTTAAATCCCCTATCCACCCCACGATGTCCCCATGTGGGACTAAATTGTCCAAGGGAGAAGACTTGGGGGCCCGCACAGGGAGGTGCTCGACGGTGTGGGGGACTGCATGGTCTGCGTGGCAGTGGCTAGTAGGGGCACTGAGGGTCGCGCAGTGTGGGCCATGTGGCACCAAGCTAGATGGGGGGTTAGTAGGGGGCTGCCCCCCCTTATATATGATTTTTAGTATAATATTTTTTTGATTTATATAAGGGCACATAGTTTTAGGTTTAGGCATTTATATAGTTTATAATATAAGTTTAGTTTTATATGTAAACTATAGAATATAGTTTATAACAACAAAAGTTTTTAAACTATAGTATATAAAAAAATATAGTTTATATTACCTATAAACTATAGGTACAACTTTTGAAATTCAAAGTGAAAATAATTATTTTACATCACCAGGGGACAAGATGGTTTATCCGACCTATAAAAAAATTGAAATCCCTATTTTCTGGACTCTTGTCTCCTCCGTGAACTAGGTTTCACTTGAATTTTTACTCTCTTTTAATATCTCATATCAACCTGCACACTTTTAAAAACTATAGAAATATATAGAATATTTCACAAAACTATTCAAACCTTGCCTTTATTTTCAGGCCCTGGTAATTCTCTTGAGTTCCAGTTTTCACGCGAGGGTTAAAAATCTTCAAATAGGTTTCCACCTGTGCACACACACATTCATGCATACGGAGAGGGAAGGGGGGTTAAATAGGATACTAACCAACTAACCACCTAACTCTCCAATCGTTATAACATTAAAATTAAATTAAATTATTTAATCCCGCTCTGGTATCATGTAATGATGAGGGGATGAAACATTTATTAACATTAATTAATAAATACAAATATAAATGTGCACATAGTAATAAATGAATAAATACACAAAACACCATAACACAAGATTTAACGTGGAAAACCCAAATGGGGTAAAAAACCACGGTTGAATAATTTCCACTATTTGAGAAACTTTTTGTACATCTAGTCCGGTAAAACTCTCTCCTCACTTATACTCCATGTATTTAGCATAATCACCACGATAATTCTGAAAATGAGCTATAGTCATATTTAAATAATTTGAAGGGTTATGATCTTCTTAAGTGACGGGGCACACCCCCTGATTAATATTAGTTAATAAATAACTAACCACCTAATATATAGTTTATATTTAAATAATAAAAATATACGTTATTCTATATTATTTAACTATAAACTAAATATTATGATCTCTTAATATTATAGTTCTAACAATTGAAGGGAATGCAAAAGATGATGCAAAAACTCAACAATGACTTTGCCAATCTGTAAAGGAAGATAGGGAGTAACAACAACCAACCTAGGGGAAAGCCTTACCAAAGATGCAGTCGTCTTAGGCCTAATATCTAAGACTCCCATGTTGGTAATACTACGAGTGCGACATTAATATATATGCATTTTCTCTTCCACATTGGGGCAGGGTACATGGTACAACTAAGCATGGAGAATTAGACTTCTTGGAGTTTTGCAATGCTTTTAAAGCCATACACAAGAAATTTGAGGTCTATGAGCCTAATGTTAAAGATCCCAGTGAGACAAACTCTTCCAAAACAAACATTGTTATGTTCTTTAAAATGGCAAGTTTCCCATCTCAAGAAGATAATGATCCTGAGGAGAATACTAAGGAGATCCATGCTTTTCAAAAGTATCAAAGGAGAAACTATCCCTTGAGGAATAGAGTCAAAGAGCCTATGATCACTTCTACTCCACCATGCAAAGGAGACACCCCACCTACTCTAAATCTGATAATAATCCACCTCCACCCAAGACATGAGGGCACACAAATGTAGTTGATATTCTATGTAGTTTAGGATATGAAAAAGATTAAGGCCAATATAACCCTTCATGAATTAGCTCAAATTTTTAAACAAATGGATTTGTTGTTTATATCCTTGGTAGATAAACCTAGTAAACAAAAGGGACCTACCGACACAAATGAGGCCCTCTACAAAGATAAATTTGAGGTTCCTTCATTCCTATTTATAGTTAAGATTTATGGCAAGAATGTTCATTATTGTTTGGTGGATTCTGGTGCCTCTACTAATGTAATGCTTGTTGGTATTTGTAGGAAACTTGGGCTAACACCAACTAAATTAGATAAAAGGGTGCTACAACTTAATGAATTGGAATTGAAGGTAGATGAAGAGGTACTTAATGTTCATATACAATTGGCCTCTAAACAAAAAGTCCAACAGTTCATGGATATCCAAGGAGTGGATATATTGGAGGCTTTTGGAATGCTACTGAGTAGAGATTGGTCTAAGTCTTTAAATGGATACATGTCCACTGATTTTTCACACATGTAGTTGTCTCATAGAGGCTTGGCTAATCAGATCATGGTAGATAGAGATTCAATAATGAAGAACATGATCACCGAGTATAATTCCAAAAATGAGAGCATAATTCTAACCTATACTGACATTAATGTGTATGCATTGAACATTGTGGATTCAAAGAAACATGATGATGTCCCAAAAACTAACTCTAATAATGTGCAGACGACGTATTTCGATGGAGAAAAGTCAAGGCAAGGAATTGGGGTCGGAGTATCATTGCATGATTCAAAAGGCAAACATTACCATATTGCATACCATTTAGAATTCTCTTGTATAAACAACATTGAAAAGTATGAAGCATTGGTTTTAGGACTGATATTTTCTTTGAGACATGATGTCAAAAAACTTCCTATTGTTGGAGACTTTGAACTAGTTGTAAATCAAATTAAAGGCAAATTCCAATGTAAGTTGTCTTTCCTTCGAAAATACAAAAATAGAGTTGGATTTAGTTAAAACTATTGATGTTTTTAGCATTTCTTCTATTCCCATGTATCATAATAGAGTTTCATATCTCCTTGTTAGTTCTTGAGAAACATTACAACCTTGTGAAGGGTTCTAATGGGATGAATTCTCCATAAGAATTGTCCCTTGTCCCTTTATGCTAGACAATATCAATAATTTTCAAGTGTTTTTTGATGATCAATTTTTTTATTGTTGACTAATTTTGATGTGTTTTCTTCCCAAGTCATTGATGAGTGTAATAAGAATGATGAACATGGGGAAGTCAAGGAAGAACACAACACATGGAGTGGAGATGGAGTACTTAAGTAACAAGATCCCTAAGGGGATGGTATCATTAGAAATGCTATTTGATCTGGATATCTGACCTAAAAAACATGGATTATAGACTTCTAAGGTGCAAGACACCATCAATTTCAACTTGGGAACTGAAAGTAAATATGAGAACATTATTGGTAAATCTTGCACTCCTGATGAGAAAGAAAAACTAAGATCCCTGCTAAATGAATATAAGGATGTAATAGTGCAGTCCTATGAGGATTTTAAGGTATTTGATTCAAAAATAATGATTCACACCATTCCTCCCAAGGAGAATCACAAGCCCTTTAGACAAAGGAAGGGACTTTTCAATTCCATTCTCGAGCTTACCATTCATAGAGATATTCAAAAACCACTCTCCATGCACATTATTTTCCAATTAAGACTTCCACTTGGGTAGCCAACTTGGTGCTTGCTAAAAAGAAGAGTAGAGAAATTTGGCTATGTGTAGACTTTAGGAATCTAAACGAAGCTTCAACAAAGGAAAAATTTTCCCTTTCGTCTTTATATGAGGTCCTCCAAATGGTCAATGGTGCTGAAATGGTGTCTTTCTTGGATGTATTTTCAGGCTACAACCAAGTCCTTGTAGATGAAAAGAACAAATTTAAAACTACCTTCACAACTAAATGGGGAACCTTTGCCTATAGGAGAATGCTCTTTGGTCTAATAAACATTGGAACCTCCTTTCAAAGGGAAATGGATGAAGTTTTTCAAGGTTTGGTAGGGAAATGCATTATCATTTATATGGATGACTCGATTGTGTCTTCTAAAGACATATCTCAACATTCAAAGCATTTGAAAAAAGTCTTGAGCAGATGTAGACAATTTGGCATATCTCTTAATCCAAAGAAAAATATTTTTTCTATAACATAAGGTAAATTGTTGGGACATGTCATCATTAAGGAAGGTAACACTGTTAACCCTAGCAAATCTCAAACAATTTATGAGATTCCCTTGTCAAACATAAAAAACGAGTTAAAGTCATTCTTTGGTAAAATTAACTTTGTTAGAAAGTTTATTTTTTTCTTTGTTGAGGTTATCAAACCACTAAATGATATGTTGAAACATGACATCAAAATTGAGTGGAATCCTATGACAAAAATTGTTTTCTAATAGATCATGGCTACCATCATACAAGCTCTAGTTTTTATAAGCCCGGATTTCAAATAAGATTTTTTTCTACATTTTTTTACGTCAAAACATACCATTGATTTTTTCATATAGAGAACGCCCTATTGCCTTCATGAGCACCAACCTCAAAGGTGTTGAGTTAAACAACCCAATGCTAGAAATACAAGCCCATGCACTTGTCAAGGTTGTCAAGAAGTCCAAACACTACATTTTAAGCAATAAAATACATGTAATAGTGCATGATCCAACAATTAAACAAATGTTTGGATAAAATGAGATAGGAGAAAGGTGAGGCAAATGGATGTCCAAGTTGTAGGAGTTTTACTTAAGATAGTTAAAGGGAAAGGATTGGTGAAAACTATAACACAAATAGATCCCAAAATAACTTCCTTCCAAGTGGATCAAGCCAAACTTCCTTAGGATCAGTGGTATGAGCATATCATCTATTTTTTAATATATGACCAATGTCCTGCTGATTTGAACAAAATCCAAAGGCGGGGCTTTAAATCTCAAAGAACCAAGTTGTATGTTGAAGAAAAGAGTTATCTTTAGGAGAACCCACCATGGAATTTACTTGAGACATGTGTCAAGAGATGAGGTAGATTGTATAAGGTCTAGTTTTCATGAAAAGATGGGAAGTAGTCATTCATTAGGAGATGCAACTTCCCATAACATATTAAGATCAAGATAGTAGTGGCCTACCATGTTTAAAGATGCTCACAATCATGTGAGAACTTACCACTAATGTAAAATCTTTGCAAAGAAACAAAAGCATGCAAAAATGCCTTACAACCAGTCATTGAAAGAATACCTTTTTCTCAATGTGATCTTGACATTATAGGAGTTGTCAATCCAAAATCCTATGAAAAATCACATGTTTATTTTAACTTCTATCGATTACTGCACAAGGTGGGTAGAAGTCAATGTTAAAAAATGAGTGGAAGTCAAGAAGTTATCAAGTTCCTAGAAAATAACATCAGATCACAAGGTTTGGCTACCCTTTCTCTTTGGTATATGCAAATGGACCAACATTTTAGTCTATTGAATTTACAGAATGGGCATTTATGACCATGGATGACTCACATTAAAGTGTCTTCTTAAAGACATATCTCAACATTCAAAGTAATGGGTTGAAAAAAGTCTTGAGCAGATGTAGACAAACCTCCTGGCATATCTCTTAATCCAAAGAAAAATATTTAGCCGTGGACAAGCCAAGGTCTATGACACTCACTTTTCAAGGTATGCTTGTATGGGACATGTCATCATTAAGGAAGGTCAACACTGTTAACCCTTGTAGATCATCACCTTACTTGCTAATTTATGAGACAAGAACTTGCCACATCAAAAAACGATTACCAACACAGTCCATTCTTTGTGTAAAATTAACTTTGTTAGACAAAGAAAAATTAGAGTTTTCTTTGTTGAGGTTATCAAACCACTAAGATGCATATGTTGAAACATGACATCAAAATTGAGTGGAATCCTATGACAAGAAATTGTTTTCTAATAGATCATGGCTACCATCATACAAGCTCTAGTTTGATATAAAGCACAACTGAAATCATTTCAGAATAAGATCTTGTTTCTACATTTTTTTACGTCAAAACATACCATTGCATGTTTGATCATATATGAGAATTGGTCCCTATTGCCTTTGAGCACCACGTTTAGACCTCAAAGGTGATATGAGGTTAAATGATACCCAATTACTAGAAATGCAAGCGGTTATGCATTTCAAGGTTTCAATGAAGTCCAAACACTACATCTCCTCTAAGCAATAAAATAGTGTGATGTAATAGTCTATGATCCAATTTTCTTAGTTAAACAAATGTTTGGATAAACTTTCTGAGATAGGAGAAAGGTGAGGCTTTATGGATGTCCAAGTTTTAGGAGTTTTACTTAAGATAGTTTCCAAGCTTCCAATAAGGATTGGTGAAAACTATAACACAAATACCTGATCTCATGCAAAATACAGGTTTCCTTCCAAGTGGATCAAGCCAAACTAAAGGAGACATCTTAGGATCAGTGGTATGAGCACTATCAGTCTAATGTTTTTAATGGATTGACGGAATAACTGCTGATTTGAACAAAATTCTTATGTTTTAAAGGCGGGCTTTTTGGGGATCTCCTGAACCAAGTTGTACTGTTGAAGAAAAGAGTTATCTTGCCTAGGAGAACCCACCATGGAATTTACTTGAGACATGTGTCAAGAGATTTAGGTATGATTGTATAAGGTCTAGACTTTTCATGAAAAGATGGGAAGTAGTCATTCATTATGGAGGTATGCAACTAGTTCCCAACCCCTCCAACATATTAAGATCAAGATAGTAGTGGCCTACCATAGTTTAAAGATGCTCACTAATCATGTTGAGAACTTACCACTAATGTGAAGCTTCCTTTGCAAAGAAACAAAAGCATGCAAAAATGCCTTACAACCAGTCATTGAAAGAATACCTTTCATCTCAATGTGATCTTGACATTATAGGAGAAATCCAAAATCAAGGCTATGAAAAATCATGTTTATTTGACACTTCTATCGATTACTGCACAAGAGTGGGTAGAAGTCAATGTTTAAAAAATGAGTTGAAAGTCAAGAAGTTATCAAGTTCCTAGAAAATAACATCAGATCACAAGGTTTGGCTACCCTTTCTCTTTGGTTATTCAAATGGACCAACATTTTAAAGAAGTCTATTGAATTTACAGAATGGGCATATGACCATCATATCACATTAAAGTTCTCTTAAAACTATGTGACCCCAAAGTAATGGGTTGGTACGTCCACAAATCTTAAACCTCTTGGACGTTATAAAAAAATATTGACAATGCCAAGGTCATGACACTCACTTTTCAAGTATGCTTTATGGGAAAACAAAACTCAAGATCAAATGAGCCTTGATAGACATGACCTTACTTGCTAGTTTATTGACAAGAACTTGCATTCCCCATCACAATACAATTGCCAACACATCCATTTTTGTGTGAATGCATGGATGGGGGAGACAAAGGCAAAATTATAGTTTTAAACTTAGTACAACTGCAAGATGCAAGAAATAACACACTTGAGAATTTCAAGAAACGTTAAGAGGTTATCAACCGCTAGTTTGATATAAAACACAAGAAATCATTTAGAAAGTAGATCTTCCTTTTGCTTATGGGACAAAGCTCATGAGAAAAAATAACAATACTTGAATTTGTTTAATGCTCTTTATGGATTGGTCCCTACCAAATTGCAGAGCCATTGGGATACACCACGTTTAACAGGGATATGAGGGGAAATGATTTGTTACTTAGTCAACGGTTATTATTTGCATTGCTTCAAATCATCCATCTCCTCTGAATAACTAAGTGTGAATTAGTCTATTTATTCTATTTTCTTAGTTTAGTCTTATGTTTTCAAATTCAGTTTTATGTTTTCTTAGTCTAGCTTCTTACTTTCTTCAGATTGATTTTATGCTTTATAGATCAATTTTAAGTTTTCTTAAGTAGTTCCAAGCTTCCAATAAGATGAAAAGGCTATTAAGAGTACCTGATTTGTCATGCATATTACAGGTTTCCGCAAATGAAGGAAAACTAAAGGAGACATCTCAAGAGTGAATAAAACTATGAGTTTAATGTTTTTTGGATTGCGGAATAACAACCTTGAAATGTTTCTTATGCATTTAACGAGCTTTTTGGGGATTATGACGACTTTACATTAACTTTCAAACGTAAAATTTAACTTCATTAAGTTTGATCTATGGAAGGTTCATGGTGGCATCGACCAAATACCTCTGTCCTTGAGGACATGTGCCTTTAATCGAAAGTTGAGAGTCTTTTAAGATAAGTCCAAAATGGTTAAGTCTTGCGGAGCTCGGGAGTGAAAATGGGGAACAAGTGTCACCCATTGACGTGGAAAACTAGGGTTAAAGGAGAGACAAGACACCAATACACAACAAGTGGTGAAGATTGGTGGAAAAATGGTATGGGATTTTATAGGGTTGAAAGAACTTCGCAGAGTATGAACTTGAAATTTTGGGTTCTAAACACTTCTTTGAGTATTTTCCCCATAATTGTCTCCATTTGTTGGTACCCAACACACCCCATTCCCCTTGGACAAGAAAATGGATTCTCTCTCTTTTGAACAAGTTTAAAAGTGGTTTCCTCTAGCTTTGAAATGATTATAGATTATTCTTGAATTTGGTTAATGCTCTTTAGTTCTAAAACAAATGATAAATCACCTTTGAACAAGTTATAGACATATTTGACTTAGCCCTTTGATCTTCAAACTACCTATGAGAAAATTTTCTTTTATTTATAACATTTGAGTGCTCAAATTCATCTTGTTCATAGTTTTAATGCATTCAAATCATCATTTTATTCCTTTAAAAATGTTCCCTTGGATGTTTTAAATTTGTGTCATGTGTGCAAATGAATGAGAAGAGAAAACCAAGGAGTTAACCATTTTTATGCCAAAACAACCTTGAAACATGCATTTGACGGTTTTATTATAAGTTTTACTGTAACTTTCAAACGTAAAATTTAACTTCATTAAGTTTGATCTATGGAAGGTTCATGGTGGCATCGACCAAATACCTCTGTCCTTGAGGACATGTGCCTTTAATCGAAAGTTGAGAGTCTTTTAAGATAAGTCCAAAATGGAAGCACCAATGGAATCCAAGGGTCACCCATTAGTAAACCCAGGGTATGACAACCAATACACCGATGTGCGATAAATGTCAAATATCAGTGACATGATAAAGTAAAGCATGATGGAGAGACAACTAATTGATGTTTGCCACATGACCTCCATTGGCACACCCAAGATATGACGAGAGGGCATATCCTAAAGAAAAGAAGTGACACTAATGCATGAAAAATGTCAAACATCAGCAACACAAAGGACTCGTAGACTAAGATCAAAGATAGGAAGCCCTACATAGCTCGGTGGTAGTAATAGGAGACATGTGTCTCACATATGTATATTTAAGAATATAGGAACCCAAGGGTTTAAAGAGAAATCAATTTATAGGTCACGGTGAGACCGATGGTCTACACATGTCATTGATCCATTGAGGCCAAGGTTCTAATGCAAACAGTTAAGAGAGGAGAGTCCACATGTAGCTAAACCAATGGAAATCACCAAAATCTGTTGAGGCAAAGTGTAATAAAAAAAACATGTGGAGGAGATTTACTTAAGGCTGAGTCATGCATTAAAAGAAATATTCAAAAACCTTAAATCGATCCAAAGCTTTAATGGATTGATTTTAAAAAGAGGCACAATAAAACATGGTGTTTTACTCCTATCTTTTAACTGGGGCATCCATTTAACTTGAGGCTTGTTTCATCAGGAGCATAATTCATAGGGCTACATATAGAGATAAGTTTGGAAAATAATAGTGGAGAGATATTTAATATTTTCAAGATATATTTTTACCAACCCTTTGCTTCGTTCCTCTCAATTTGATGGTCCCAAATCATTTTTTATATTATTTTGGTTGATCTCTTCACTGATGGAGATGCTCTTAGGCCAGATATTCCTTTCAGATTCCACTAAAATGAAAAAAAGAGAATTTTAGATCAAAATAAAATTACAAATGAAATCTTATGACAAGTAGCATTTGAAACATCATTTAACCTCCTGATCTCATGGGATAATCACGTTCCTCTCACACAGATCAAATCTCTAACCATTTGCTTGCCTGTAGTGAAAAATCATCACTCCTTTAGCTGAATACCAGAATATGCCTCCATGGATGCCTTTATAGGCTTCAATGGTAATTCTTTGTGATTCAACGAGATCCTTTTCCCACATTTTCTGTCCAAGGCATGTAATGGCATTAATTAGCCTATAAATATGCCAATCGGCATTGTAAATTTCATCTTGAAAACAAAAAGTTAATGCAAAGATAAGATTTGGAGCTTCACATGGTTTTGTGAGTCTGAGTTGTCTCAATGGTTGATTTCTGTCTTGATGTCTAGGCAATAGATCATTTACATTTATCAAGTAGATTTTGCACTTTAATCTTTATTTTAAATTTGCAGCATGAGTAGATTGAGCCTAGCTAGTCTATCTTCATGAATTATTGTTTCTGAAACTTGGTTTCTTAGATGCACCAATGCACTATTGGTTTTTTAAGTTTTTAGAGATAATGGTAAATGAATAATTTATCATCATCTTTTGTTTTTGAATTCGATTTCCCAAAGTTAATTTATGAATGAGTTAAACTATTTCTGTTCAATTTTGTTTTGTGAGATTTAATTATTTTTAAGGTTCTTGTTATGCTTAGTTACTAGAAAAGAGAGCCTAGTTCCCTTTTATGCCTTCCCTTTCCCTCATGCTAAGTTTATTTTGTAAATATTCAGCTCCTTTAAGCCATTGTAAATATTATTAGGACCAAGCTTAATGTTGATCAAAGTGTTTCAAATCTGAAGTACACAATCTAAATGGTGGTTTTCCCAAACACACCAACCCTCTGCAAGTTAACATCGGGTCACATAGCCTTCATCTTATGTTATATGTCTTGAGTATTCCTTACCTTGAACCATAATTTCAACTATATTCTAAAACAAGCAAGGTTAACTGCTCGTTTGCAAGTTTTTTCCAATTGTGCATAAAACACCCACCAACAATATTTTTTATTTTTCAACTATTTCTTGATTTTATACCTTATATATGTTTGTACTATGGAGTCTTGTTTTAATATTGCATTCCTATTTAATCCTCCCTTATTTGATCCATTGTTTCTTTTCGTAATGGATCTTATCTTCCCCTTTTTCAAATGCAAATTTAACATCTAGGGCACGTAAAAATGGAAAGGGAAACCTTTGCAAGAAAGAAAAGAGGAGTTATACGCAACTGTATTAGTTTCCAAAATAAGGCATCACAAATTTAAAACATTTGCATAAACATAGGACCATTTTATAACTACAAGAAACATGACAACTATAAAGCTACACGAAGATTTGTATAACTTTAAAGAACCACAACACCACTCAAATGAATGAAAATTAAGAACATAAAATAGATGATGTTACGATTAATATTTTGGTTGGTGGTGTAAAAGGTGGATTTTGTGGGGAATTAAGATTTGAATTTCACTTCTTATAGTCAATCTAATTGTACTCTCAAGCTCAAGGTTCATGTGTGTAATGTAATTTATGGACTCAAATACATGGTTGTAAACCTATCATGATTTGCCTAAGTATGAATCACCTTTTTATGGGTCTTGTGATTTAGAAGTCTCATTTCCCTTATATAAGGAGATATTTTTTGTGATTGAGAATCAGGCTTGTATCTTGAGATGATCTCAAATAAACATGATAAAAACCTCTATTTGAAAAATATAGGATTGTTGTTGTTCCCAATTTGTTATTTGTTGGTATCATTAAAATGACTATCAAACACATCATAAATGGAAATAAATATTCTCAATGAGGATAAGACAGGTATTTTTGTGCTTGAAAATTTACAGGACCTTTTTGGTACACTCAAATTCCTAAGGTCGAGTTGAGATAATCGATGTGAGGATGATGTGGTATGGATGAATGATGATCTAGACATGGGGGATGTGCAAACCTAAGAGGATGCTTCAACTTATACCAAACATAGTATACTTTCAAGGTAATGAATTGGCTGAGCATGCAAGTTCTACAATAGTTGGTCTTAGTGAGAAACATGTATTGTAGCTCTTGGTTGACATTGGTGTCTAGAAATGAAGCGAAGTTAGGTTTGATCATCCAAGGATACTATTGACTTATTTTTGGTTGGTATTATTTGGAGATGGTCATACACGTGAGTGAAATATAGGATGAGGCTAGACTCGGCAATGTACAGATATCTCAAATCCTAAGTTTTTCTTGTAGGCATCATAGATCATGAACTTGTTATTTGAGTTATTCTCATGCTGGAATTTTTTTTGTGTCTAATACATGAAATTATTCAACAATGAAGCTAGGTGTGGTGGTGGAGCGAAAGAATTCTTATCTATACTTTGAATTGATAAAAAATATTTGAATTTATGTCTACTTGTATGTTTTCTCACCCAAGTTGAATGAAGAAACATGGAAATTGCCTTACCCTTCTTGGAAATTCTTTCAAGTTTCATCCAAAGGGTGTAAGTGGTTTTCTTACAGTGGAGTGAGCTAGATTGGAAGTCACACGATTCATCATAGCTTGTCTGGTAGTTGTTTCAAGGTGTTTAAGATTGTATGCGAGCCGTTGAGATGGTTCTTGAAAATGTTTTTGGAATGCAATGATTGTTGGTTCTTGTACAAATAAATAAGAAATTACAACAAATATATGCACACCTAAGGTGGGCAAAATGATCTTGCTTAGAAGAAGTCTTATTTTTGGAAATTTATTTGTTATACGATTTTTGGGATGATTTCTATACATGACAAGAAGTTTGTTTGGTGTTTTAAATGTTTACAATGCTAATCTAAAAGAAAATGATTTGTTGGAATTTTTTTCAATAGAATAGATTTTTTATTTTTGCACATACTAATCACAAAAACAACAAATCTAATATATATCTAACTACCAATCCATTTATTTATTTATTTTTGGAATGTTTTTAGATGGATGAAAGATACACATATTTTCCTACTTTGCTGAAATTAGAATTAATTATCAATTAGATTTGGATGCAAAATATTCTGAATGGTTCTCCCCTAAATGAATGCAAGCTACAAGTAAATCTCACTCTTCCAAATGGAAGATGTAAAATTGAACTTTTCCATGAAGAATGGATTCTAAATACTATTAGAAATGAGTGTATTGCTTTCCCTTTGACATAATTTTAGAAAATGTTTTTGCAAAAGTAATAAGAAAGGATCTAAAATTTGAGATATATTCTCAAGTATGAGAGTAGATCCAGAGTAGAGAAAACTATCAATGGAATGGAATTTAACAAAATCATAATCTACTTTTATAAAAAATGTTTGTTGAGTTTTTAATAAAATAGATGTAAAGCTAATCTAATAACATGAAATGCAATAGTAAAACAAATAATCCTAACCTCTTTATGGTAGAAGAAAGAGTTATAAATAATTTAAAGGTGACTCTGATTCTGTTACTTATTTGGTGTGTTATCAATTGAAAAATGGAGAAAATAACTTAATGTTCGTGTGGAGGTAAGTAACACTATCTGATCTATCTCACTAGAAGGGAATGGACATTGATGTTAGATGACGATGTGATACCGGTGAGAAGACAAAAGAAACGTGAAGAAATATACCTGTGTCATCCGTAGACCTACATAAATATGAAATTTAGTTTAATTATAATAAAAACATCACATATAACCTACTATATACCATAAAAACAAAATTTTAAATTTATTATTAAATGATGGGGATACATATATGAAGTTTTTAGAAATCATTTGGCCCATGTTTGATCTTTGGCCCATGTTTGATCATTTTACGAGTGGAAAAAATTTACAAATAGATTGTGATGAAGATGACAAGTACCGATGGTAGGAGGTGGCACACTTAGACAACTTATTTTTCTCATAATTTTTGTGTTTTGGGAGGGAAAATGAGAAATTGATGAAATATGAGGTTAAGACAAATGATATTATATGAAATTTGTGTCAATGTAAGTTGGGATAGGTAGATTAAGGGTATGAAAGAAATTTTATAGGGTTTTTTTTAAACATTTTTTTTTAGTGTTTTGGTTTAAGGTTTTGGGTGTCGGAATTGCTATTCACTTGTAGAATTATCGATATTTCAAAAGTCGTGATTTCTCCTTCGCATTGGTAGTTGCACTACCATCACAAAAATCGTAAATGTGTCATGAAATTGCACAACTTTTGGTCTACAAAGACTAGCGGTTGTGTGATCATCATGATAAATGTGAAATTATCGTTGTGGTTATGAAATTGTCCCCTGCATATAGGGGTGGTTTTGAAATATATTAGAAAATTAATAAGTTTTTAAACTCATTTATGATCATCATATCTTTATGTGGATGCATGGTGGTTATGTGAGGTGGAGTAGAGCCAAAGAGTGAGAATTGTATGACGAGATACAATGGGTCCCTACTTGGGTTGTCAAATTTTGGGGATCAAATCTAGGCTTGCACACAAGATGTAAATACTAAAGGTTCTTAAGGAGCGCTAGTGTCATAATTTAAGAGGATAATATCCCTAACACTAGAATAGCTATTGGTTTCCAAGTCCTATTTCTAAGATAAAGATAGGTATCCTACTATGATTCATAATAAGAGTAGATCAAGAGATGGATAAATCCAAGGGGCATAACATAATAAGACAAAAACTAGATAAAAAAACATACATATACCCTAATATATAACAATGAAAGAACAATCATCCACAAAACAATAAACATGAAACAAAGGGAAAATAATGGTTATAAATACTTACTAACAGTTTGATTGTTGATGCATGATCCTCCTCATAGACAACAACATCAAGAGAGAATCACTATGGGTGGAGAAGGAGAAAGCTCGAGAAGAAGACCATTAGTCATAGCTCACTATGGTGACCTAAAAACAAAATATTAAGCTCTAAAACCTCAAGTATAATAACTAAGTGCAAAAATATGCACAAATGTCCAATGTGCAAGTAAAGTGAAGTTTTTGTATAATAATGAATGAGTTAGTGATAAAATGAAAAAAGTGGTAGGATATTTATACCTAGCACAATTTCTTGTGGGCGATGGTGTTACCCATAGCAAAAACCAAACTAGACACCATCACCCAAGGGGTAAACCTATGGTCAAAAGGTGCAAAACAGAGTGAGATGGAAACCAAAGAATAAATGGAGACAATATATATGGTCAAGGATGACTAAAATTAGAGATAAGACCATGCATGAGTGTAAACAAGTGAACATAATGAGACAAGTAAACAAAAGTGGTTCAACACATGAATAAAAGGAGGAAACAAAATGAGGATTTAAAATATGACATGATATTGACATCTCTCAAATGTTATGGTTTATCCCATGTGACCAAGTCCAATCACACCCCAATCCTAAAAATCCCCTTGAAGCACCCACTCAGGAGGAAAATGCATCAACAATCCCTACAGAAGAGAAATTTTAGCAAGTGTAAAAAATGATGTGTATACATATGCCCCAACCGAAGATCAATGTTTTTCACAATAGTGAAACATGAGATGTCCTTCAGAACAAGACTGATGTGATGCTTGAAATCAATAGTAAATGCAGTAAGTAAAATAATAATTTAGGTGTTGTAAAGACATAATGAACTACCACCGAATAAAAAATAGCTACCTCATACTTATATGTTGGTGTCACTTGGCTTACTTGTGGTGGGAACAATACCTGCTTGGAACCATCAAGAAGCAAGAATAAAAAAAAAACATTAGAATAAATGTAGTAAAATAAGACATATATCACCTAGCTAGGGGTCATGGGGAGGATGATAGCCAAGAGGCAGATAGTAACGTTGAAGAGTGAAAAAACCAATGGGTAGATGTTATAAGGATGATAAAATAGGATAAAAGGCACTAATTAGGATGTGATGATGTGGCATTAACGGGCATATAGGTTTTGATAAATAGATTACCAAAGTATCCAATATATGAGACAATAGTTGTAAAGACTCAAGCAGGAAGGATAAACCCAATTGGGATGAAAATATAGTAAAATAATAGGTTGATAAAGTAGTTATTTTTAAGAATGTTGTAGAAAGAGGTGTTATTATTTTAATATTTATTAGAGTTGAAGGGAGGGTGGGAACCATGAAGTGTCCCAAAAGATGGTGTGCTGAAAGAAGTGGCATTGTGAGATGCCCCCAAAAAAGTGCCAATCATGTTGGTAGTATGGTTAAAGGTATGCACTCTAGCCAAGCTCTTTTGATAATGGAGTACATCGAGGTGTCTAAAATGTGCTTGTGACATGATGTAATCCTCATCATAAGAGGAAAAAATGGTGTGTGTCATTATGTTAGTGTCATTAGGGGAATAGTGTCAAATGAAGACTCTTTGACAAAGATTCACAACTTGCTGAAAGATCAAAAAGAAAGAGGTGAGTGATCTTGGAATAGTTTGGAAATTCTAAATTCATTACATTTAAAGAGATCCTCCTTAAGGTTGTAGGTTATTTTGGTCTTATAACAAGGTGGCTCCTCATATTATAATGGCAGAGAAAATTGGACTTGAGGTAAAATAACAAGAGGAAGACGATTGGTGATGGATTATGGTAGATGGTTCTTGTTAATTAGGTTTTGCATTTCATTAGGATCATCTTCATCTAAGTTTTTAAGATGATGTTAAACTTAGGGCTATAGACATTAAACTCGAGATATGGAACACTATGTACTGTAGCAATAAGATAAATATAAAATGGCTTATTGGGGAAGGGTATATATATATGTCCCATGGGTTATCATCAACATCATGCTTAAACCATTGGTTGTTATGAATGAATTTAAGGAATCTGTATGAGGATGATGCGACTACACGCATGCAACATGTCCAAGATTTTATTGATAAAATATTACAAGAAAGAGGTCTATCAAGAACCATGATCTTGGTGTAGATGGTCTTAGGTCCTACAATAGTAGGATCCAAATACAAGAAATGATGGATTTTTCAAATCCATGATAACTTATTTGAGTTATCTTAAGGTCATCATTCGAAATTTTTAGTTTTTTAATGAGAAAGAGAAGCAACATTAATTCCCAAGCCTTCATCTATCGAGACCTATATTACTTGGGCATATTGAACGATGTCATTAATAAGGAGGGGAATATTTTCTACATGGAATATTTTTTTTTCATTAATAATATCATTCTTGGGAAATTCTATGGCTATAAACTTAGAAGATTAGAGAGTTGAGGGAAGTGTGCTTTTGGATGAGACACAACTGAGGGAGCGAGTTCAACATTGGATTGCACGTGAGGAGTACCAATATATGTTTGGTCAGCAAATGAATTCTTTTGGGGTTTGTAGAAGATATCTTTATGTGTGGGATTACGTCAATAATTAACTTTAGCTGCATTTTCATATTGTGAATTAAGGTAGTTATGATCATACGACCCTTCAATAATCCCTACAAAGTTATTCAGAGGTTATTTTTTATGGTTGGGCTTAAATTGGTGGTTTGTGTGGGCTTGCACAAGGGATTGATATTCCGTATACCATTCATTGTTAATGAAATTAGTGTCAAATTAGGTTCCAAGGAAGAAATCGAGGGAAACCTTCTTAAGATAACTAAAATCCTCGTGGGAATCATTGATAGTGGTGTGCTACTAACAAAAAAGGTCAGGATTGAAGGAATTTGATGGTTATTTGTTAGGAGGAAAATTATGAGGCATGAGAAGAAATTATAATAGTTCACCATGGGATAAGGGTGGATGGTGTGGGTTATGAGAAATAACACTTTGATTTCCATTATTTGGAGATGAATGTGTGATAGATTTTCCTAGGGAAAGGGCTTGAACATTGAAAACATTGAATGTTGATTTAAGGGTGTTTGAAGGCTTAGGTGTGTGTTTTAATTCTCACATAAGGTCGTCTTTCTACTTATCTTTCTCAAGATACTCTTCCACTGGGGTGGGAGAGAGATACCAAGCCTTGTATTGGAGATTAGGAACAAGAGCCTTGAGGAATATCTGACACGATTTTTTATTATCAAGATGATGGTTTTCTTGATTGGATAAAATATTCCATTACTTGATGAAATAATGAGTTGATTTATTAGAAAATTGCTTGAGATTGATGAATTTTTAAATGTATTTTCAGGGAGATTATGTTGTTGAAACTCCTTCACTAAATCTTAACTAATGTTTATAGATCTAAAATAAAGTGCGAAAAGAGTTGATTATACCATTCTAAAGAAACTCCTACAAATGTTTTGGCTAGGAGCTTGGTTGTAGCATAGATATTGATTTGAATCCACTCTTTATAGTTATTTCTAATGAGAAATAGGCTAGATCAATTGACCCATCATATTAAATGGTTGGAGATATGCCCTCTATATTCATGAAATCTATGTAAGGAGCTAAGAGTTCATTTTATAATCTTTGAAGAAACTTACAGCACATTAGAGGAGGAGGGATGGGATTCCCATTAGCATCTAAAGGAAAAGGAGGATTTGAAGGTTGATTAGAACCTACAAGTACTTTGTTTGAGGGATTTGAATCCTTTTCATACCGTATTAAGAGCATCCATGAGTACAAACAAGTGAACATAATGAGATAAGTAGAGATAATGGGTATAACACATGAAACAAAAGGAAACAAAATGATAGTAAGGGATATATGGAATAATAGTGACATCTCTTAAATTTTGTGGTCTAGACCATGTGACCAAATAAGATCATACCCCAATCTCAATAGGTTCCTTGGGGTACCCACTCAAGCGATATATGCATCAACAGTTCATGCACAAGATAAAATGTTAGCGAAAGCAAAAAAAGTGGTGTGTACATGATTGAATACCAGAATCCATCCACTTAATCTCGAAGATATTCGAATACTTGATAGAGTCATGATTTTGGACATAGTGTAGGTACCGCTAGTGGCACCCGATAGCAAGATACTATGTAATCTTCTTACATAGTCAGATGATGAAAAAAATAGCTTTTGATTTTCATAGGTGCGTGTAGAGTGAATGACCTCCCTAGAGGATTTTTATAGGATTACATGAGTATTTGTTACAAACAGAACAATTACTCTGAAAGAGACTATAGACAATATTAAGTGATAGAGATGGGTAGCCCCTTTTGGGGATGATTAGGTGTTTGATGTGTACACTAAACAAGGGGTTAGAATGATGGTTTTTTAGAAATCCTTAAAACATAAATTTTGAAATGTCATCATTGGTGTCTTGGCATCTCAGATTATTAGGGACAAGGGAATTGGTTGGCTCATTTAATTTCGGTCACAAGTAGTCAACGATATTATGGAGTATGGGCATTATTACAACTAGTTATGGGATATGATATCTCAGGCACATTGGGACCTTTACATTATTGCATGGTTGGGCTATGAGTTAGTCACCCAACCCTTATGATGAGTTAGGTGTAGCAACACTTTTTCCCCTATGCTAGAGTGGTTCTAATGGGAAATTTTGGGGCCATCAAGGCTAGCCGGTGGTTAGTCATGACACCGTTCAGGAATATGCCCCAGGAAGTGAGTAGTATTACATTCGTCATCTAATTAAACTTTCATATTTAGGGATAGATGGACAATGGGCCAATGAGGGCACTTTTTGATGGCTTGCTCCATAGAAGGGAAGGTCAAGGAAATGTATGACTAGATTAAGTAGCATGTAATATAACATGTGCCTTAACAATTTGGGATTCCTTATGTAATATATTTGGGGGTACCTATGGTTTTTTTTAGGGGGAGAGAGACACAACATGGTCATCTTAGTAGTTTGACGTAGATGTCATTTACCCTAGGTGTAACTATTACAAAAGGGGAGGGGGTAGGATGTGGCTAGATAGGTTGATGGGCTAGATGAGTGGTTGACTAAAAATATTTCACTGGGGTAGTGATCGATAACGAATCGTAGGACTATAGCCTTAGTTAACATGGTGTGAGAAAGGATAGTAGGTGGAGACAGGATATAAGGAGGAGGAGAAGTTGATGATATATAATGGGGAGTATGACTTCAACTAGAAGGAGGGGGATATAAGTAAGTTGTGTGTTATTTTCTACTTCTTTTTTTGATATAAGCTTACCAAGATGTTTAGTTAGTTAATTTTGATTTCATGTTAATCTTAATACTAAATGTACGTATGTAATAAGATAGTGAGGTAGTGTGGAGGAGAGTGATTATAGATACCATATTAGATATTTCCTTCATCCTTTTGGGATTGACTCGAGAGTAATTATTGGTATACCCTCACCTATTGGCCACCGCGGGACATTCATATGTGTTTGCCCCAACCCATCATGTAATGTATTTGATTTCCAAAAACGACACCAGGGTAACCTAGCAGAGACTCAAGTAAATAACCTGATGGACCTATTACATATTTAGGCCAAGAGATGAGAAACATATTTGAGTCGACATATTAAGACTCATGAGAGGCACTTTACACGAGGTGATTCATATAGGTGGATCATGCCAATGATCCTATTAATTTAGCCTTATATTAGCTATCAATATATTTTTTACATGAGAGATAACATTTTTTTTATTGTTTTTTGTTTTTTCTCCCATACTTTCTCTCTTTGTGTGAATATGATGAGACACTATGTATAAAAACCTTGAGATTGTAGAAATATATATGATGTATTTATCTTCTTATGTTATGTTGAATGTGATGGAATCATTATCTCATGGATATTCTTTAGTTTCATGCATTGTGGATGTGTTAGAATTTGTAAAATGTAATGGATGCAATGTGAATTCATATAAATAAGATGAAATATAATAGTGTGTACTAATGATTCATTTCGCAATTAAAATCCAAACTAATTTGTCCACAAGGCAAGTAATGATAGCCTAGGCACATAATATGAAAAAAATGAGTGTGATGTGGAATGATAAAATGTAGTGTTTAATATGAAGAGAAATAATGTTGGGAGTTTCGACATGAGAAAGCTTCTAGATTGATCACGAGCTATGGATCTCACACTTCATAAGGGTTGTATGGTGCTAAAATGATTGCATAAACTAAGAGACTGAGAGTAAATGATCCACTAAATGTTATTTTTTAGGGATATTTCCTTAGACTAATGAAATGATGGGTGATATTGATAGTGTGGTCTAGGAAAGATGCATAGAAATATGTGTCATGAACGTGCAAACAACAAAGTAAATGATGTAAAATAAAACACATGAAGAAAAATGGCAGTGTAAGACAAATAATGCTATATATTACTTTTGAGGTGTAAGGAGTTCACAGATTCTTCAAAATTATCTCTTTCAATGGTGCAAATGTGGTCAGGCCCATTCTCAAAATCTTCAGTGACCAAATACAGTCTTGTCTAGTTTTTCCTAAATTTACCACCTTCACCCATTTTCTTACTGATTTTACTATCTTGCCACAAGATGATGTCACCTACTTATATTGGAAGTTAATGAATGTTTTTGTTGTACTAGCAAGCCATGCAAGTGGTATATGTCTCATGATGTTGGAAGGATTTAATTTGGTTCTCGTTCAAGCTTTCTATCTTGTCGATATATGTGACTATGTACTCCTCTTCATCCAATAAGGCTCGAAGGGATACCCACATACTTAGGATATATACCTCCAAAGATAATGTGACTTTTGACCCTGCATGGGTGTGCGTACATACTATTTCTATAGGCCCATAATTTGGGATATAGTTGTATAAGCCAATCCCTTTTATTGTTTTTTACGGTCTTGATGATGATAGCTTTCAATTTTTTATTCAATGCTTCAACTTGATTGTCTGCCTACAAATAGTAGAGGGGCATAATATGATGTAAGGTAGAAAAATTGTTACACAATTCATGTACCTCACGATATTTAAAAGGGGTCACATTGTTATAAATAATAACTCGAGGGACTCCAAACCTATAAATTATTTGATTAAAATGAATTTAGAGATGAAAAATATAGTAATGGTGGTAAGGGGTGTGGCTTCTACCTATTAGAACATTTATTACGTGTTCTAGTTATATAATCTATAATTTATAATTACATAAATTAGAATATTATATATTTTAATTTATTTAATATAAACTTTAGGTTAATGGTTAAATTGGTTTTTTATAAATCAATTAATTAGTAGTTGGAGTGTTTTTTAAATTATTGAAATTGACCGCAGGGTAAGTAAATTGCATATATATAATTCACTTGGGTGAATTATTATGGTGGAAAGGAGTGAGGTGAATGGAGATTATTATTGGATTGTAATTGTTTCTTTATAATGGAATCTTACTGTGTTACACCGTGGTTTTTACCCCAATTAATAAATTAATTTAACTGCTCGGACTTCACATGGTACGAGAGCATGATTTAAATATATTTAAGTTAATAAATTAATTCAACTAATGGTTCCAACGGTTGGTAGGAGGTTACAACCCACACGAAATAAATATGTCCCCCCTCCATTTCATGGGACATCCTCTCCATGAAAAATATTTTGCAATATTGTTTTTGGTTGGTGTGTTGAATCTTCTCTGGGGCCCACTTCTTCATACACACATAAATTTTATTTTTGTTTGAATATCTTTGCAAGATTTAATTTTTTCCCTATGTTTCAATGTGTAAGAAAAATAATATTCCAAGGGTAAAATTGAAGGTTTCCCAAGATGGAGACATCTTCCACGCTTATAGGATCTCCATTTCTTCCATTGGTTGGGAAACCTTGTTTGGCTTTGTCACGGTTTAATTCATTTCAAACCTTATATAAA
The DNA here is from genome assembly GCA_019776745.2 of Taxus chinensis. Lineage (NCBI taxonomy): Eukaryota > Viridiplantae > Streptophyta > Pinopsida > Cupressales > Taxaceae > Taxus > Taxus chinensis. Next base: position 47,280,735 of record CM034153.1, read on the forward strand.
ATGTCGTATTTGGGTGGCATAATAGTTTTTTAAATCATGACCCTATGTCTCCAACCCATCAACCCCTGCTTTATTTATTTTGGCATTTTATAAACTTTAATTTAAATTTATTAAAGTCCCTCCCTTCCGCTTTAATCATGGTAATTGTTTTTTATGTGGCCACTTTACATGGCTTGGTTATAAAGGTTTGGCACACTTAATAAAACATAAAAAAAAAACTAACCTAACTAATTTGAATCATCCTTAAAGCATGTATTTGGCAGTGGACACTTGGCATAGGCTTAACCTTATCTTGACAAACTTGTGCTATCTTGCCACTTGTCTCATGTACACCGCAGCCCCATATTACTCGGTCAATTGACCACTTATCCATGTATGTGCTTCAATTTGTAGTGCTTATGGCTTGGCCATGTGGGTTTACATATTATATGAGTTGACATATTATGGGCCACGCATGATATGTTTTATTTGATATCCCAACAGGCTCGACACTTAGCTCGCCTATTTATTGAGACTTGCCTTCGACTCTGCAGTGATGAGTTGTGAACTAACTCGGTTGGTTGTTTGATGAGTTGATGTGGTGAGTTGTAGATGTGAGGTTGCTTAAGCGTCGAGATGGAGAAGTAGAATCTTGAGCTTGGTTATAGATCGCCGAGGTAGCTTGACTTGGCCACCTTGTCACATAGCTCGCCTAGGAACAAAGCTCCCAGCGACGGCGGGCTTCATCCTCAAGATTCACAGCCGAAGAGCGGATATTGAGAGGAGACTGAAATCTGATTAAAATAATTGTCTCTGTGGTCCCATAGACTCTTTAGTCTCATGGACGTCATTAAAATCTTTCATTTCATTTCAATGTAACTCATTACCAGTTCGGTTGTGAGGTCGATCCAAACAAGGAGCTCGGCCTCCTAAATCCAATTCTTTTTGTTTTGTTAAATTTTTCAGATAGAAAATTATCATTTTAAGATAATTAAAATTATTATTATTTAGATATTTAAGAATACATTTTTAAAAAGGAATCTAAAATAAATGTATTTTTTATCTTGTTTTTTTAAAAAGGAAGTTATCGCAAAGTTTTTATTATTATTACGTCAGTTAGGTATGTGAAAATTTCGTAATTTAGGGGCTTATTTAAAACTAGAAAATTTTCATTTACAATTTATTTTTTGATAATTATGAAAATTATTGACAAATTCACATGTTCTTTGTAAGAATTTGTGACAGGCTAATTTCGACATAAAAGAGGACAAAAACTTCAAAATTCGACGTGTATTCTCACTTAAGAACAACATGGAGATTTTATAAAACCCTTTGTAATTTGTTTCCTTCATAAGAACCTAATCTTTTGAAAGGTGAAGAATAAGGCTTTAAAACATTCAATTGTCATAATAAACTTGTTCTTTTGCTCTTCATTTGAAATTTTGAAAGCTTAAAAATGGGATCAATCTCTTCTTCAAAATTATAATCTTGATAACCTTAGTAAAATGACTAGAAGCCATCATACCTATCATTCCTTAATGATTATGTATGATCCAAAACCCCAATATTTTAAAGAGGCATCTCACGACGAAAATGGTAGAAGCTATGAAAGATAAATATTTTACCTTAATCAAAACCCAAACTTGGGATCTTGTCCCCTCCTTCGGAAAAACGTAGTATTTCTCGCTCTATTTGGCTTTACAAAATCAAATATAACGTTGATGGCAATATTGGTAAGCTCAAAGCTAGGTTGGTAGCTCGCAGCTTTATTCAAAAACTCAATATCAACTATGTAGAAACATGTGCACCCATTGCAAAAATGAGCATAGTTAGGATCCTTATTGCCTTAGCTGTTAGAAAATAATATTAAGTGCCTATAAGCTTTAGTTTATAATTAAATGATTTAGAATATATTTTATATTATTAATCATTTAATATAAACTTTATTTTTATGTTTATGTTTAATTGGTTATTTATTAACTGATTTATTTTAAATCGGGGTGCGATTTAATCATACCTCGTCGCTTAATATGTTTGTGACCCATAGGGTCAATTAAATATGGTTGTGGATCATATTGTTTTCACCTTATGTGAATGTTGTGGAGAGAAGTGAGGAAATTTTTTCCATGTAAATCATGTGTTCATAGTGTTATTTTTTTGTTGTTTGTTTATTTATGCTTTTACATTAATTTGTTCATATATTAATTTAATATGGTTAAATGTGGTTTATAATCCTCTTCCTATTATGGCATTAGAGCAGGTTCAAAATATTTCATGTAAATAAATTAAATTAATCTAGTGTTTGGGAGTTTGGAACTATGTTTTTAATACCCAAACTTTTTTTTCCTTTTTATCACACAAAACGCCATCAATTCTTGAATTTGATGATGTTGTGTTAGAGGGCTTGAAGATAACTTTCCAACAAGACCAGTTTTTCCTAATTTGGAGTTGTGGTGAGAAAGTTATGGCCATTTAAAGTTGTGCATCTCGAGAGGAACAACAAGTCGACATGTGGCAATCAGATTTTCCTATGTGTGCGTTTGTGATTATTTCCTTGTTTTCCTCATATCTACCTTTTACCTTCCATGTGTCTCATTTGACTACCTCAACCATTCCAAGACCTAAATCCTTCATTTGAAACTCAGTCTATTCTATGGGCTTGAGGTCCATAGCATACATTTTGTAAAAATTCCTGCAAAATTACACCATGTGTCCTTCCTTTAGCCTTTGGTTATGTGACATGTGTATATCTTATTAAATCAATTTATACATTTATATTATTTACTTTCCTTGATCAAATATCATTATATGTAATTTGATTAATAAATTCAGTTAGTATTCAACATATGTGGCCCGCTTAATACTACTAAGTTTTGGTCACGAACCTAAAGTTACAATTAATCTCTTTGATAAAGATGGAAAAATCATCATCAATTTGAGTATTCTCAAATATTTTTTAGTTATGTAAATTACATACTTATTATAAGTAATTTTAACCAATTATCAAAGATAAGTCTTGTTAATGACTAGTTAATGGATTTGAAATCAATATCTAGTTGAGTATATTAGTATGTGATTATTCTTGCATGATTTGATCATTCTTGCATATATCTTATCTTATCACAAATTTAAAGGTGTAAAATAGACAATGAAGATATATATATTGTTGATTAAGATTTTCTAAACTACTATGTGATTATTAAAACTATTATTATATGCATATCAAATAACACTTGGGGATGCCTTTGTGTTTGTAATGGAGACGTTCAATGTTGATTGCATCCAATATATATTTTATGACAGTAATATGTTGAAATTGTTCATCATATTGATAATATAACATGGTTAGTTGCTAAGCACGTTATTATACAACTTCTTTTTTAACCTATCAATGTAAAATTTATAGATGGTTAAAAGTGAAATTATTTATGATTTATACTATGCTTATTATCATATTATGACTCTAACCATGTTGATGTTGTGTTAGATATAAAATAGACAACTAGATATGTGTTCAAGTTTTTTGGTACAGGTGTCATTACTTGGAACAGTAAAAAACATCCAACAATCTCCATATCTTCTACAGAGGCAAAGTATAGAAGTACAATGGAAGCAACAAAAGAAGCCATGTGGCTAAAATGGTTGTTGGAAGAGATGCACGTGGAAGATAAAGGAAGTACTTCTCTTCTATATGATAGCCAGAGTTGCATTGCTCTTGCTAAGCTTCCAGTTTAGCATCAAAGGAAAAATCATATAGAGATTCATATGCACTTTATTTGAGAGAAGCTTCTTTGCGGTGATATAGATCTCCAGTACTACTTGAATGAAGATCAAGTTGCAGATATGTTTATGAAGTCATTGCGTGCTATAAAATTCTGCAAGTTTCGTGCAATTCTTAGCCTTTCGGAGTTATCATTGAGGGGGAGTGTGCATGACAACGTCACCTCTTAATGGTCAATTGGTTGTTATCTCTTTCTTCTCTATACTTCTACTCCATTGTAAAGCATTGTAAAAAGATATTTTTACGATCATTGTAAACTTATAACTCTAATTTTACGGTGTATAGTCTAGTGTGTTGCATATATTTTTAAAGGAGGTCCTTATGTTATAAAAGGATCCTAGAGATGCAGTTTGAGAATTTTCTATGAGAAACTGTGAGATGTAGTCTCACAAATCATGTTTAGCCTAAATCATAACTTCTAATTTATGTATTCCAAATCATTTTGTACTAATAGGTAAGTTGAGCATGATAAAGGTGTTATAAATCCTTCAAAAGTAATATGCTAGCCTAAGCCTTCACTAATGGTTTGTGAATGTGTAAATCTTGTTGTACAAACAAGTAATGTTGGCATATAGTTCCCCCCTTAATATTAAGGGGGGATGTTAGAACATAATATTAAGTGCCTATAAGCTTTAGTTTATAATTATATAATTTAGAATATATTTTTTATTCTTAATTATTTAATATAAACTTTATGTTTATGTTTAAATGGTTATTTATTAACTAACTTACACTAAATCAGGGTATGATTTAATCATACCTTATCACTTAATATGTTCATGACCCATGGGATCAATTAAATATGGTTGTGGATCATATTGTTTTCACCTTGTGTGAATGGTGTGGAGAGAAGTGAGGAAAAGGAGATTTTACTGGACCGTAAATGTGTTTCTCATTAATGGAAATTTCTCAGTTGTCTATGGTTTTTCCCCTTTAGGGGCTTTTCACGTAAATTATGTGTTCACAGTTTTATTTGCTTTGTTTTTTATTTATTTATGTTTTTACATTAATTTGTTCATATATTAATTTAATATGGTTAAATGTGGTTTATAATCCATGTCTCATCATTAGTTGCTCAATATGGTTGGGAAATCCACCAAATGGTTGTTAAGAATGCATTCCTGAATGGTGATTTAAAAGAAGAAATTTACACGACTCAACCTAAAGGTTTTGAGGAACCTAGAAAATAACTATATGTGTGTAAACTGAAAAAAAATATCTACATGGTTTAAAACAAGCTCCTAGAGCTTGGTATGCAAAAATAAATAGTTTTTTCAAAGATATTGGTTTCACTAATTGTTCTTATGATAATGATCTTTTTGTTAAAATTGAAAATAATCACATTATTCTTATTGTATTGTATGTTGATGATTTTCTTATTACTAGCGATTCTAATAGTTTATTTTTCAAAATTAAATCCAAATTAAAATAATGCTTTAAAATGGCCGATTTAGGACTATTGCATCATTTTTTAGACATGACAATTTTTCAAGATAAAAATGATATTGTTGTATCTCAGCCACAATATACTACTAACTTGATTAAAAGGTTTAATATGGTAGATTGTAAACCAGTTGTTATTCCTATTGAAGTTGGTTGTAAACTTGATCCTAAACCAACATGTGAAAAAGCTAATCCTACTCTTAATAGGTACTCGTAGGTAGTTTGATTTATCTTACTATTACTAGATCTGACATTACATATGCATCAGGTATTGCATTCATATTCATGTAGGAACCATATTAGGATCATTGTAAGTTAGCTAAAAGAGTATCGAGATATATTAAAAGAACAATCGATTTTGGTTTACATTATACCTCTTATGTTAATGCATGTTTATATGGATATTGTGATTCTGACCATGTTGGTGATGTGATAGATAGAAATGTTAGGATAATTTAATTATGCATTATATAATTAATTATTTAATTAATCTTATTAATTAAATAAGAATATTATATGGTTATTGTATGTTGTTATATGGTTTTAAAACCATATTTGTCTTTTTGTTTCACAGGGATAATTGTTATAATTATTATAACAATTTATGTGCTTCTCGGGATAATATTTGGAAGCTAATGTATTTTAAATTTGTTGTTGCATTATTACAACTTAAATTTTGTTTGTATCCTGGTTGTGCAATACATGTATATATTGCAGCCTACTTCTATGTTTTTGGTTGATTCTGATTAATATAAATTTCAGGCTTTCGTCCATGTTTACATTTGGTACCAAAGCGAGAATCTAGACCTGTGAAGGAGTGGAAGAGAGAGTAGCCAAGATAGAGGTATTTTTGGAGAAGTGTTTGCAGCATCAGAGATCCTGTGTAGCCTCCTGCAACCTCCCAGCCCCATCCTTGCCTCCTCACATCCTCCTGTTTGTTACAGGTGTTTGGAACGCAATTTTTTTTATCACTGGTGTACCCAGCACTAGGAAAAATTTGCTGCAAGTAGAGAAATTATATATATATATATATATATATATATATATATATATATATATTTTAAAAAAAAATTTCCCCGTCAGAGGTTTTGTCTCTAATATTGGAGAAGTTTTTAGTGTCTGTTAAAGTAGCAATCTACAATTTTTGGAGCATATCCTGATTAAAATTGGTGCTCTGAGCTCTCCACAGAGCCCCATGCCAATTTGAAGATCCCCTCACCGATCTGGTCACAGGTCAAGTTGGAGGGTAGCGTGGAGCCGTGTATTCAAACAACCTACACAAAGCGAACTGCATCCTCTGCATTGTACATTAGACCGTGCCTTGAATTGGAGAGGTCTTCAAACGCAGCACTAAGAGATTGAGTATGTTTCATTGAAGCGGCATACTAATTACCCCCCTCATTGAAGTGGCATAGAGATGGGTCATTAACACGTCCACCAACCCTACAACAACAATTCAAACGGTGGCATTAGCAAACTCAGCTGCGACCTACACAAAACGATCCATCCAAAATAGCTACAAAGCAAGAGAAAAAACAGTGAAAAAGGCGTATACAAATTAAAAAACAGTGAGCCCTCTCTAATACAAACGACGACTCATGATCATACCGAGCCAGACACCCTACAATACAAAGTAGACACAGTAAACACCTCCACGCAGGTAAAGTGGCCAAAGCCGTGAAAATCAAAACGAACGAGCGGTTGATTCAAAGCGGAGGAAAATCAAAAGCAAAAGGGAGATAAAAATGTCTCATATCCGTCATTTGAGCTCAAAGGAACCCTAATCTGCATTCCACGCAAGCTCCACGTGGTCTCGATCTCCCTGCCAGGTCACATTTTTTTTTTAAAAAGTGAGTTTGAATTCCATCTTTTTTAAATACAATTTTCTCCTTTTCTTATGCCAAGCGCTCATAGAGCCTGAGTGGTTATAGAAAAAGCCTTAGAAGCGGGAGGTTTGAGGTTCAAATCCCACCCCCAATATGAAATTTTTCAATTTTGAAATCTGGCTGAAAATTTAAAGAAATCACCAAATTTGGAGGAGGTTTTAGCGAAAAACCTTGACTAAACTGCTTAGTCATAACTTAATAGGCATCTAAATTTTTAGTGAGAAAATCCCTAAATTAGGGTAAAATTATTTTTTTCTCCACTAGGCCTATTTTCCCATTTTGGGCATTTTTTGCAAAAGGAAGACCATCCAAAAACTTCATCTTGGGCCTTTTTTAACAGTTTCCAGCATTTTGGGTCGTTTTGGGCTCCAGAGGCCACCAGGGCCCGCAAAAAAAAAATTACCTGCCATTCAATTTTTCCAGATTTTTGAATGAAATTTGTGTACTACATTATACTATACTAATTTGCAGGTTGCCAGTGTCAACTGCAAACTTTATAACTGCTCAGAAATTAGCAGAATATTGTAATCACAAAAAGCAAAAAATTGGTTTTGTAACACTCACGAGATCCTAAATCTCATTCACAGCATTCGGTATATACAGTGCCTCTGGGAAGCACTTACGGGTAAAGATATCGTGATTACTATTGCACTTAACGCCTAATATAGCTGCAACAACGTCATCTGGGCATCGACCCTTTAAATCGACGGGGAGTAATAAGGTCACAGTGCACACACTATGAGCCATCCCATCCGTCTATGAACGATTGCATGACATAAATCCAAACTGAGAAATTATCCAAGTATATAGCGAAGTTATGCATGCGTATGAGGATATTTCTTTGAGCCGGTGTCAATAATCACACAAACCCCATCAGTACTGTCTTGGTACCACATATTGAATTCTTTCACGTACGTTAACGCCTCTTTCACGTACCGTCGGGTATATAGAAAGGGCAAGTTTCTTACACGTACCGCCGGGTATATCGGAAGGGCGCATATATAGAAAGCTTCGGTATATCGGAATGACGGTATATAGATTGGGAGACCTTATACCTGGAGTTATAAGAGCCAAACCCTATCAGTGATCTCTGTAAAATGGGCACCAATGCCCCCAAATTTTTTCTTCCGTATTCACCACTCAGAGGAAACAACTATGTTGTATGGAAGACAAAAATCAAGACACAGCTTGAGTTTGAATAAATCTGGCCTGTTGTGAATGGTACTTTGACCAGATCAACTACTGATACAACACAATAGTGGCAGCTTGATAAAGCAGATCAGAAGGCCAAACTCATCATCTTGTTTGGAGTGTTCGACGATGTGCAACCCCACATTCGAGATGCCAAAACAGTGAAAGAAGCATGGGATAAGTTTAGCACAGTATACGAGAACAAGAACAAGACTTTTATACTGAATTTGCAGAGTCAGTTACACACATTAAAGTTCAAGTAGAATGAAAAAATAGAAGCTTTCCTAAGAAGAGTTACAAAATTGAGGGCTTCACTTCTAGCCCTGGGAGAACCGGTCACAGATAATGCTCTCGTTCCCATTGTTCTGAGAGCACTCCCCTCTTCTTACCACATTTTTCTCACAACACTAAATGTGTCAGATACGACAATTAGTTTTGACAAGCTGGTAAACCTACTGCAACAAGAGGAAGCAATGCACAATAAGGATGATGAAGAGGAGCATGCATTGTCTTCACATCAAAAATGGAAAGGAAAAGGTAAAGGAAACCCTAATTCCTATCAAAAATCCCAAAATCAAAATCAGTATCAAGGGGATAGACAACAGAAGATGTTATGTTTGTGGAGCCTATTTTCATGTTAGAGTGTGGTACACCTTCTATGTGTTACAATCGGGTATTTTTACAGCAGTCCCGCTCACCGGTGAGTGGGTCAAGGGGTTCGGGGGCAAAGCCCCCGAAGCAAATTTTCATGGGTGGTTTATTAACCCATGGGTAATGGGTAACCGTTAAGGGTTGTTTTTGGGCCCATGGTTTTTTCGGTACCCATTGTTTTGATACCCACGGTTTTTTGCCCATGGTTTTGATACCCACAGTTTTTGCCCATGGTTTTGATACCCACAGTTTTGTATCAAACTACTTAAGCAATTGCCTATTTATATGGTCTTATGCATATGATACATAGATAAGAAAATGTATTGCAGATGTGTTTTGAATTTAGGTGTGAATTCTGTAGAGTTTGTTGAGCATAGCTCCAAACGGATCTGGGTATTGTATTGAGAGAGTGGAGGCTTGTAATAAAATATGAGCAACTAATTCTTGGTGGACGTAGCCCAAATTAGGTGAACCACGTTAAATCTTGTCTCTCTGTGTTGTGTTATTTATTCTACACTTTTATTTGAGATCTGTAATATTTTCTGCATATTAGTTTCTATTGTTGCGATTCTGTAAGGGATTATTCCACATATTTTATCTCTTATTTTCTAACAATTGGTATCAGAGCCTGGTTTGGTTTGCTTAAGTGTTGAATCATAGGGAAAGTTTTAGCTTGAGTGGGAGCTATGGCAGATGATGGAAGATCTAGGGTTGATAAATTCAACGAGCAGAATTTCAATCTTTGGAAGATGCAGATGAAAGATTACCTTTATTAGAAGGATCTTTATACCTTGTTGTCTGAGAAGGTGAACAAACCCTCGAGTATGACAGATGCAGAATGGGATTTGTTGGATCGGAAGGCACTTAGAACGATCTGGTTGTGTCTTACATCTTCGGTATTATTTGATGTTTTAAAGGAAAAGACTATAAAAAGATCTAATGGATGCATTAGGGAAGTTGTATGAAAAACCCTCTACCTCTAACAAGATATTTTTAATGAAAAATTTGTTTAATATGAAGATGTCTGAGAATAGTTCAGTAGCAGATCATTTAAATGATTTCAATACGGTTGTGAATATGCTAGCTTCGGTTACAATAGAATCTGATGAAGAAGTTAGGGCTTTATTAATTCTGTGCTCTTTACCTGAAAGTTGGAATAGCCTAGTAATGGCGGTAAGCAACTCGGTTCCAGCTAACTCGAAGTTGAAGTTTGAGGATGTTGTAGGGGTGATTCTAAGCGAGAAAATGTGAAGAAAAAAATGTGGGGAATCTTCTACTTCAGGGAATGATTTGACAGTGGAAACTAGAGGGAGACAGAAGAATAGAGGAAACCGTGGAAAATCGAAAGATCTAGCAAGGTCAAAATCCAAGAGTAAGATTACATGTTGGAACTATAGAAATTATGGGCATGCAAAGAAGGACTGATGGGAGCTTTGAGACAAGAAGAAACAACAGGAAGAAAACAAGGAGGCAAATGTGGCATTGGGTAATGTATGTCAGGATGCTTTGATTCTTTCTTTGCATAATATTACTGAATCTTGGGTTTTAGATTCAGGTGCTTCTTTTCATGCTACTCCACATAGGCATTATTTTGTTGATTATGTTCAAGGGGATTTTGGGCATGTTTTTCTTGGTGATGATGAGCCTTGCAGTATAGTTGGAAAAGGTTCTGTTCAGGTTAAGATGTAGAATGGGAATACATGGCTATTGAAGGATGTCAGACATGTGCCTACATTAAGGAGAAATTTGATATCGGTGGGGCAATTGAGAAGTGATGGTTGTACTGTGATATTTACAGCTGACTCTTGGAAGGTTACCAAGGGTGCTCTTGTGGTGGCAAGAGGTAAGAAGGTTGGAACCTTGTATTTAACCACTGATAGTACTAATGATTGTAATCTTGTGGCTTCAAATGTAGATATAACATTATGGAACTATAGGCTTGGTCATATGAGCCATAAGGGCATGAACATCATAAAGAAGAATTTTCCTAGATATACAGAAACAGGTTTGGATTTCTGTGAGAACTGTATATATGGGAAACAAAAGCGAGTAAGGTTTCTCAAGGTTGGACCTACAAAGAAAGAGAGTAAGTTAGAGCTGGTGCATTCTGATGTGTGGGGGCCAGTTCAGGTATCATCTCTTGGGGTTTCAAGTTATTATGTTACTTTTATTGATGATACAACAAGGAAAGTTTAGGTTTATTGTATTAGAAACAAATCTAATGTATTTGACACTTTTGTTAAATGGAAAGCCTTGGTAGATAATGAAACAGGTCTTAAGCTAAAATGTCTCAGGTCAGATAATGGAGGGGAGTATTGTAGCAATGAACTCCACCTCAACACAGTTGTGGCATCGGAGATTTGGTCATGGGGTAAGTGCACGAAGTTGGTGGAAAATTTTGTGGACATAAAAACAAGAAATTCAGGAACTGCTATCGTGGTTCCTGAATTCCAGGTTTGGCAATTACCAAACCTAAAACCGCGAGCGCGGTTATAAACTGTGATCGCGGAACTCTGAGACAAAAATTAGTAGTCCCGCGCCTCCTTATTTTCCCCATTTTTCATTTCAAATCATGATTTTTCCTAGACGTTTTTCACTCGAGCTTTGAATACCACCTCAAAATTGCTCATCGGACTTCTGGATAGCGATAGATTCAACCATGCCGCCAAGACAAGGAGGTAAGCCCCCGATTTTAATCATTTTTTTTGCATTTTAGGTTTTTTTTGCATTTTCATGGGTTTTTTGAAATGTTTGTTTATGTATACAATTTTCTTGTTTTATCAGTTGGTCGGCAAGCTCGAAATCATGCAAACCGTCAAAACATTCCTCAAAACCCACCGAACATTCCTCAAAACCCTCCGTACATTCCTCAAAACCCTCCTCCAAACATAGATCTGCCTCCTGTGGGTCCTTCTGTCCCCACTGAGCCAGCAGAAACACAAGATAATATCATTGGAAGAATCTGAGAAAATAAAATTGTCATTGAGAACCTAATTCAGACTATAAGACAAAATCATGCTACAAATCCATCCCGCATGACTTTAGCCAATACATTGCAAACATTGATTGGCGAAGTCGAGTCCGCAACCAACCAAATACATAGATGGAATACCTTTAGAGGTGACTGTAGGCGGTGGTATGCGGATAAACTATCCCATGCGGCCGTAAAAGACAAAAAAAATTAGAAAATACCTCATTTGTGCATTATTTACCGACCCTAGAACCAATGCCCCCCCCCCCACAGTTACTTGCAAACGGTTCCCAATCCATTGGTGCCACGATGACCGAATCAAAAACAATTTTTGGGACCGATGGTGGATGGTTTTTTATTATCCACCATGCAACAACAATGAGGTTCCTCTTTATTTTTTGAAGAAATTATATTGCGAGTTCATGCTCAATGAGGTCCCGAATTATTTTGACTTTTCTGACTTTTTTGGTCGAGGAGGTGGCTCTGCACAGAGTAGACCTGGTGCATGCATAGGTCAACCTAGGATCCCCCATGCCCCAAAACCCCCATTGCCTTCAGTTATCCCTCCTACAGTGAAGGAGGTTGTGGAGATTGATACATTGCATGCATTGAGGGAGCTCACTGACACTCTGACCCAGCATAGTGACCAGATTGCATCTGGTGATGTTGGTGGAGGTGCCAGTTCTAGCGCACCACACCACTGTGGATCATGTGGTGCCGTATGCACTGCGGGTGAGACATAATTTGCTGGTTCACAAGATTTCTTTTCTATATATGAGATGCTGGGGAATGTTTTTGGAACTGGTGCCACTGATATTGGTCTTTCACAGGTAAATTTCAAATAAATATAAATTATATATATACACACAATAGTTTAATTCACATGTTTGAGATTTTAATATATATATACATATTTGATTGTACGTCATGTACATACATGTAAAAAACTAATTTTTTATTTTATTTTAAATAGCAAGAGCCGGTGAAAGAAACATCCGGCGTCGACATGCTAGCTACTGCAGCTGGGCGTGTTTCAAACGTAAGTTTCAAGTTGTACAAACTTACATTTTTAATTTCATTTGATTGCACTAGATTATTATTATAATGTTTCATGTGTATGTTGTACATATTAATATGTTTCTCTTTTATACACAGGAGCCTGGCGGGTCATCATCTGCTCTGGGAACTGAGGCTACTGGCACACCTCACATGAGTTTTACGCAGGTTAGTAAATCTCTTTACACTTTGTTTCTAATTACTGGAAGTTCACGTGGATTACATGCTTTGGACCTCTGTTATGTGGTGCACAGTCATGTAGATTTTAATATTGATTTGTACATGTTTTTTGTATAGCTTATGACTGCTAGAGAGACTCCTCCATATATGCAGACTATGGAGGCTGCTGTAGATACTGCCATAGCATCTGCAGATCCACTAACTGAGGTACAATTTTTCAAATTTGTTAAATTTTAGAGGTTCATTATTTCTTATTACTTAAATCTACAATATCAAATTTTGTATGTATGTGAAATATTTAATTTGAAAATTAATTATTTGTATGTAGCTTACCCCTCATGAGTCTATTGTTGTCCCTGCGATGCGTCAACAACAAATTGATAGGGATCATGACATTGCGGTAAGATTTCACATGCATTTTAACTAAATTGTACAAGTTTCTAAATTTTGAATGTATTTTAAAATTTTGGGTGTTAAAAACTTGTTGTTTATGAATGTGCAGGTTAGGTTGCAGGCATGCTTAGAGACACCTAGGACCACACGGATGAAATCCGTAGTGGCATCTCCCTCCACTACATCCCCAGGTCATGGACATGCTACTTCTAGCAGGGCGAAGAGAGGGAAGATGTTTCATGAGTAGATTCATAGTCCACCTGGATGTACATAGATATATATATGGGCCATCTGGTCCTAGTGAACATGTTTCTTCATATAGTCCATTGTATATATATAGCCTTTTGCGACCGCATGTGGTCCCATATGTACATTATGACACACTTAGTTTGAGATGTACACATACATTATGAACTTATGTATATATTTTCAGAGACGTGCGTCTGGAGCACACTTTGTTTGATTCTTATATATCCATGTGTGTTGGTTTTCATAATGATAAATCTGAACTATATGTTTGATTTGATTTCATTGCATGTATGATATCCTTCTATGTATGTTTTCATAACCATTTAAATTAGTTCTCTGATATGTATGTTTGATTTAAATATTTAATCATGTCTTCTTGTATTTGGATTGAGATGAAATTTTTTCATTAGATTAGGTATTTTCATATGGTTTCCTGCTTCAAATTTCAAGTGTTTTCGATCTCTAGAATTGCAAGGATCTAAAAAGGCAAGTTTTTTCTCTGAAATTTTAAATGGGATGCTATAAAAAATTAGGGTACCAATGGAAAATATTTTTAGATCATCTTCAAGGAGTTCATGAGTAGAAGTTACGGGCAAAATTACAGGGGAAATGGAGCAAAAATGAAGGAGATATGAGCAAAAATGTGATTTTTGCAATAGGGTTTCTTGAAAATTTAGTAGCATAACTAAATACTAGCAGCAATGAAGGAAAAGGAAATATTAAAAAGGGATTAAAAAATGGCTAAGTGTATGTTTATACTCACCTCTTAACATTAACCTAGCTAACTCACCTTCTAACTCATCCTTGACCATTCTGGATTAACCCGGGTTACATGGCATGACAGGGTAGGGTTACAAGCCTTAAGTGACAAAGGGACTTAAAGGGGTGATAATGTGAGAAGGGGTTAAGTATTCATGAGAGGGGGCAACATAATCAAGTTGGGGTGTTGAGGAATTGAATACCTAGTGAGAATGTTACAAGCCTTAAGTGACGAAAGGGAGAGATTTCATGTGGTGGTGCATTCTGATGTCCCAAGTTGAAAAGGGTAAAAATTTGACAGTAAGCCCTTATTAGTATTCTTAGGTTCCACCCATCGCATAAAGAATCCTCCTCTAATGAAGAATCAACTCATGTCTTCCTCCGCGGAAGATCTTGAATGATGAGGCTTTTCCATAGACCATCTTGTTGAATCTGGAAACTACAAATGAAACTTTCTCATCTTCCAAGATGTTCACATGCTCCAATGTGTTGAGTCAATTCTCAGGAATGGCATTGATATTTCTACATTGACTAAAATATTTTTCATTTAACTCTTCATAGGATTCTAGAGATATAACCTATGATCTCTACAAGGGCTGAACTAAAGTATTGACTATTGAAGGAAAGGGTCACAAATATTTTCCTGAACCAATTCTTAAAATTTGAATCCTGAAGATTCTTCATGTGGAATTATTCTCCCTGAGAGGAGTACCAAGCTCATGCATTCTTATGCCAAGATCTTCCAAAAAATTTGATACATTCTCCTCATGGGATTCAAAATCAGAAATGGCTTCTTTTAGAGCATCAAACCTCTAGGTGATGGTATGGGACAAAATGTCATACAAATTCTCTGAGTCAGATGAAAACACACCTGAGCTCACTAAGGAATGAGAATCAAAATTATTCATCTCACTCGCAAATGGGAGATTATTTTCCCAATGGAATTTCTCTTTCTTGATCTCAACTCTATTCCTATTGATTTTCAAAAATATGACCAAGAACAATCTAAACAAAGAGATAATCTCAGGAAATAGATCATGTTCCCTTTTTCAAGGATCATGCTCACCCAATGGTCACATGTCCTTCTTTGCAGTATGAATGTTTGATCTTGCTTGATGGACTGGGGGGTTGAAGTTTCAGATGGGAGACATTGCTTCAATTTGAGGTAGAGATGATTAATATCATGTAATCAATGATGGCACTTATGAATAAAAGGTCCTCACACATGTGTTCCCTTAATTGTTTGATGATTTACTTATACTCCTAATTATGTGTCTAGTGATCTGTGATGAAGAATCCTATTACAATGCAAAAATAATGAGCATGTAAGCACATAGCTGGGGTAGCAGAGGATGGAGAGAGATCACCACAACAACATAGCTCAAGAGAGCAAAGCAAGGACAGTGATGAAGCAGGTCTAAGAGGACAGAGGCAAGTCCAAAGAGAACAAGAGAGATGGAAGGTAAACAAGTGACATTGAATGTTTTGAGTCCTAGGAAATGAACGGAGGCGAGGAGTGAGAAGTCATGCCTCAGGACGTCGTGGCACCGAACCGACTACGTCGGAATGTCTGGGTGGCTAGGTGAATGCTAGAGGAGGTGGTGTTTTGGTGCGCGACAAGGTCGTTGCTTCCGGGCTACTTCGTTCAGGCGTAGTCCCTTAAGAGCCCTAAGACCAAAATATCATTCAACTTCGGCAGGTGACTACTCAGACTCCATGGCACCTAGAGATGCCTCGTCTGATCCAACACCTCAGCGTAGGGACCCTCTACAAAAGCCTCTCTCAGTTTTTTCCTTCTCATTTCGGTGCTCTTGCTGCCCTATTGTTTGCAAATGCGCGAAATAGTGCAGTTGGAGCCAGTATAAGGTTGTCAAACGCTATATTTTGCAAATGGTGGGTCATGGCACTGAACCGACTGCGCCAGCATGTCTGGGTGGCTAGGTGAACACTAGAGGAGGTGGTGTTTCGGTGCATGACAAGGTCGTTGCTTCCGGGATACTTCGTTCGGGCGTAGTCCCTTAAGAGCCTTGAGACCAAAATATCGTTCAACTTCGATGGGTGACTACTCAGACTCCGTGGCACCTAGAGATGCCTCGTCCAATCCAACACCTTGGCGTAGGGACCCTCTACAAAATCCTCTCTCGGTTTTTTCCTTCTCATTTTGGTGCTCTCGTTGCCCTATTGTTTGCAAACGCGTGAAATAGTGCAGTTGGAGCCAGTGATTGGTTGTCAAATGCTATATTTTGCAAACGGTGGGTCGTGGCACCGAACCGAATGTGTCGGCACATCTAGGTGGCCAGGTGAACACTAGAGGAGGTAGTGTTTCAGAACACGACAAGGTCGTTGCTTCCGGGCTACTTCGTTCAGGCGTAGTCCCTTAAGAGCCCTGAGACCAAAATATCGTTCAACTTCGACGGTGACTACTCAGACTCCATGGCACCTAGAGATGTCTCGTCTAATCCAAAACCTTGGCATAGGGACCCTCTACAAAATCCTCTCTCAGTTTTTTCCTTCTCATTTCGGTGCTCTCGCTGCCCTATTGTTTGCAAACGTGTGAAATAGTGCAGTTGGAGCCAGTGTAAAGTTGTCAAACGCTATATGTTGCAAACGGTGGGTCATTGCACCAAACCGACTGAACCAGCATATCTATGTGGCCAGGTGAACATGAGAGGAGGTGGTGTTTTGGTACGCGACAAGGTCGTTGCTTCCGGGCTACTTCGTTCAGGCATAGTCCCTTAAGAGCCCTGAGACCAAAATATCGTTCAACTTCGACGAGTGACTACTCAGACTCTGTGGCACCTAGAGATGTCTCGTCTAATCTGATACCTCGGTGTAGGGACCCTCTAAATAATTATCTCTCAGTTTTTTCCTTCTCATTTCGGTGCTCTCGTTGCTCTATTGTTTGCAAACACATGAAATAGTGCAGTTTGGAGCCAGTATAAGGTTGTCAAACACTATATTTTTGCAAACGGTGGGTCATGGCACCAAACCAACTACACTGACACATCTTGGTGGCTAGGTGAACACTAGAGGAGGTGGTGTTTTGGTGCGCAACAAGGTCATTGCTTCCGGGCTACTTTGTTTGGGCGTAGTCCCTTAAGAGCCCTGAGACCAAAATATCGTTCAACTTCGACGGGTGACTACTCAGACTCCGTGGCACCTAGAGATGGCTCGTCTAATCCAAGAACCTTAGACATAGGGACCCTCTACAATAGCCTCTCTCATTTTTTTCCTTCTCATTTCGGTGCTCTCGCTGCCCTATTGTTTGCAAACGCGTGAAATAGTGCAGTTAGAGCTAGTGTAAGGTTGTCAAATGCTATATTTTGCAAACGGTGGGTCATGGCACTAAACCGACTATGCCGACACATCTGGGTGGTCTAGGTGAATGCCAAAGGAGGTGGTATTTTTGTTCGCAACAAGGTCGTTGCTTCCGGGCTACTTCGTTCGGGCGTAGTCCCTTAAGAGCCCTGAGACCAAAATATCGTTCAACTTCGACAGGTGACTACTCAGACTCCGTGGCACCTAGAGATACCTCATCTAATCTGAAACCTTGGCATAGGGACCCTCTAACAAACTCCTCTCTTGTTTTTTTCCTTCTCATATCGGTGCTCTTGCTGCCCTATTGTTTGCAAACGCACGAAATAGTGCAGTTTAAGCCAGTGTAAGGTTGTCAAATGCTATATTTTACAAACGGTGGGTCGTGGCACCAAACCGACTGCACTGAAATGTCTGGGTGGCCAGGTGAATGCTAGAGGAGGTGGTGTTTTGGTGCGTGACAAGGTCATTACTTCTGGGCTACTTCGTTCGGGCGTAGTCCCTTAAGAGCCCTAAGACCAAAATATCGTTCAACTTCGACGGGTGACTACTTGGACTCCGTGGCACCTAGAGATGCCTCGTCTGATCCAAAACCTCGGCATAGGGACCCTCTACAATATTCTCTCTCAGTTTTTTCCTTCTCATATCGGTGCTCTTGCTTCCCTATTGTTTGTAAATGCACGTGAAATAGTGCAGTTGGAGCCAGTGTAAGGTTGTCAAATGCTATATTTTACAAACGGTGGGTGGGTGAACTGTGGCACCGAACCGAGGAAGTGGTGTTTTGGTGTGTGCCTGCTTCCGGGATACAGGCGTAGTCTTAAGAGTGGACCATATCGTGAAGGTGACTACTCAGACTCCAGAGGAGATCTGAAACCTTAGCGTAGGGTTTAGGTGTACTCTTGCGACAAGGTCAGTTGCTATATTTTGCAAACGGTTCGACTACGCTACTTGCTAGAGGAGGTTCGGGCGTAGTCCCTTAAGAGCCCATGAGACCAAAATATCGTTCAACTTTGACAGGTGACTACTCGGACTTCGTGGCACCTAGAGATGTCTCGGCTGATCTGACACCTCGATGTAGGGACCCTCTACAATATCCTCTCTCATATTTTTCCTTCCCATATCGGTGCACACACGTAGGTATGGTCTTGTAAACACTTGGGGAGGAGTCGTTTTCAAAATTTACAACATTTTCAAAATTTACAACATTTTCAAAATTTACAACATTTTCAAAATTTACAACTTTGTCAAAATTTACAACTTTTTCAAAATTTACAACTTTTTCAAAATTTACAACTTTTTCAAAATTTACAACATTTTCAAAATTTACAACTTTTTCAAAATTTACAACTTTTTCAAAATTTACAACATTTTCAAAATTTACAACTTTTTCAAACAATGAAAGCTTCTCTTAGCTTCGAGAATTTAAAATTCTCTACTAACAGTGCCAACCACGTGAAGGTGGAAGCTTTTCTGGCACCACTAACCTAAACATAAAAGTGTTAGTCAAAGAAATTTAAGTTTCAAATCAAAACCATATACTATCTATATATACAAAATACACAAATTTAAAATAAAATATATTCAAACTTAAATCTAGATCTTTAAACTAACAAATTTATATATATCAAAGAAAATATATATATACCAGACATCAGCATTGTAAATTCATTCCAATGAACCATCAGGATCGGATCTACTCTGAATAGCAGACAATATTGCTTCATGATTTGACTCTCGAACCTTCCAAAGAATCTTGTTATTAGGCCTTCCTTGATATCTATACAGCTGAATATTTGTCGCTAGAACTAGATGCGAATGTAAGAGTATTTTCTTGTGTGTCTCAAAGTCTTCAAACACCCAAATAGAGGAGTTTTTTAATGGATACCATCGAAGCCAAGTTCCAGTAACTACCACTGACCCTATAGGATACTCAATATCTTTGCCATCTATAATAGGAAAAGTCAACTTCTTTCTTTCCTCGATGCAATGACATAAGAAATAGTCTGTTCCTTCTTCATTGTCTTCTATCACAATTACTACAAACACATGTCCTACAAAAAAATAAAGGTTGAACAACTCAAATTTAAATTACATATTAAAATTTCAATGGACATAACTCAATACAAACATTAAATAAATAACCATAAATACCTTGTCACACCAAAATTGAAATTTCGTTAAATTCCTTGGATGTTGCAACTTCATATGCAGAAATAATTTGTAATGCTTATGGAGGTTGATAACTAGGAAGTAGAGTTAGAGGCCTACAAATCCATCCATCCACCCATTCTTGTGAATTAGACTCAGTAGTGACAAATTCAATACAAGATGCAAAAAAATATGTCAAATTTATTGTCCATATAGCCCATGAAGTAACGTCTCAGCTAAAAAATGAGTGCATATCACTGGACCCAGTGAGTGTCATATAATCCTCGTAGTTAGCAATTTGTTGTTTCCTTTATCAACCAAAAATATCTGTGAGCTAGTGGAATTTTCTTGAGAATCTCAGGCCACGTTGTCAATACACCATTCCACTATGCTCTTTGCATCTTTTAATTTAGCACCATCTTTGTACTTCAACTCTTCTCTTGCAAGAGCTCTTTTCACATATGCCCCTACACCGTCATGCTCTCCTTTTCCATGTCCAGCCTTAGTGAAACTCCAAATATGTTGCACACCCATCTTGACATGCATTCTGCTCATCCAATAAAACATTCATGCATTCTTAAACTGAGACGTGTAATTATCTGACCATATATAATGTTGTTTGAAGTGGATGTCCCTATCAGACAAGTTTCCATAAAATAACTGGAAACACCCTTGCACAAATTCAGTAGAATGAGTACAATCATCACTGATATAAAAGTGGTACTCTCTTAATTTTTTTTGATCATTCTCTGTACTGTCAGGAGAATGTAGAAATGCTATATGCACAAAAATGACAACTTGTACTAAGTTGTAATATTGTGATTAAACCTCCATTTGTGGTTGTAATGTGTAATTCTCTGTAAAATCGACCACTGAAACAATAGTACTAATAGGAAATGTGTCCTTGCATAGCTTGAACTGTTCATCCAACCATCGAGCTCTATGTGTATGCCTAGCATACTCATAAATAATTTCATCCTTAAATTTTCTCAAAAATTAGAAAACATGCATTTGTTCTGTAACTAGCTCACACCGTTTAGACTCTTTTCCAGCTTTCAACTGGTATGCAACTGATTTATATTTATCAAACTCAACTAAATTATGTCCTATTGTACCTTCAATTTTCTCATGGAAGCAACTTTCCAATTTAGGTAATCCATCTCATGTACTACAACTTCCATTTGAACAATCCTGACTATAAGAAAATTATCCAACTTCTTTTTCACAAAATATAGTAGGAATGAAATCCCTGGAAGATATTGGTGGAACTTGAACACCACATTCCGATAACATAATTTTAGAATAAAAATTAGAATGAATACGTAAAAATTTAGCATAATGCAGCGCAAATTCAACATGTTGCCTACAACAACAAGTGGTGCGAGCAGGGGGAGGAGCGATACGGGATCATAAAGGCAATCTAATAGCTGCGTATGCTGGTAAAATGGGAATTCAAACTAATCATTTTGCTGAAGCTTTACTACTCTTTGGGGTCTGAGAATTGCCCAGGAAAATAATATTCAGAACCTCATCATTGAAGGAGACTCCCTAAATATTATTAATCTTCTTAAGCAGTGCTCATCTCCAAGCTAGAGCATCAAGGATTTTACTGCAGAGTCCATAAGTATTAGTCATACTTTCAATAACATCAGGATCATGCATACCTATAGGGAGGGTAATAAATTGGCGGATGTGTTGGTAAATTATGGCATCAATGTAAACCTTACAGTTTGGGGACAATAGCAACATCCCCAAACAACTTCAAAACATCATTCAGGTGGAGCTCCATACGTAGGCAATATCTTGAAATGAATGATGAATTTTGGGTGTGGAAAATACTCCCACACATGTTGATTTAAAGTATTGGTTTATGCATTTCATGTCTAATAATCATGATAGTGTGATTCATATGGGGAATTACAAGTGGAGATACCAGATTTTGAAAATCGCGCATGTGGGCTGTAATGTGACTGTTAAAAGGTGGATTCAAATCTCCACGGAAACCAAAGGTGGCGATAAAGTGATTGATGGAAGGGAGCGGATTATTCTCACACGCGTTCAGCAAGCTCAGATCAGCATACACGCAACCGATCGTGGGAATAACAATGGCTCTCATTTTCAGTTTTGTGCGGATTACTATAGCAAAGAGTGGACTGGCTTTGGCAATCAGTTGGGAATTAGTTACAAATAGCTCAGAATAGAGAAGATGGGGGGGTCCTCCTTGTCAAATTGAGCCTAGTGTGGACCCAGATTGGAAAGACATATTGAGCTGTGGAACAGTCTTAGCAAGGGTGGCATAAAAAAACTTCATGGAAAAAGTTTAGGGACATGACCAGAGGCATCTCTGTGCGCTTTGCAAAAGATTGGAAGGAGAGGACAGTGGAGTATGGGGGGCAGAAGGTCTTAATCAATGAAGAGATTATTGCTGAAGCGACCGGCCTTGGCTTGGAGGGCTTCAGATCCTTTAACAAAAGGGTTGATAGAGATGTGGGAAGAGAGAAGATTTGTTGAGGGAGAGGAGAAACTGACCCACTTAACAGCGGGTCTTCTTGTCAGCTCGATCCCTCCACCATATGATGAAGTAACCCGCATAATGATACGGTTCATCTCATTGGAAGGGAGGTTTGTCACTGTTCCTGCAAAGCACCTTATTTTTCTTAATCATTTTCGTAGGGATCGGCTGGTTTGTTTCCCCCATTACTTATTGAACTCTCTTGAACGCTCCATTCTTGAGTTTCAAAAGCACTCCCGGGCGGTTTCCTTTGCACCAGGGGCTCATTTTGTTGCTACACGAATGCTGTCTTATTAGGTTTTCCTGGTCTCCCATCCTCCCCTAGCTCGATTCCTCCTTTGCCAAGCTCTGCTATTGCCAGCCCTATTTCTCCTTTCTCTTTCCCTGCCACCGCTGTTGTCACCCCCATGCTAGCCATTTAGGATTCTTCTCCCGTTCCCCCTTCTGAGGCTTCTACCCCCCACTTGGCCTCTACCTCGCGGAGACTGGTTACTAGGGATTCTAGGAAGCTCAACCTCGAGACCCTTGCTGTGGAGAAGGGTTCTCAGGATTTTGAAATTGCTCATGACCTTCTGCATATTAGCAGTGCCAGCCCCTGGGAAGTGCAATTGGAAAGCCCTACTAAAAGGCTGGAAGCCTTAGAGGCAGATATGAAATTGTTAAAGGATGAAGTTTAAAACTTGACAAAACAGAAAGGAAAGAGGAAGAAGGAGGAGGAGGAGGACATGGACAGTAGCCAAATTAAAGATATATATAAGAAATTATACTCCTTGGACTCTCGCTTAGGGAATGCCAAGACTAGGCATGATTACAACATTGCCATCTTTAGGGAAATTGAGGAATTTATTGAACAGCACGTCAGAAGTGTCTCCAACCTAAGCGGGAGTGCCGGGAAACTCTTTGGGGGTACTGATAAGGAAAGAAAGAAGACCTTGGAGCAGCTGGATTCTAATGACACTGCCCATATGACTACTTTGGGAATGTTTTAATTCCTGGAAGAATATCAAAACCATCTTAGACAAAGCTACTAGGAAGTAGCTGCAGTTGATTCTACTGTCCTTGTTTGCTTTTTTTGCTGTTTTTTACGGATCCTTTACTGCTTTTTTGTAGTATTTTTGTTGTTCTGTCTTGTTTTGGTAGCTGTTTTTAGCTACTTTGAGCATCATTGTTAACATATGGATTCTGATCCTTTTCGCTCTGGTTTTCTTGCTCATCCTGGATTTTAGGCCTTCTTTTGTACACAAGGGTATAGTCCCTTTCAAAAAACTATTTGCCAATAATAAAAAAAAAACAAGTGGTGCGAGCATGGTTGATTTTCACATAGAATGGTTTCAACATTTCAAAAAAACGTTGACTAATTTTAATTTCCAGATTCTCTTGTTCAAACTTACGAAAAAATTGAGTTTGAGTCATATCTAAGAAATGCTTTGAATGTGGTTCACAATTAGTAGAACCAACTCTCCATTTTATAACATCTCTTGTATTAGGTGAAACTCTAGTGTTATCATGCCAAAATTTAATAACTTCTCTTATAGCATTAGAATTATTTTTGTCCTTACGTGGTGCTCTAGCAGAAAATGTCCAAAAATCAGCGTTATTGAGTGATTGAAGGATATTACGTCTTTTAATTGTTTCATTAGAGTTTTTTGATTAACTTGCAACATTCAACTTGTTTGCGTAATCAAACGTTATTTTTTATTGATTCACTTACAACACTAGTAGCAAGTACACGACGCACTATATTACGTATCCCTAGTGCGCTCTCTTGACACCAACAATGTGATATGCATCATGAAGATTTTCAAACAATTGTAGAGGTTTGACCACGTATATTAGATGTTGTCAATCCTAAGGTGTTTAATGTAGGTCTCATTTTAATCAATTTCATCAAACTAGCCAACAACTGACATCTTTGGGAATCATTCAAAATTTCAAAATGATTATCCGAAATTTTAGTGGCTTTTCTTTTGATTTATCGCTAAGAAAGTTTGTCAGACATTGGTTTCAAAATGTTTTCATCAATTTCAATAAAAAATTAGGTTTCTTACGTAAAATCCTAGGAGGTGTTTTCATCAAATTTTGTCTGTTCTACAGTTTCAACATGAATTTCCTTATTCACATTTTCATTATCTCCTTCAATTTCAACATTTGCTACATCGTGA
Source organism: Taxus chinensis (assembly GCA_019776745.2). NCBI lineage: Eukaryota > Viridiplantae > Streptophyta > Pinopsida > Cupressales > Taxaceae > Taxus > Taxus chinensis. Next base: position 47,305,411 of record CM034153.1, read on the forward strand.
GTATTTAATTCTTCTTCAACATTGGTCAACAGTAAAAACATCTTCATCACGAGTATTTAATTCAACTTCAACATTGACAGTAGAAACATTACCTGGTTCTTCATTGCTTACAATAGTTGGGGTTGAAGATGAACCTCTTCTTGATTCACAAATTTTCCACATTCGCTCAGCATTTTGAATTTTGTTGGCCAGCCTCTAATTCATTTGGTGTTTTTTTTACTTAATGACTTCCTTTTTTGACTTCGTTTCTTGTCTCCCATGATGTTTTACTTCCGGTGATAAGAAAAACATGCAGAGAAAAAGACATAATTTCACAGTAATTCGTACAGTAAGGTCAGAGAGTAAAAATCACATTGTAATTCAGACATTGGGATGTGTGTAAATATGATTTATGAACCATGCTAGTGTGCTTTATAAACTACGATCACGGTTTATAAAGTGCGTTCGCGGTTTGTGTTAAAAAAACCATGATCGTGCTTTATAAACCGCAATCGTGGATCTATCTGCCAAACCTAAGCCTTGGGAAATCTTTGTTTTTCCCCAACCAAAGCTATGGAAGGTCATTATGAAGTGTAAAAGGTAAAAAAATCTCAAATCTGCTCTTCTAAAGACTTGAACCATGCTAAAAAACTGAGAATAATTCACAAAAATTGTGCCATCGTGTAGGGAAGACTGTTAGCTTCATAAAAATATTGATTTTAAAGTGAATAGAATAAGATAAATATCATTTTATAATTTTTTACTAACAATAGGTATTTAAGACATTTTTTCCCGTGAATGTTCATGTCTACGTTTAAGACTATAACTTTTGTTTCACTTATCAAAATGTGATAAAAACTTATACCATCCCAAGTGGACAAATTCTATACACGCATTAAAAAAATAATTTGATTTTGATATTTTTTGATATAGTTATGGCGGGCAAATGGAAAGTGCTCCGTTTTCTAAATATTTTCAGACCACTTTCACGGAAAAAATCATTAAAATAAAAATATTGCTAAAAAAAATACAAAATAAAATCCATCCCAAGATAGACAACTACATCTAACATGTTCCACCAAAGGAAAAAAAAATAACAAGATTTGGTCATCCAAAATGCGGGCAAACGGACTACAATCTTATAAGTTTTTTTAAAAAAAAAAAACTAAGTCATATAATTTTAAGTGTTTAATATAGCTAAACTTGTCCATTTTTTAAAAAAATTAGTATTTTAGAAACTAGATTCCTAATGCTACGATTCATATTTATATAATTTTTTCTAATTTAGAGTGCGCGTATAGCTAATAATCCCTATAAGTTGAGATTTTGCTATTTTTTGCAATATGACGTCCACGGATGACCCTATATTTGTCCATCAACTTCCTGCACTTACCCCATTTAAGTTTCAAATATCTCGAAACACTTCATCGGCGTAATATGGTACATGGGCTACCATCTCTTCAGAAGGATACAGACAAGTGTCCTCACTGCCTAGCAGGAAAACAACACAGAGCTTCGTTCCAAAGGAGTACATTTCGAGCTCATGGTAAACTTGACCTGGTTCATACCGATCTTTGTGGTCTGATGCAGCCAAGTCATTCTGGGTTCCAGTACTTCATGATTTATGTTGACGACTATTCGAGAAAAATGTGGATTTTCTGTCTTCGCAAGAAAAGTGAAGCATTTGAAACCTTCAAAAAGTTCAAAGTAGCAATTGAGAATGAAACTAGTCGTCACATCAGAACTCTCCGCTCAGATCAAGGGGGGAATTCACCAATGATGAGTTCAGAGACTACCTACAAACTCATGGGATTCATCGACAAATGCCTCCTCCACACACACCGCAGTAGAATGGTGTTGTTGAGAGAAGAAATCGTACTATCATGGAAATGGTGTGATGCATGATTGATGATTCTAGACTTGCAAAGACATTTTGGGCAGAAGCAGAAAAGACAATAGTGTATTTGTTGAACAAAGCACCCACGGATTCTCTTGACAGAGTAACACCACAAGAAACATAGTAAAAAAAAACCATCTATTGCACACTTTAGAGTATTTGGGTGCAAAGAAAACATGCACATACCCAAACAGAACAGAAATAAATTGGACATGAAGTCACAAAAACTCATCTTCATTGGGTACAGTGAAGAGACTCTTGGGTATAGATTGATGGATCGTAAGACCAGAAAAGTCTACACTAGCAGAGATGTTGATTTTTTTGAGAAGAAGGAAGCAGAGACTCCTCCTCCGGACTCACAAGATGTAGATTTTTCAACTGTTGTAAAAATTGAAGTTGATGTTCCCTCTAAAGATGAAAGTGATGATGGGGATGATGGTCTTGATAAGATAGAACCATGACCCATGAGAACAGTTCAGCGTATGCCTAAAGGGTGTACAAGCACATTACGAGATGCAAGAATGGATGCTTCGCCAGATACATCCACCCCTAGACAACGGAATCGCAGTAAAGCAAAAGAAGATGTTAAATTTTCTTTGATAAGTAGAGTTATTGAATCAAATGAGCCCTCTACAATCTAGGAAGCCCTACAGTCAAAAGCTTGGAAAAATGCCATGGATTTTGAATATCAATCAATGATGAAGAATAACACTTGGCAACTTTTTGATCTTCTACCAGGGAAGAAACCCATTGGATGCAGATGAATATTTAAAACAAAGTACAAAGCAGATGGGACAATGGACAAGTATAAAGCGGGACTTGTAGCAAAGGGGTATGCACAAAAATAAGGCATTGACTATGAGGAAACATTTGCTCCCACAGCTAAGATCAAAAAGATCAGGATGATCTTTGCTCTTACTGTTTTGTTTGGATGGAAAGTCCACCAAATGGACGTAAAAAGTGCCTTCCTAAACAAAGATTTACAGGAAGAAGTCTACATGACTCAACCTGAGGGATATGTAGTACCTGGTCAAGAAGAAAAAGGTATGCAGACTCAGGAAATATCTGTATGGCCTCAAACAGGAACCTCGGGCATGGTACATCAAGATTGATGAGCATCTCGTACAACATGGATTTGTTAGAAATCCATACGATCCCAATCTTTACCTCAAAAAGAAAGGGGGGGAGATTGTGATTGCCGTTGTCTATGTCGACGATCTAGTCATCACTGACAGTTCAGTGAGGATGATCGATGCAATGAAGAAAGATCTTAATCGATCGTTCAACATGACCGATCTCGGGCTGATGCACTATTGTCTTGGATTGGAAGTATGGCAAAAAGAGAATCACATTTTTGTTTCTCAGATGAAATATACCAAGACTATGCTCGAGAAATTTAGGATGATGGATTTTCACACCAATTGCTACACCTATGGAGAATAGATTACAATTATCTCGTTCAGATCCATCTTCTGAGGTAAGTGCCACTCTCTATCGCTAGCTGATCGGGAGTCTCATTTACCTAACCTACACTAGACTAGATATCAACTTTGTAGTGAGCTATTTATCTAGGTTCATGCAGGAACCCAAAGTTTTTCATTGGAAAGCAGCAAGGTGCATTTTGAGATATCTCAAAGGATCAGTGGATCTTGGTCTAGAATACAAGAAGAACGATAACTTCTTCTTGACTGGATATTCGGATTCAGATCATGCAGGTAACATTGATGATAGAAAATCCACTTCTGGATTTGTATTCTTTATGGGATCTGGACCAATATCATGGGGAAGTAAGAAACAACACTTTGTTTCTCACTCTTCCACAGAAGTCGAGTATCATTCTGCAGGAGAAGCTATCTGTGAAGCAATTTTCCTACGTCGCATACTAGAAGGACTTGGAATACCAGAGGACAAACCGACCACCATGTATGTTGACAATGAAGGTGTTCTCAAACTTATTCGCAATCCAATTTTTCACGAGAGAACAAAGCACATTGAGGTACAAGTTTATTTCATACGCGAACATGTGTTGAAGCACAACATCCAACTTCAATATTGTCCAACAGCTGAACAACGAGCATATATCTTCACGAAGTCACTTACACGTGATAAGTTCGAGTTGTTCAGAGAGTTCCTCTCCTCATCCCTTCAGACAATGCACAATTAAGGGGGGGAATGTTAGGATAATTTAATTATGCATTATATGATTAATTATTTAATTAATCTTATTAATTAAATAATAATATTATATGGTTATTATATGTTGTTATATGGTTTTAAAATCATATTTGTCTTTTTGTTTCACAGGGATAATTGTTATAATTATTATAACAATTTATGTGCTTCTCGGGATAATATTTGGAAGCTAATGTATTTTAAATTTGTTGTTGCATTGTTGTTACTTCTCTTTCGTTTGTATCCTGGCTATGCAATACATACATATATATATATATATATATATATATATATATATATTGCAGCTTGCTTCTATGTTTTTGGTTGATTCTGATTAATATAAATTTTAGGCTTCCGTCCTTGTTTACAAGAATCCGTTTTCCCCCCGCTCCGCGTCTGCTCCGCGACTGCTCCGCGGCTGCTCCACGTCTGCTTCGCGGTTGCTTCGCGACTGCAGTCCGCGATTGCTCCGCGGCTGCTCCGCAACTGCTCCGAAGAATATAGAATCCGCGACTGTTCCGCGGCTGACCATGGTTTCTACGCGGGCTTCATCTAAAAAAAGGGTTCGAAGAGAGGCACGATGGCAGTTGCCAGAGGAATTCGCCCCTCTCAGTGATCGTCAAAGTTGTATTGGTACTACTATTAATCCAGTTCGGCATAAGAGAACGAACCATATAGGTATACATGTGGGATTTTATCGGATGCAGAAAATGTTTAGCAGGAAAATAAAGCACCAGTATCTCATGGATTGAAAGTATCAAGCTTGCAGATATGTTAACCAAGACCCCCATGTGTTGTAAAGTTCTATAAATTTTGTGTAATGTTTGGTCTTTCAGGGTTGCTATTGAGGGGGAGTTTGCAGGACAATAACACCTCATAACGGTTCAATCAAAGATTCATTATCTCCTTTAAAACTCTATACTACTGGTCCAATTTAAAATCAGGTTGCAAGAGATCTTAAGAGTGGATCTGGTGATGGAGGATATAACTCTAATTTTATTGGGTAAGTCCAGATACCATGTTGCATCACATTCTAAATGAGGTCATTTCTTTACAATAGGCTCCTAGAGATGCTTATGCTATCAGCGGTCTCCATGATACAGACTATGAGATGTAATGTCAGAAATGATGCTTAGCTTAAAACCCTCCCAGGAGGTCCCGACGTATGAAAATCGAAGAGGATTTACTGTACCAAAAGGTATCTTAAGGAGGATGGTATATAAATCTCTCCCATCTGGGGCTCATATGCAGATTTCACTAAACTTTTGGCCTATTGCTTTCTCAGGGGTGTAAATCATGACTGGATAGCCCATGTAGATGTTAGCAGATGATCCCCACTTAATATTAAGGGTAAGATTAGAGCATTTATCCTTAAGTGTTCTAAAGCTTACTATCATCTGCTAGTCTATAATGAAATAAATTAGAATAATACATGATTTAATTTATTTAATGTCAACATTGGGTTTGGGGGGATACATGGGCTTATGTCCAAATCCATGGTAATCCATAGTTTCGACCCATTGCGAGAAGTCAGTCTTGTTGATACTTTTTAACCCGACTTGTGGGTTCAGGTAAATACCATGGAACTCCCATGGGGTGCATTATTATGGTGAACAGGAGTGAGATGTCTGGAGTTTGCTACTAGACTGGGATTACTTTAGGCTCTATGTGTAGCAGTTGATGATAAGTTACCTCCATGGTTCAAACCCTTTGGGTTTACTACGTTAAATGCTCGAATCCTGGTTGATCTCGATTTTTACCTCCATTATAGTTTACCATGTTTTTATTTAATCAATCTTCATGTAATAATGGAGCCAGGCTCTGGGTGCAGATTAATTTAGACATATGAGAGACTTGCACTATCCAGATGTATGGCGTTGCTTCCAACACTGGTCATGATTACAGAGTGTCCGTCAATGAACACTCCAGAACGTAATTACCAATCAACATTGAAACCCCAAGTGGAAAAGGGATAGGATCTGACCTGATACATCTTATGAAGTTCGACTCAAATCCGGACGTGAAGGATATCGAGATGCCCCCCTGCAAGCTAACTCACCCATCAATGGAATTGTGTTTCTACAGTAGGCCAATACATTAGAAGCCATCCTAGATATATTAAGGGTCGTTGGGTAACCAGGCAAATGCTTTCCACTAACCTCAGTTGATTACAATGATACATAACTCGCTCAAATTCTTCTCTATCCATACATCTAAGGTCACTCACCCCATAGAAAGATCCTATATGCAGTACCTTTTTCTGAACTGTAGTGGATTGTACTATAACATCAGGAATGCACCACCAGTGGTGGGAGTTCGGACACCCTTAAAGTAAGTATGTTTTAATGCCATAATTCTACAGGGAGGGTGGCGACTGTAGGACCATCATCATAACAAGATTTGATTCGTTAGAAACTTTAGTGGGCGCTAGGTCATTGCTACATTTATCGTGCTTATGGCAACTAACTACGCATGTAATGCTAGGCAGCTACGTGTATGGACTTGTAATTTACGTATGCTGTTTTGAATTGCAAATAGCTAGAGTGATTAGACAACGAGATATATTGTTGAGTTCCGAATTCCTTAGTCAGTTCTTGTTGGGCTCTATGATTTGATGATTCGTATCATTTTCTTGGATTAACATATAATGCCTCATCTACGTTAGTGGTAAACGGCATAACAAGAGTACATCCTGTTATCATAATGATTGTGGCTAGTTTTACCACTAGCGTGTTTGCAAATGAGTTGCATCACTGTCCAGCAGGTGTTTATTTGCAATGTTGTAGTTGCTATTTGAGTTGTATTTCACTTTGCAGACTGCCTGGTCTGTCTATATGTTGTTCAAAGCTCTTATTGTTATCTCAGGATGTTGATCCTTTTTTTAAGACACAATTATTGATAGTCACTATTCTAAATCGTGCTTCTGAGCCTTGCTGGTCAAACACCAGGGTATTTAGTCCCTTTCAAAAAACTATTCAAATCTCAATAACTTTGAACAAGATATATGACCAATATTATGGTCCAAACAGTAAACTGTAAAATTTACTTTATGAAGCAACATCAAAAGCAGTGCATAGTCTTGAATCTCTTATAACTATGGAAGAGATATAGAATTGCAATGGATTATTTTCCAAATAGTAAACTATAGAATTGTGGCTTAAAGCAGATGTTGGAAGAGATTCAAAATGAAATATCTAAGATAGGAATTACTCTTTTGACTGTAGAAAAATAGTCTAAAAGTCCGACAACCTTGCTAAACTATCTAATAATCCAGTTCAAGACAATAAAGATTGGAAGCCGCCAAGATTTGACACTATCCAGCATAGGACATCTTGCAAATTTTATCTGAGCGAAGGTGTAAGTGGCAGTAATAATAAGATAGATCCACATATTTCTTGACATGAATTATCTTAGTGTGCTAGTATATAGGTTAACGATACATCGGTTATCCCTGTTGTATATAGAATAATGGGCTGTAAACATGTCATAGATGTTATGAGATCTTTCAGGGTCGCTATTGAGGGGGAGTTTGCATAGTGACAATAGGACACCTCATAACGGTCGGTCATGTTTAAGTTTCTCCAATCACCTTCTGAGTAACTTCATTAATGGGATATTTAAAATCATGTCAAGTTGGGGATAAGATATTTTTATACGCATCTATAATACACATATAAGGATCTATATTCCAATTGTGTAGTCCAGTAATGGTTGCATCACATTGTGAGAATGAGGTCATTTCTTTATAAAAGGCTCCTTGAGATGCTTCCATACTGAGATTTTCCATGATAAACTATGAGATGTAGTCTCACAAATCATGCTTAGCACTAAATCACACACTCTCTAGGATGTAAGCGTGATGTCCAAATTCTGATGAGATGGGTACCAAAAGGTATGTTTAGACACCGATGGTATATAAATCCTTTAAATGTTTCCTAAGTAATCCATCAACATAAACTATTGCTACTTGTTTAAAGGGTGAATAATATCATGTTGTATAAACATGTAAGTCGTGGATGTTTGGCAGGTATGATCCCCACATTAATATTAAGGGATGAAAGGCATAGAATGCATTAATATTAAGTGTATGTCGTAGTTATGGTAATCTATAGTTTATAATTAAATAGATTAGATTTTGGATATCATGATTTGATCAATTTATCTTAATGTAAACCATCCATAAGTTCATAAGAGCTCAAATTAGTTTTTTTATAAATCAATTAATTAATAGTTGGGGTGCTTTGCGAGAAGTCACACTTGTTTAAACTTTTTAAATTGACTTGTGGGGTCAGGTAAATATATGGAATTCACTTGGGTGAATTATTATGGTGGAGAGGAGTGAGATGAATGGAGTTTTTTACTAGACTGTGATTATTTCTCTATAATAAAATTTTATTATGTTACACCATGGTTTTTACCCTTTGGGTTTTCTACGTTAAATTCTTGTGTCTTATTTTATTTATTTTTATTGCATTATAGTTTAAATGTTTTTATTTAATCATTTCATGTAATAATTAATTCAGTTAATAAATTAATTTAACATCTCAGACCTTGCACTATCCATTTTATGAAATTCTCAACACTTATAATGATGAAATAGTGTCCGTCAAAGAACACTGGTGATAAATTACCAATCAAATTGAAACCCCAAGTGGAAAAGGGATAGGATGTGACTATAAGTTATGAAGTTTGTGATGGGACGTGAATGATATGAGAGAATTCTTGAAACTTTTGATAATCAATGGAATTGTGTTCTAAAGTAGGCCAAAATTAGCCCATCCTATATATATTAAGGGTCGTTGGGTAACCACCAAATTCATTTCCACTAACCTCGTTGTGACAATGATACATAACTCGCTCAAATTCTTCTCTATCCATACATCTAAGGACCACTCCATAGAAAGATCTTATATGCAATACCTTTTTGAAATGATGTATTTTACTATAACAACATGAAAGCACCACCTCTTTTGGGAGTTCACACCCTTAAGGTAAGTATGTTTGATGTGATAATTCCACAGGGAGGTGGCGACTGTAGGATTATCATCATAACAAACTTATTCGTTAGAAACTTTAGTGTTAACAAGGTCTTCTAACTTTATCGTGGAATCAACTAACTAGTATGTAATTATCAATACGTTTATGGACTTTTAATTTACGTATGCCATATTGAATTCAAATAGTAGAGTGATTAGACAACGAGATATATTGGAGAGGTCCAAATGGGTTAGAAAATTTTGAAAGCCCTATGATTTGATGATTCGTATCATTTCTTGGATTAACATATAATGCCTCATCTACTTATTTATAAACACATAACAAGGTACTCCTTTTCATAATGATCGTATCTAGTTTTATAACTAGCAATTGCAAATGAGTTGCAAATTACACCGGAGATAGTAGCAATATTTAGTTTATTTGAGTTGTATTTCACATTGATATTGCCTGGTTGTCTATATGTTGTTCAAAGCTCTTATTTTTCTATTGTCCATATTTTTTTAAGACACAATTATGATAGTCACCAAACTAAATCGTGTTTCATCATTTGGTCAAACACCAGATATTTATCTATTAAAACTTTCGAATCTCAAAAACTTTGAACAAGATATATGACCAATATTATTTTCCAAAAAGTAAACTATAAAATTTACTTTATGAAGAAAATCAAAATCAGAAAACTTTTGAATCTCAAAAACTTTGAAAAAGATATATGACCAATATTATTTTCCAAATAGTAAACTATAGAATTTACTTTATGAAGAATAAAATCAAAATCAAATATCTAAGATAGTAAATATCTAGGACTGTAGAAAAATATCTAAAATCCGACAACCTTTAAAATATCTAAAATCCGGCAAGACAATAAATATTGGAGCCGCCAAGATTTGACACTTTCCAGCAAGGACATCTTCAAAGTGGACGGGCGAATTAAGTGGAATTAATAATAAAATAGATCACACACTTCCTCCCATAATTATCTTATTGTGCTAGTATATAGGCTAAGGATACATCGGTTTCCCTTATATATAGAATAATGGGCTTAACATGTCATAGAGTTATGAGATCTAAGGGAAAATGAGGAAGTGTTTCATAGTGTCAAAGGAATTTTGACAATATTTTGTTTAAGTTTAACCAATCTCCTTTTGAGTAACACATTAATGGGATATACAAAATATGTCAAGTTGGGGATAAATATTTTTATAGCACCTATATTACAAAAGAAGGATCATATTCCAATTTCATCAGTTGGGTGAGGCATTTTGAGAATAACTCAAATTTTTGCAAGGTCATTGTATCTTCCATACTGAGAGATGATAAAAGAGATTCCCACATGTGACACTAAACACACACTCTTTAGGATTAAGCGTGATGTCATATCTGATGAGATGGGTAAGGATAGGGTGTAAGACACCGAAGTGGTCCTTTATTTATTTCCTAAGTAATCCATCAACATAAACCTTCACTACTTTATGAATAATATCATGAAAAATGTAAGTCGTGGATTTTTGGTAGGTTGTACCAACATTTTTTAGGATGAAAGGCATAAATGCATAACATAAGGTATGTCGTGGTGTGGTAAACAAAGTTTTGGTTTGATTGATAGATTTTGGATATCATGATTTGATCAAGTATCTTGAGAAACCATCCATAAGTGATAAGAGCTCATATCTAGTCATCTCATCTACAAAAACATCAACCGAAGGAAGGGGTAAGTCATCTTTAGGACATGCTTGATTTATGTCTCAAAAATGTATGATTTTTTTTATTTTTCTGTTCTTTTTTAGGACCTATACGATGTTGGAATGTGCTTGATAAAACCTATCTTGAGAAGATTTATGAATTCTTTAACTATTAATTCTATCTTCGATTTCATTGGCCTTTATTTTTATTTTATTGGTTTAGCATATGGCTTTGTCACGATATTATGAACAACAACATCAATTTAGATTCTAGTCATGTCTACATATGTAGTCACTAAATCGTACAGTTACTATGTACATCTAGCCTAAGAAAGAGAATTACTCATTAACACCTATTTACTTTGCTTTGACATAACATTTATCATTTTCATATTTATTGCTTGTTGTTTCTGATTGACAACTTACAATTTTACATACCAGGGAACATCCTACTCAACTCTGATTTCATTATCTGACCTATTTGAGCACCCAATACATGACCACCCATTAGGGACATGAATGTCCAGGTGCTACTATCCCCTTTGGGCAACTTTGTCCTCATTATCTCCTTTTTCGACCTTTTGAATGTTACTTTTTTCTTATCTTATTTTGTCACCCTCGGTCGATCTTTCACTTGTTAAGGACAAAACTTAAGTAAATGAATCATATATATACATTTCTTATTTAACCTCATTAGGGGGGGGGGGGAATTCAAGAAACACATACTACTACAAGGAGCTAATATTTTCTGTCTACTACACCAAGGACTGCATTTTGGCACTACATACTTCAATGTATTGAAGGGTTTATTCTGAATTCCATTTGCATTTGGGACAAAGTAGTTGTATCCCACTATCTCTTTGTGCGACTAACACTAGGAAATCCTATCTTAAGGGACATTATTTTAATCACACATAAAATAACTACATGAAGTCTAAAATGTAGTGCAATTATTGGTGACAATCACATCAAGGTGCCATTGACGTTAGTCTGACTCAAGCATATGCATATTTTTATTCATCTAACATGTGCTTGAGTATTTTGCATGTAGTTATGGTTTATTTTACAAGTACAAGTACAATACAATTAATCTAACACGACTTACAACGAACCAGGAGTGAAACTGAGTGACACAGAAATAACCATATCTTGAGTAATTTTGCAAACACCAATGCCTACATCAGACACTAGCGCCTGGGTGGCCCTGTCCCATTTTAGACAGTTTTGTCCTGTCAATTTCTAGATTACACCTCTAGACACATAGTTTGCACATCCCAGTATCTCACCTTTCAGATCAGTCTCCAATCCACAATTGGTTCAAACCTACAGATACAATATGATTCATTCTCTAAACCCTATCTATCACTTTTTCTTGTATTTCCTTTGCTTCAACTTGCTTGAATATTGTTATATTTATCTGATCAGCAATGTCCCTGAATTAGATTAAAATTTATTAAATCGACATATGAGGAAGTGAAAGCTTTGAAAGCTTTAGAACTTTTTTGTGATGCACCAGCTCTTGTGGAGAGAGAGAAAACTTGAGATTTAGGAACTTGGGTTGTTGCTCAATCCCGAACTTGGGTTGTTACTCAATCCCGATATTAATGTCACCAGTACAATGGGAATAATATCTAGAGTTTCATCTTATTCTTCATAGAAATCATATTCTTCTGCAACGGGGTCATAATACTCCACCGTATAATAGGACTTATAACATTTATTATAGAGGAAAGATGATGGGTGAAAGCTAATGATAAATCCCCCTTTTTTGGTGAAACTTAATAAGATGTTCATATTCCTTAAAGAATTCAAAAATTGTTTCCTCATTCTAATAGAGGTCCAAATTGAGCTCTTCTCCTTTATGTCCTATGAAATTTTGTGTTTCGCCATCTGGTCCTTTGAAAATGAGTGGTTGATATATGGCAGATACTAAAAAATTTGATGTCATGTATCTATAACGAGGACAAAAATGAGATAACTAAGTAGTTATAGAGTCATCCAATTGATTTTCCTTCCTAGTGAAAACCTCTACAGAAAGAAAATTAAATTCCTTGGCTAAATCTTGTGCAATTCCCTTGTATAAGTGTAGGTGTTATGATTTGGTTTCATAAATATACAATAATTTATTAGTGATGAGTTATGAATCCCCTAGAACAAGGGGATTTAGAGCACTAGCCTTGTTGTTATTGATTTTGGGTACCTTGCGGTGTCCCTTTTTCCCAGTTATTATACATGAGTACCTCATCAGGCCTAGTTTCCGGGACTCATACTGTGGACATACCACTTCTATTTTGGCCCCTAGCTTCACTTGAGGGGGGGTGTTAGAGTAGGTATTTACCTTAGCTCATGTTAACGTAGGTACTTTATTTACCTTTATTGTATTTATCCCACTTATGTGTGTGGATATTTCTTTTATCTTATTTAGATATTATCTAGTTGTTAGGTATAGTTCTTTCCTTGATCTATGGTCTTGACTAGTTCTTTCCTTGATCTATGGTATTGACTAGATCCTTGATGTCTAGTTCTCTCCTAAATCTATGGTCTTGGCTAGTTCTTTGATGACTAGTTATTTCCTTGATTTATGGCTTGATCTACAACCTTGACTAGTTCTTATATTGTTATTCCTTGCCTATTTAAGCAAGGCCCATTCTCATTGTATTGCATTGAGTTCTATATGGCTCATTGAAATCCTTAGCCCCTGGTCATATGGTATGGTCATATGAAGGCTTAAAGCTTGTGATGGTGCTTAACTTCAGCCCCCTTTAATTTTATTTTTTTTAGCTAAAATAAATAGCAGACCAAAATATTGAAAAGTTTGTATCTTTTGCTTGGTAACTCGATTTTGAGTGTTTTTTTTACAAAAGTGCTTGTTTTTTCATGCTCTTTCCATTGGAAATATTTATTTTGATACTTGCACTATAATTATAAAGTGACAAATATGGAGGAGTGTTGTAATCAATTGTGGACGCAATTTCGGCTGAGCCCGATGTCCTAAACTTTTGGGAGTTACATTCTTCTCTATCATGGATTCTGAGAATGATATGCTTTTCTTTGAAGTATGTGGACTTCAAGAGGATATTGTAAAATTTGTGGAAGAAAATAGATCACTCAAGAAGTGAAATTATCTTCTACAATCACTCATTCATGAAAAGGATACAATAATCCACTCCCTGCAGCAACAACTTGCTAGCCTACAATGTCACCATGATATTGTGGATAGCCATATCCATGCTCCTAGTCCACTTGCAGCTATTGCTCTTGTACCCACTGACATTGATCTGTTAGTCTTTGAGCCCATTCCTGCTCTTGATGCTTCTAAACCTATGAGGCTTGTTATTACATGCTCTTCCACATCTATGCCTATTACAGTACCACATGTTATGTATCCTATTTCTGCTCAACTGCATGGCCTTTTTGAGAAGCATACCACCACCTTCAACTCTTGCATGCTCCATTTTATGGGTTTCACTAGCAGAGGTATTGGTAGACACTCACAAGGTATTGTTTCCCCTCTTCCACATGTTAAGTGGAATTATCGCCATGACATTGGTTTTCATGCAGATACTTCATTGGGATCACACATTGACAAAGCTCCTTTGTTTGTTTGCTTGACTCTTTGAGGATCATGAGCAACACATGAGTTCTGCATCTTCACTCGGGCTTGAGAAACCTGATATTTCAGCTATCAGACATGATCAACCTGACACACATTCTGATGTTCTTTTGCATTCACCCATTGTGCATTTTGCACCAAGTCATATGCAAGCATCTTCTTCATCCATTTGTGTTGATTTAGGGTGGATATCTGATCACTCATGGCGACGACATCTTTGAGAGAACTCTATAGGCGTGGCTCCTCCACTGTTCAGTCTCTTACTCCACTTTATATACCTTCTGCATTGTGATGCTTCTTGTTTTGAGTATTTTTTAGCAGGTGTAGTGTATCTCTCTTGTTTGTTGAGAGATTTTGTATATGTATTTTTGACACTTTTGGCATGTTTATAGTATCTCTTGGGGAATCTATTCTGGTGCATTCTAGTGTTAGTTTGTCAGTGTTCGAGTATTTATTTTGAAAACTCATACATATTTTTAGCGTCCCTCCACCCATTCAGCAGTATGTGAGGGTGTGGTGTTGATCCTGCTTCTTCGGGTTTTGTGTCCTTGCCTTGTTACCTTAGCTTTTCTTGAATCATGACACTCTTGATTTTGTGTCCTTGCCTTGTTGCTTTGGTTATTGTTCTTGGATCATGACACACCTATTTGTAGGCAGTTGATCAAATTATGTTTGGTGTTTTTTGCACTTTCGACATCACTTCGTTGATAGTATCATTGTATGGAGCTATTCTAGTGAATCCCAGTGTGAGTTGTTTTTGAGTTTTGTGATTGAGTAGTGGATTCAGACCACAATGCACACAAAAATTCTTCAGCATTGTACGAGGTTTTTGAGCCGAGATTCTTGGGATGCCTTGGAGTGGGTTTTTACTCTCTTTACTTTGTTGTTATTGATTTTGGGTACCTTGCGGTGTCCCTTTTTCCCAGTTATTGTACATGAGTACGTCATTAGGCCTAGTTTTTGGGACTCGTATTGTGGACATGCCACTTCTATTTTGGCCCCTAGCTTCACTTGAGGGGGGGTGTTAGAGTAGTTATTTACCTTAGGTGTTTGTAAAAGGTATTGTTACTCATTGTAATATTTACATGCACTCAATTATAAAGTGTCAAATTTGGGAGGGTGTTGTGATCACTTGTGTACATAATTTCGGTTGAGGCTGACGTCCTAAAATTTCGGGTGTTGCATTCTTTTATCTACGAGTGTATACATTTATATCTCTCTTGTTTGTTGAGATATTTTGGATCTGTATTTTCGACAGTTTTTTTTGGCATGTTGACAGTCTCTCTTGTGGGGGAGCTATTCCGGTGAAGCCCAGTGTTAGTTTGTCAATGTTCGAGTAGTTGATTTCGGCAACTCATACAGATACTTGGTATCACTCTACTCATTCAGCAGTATGAGAGGGTGTGGTGTTGATCCTTCTTCTTCGAGTTTTGTGTCCTTGCCTTGTTACCTTGGCTTTTCTTAGATCGTGACACTCTTGATTTTGTGTCCTTGCCTTGTTGCTTTGGTTATTGTTCTTGGATCGTGACACACCTATTTACAGTAGTTGATCAAATTATGTTTGGTGTTTTTTGCACTTTCGACATCACTCCATTAATAGTCTCCTTGTATGAAGATATTCTGGTGAAGCCCAGTGTCAGTTGTTCTTGAGTTTTGTGATTGAGCAGTGGATTTAGACCAAAATGCACACCAAACTTCTTCAGCATTGTACGAGTTTTTTGAGCCGAGCTTCTTAGGATGCCTTAGAGTGGGTTTTTACTCTCTTTACTTTGTTGTTACTGGTTTTGGGTACCTTGCGGTGTCCCTTTTTCCCAGTTATTGTACATGAGTACCTCATCAGGCCTAGTTGTCGTGACTCATACTGTGGACATGCCACTTATATTTTGGCCCCTATCTTCACTTGAGGGGGGGTGCTAGAGTAGGTATTTAAACCTTAGGTGTTTGTAAAAGGTATTGTTACCTGCATTGTAATATTACTCACTCAATTAAAGTGTCCAATTTGGGGGGTGTTGTGATACTTGTGTAATAATTTCGGTTGAGCTGTGACGTCCTAAAATTTCGGGGGTCTGCATTCTTTAAATCTACGATGTATACATTTATATCTCCTCCTGTTTTGTTGAGATATTTTGACTCTGTATTTTCGACAAGTTTTTTTTGGCATGTTGACAGTCTCTCTTGTGGGTGTCTATTCCGGTGAAGCCCATGTTAGTTTGTCAATGTCGAGTAGTGATTTCGCACTCATACCGATACTTGGTATCACTCTACTCATCAGGCAGTATAGAGTGGGGTGTTGATCCTCTTCTTTCTTTTCTTTCGAGGTTTTGGTGTCCTTGCCTTTTACCTTGCTTTTCTAGAGCGTGACCGCTTTGTTTTGTGTCCTTTTTGTCCTTGTTGCTTTGGGTTTGTCTTGGAAGCGTGACCAACCTATTTCAGTAGTTTGATCAAATTATGTTTTGGTGTTTTTTGTTTTGCACTTTCGACATCACATCCATTATGTCTCCTCCTGTATGAATATTCTGCGTGAAGCCCGTGTCGTTGTTCTTGAGTTTTGTGATGTTGAGCAGTGGATTTAGACCAATGGCACACAATACTTCTTCACAATGTACTATTTTTTTGGAGCCGACTTCTAGGATGCCTTAGAGTGGGTTTTTTACTCTCTTTACTTGTTGTTTACTTACTGGTTTTTTGGGTACCTTCCCCCCGGAAAGGTTGCTGTTTCCTTTTCCCTTTTTCACCAGTTATTGTACTGAGTACTCATCATGCCTATTGTCGTTACTCGACTGTGGACATGCACTTATAGTTTGGCCCCTGATTTCACTGAGAGGGGGTGCTAGAGTAGGTATTTACCTTAGCTCATGTTTTCACTTAGGTTCGGTTATTTTACCTTTATTGTATTTATCCTTACCACACTTATGTGTGTGGTTAGTTATTTGAGATATTAGGGGGATATGTATCTAGTTGTTCGTATAGTTCTTTCCTTGAGCTATGGTCTTGACTATTCTTTCCTTGATCTATGGTATTACTAGATCATGACCACACCTATTGTAGGGAGTTATCAAATTATGTTTGGTTGTTTTTTGCACTTTCGACATCACTTCGTTGATAGTATCCTTGTATGGAGCTATTCTAGTGAATCCCAGTGTGAGTTGTTTTTGAGTTTTGTGATTGAGCAGTGGATTCAGACCATAATGCACACCAAAATTATTCAGCATTGTACGAGGTTTTTGAGCTGAGATTCTTGGAATGCCTTGGAGTGGGTTTTTACTCTCTTTACTTTGTTGTTACTGATTTTGGGTACCTTGCGGTGTCCCTTTTTCCCAGTTATTGTACATGAGTACGTCATTAGGCCTAGTTTTCGGGACTCGTATTGTGGACATGCCACTTTTATTTTGGCCTCTAGCTTCACTTGAGAGGGGGTGTTAGAGTAGTTATTTACCTTAGGTGTTTGTAAAAGGTATTGTTACTCATTGTAATATTTACATGCACTCAATTATAAAGTGTCAAATTTGGGAGGGTGTTGTGATCACTTGTAGACACAATTTCAATTGAGCTGAGGTCCTAAAATTTTGGGTGTTACATTCTTTTATCTATGAGTGTATACATTTATATCTCTCTTGTTTGTTGAGATATTTTGGATCTGTATTTTCGACATTTTTTTTTGGCATGTTGACAGTCTCTCTTGTGGGGGAGCTATTCCGGTGAAGCCAGTGTTAGTTTGTCAATGTTCGAGTAGTTGATTTTGGTAATTCATACAGATTTGTGTTATCACTCTACTCATTCAACAGTATGGGAGGGTGTGGTGTTGATCCTTCTTCTTCGAGTTTTGTGTCCTTGCCTTGTTACCTTGGCTTTTCTTAGATCGTGACACTCTTGATTTTGTGTCCTTGCCTTGTTGCTTTGGTTATTGTTCTTGGATCATGACACACCTATTTACAGTAGTTGATCAAATTATGTTTGGTGTTTTTTGCACTTTCGACATCACTCCATTAATAGTCTCCTTGTATGAAGATATTCTGGTGAAGCCCAGTGTCAGTTGTTCTTGAGTTTTGTGATTGAGCAGTGGATTTAGACCACAATACACACCAAACTTCTTCAGCATTGTACGAGTTTTTTGAGCCGAGCTTCTTAGGATGCCTTAGAGTGGGCTATTTTTACTCTAGTTTACTTTGTTGTTACTGGTTTTGGGTACCTTGCGGTGTCCCAATACGCACCCAGTTATTGTACATGGGTACCTCATTAGTCTTAGTTGTCGTGACTCATACTGTGGACATGCCACTTATATTTTGGCCCCTATCTTCACTTGAGGGGGGGTGCTAGAGTAGGTATTTACCTTAGCTCATGTTCACTTAGGTACTTTATTTACCTTTATTGTATTTATCCTTACCCACTTATGTGTGTGGTTATTTATTTAGATATTAGGGGGATATTATCTAGTTGTTAGGTATAGTTCTTTCCTTGATCTATGGTCTTGACTAGTTCTTTCCTTGATCTATGGTATTGACTAGATCCTTGATGTCTAGTTCTCTCCTAAATCTATGGTCTTGACTGTTTCTTTGATGACTAGTTATTTCCTTGATTTATGGCTTGATCTACGACCTTGACTGGTTCTTAGATTGTTATTCCTTGCCTATTTAAGCAAGGCCCATTCTCATTGTATTGTATTGAGTTCCATAATAATATATGATATTGTTGCTCATTTGTTTGCAAAGATTTATGCAAATTTATTCTGGCGAATTACTTTCATCTTATTTATCGTGGTGTTTGATTAGCATCTGTGTTCTTGGCTTGGTACGACCTAGTTATCATTCCTTTTAAAACATACCTGACAATAGATCCTCATACTCTTGCCTATTATTGGTGCATTTGAAATCAAATTTGAAACTAAAATGTGTGACCTTTCCCCCTCGATAGGTCAAAATAACACCTTCCCCCATACCTGATATTTTACCTTGTCATAGTGGAGGGTCCAATGATCATTTTTTAGTAGGATTGCAAGTGCTTCTTGATGATGTCACATCATTTTCAAAAATTTCTACCATGGTGACATCAATGATAGTGACTATGGTTGGTTTAGATTTCCACCCTCATATTTGTAGAATTATTAGGTGACAAGATCTTTCGGTTCAAAGGAAAGGATGATGGGTTTGTATTTTTTAATAATTATCAATATTTTGCATTCACTTTAATAGACACAAAAGAAATAACAACTTCTCGCTTTTCATTTGGTGGAGAGGCCTCTTTATATTGCTCTGCTATCTTTCTGAGAAATGTTTTTGGTGGTTCTTGATTAATTTCATTGAAGTGGATTTCAAGGAAATTTCATTACTTGTAATGATATTTTTTTTCCTTTTTAAGAGAGAGAGAGGCTTGATTACTTCATTAACAGGGAACTCTTGATTTGTATGGACCCTAAACTTCTTCCTTTGTTTGGAAAATGCCAAAAATCTTAAGGTCACCTTGGGCAATGAAGACCCTCCCCATATGATCCAAAAATGGGGGTTATAATTTTTCAATTCCATCATTCACAAGGAATTAGGAACCAAACATCAATTTTTTGGGCTACAATATCTCCCAAAATTGATTAGTCTCTTTAACACATGCACCGCAGTATAATTTTTAACCACTATACCGAAACATGCACCTACTCATTTCATTATGGATGATATATATACTGATTTCATCAACAACAATAAAAATACATCCACACAACACGGAAATGATAACAAAGTTTGGCATGCAAGCCTACGTCTCCAGATTCACAAAAACATGAATTGATCTATTATAATTTGCTAATATTGTAAGTACAATAAACCTCACAATCAACAAAAATAGATCACAAAACTTGAAAAATGTGCTTTCAACTCTTCGAAGGATTCTGAAAGTGCTCAGGAAACTTCTAACACCTTCTTGCAACACTTTGCTGAGGTCTCTCCCTTGGATATCCAAAACTAGTAACTTCACAGCATTAAAACATTGTCACTGAATCTCCAAAATGGGAAAATAAATCTACTAGATTGATCGTCTCTAAATTTTGAACTACTTTCCAGTTCTTCCTGAAGGTTGGTTTTGCCTCTAAAGGCTTCAAAAACAATCGTATTTCAAAACTGGCCTAAAATGCCTTTGACACAGACTCTGGCTTCTCCCTTTGTCTGCCTAGCTCTTTAATTACAAAGCTCGTTTTATAGGAATGTATTGAGCTCTTGGTTCAATTGTGGGGCATGTTGACTTTAACATAGTTGGTGGGCGATTCAAATCTGACCACCGACTCTACTATCCTTTACGGATTCCCGTGAATTTTGTCAATGCATATAAAAAATGCATTTAATTTTTAAATATCTCTAAGGCTATAAACTTGTGGACCTACAAGTTGGCAAGGATTTTATTTGTATTCACCACCCAAATCTCCTCGTGAACTCGGCTCAGATTTGCTATTTTTCTGACTTTGGTGGAGGGATATGTTTTAATGTCCCACATGTGTGGGCACACAATGTGGGAACACCTTTATAAAAGGCATGGCTGACATGCTTAGTTGTGGCTTGGGCCACATTTAGAATTTTTCCCACCTTATTTCACTATGCATTTGGACTCTACACAAAGTTGTGCTTGGGTTTGGCCGAGCTATGTGTGTGTTGTGTATTGGGTTGCAAGGTCGTCGAGTTGTGTAGAGCCCTTGTGGGTCATGTTGTGTCGTGTTTGTATCCTCGAGGATCCTCGAACTTTGTTAGTCATCACCCAATACGACCGAGTTGGCAATATGGTGGGCGGTGTAGGTGGATGGCCATGTTGGCCGAACCATCTGTGTTGTCGCCGAGTTGAAACATATCCTGATGAGGTAGGTCGGTCTCCACCAATGCAATACAACCATGAACTAAGCTTGAACCATATAGAACTAAGCCCAAAAAATGAACTCAAGAAATGTTGAAGTATAAACGATCAACTCGTCTTGGTGGGGAGTTGACTACCCCACCAAGCTATCAAAATAGCTCGCTCGAGCTCAAATACAAACTCGTAAGACATATTATGCAAGTTTGAACTTGGTGGCAAGCCACGTGGTGGTTTGAGGGCCCACCACGTCAGCTATAATAAAAATATTCCTCAACAACACGAACCCCATTTTTAACCTTTTGCCAATTTTCCATGTCAATGCGTTACTCACCTGTTGACCCTATTGACCAGTCTCCCAACCTGGACTTTGACTGACCACAACTTGAGCGTATGAACTTTGTTTTCCGTGTTCCACTTGTCATCAGAAATCTCTCCAAATGCTCTACCCCCTGGTCATGATTTAGAGAGATTTAGGGAACTACCGAACGTCCCAAAATTTCCTATGGATCACCATATGTGAAAAATGTATTTATTGGAATAAATTGGAGGAGATGACCTTCATCTTGTGTATCCATAACCTTGTAATAATCATATTATGAATTTTGTCCCTATCATCAACATGGGACTCCATAAGAACCATTATGGGGCCTAAAGTCAGAGGTAGGAAAATGGATATGATTGACATGGATTAAATACTTTCATAGCCTTGAAATGTATCCTAGGTTGATGAATAATTAGTTTCACTATACCTAAGGTTTTGTAGGAAGAAATATTGGATAATGTTAAAAAAATCATTTTCGACCATTTCCCTCTTTAAGAGGTTTTTATAGATCTAAAATTGCACTTAGATGGTATGATCACCCATCCTGACCATTTCTACATGTGTGGGCGATTTCCTTAAATTGAAGAAGCGTCGACATCTATAACATTCATGCCTAGAGATAACATGTCTAGATTGATATAGTTGATTTGGGATTAAACAAGTGGTGTGACATGATCCAAGTGGCCAACCCATGATGTATTGAGTAATGACATATGATTAGAAGGAGAGTTCTTAAGAAAATCCATGAATGAAATATGGGAAAAACTTGGTGAGATTAGTAATCAGGTCATAGTTCCCACAAGTATGGGATTTCCCTTAACATCATTGTCTAAGATGTTGATTAGGGAAGTTTGGGGATTTATATTTTTTGTCAATTTGATCGCACATCCAAAAAATTGTTATATGATCCAGTGCAACATGGTAACATCCCCAAGGTGTGGGATCTTGGCTCCTTGGGATGAACCTCCAGAGAAGACCGACTTCCTTCTAAACTATGTGCATCTAATATAAGATTAGAATGCAAAAATCTATAGTACTATAATACAAACTATACTATCTAATTCTTTGGAGAAAGAGAGAGAGAGAGAGAGAGAGAGAGATAATTGAAAATATTTTTAAAAATGGTGATGCACCAATAGTTTAATGAACAAGAAGATCAGTTTTCACAAGGACAAAATACTTTAACAGAAAAATAATGACACAACTTCCTATTACTTTTCTCCAATAAAAGCCTTTATGAAGATAAAACTTAAGAATAACATAAGGGATTTTATTTATTCCACAACTGTAATAAATAAGTTTCACTACTCGCAACTTGAAATTTTTTCATAGAAAAATAATAGTTTAATGTGAAGGTAAAATAGATCACCACATACTAGGAAAGAAACATTCACAAGTATAAAATGAACTACTGAAATACACAACACATTAAAGTAGATGAAGGTAAAATATTAGTTTTGTATATAGTATTGAGGCTAAAGCCTGTATATGAGTACTCAAAAAAGGCAGAGCCTCCTTACACAAATGATCAAAAAGTCCTTTTATGCCTAATGCATCCTCTTATTTATAGATTAAGAAGGTTGAGTAATTATATCCACTCTTCTTAATCATTACATACTAAAAATAGGATGCATTTACATTTGAGAAAAATTCTGCCACAAAAATAGCCAAGTGGTTGTGCAAGTTTGACCAGGTCAAACCTACAACTCTAATGGTGGTTGTGGCTTGGAGATTGTGAAAAAATGGTAGCCAAGCTTAGATAGGGATAACACTACCCTTTTACCGATTTGTGTCAGTTTCTTCTTCTTCTTCTCCAAATAACTTGTTCCTATAGTCAAGAAATCCTTTTATGATTTCTTGGACATCTTTATCATTGGGTCCACACGCATAGCAGTTTAGGACCTCGACGGATTCAGTTGTTCTATTCAATTTTCCAGGTAACTTCTTGGTCCGATTTATGGTTTTCTAGAGTTGGCTCAAGAAATTATTGTACGATACCAGCTTATGAATGGATTCAAGATCAAATGACTTTGTTACCTCAGTATCTTCATTAAGTAAACTCTTGAAATTGGTAATAATTTGATCTTTTGGGAGTGCATCAAAATTTTCTTTAAGGAAACTATAGTGAATGATGTCAAACTCATATGCAATATCATTGAGGCCGTCAATTGCCTCGATCCTTCCATCATTCAATTTGGCCATTGTCTCCTGCAGCATCTAGGTACGAAAACCCATGGCTTCATTGTATTCAAACAACTTTGAGGAGTCATCAATGATCCCTTATCCTAAGAGTAGATCAATTTTAATGCTCTGAACCTCCTTCCAAGCTTCTAGTGTGATCTCCAAATTACCACATTCTTCTTCGAGAATACCATACATTTTAGTAATTGTATCTTTTTCTAGTTCAATATTTTCATACATAATGAAAACATCCTTTATTACTTGTTCCCCTTCTTGAATTTTTCCTTCAATCCAAGCCCCGACTGCTCAACCTTGTTGTCCAATTTTCTCAACTACAGAGAAAGAAGTGTCATCAAAACTTGTAGATATGGAAAGAGTAGTTATATGAGTCCGTTGTGTGATCTTATTGAGGATGGTTGTTAATTATTCTACTTATCCCTTTATCTCATCCTTAGTGATATTGTCTTTATCAAATTGTCCAGAAGATTACCGAGAGGACAACCTGGACATCCTATTTTACACCTTCATGAATGGCCTTGCCAATATAAAACTTTGAAATATGATAATCCACAATAATGATATTCTCTTTTGACTTGTCCATAGCAAGAGTTGTTATCTTGATGAATCTTTCCTATGTCTAATCTACTGAAAGGTTGGAAATAACCCTTGGCCTCTTTTCTTATCGTCAGAGAGTCAAATCTAAGATGTTGAGATCAACATCATCCCCAATAGGAATTGTATTCTTCTTCTTGGGAGTTTTTCCTATTCAACCATGCAGGAGTAGAAGAAGAAGAAAAATTTTCAGAGGATGACATGGGAAATGTCATCATAGTAGTAAACTAAATAGGTGATACAAGGGAACTTGTTTCAGTAACCATGAGTGGAAATGAGGTGGTGACAAGTGAGGAAGGAGTGGAAAGGATTGACATGGGAATGGATGAAGTGGGAAGACTGATGGAAGAGGAAGTGAGAAGGAACTGTTGAGGAAGGGGAGTTCCTAGGGGGAACTCAAGCCAAAAAATCCCCAAATGAGAGAGAGGGAATGGAAGAAAAACCTAGGACATGTTAGGGGATGAGTGATGGGAGTGGGAGAAATGAGAGGAGAAGAAATGGAAGATGTGGGAAAAGAGAGAGTGAGAGGTGGAGGAGATGGAGGAGCTGAAAATGGGGAGGAAGGGAGAGGGGGTGAAGAAGGTGATTGCAACACTTGAGTTGTGTGTGGTGGTGAAGCACTAATATCAATAACCTCTGTAGAAGGAACCTTGGAAGGAGCATATTTTGTAGAAGGAACCTTGGAAGAAGAATCAGAACCTAATGCAGATAATGGTGATTTTGTGAGGCTTGGGAGTGGGTTTGGTAGTGGAATTCCTTCATTTTGAAGAGGTGGGTGGCCCACTGGTGGTTGTACCTATGTTGCTGCAATAGGAAGTTGTTCTTGATGCTTTTGGTGTACTCCCAATGATATCAACCATTGGTGGGTCTAGTTAAAAAAATGAGTTACGCACTCCTTTGAATTATTGCACTCTTGGAGTGACCAATTGATCCATGGAAATGTCTAGTCTTTCACATTATTTTGATCATAAACAGGGTCCAAGAAATCTCCATCATCTTGAAGGGCCTCAGGAACATCTGCAATTCCATATTTAGCTACTTCCTCTGAAGTCAAAATTTGGTATTCTCTTTCTTGTATGGAAATTTCATCTCTTCAATTTTTTTAGATGTCCTCCAATTAGGGTATGTGAACACCAGTTGGTGATTCCACTGACCACACCCCAATAATCAATTCTAACTCGTGGGTGATAGGTCTTCAATTTCATTTAGCCCATTTTTCACCTTAACATTCTTTTCTTTGTTTAAGAGGATGCACATGTGTATCAACCCAAAACTACTGGGAATTGAACCCATGTCTTATGCATGTCATGTTGGATTTTGTGGAGATGTAGCAATTGTTGAACTAATTCCATCAATAACCACTTATCTGTGGGACACCTTGGCAATTTATAAGGATCACATGAAAATCCTCCCACCCTGAGATATGTGAATGTTGGGAATTGTAATAAAATACCTCCCCAAGTATTGACCATGTTCCAAGGACTATCTGATATCCTTCAGTTATAGATATCCTTGTCAAAAACACATAGGATGGCAAAAAAGAAAGCATCACTAACCCTCCTGAAATGACTTGATCCTTCCTTTATTGTGAGTTGAGGATAAAAGTCATAAACCTGTGATGAATTTTTTGCTCCCTTGAGTGAAAAACCTAGATAGTTCCTCATCCATACAACTACATACACAAGATAGGAAGTCATATAAAATTTTCCTGAAGTTAGGACATCTGACATTTGAATATGTATGGCATTGCTGATGTGTTCATCCCATCGAATAAGATCATAATTTTTACAGATAGTGGAAATATATATGTACATCCATTCTTAGGAAAATTTAGAAGATGGGATCCTTGTAACTATGCTCAATAGTTTGATACTATCACTCACTTCCTGAATGAAATCTGAGTGGGGAATGATTTTTGGAAATCTAGTCACTGAAGGCTTAGGTTTTGCTAGATAGCCTTTGTTAAGGACCTTGACACAAGTCTCAAAATTTATTTTCCAATACTCAAGAGTGGAGCTATGGAGAAATCAAGGCATACCCCTCGACATCAAGAAACTTCAAAAAATCCTCAAAATAATCAATGTCTAATCTGATTACAACTATTCCATCATTATCTCTAATCATTTGAGAGTCTCTATCATAATGTGTTGTAGTTATGAGCACAAACTCCAGACATTGCATTGATGGTGGAAAAGCGACAACTAGGGAAAGTCCACTATCGTAAATACTCTTCATCCAAGCATTCTTAGATGGAGCTCTAATTCTACTCCAAAATTCTGGCAAGTCAATGTGTCTGAGTTTAGTATCCTCGATATTATCAACATCTGATGTGATACTGGAAGGGGGAGCCACCCCTTGGAAACTATACTTCATTTTATCTTTCCCCTTAGATGATAATTTATACATTTTCCTTAGGGAAGGTCCTTGAAAACTTTACAAATTCCTCTGAAAATTAATAGTGGAAGTCAAGCCCTGAAATGCAGCAAGAAACCCCCAAAAAAACACCTGGAAGAACTTGAGCCCTATTTTACATCTTTGAAGTTGATTTAAAAATCCTATAGTTCAACCATGTATTTCCATGCTTTAATTTGAAATCCATACTGGTGGAACTTGAGGTGCTTATCAATCCCTGACTTTTGATGGTATAAGTTGAAGCCTTTTTTAGTAAGGCCAAAGTTATAAATTGATCTGTGATGGAATGGAAACCTTTTTGTAGCAATTTGAAACCTTTGAAACAACCTTTCAATGATAATACTCCTTTCATTTTCAAGAAAATGATACCTTGAATCCTAAGCTTCATCAACAACAGAACCAGTGAAGGAGGGAAAGACACGAAAACATTAATCCCAAAACACAAGAAAAGAAAACCCAAAAATGACATAAAAACAAAGACACTAAGGGAACCCCTAATGTCAGGTAAAAGATGGGCAAGAAAACCCTACTGAAAACCTTACAAAAATTATTAAAACATAAAAAAATTACCTAAGCATCAAGTGGGTCGAAGATAAAATGTGAAAATTAGCCAAAAACCATTCAAGGAGTACGATCAGAGGTAGGTGAAGTGTTAGCATGTCAATGTACAAAGTGTCACATGAAAAATACAAGTAATAAATTTTCCCTTTAATAGAAAAGGGAAAATTAATTACCATGTAGGTGACACGTGTGGGTAGGTGGCATTAAATGCACTACCTGGCATTCAAGTTTTGATTTTGGAAGTCATCATGTTCATATTGCATGCAATCTGTAATATTAAATCCAAAACCCAAAATGGTCTAGGTTCTTTGTATTTTGGAAGTCAGAAGTCAACTTGCAGTTTGCATGAAAACTACAATTTAGGTTCGGAAACCCAAAATGGTTTGAAATTCAGGTTTCAGAAGAAAATTTACATGCAAACAATTTGGGGGCACTTTGGGGATAGGATTTTGGGACTCATCTCACAGTTTGCATGTAATCCAATTTTAAGTTCCAACTTACGATTTGCACTAATTCCTATGTATTTCAGGTTTCAGGTTTTGGGAAGGAATTTGCATGTAAAACTGTAACTTGACTCCCAAAATCCTAAAATCCAAAATACATAAGAAACTTCAATATTTATGCAATTTCCTCAAATAATTTTACAGAAAATAACACTTGATAAAAGGTAAAATTTTTCAAGAAAATATTTCAAAAAGAAGGGAAAACCTGCAAGGGAACTTGAAAAGTTAACATTTTTGGTGACCTCAGGGAATACTTTCCTACTAAGCATTAATTTAGTAGCCTTATATAATCCATTAAGGACATGGGATCACTTAACCTCAAGAATATACAGATCTAAAAAATTAACCATGAAAACAAAAAAATGAAAACGAAGCAAGAAAAGAAGGAAAAAGACAAGAAATACAATGTGTAGAGCACTTGGAGGAAGGGAAACTAGACCAATATTGTACAAGGTGAAAATACCTCAATAACAATCTTTGAGGTGTATTCCATTAACTGGGATAGGCAATGCTTCTCTATTGACCCTAGATAGGAAAAATGAATTTTCCTCTTTTCAACTTGTGATTAAGTATGGCCCAATTCAGAGAGCATTAAAATTTACATGCATTCCTGGCTTGGCCTTTTTTGCATCCCATTTAAGAACTGGATCTCCTTCCTGAAAATACCTATGATCTTCTTTCTTGTCAAAAATTTTCTTAGTTTGAGCTTGGTGCATCTCAAGAGTCTCAATAGCTTTGTTTCATGTTTCCTCCATTTCCATAAGTTCAACAAACTGTATTATCATAGGATCACTTTCCATCATTTCTAACTGAAGAGAAATTTCCAGAGACAATAACTCCAAAGATAAGGAAATTTGTGCTTCCCTCCCCTACACTAGCATAAAGGGATAATTCCCAATGGCCCTTTTAGAGTGATCTTATCTACCCACAGAGTAGTCTTGAGTTGTGTGTGCCTAAGTTCATTGGTTGCTTGCCATTGTCCTCTTGATAATCTGTATCAAATTCTTCTTATTGGACTCATCCAAACTATTACCCTTGTGAATAATAATTTGATGAGGTTTTTAGATAAACACCATTTTACACAACCCATTCACTAATATTTGTGCCTATGAATACCTTGGCATTGTCTAAAATAATTGTAAAGAACACACCAAACCTTGTCATAATACCTTCGAGAAAATCCAAAATAGATTTCTCATTGCCTTCCTTCAATGCTATTGCCTCTGTCCATCAGGTGAAATAATAAGTCATAGTTAACACCCACCTATAATCATCACTAGATGGAGGATTTATCATTCTAATAAAATCTAGGCCCCATTGTATGAAAGGTTGGTTTGTTTGGATTGGATGGAGAGGAAAAGTAGTAAACCTTTGCTTCACCTGTGAAAAAGGCACATTGCTTACATTTTCTTACCCATATATGGGCATCTTTGAACAAATCAGGCCAATAATAACTAGCCCTCATGATTTTTGTAGTAGTTTTCCTTGGTAAGTAATGACCTCCTAACAACCCATTATGAAATTATTCTAATAGTTTACCAACTTGATTCATGGGCATATACACCTAAGAAGAACTCCATTTAAATCCCTTTGAAAGAGTACATAATCTATGAGAACGTAGGGAATGGATTGAAGCTGGAAGCTTCACCTTTGAGTTCTATCTAGGCTAGGAGGATACTCACCAAATGGCAAAAAATTCTTCATAGTTAGACATCCAATCAATAGGAGCATGAGTATCTTCTTGATGATGATTGTTTAACACAATATCATATCCCTCTTTCACTTCTAATTCAGTATTGAGGTATTGACACAAACCTTTCCCTCTGACTAGTTTGGTTACCTTTATATGGACATGTCATACTCCATAACCTTCATAATCCATCCAGCCCTTTTCTAGTTCATGTCTTTATTCAACAAACACTCTTTAACCCACAGGATGTGATACCATCAACTAGATCCTGTTATTGGATAACATATGCTTGAATTTATTTAATGCCTGAATGAGAGGAAAGACTAGTTTCTCAACAAAAGAGTACTTGAGTTTGTAGTCCTTGAGGGATTGGCTGAAGAAAGCAATTGGTTGTTTCATAAAATCATCATTCTGTTGAGTAAGGATCCTGGAGATACTTTCTGATCCTTACAAAGGTGTAGAGAATGAAATCTTTCTCATAATCAGGATTTATCAAAGTAGGGGCCTGGGAAATGATAGTTTTTATGGCCTTTAAATTATTCTTACCCTATTTAGTCCAACTAAATGGTTTGTTATTTTTTCAGCATAGATGTGAGTGTCTTGGCCAAAGTGGAAAATTGAGGTATCAACCTCCTTACGAAATTTATAGTCCCCAAAAATCTCTGGAGACCCTTTTTATGACTTGGAAGAGAAATGTCCAAGATGACATGTATTCTCTCTAGGTAAATTGAAATTCCTTCCACCAAAACGATATGTTCTAACAATTTCCCTTCATGGACAACAAAAATACATTTCTTTGAGGTTCAAGGAAACCCTGAATTCCCTACATCTATCAAATAATCTTCTTCAAATGATCCATATGATCTTGATGCATTCTTGGAATACACAATTATATCTTCTAGATAAATGAGGATCATGTCATTTATAATCCCTTTAAAGGCCATATCCATAGCTTGTTGGAAGGTGGTACTAGAGTTAGACAATCCAAATGGAATCTTATTATATGAAAATTTTCCCCACTTGGTAGTAAAATCCATTTTGAACTGATCATGATTCCTTGACCATTATCTTACTATAAATCTAATACCCATCAAGTAGTGAAAACCTTTCTACCCCTACCACTGTTTAGAGAATCTTCTCCATAGATGGGAGAGGGTAATGCTATCTTTGAAAGAAGCTTGATTCAAGATCCTGAAATCCATGCACAATCTAATTTCCCCATTATTTTTCCTGATTGGAACCAAATTGGCTACCCAGGAGGATTGATTTATTATGAAAATAATACTAGCTTCGATGAGTTTGGAAATCTCTTTCCTCATCAGTGATTCAATTTTAGGATTGACTAGTCTCTGCTTTTGTCTGACTAGTTTAGCATTTGGATCAAGTTTAATGGCATGTTGGGCTAGCCCTGGATTGAATCCCCTAAGGTTTTCATAACTCCAAGAAAAATATCATTTTATTCTTGGAACATAGGATGATGAAATATTGTCTTTCATTTGGCGTACATATCTTCCCAATTTTCAAGAATTTATCCTCTGCAACCAGAACCTGTTCAAAATCATCCTCTTTGATAACCATTTTATTTTTTTCTCTTTTAAGGTAATATTTTGAATTGAAAATAGATTCGAGAGTGACCACAACCTTTGGTAACGTATTACCCTTTAATTGAATGATTTGATCATTATAGGCATCCTGTAACTTAGTATGATTTTTGGATGAAAATTTGGCCTTCTTCTTGAAGAAAAAGAATGATTTGTTGCTCATTTTAAAAACCTGCCAATTACTTGCATTATCTGGCACTGCTGGTCTTACAACCAGCTTAACGAATTCTACTCCTTCCTTCATGATATCAATAGGGATATCATACTGAGACACCACCGTTGCAAGTCTATCTACATCTTTATTTTGATTCCTAGGGACTACATGAATGTCAGAGGCTTCAAAATCTTCGATCAAGACCCATACCCTATTCTTGTATGATCTCAACAGATTGTTCTTTGTTGCACTTTGAGCCTTGACCTGATGCACAACAAGCTTGTTATCCCCAAAAATAGTTAATTCCTTGATTCCCCTTTTTTTGAGCTAGTTGAATCCCCTATACCAGTGCTTCATATTTGGCTACATTATTAGTGCAACTGAACTGAATTCAGAAAGATGAGAAGTATTTCTTACCTTGTGGGGAAATCAACATGAGGCCGACACCACCCCAATTTTTATTCTTAATCCATTGAATAAAATTTTCCATAATCCTTTAGGATCATCTTGGGATTTGAAAAGATTGGGTATCATAGCTCCCTCTTCATGAATACAATAAGTTATTAATCCCATCTGATCCAACTCTTGGGCATATGGATCAAACTAAAGTTCAGTTCCCCAATAATCATGTAAGATGTTATGGGATCTCTTCAACAAGAGTGGTGGATTCATGATCCTCAAAATATTCTTCTTGATTGTGTATGGTGTAATTCATGTTGATGGCACTAGGATTATAGGGCTTGACATGATTCTTACATATTGGCTATTTGCTCTTATAGTTACCTTAGCCCTGTATCTGGTTCTGAGAATCATGGTGTGACTAGTCAGGTAGAAGCAAATACCCATCCCATCTTGGTGGTGAAATCCCTAGAGAGGCATATGGTGAAGAATGGAGGAAGATCAATAATGGATATGTCTTGTGTGATTGATAAACTTGCGTAGGCATGTATAGTAAGATTCACATCCTTAACTATCCTAATGGTTCGAACAACAGTACTATCCAATTGAACGAATCCCCTTGTTACTAGCGTATATTGAATACCCAGTACATCAAAAATTTGTTTAGGCATTACAGAGCTACTTGTACTAGAGTCAATCATACAATTATGCACAATTGTTTACCAATGATTATAGAGATGTTCAAAGGTAGTGGTTTGTTAGATTTATCAATGTTTCTCCCCTCAGTTTGGCACAAACTGGTAGAAGTAGATGGACCTTCATTTTGCTTGCTTCATCATGTATGTGAACCAAAATTTTTAAAAGATTCTTATCAGCAAGTTTCTCTGTAAAGGAATAGAAATTGCCTCCCACATAGTGATGATAAGGTTCATCTTTTTCATCTGTTCAAAAATGCTTGAAAGGAATACTCCCTATCTTAGATGGATTTTTTAATGCTTCTGCGTCATCCTTTGGAAGGTAGAGTGTATGGCACTGTAGTACTGGGTTGATTGTCTTTTAGCACAACTTGATTAACATGGACCCAGAGATGTTTTACCCACTACATCTTGGCTTATTACTTCTTGCAAGATGATATTTGGAATTTTATGCTTGATATACCTTGGGTGAGATTTCCCTTAAATTACCCTCTTATCTAATCAAGTATTAGATTATTTTTCTGCTTCATATTCCATGTTAAATCCACAAAAATCCTCTTCCTTCCAATTTAAAAAGGTTGATTCCTCGTGTCTGTGGTCAACTTGCATCTTCTTGTGGAGGATTTTTTGGTTGATTCTTTGTGGTCGTATATGCTTTGTACCATGAGTGTTTTACTAAGCACTCCATTAGGACACATGTTTTGATTATGTGGTTTGGAGCATGGGTATCACCACTCATAATCTTAGACCAAATATGGAGATCATTTATCTAAAATATTGTGTTCATTGGTGTTATATTGTTGCTAATAATCAGATTTATACAAGTAATTCCATTACAAGTGGTATTAGAGCTTGAACTCGGCCAGCGCTGCATCAAACCCTAATTGTGAAGGTTTGGTCATATCTAAAAATTGGTAGTAATTTATTCAGCAATTGTTTTTGTGGCGTGACGAAATTAGTCAAGTAAGATCCCCTCCAAATTTTAAGAATTTTTGACTTGGTTTGTAAAAGTTATAGCAGTTTTATGTTTTTTCATAATTCAGCTACCTAAGGTGCAATTTTGTGGAAATTTTCAAAGTTATTTACATTTCTAGAAAGAGGATTAAAAATTAGTTTGATTTCATTATTTGAGTATGTTTTAAAAGTTGCACTGAATTCCTATTCAAATACCAAACCCTAAAAGTTGGCTTTGATTCTAAATCCTACCATTTTGGGGCATCATGGTGAGGCCTTTGACAAGATAAAAAAAAATCCCATCGTTCTGGGTAAAACCCCTGAGATAAGGATGAGATAATAGTTGAGGAGTTAGAGTCAGAAGGGGTATCTATAGTAGTCCTCAGGGTTAGGGTTTACTTCAAAGGGACCATAAGGTAACCTATCTTGAGTTGATTGTTAAACCTCGAGGGTAGAGTGGCCAACAAAGAAGATGTAGACAAAATGATTGGAAAATGATTGGAGGATTTCGATTACCAATTTAGTTACAATATAATGGGTCAAATATCCTTCCTAATCAGCCAAATAAGTCATATTCATATTAACTAGGGTGGATCTTAGGTCAAAGTAATAGAAAAACTAGCCAGGGTGGATCTGTTAAGCATGACGAATCCAAATAAAAACACTTGTAGAACCTGTAACATGATTCCAAAAGTTGAAATGTGTAATTTTAATGGAAAGGATCCACTCAATTGGATTAACCAAATGGAAAATTTCTTTGATCTTCATCAAATTCCATCTGGACAAAAAGGTTACCATGGCATCTTTGTACCTTGAACCTGACCAATTCATTTGGTATCGATGGTTATGTGCTCAAAGGAAAAAGAGTGGCCTCAATGTTACATGGAAAGTTTATTCTTGAAGATTTGAAATTACACTATAGTTCTAGTGTGTCATAGAATTATTTCAGTCAATTAGCAAAGCTAAGACAAATAGGATTAGTCAAAGTATTACATCCATCAATTCCAAAACCTTTCCTTACGGGTGGAAAATATTCCTGAAGAGAATCTGAATGACTTATTTCTATGGGGGTCTTAAATAACACATTGAGACT
Organism: Taxus chinensis; assembly: GCA_019776745.2. Classification (NCBI taxonomy): domain Eukaryota; kingdom Viridiplantae; phylum Streptophyta; class Pinopsida; order Cupressales; family Taxaceae; genus Taxus; species Taxus chinensis. The sequence continues at coordinate 47,339,754 of CM034153.1, forward strand.
TAGGTGTGTATGTTTAATCCTCATAAGGTTTCAGATTCTATGATCATGGCATGTAGGGACAGAGGAAAATTTTCTTTCAAATAGGAAACAAATTTTCACTAATATCAAAGATCATAACACCTTTCCACACATCATTCTTGTCGGACCAGTTATACTAACACCTCAACAAATTGAAGAAAAGAGAGAAAAAGGGTTATGTTTTAATTTGAAATAAAATATGGATCAGGACATAAATGTGTTGAAATGAAGTTCTTCTACATTGAGGGGCCTAATGAACAAGAAGAGAATGAAGAAGATGAAGATGGTTGAGAAAGAGGAGTGAATTAGGATATCCCTAGCCAACAATATCATGTCATGCAATTTAAGGTATTAGCACTCCCCAAACTCTCAAAGTAGTTGGATTCCTAAAAAAATAGAGGGTAAAAGTGTTGATTGATTCAGGAAGTACTCAAAACTTCATCAATCATAAGTTGGTGGTGTTCTTAAACTTATTTATTTATCCAGCTCCATAATGTCAAGTCATGATTGTTAATGGGAAACCTATTAGTTGTTGAGGAAAATTCCATAACATTAATCTCACCATGGGATTATTACTTGCTAATTAGCAATATTTATACCATTTCCATGGGAGGAGTATGCATTGTGTTAGGAGTTCAGTGGCTTACCACCTTGGGAACCATTGAAATGAATTTCAAAGAGTTGTTCATGTAATTCCAATCAGAAAGGGTTATTTTAAACTAAAATGATTAAGACATAAAAACCCCACAGATGGTAATTTCTCATCAGATGCAAAAAATTTCTTAGAAAAGGTGTAGAGGGTTTTGGCAGAACTATTATTTTCATTAGAGGCACATCATTCAAATACATTTATATCACGTATATATGCAAACAGTTATAGATGAGCAATACATTGTGTTTGGAGAATATGCCAAAGGGTTTACCTCCAAAAAGAGACCATGACCATTTTATCCAGCTAGTACCAGGGAGTCAACCACCCAATATCATGACCTTACAGGTACCCCTATATGTAAAAGAGTGAGATTGAGAAGATAGTTCAAGAGATGTTAGAAGAAAGAATTATCCATCATAGCAGACTGCGTGCTCTTCTCTAGTAGTGATGGTGGAAAAAAGATGATAATTGACACATGTGTCAAGATTAAGGGAACTCAATAAGTACACAATAAATATAAGTTTCCTATTCCTTTAATTGATGATTTTCTAGATGAGTTACATGGTGGTTGTTTACTTTACAAAACTTTATCTTCATTCTGGATATCATAATATTATAATCAAGGATGTATAGGTTCATAAAACAACCTTCAACACACATGAAGGATACTATGAGTTCTTGGTAATGCCTTTTGGACTAACAAATGAACCCTCTACATTTCAAATCTTGATGAATTCCATCTTTAATCCTTTTCTGCAAAAGTTTGTTTTAGTGTTCTTTGATGTTATATTAATCTATAGTAAAACATGGAAAGGAACACTTGCATCATGTAAATAAGATGTTGGAAACTCTTGAACATCATCAATTTACGCAAAACCTTCTAAGTGTTCTTTTGGTGTCAAGGAGGTTGAATATTTGGGTCATATTGTCTCTTATGAAGGTGTTAAAGTGGATCCTAACAAGATAAAATCCATAATTGAATGGAAGGTCCCCAAAACCATAAAAATATTCGAGGATTTTTGGGGCTTAGAGGTTATTATCATATATTTTAAAGAAATTATGGCAGCATCACAACACCACTCACAAATGCTTTATTGAAGAAGGAATCTTTCATTAGAGTGAGGAAGCTACTATGGCATTTGAGAAGTTGAAGGAGGCCATGTGCACCACTCTAGTTCTAGCCACCCCATATTTTTCCAAAACATTCATTGTTGAATGTGATGCTTCAGGGTATGGTATGGGAGCAATACTCATGCAAGAAGGCCATCTCATTACCTTTGAGATCATTCCATTTAAAAGGTAATAATATATCTAAACCAATTTATGAGAAGGAAATGTCTAGCCATACTTCATGTAGTGAATAAATGGAGACCATATCTAATGGGTAGACATTTCAAAGTAAATAAAGATCATGATAGTTTGAAATATTTCTTAGAGAAATGTTTATCATCTGAAGAACAACAGTTAAATGGGTCTAAAAATGTTGGGCTATGATTTTGAGATAATATACAAGAAAGGGAAAGAGAATGTAGTTGTTGATGCTCTATCTCTCGAAGGAGGAATCAACTGAGGCATTGTTGTGTGCCATATCTGTATTATAGAGGATTGGATAGAGGATGAAAGGTCAGAATGGAAAAATGATCCAGGTACAAAAAATCTCATTAGAATCTCCAACAAGATCCAAGCAATTAGAAAAAATTTATATGGAAAGGATATGCTTTATGGTATAAATATAGATTATATCTATGTAAGAATTCAACCCTTAAAAATAGGGTTCTATCTGAGCTCCATGCTTCTCCAGTAGGGGGCATTCTGGATTCTTGAAGACTTATCATCAAATCAAGCATGATTTTTTCTAGGAAGGGATAAAAGGGGATGTCCAAAAATTTGTGGTAGAATGCATGGTTTGTCAGAAAAATAAGGGCAAAAAAATTAAGTCCCCAAGGTCTTTTACAACCTCTATCTATTCCTAGCCAGAGGTGGGAAGAGGTTTCCATTGACTTCATCATAGGATTGCCTAAATCAGAAGGTAAAAATGTAATCATGGTGGTGGTGGATAGAATCACTAAATATGCCCATTTTTGTGCATTATCACATCCATTTGTTGTGAGTACAGTAGCAACAACCTTCATGGATACAGTTCAGAAGCTACATGGGACACCAAAGATTATAGTAAGTGACTGAGACCCTATATTTACTAGTAATTTTTGGACTGACTTGTTCTCATGCTTGGGCACACAACTAGCTCATATTTCCACTTATCATCCCCAATCTGATGGGAAAAAAGGTGGTAAACAAGTGCTTGGAGGGATATCTTCGATTGTTTTACCTAAGATAAGCAAACGAGATGGTTCCAATGGTTACCACTGACAAAATGGTGCTATAACACCTCCTTTCATACTTCATCTAAAATGTCTCCTTTCTTAGCATTATATGAGTACCATCACCTCATCTTTGAGAGTCCAACCAAGGGTTCGAGCAGCAGTTGAAGAACATATTCAACACCAACAAGAGGTATTTTCTAGTCTCAGGGAGAATTTTCCATGTCACAAAACTGCATGAAGCAGCAAGGCAGACCAACATCACAGTGAAAGACATTTTGAAGTCGGTGATTGGATTTTTGTTCGTTTACAGCCATATAAGCAAATGTCCTTGAAACAACAGAAAAAGGATAATAAGCTTTCACCTAAGTACTATGGCCCTTATCAAAGAGTTACAGAAGATTGGCAATGTAGCATACAAACTGGAACTTCCTCCACGCTAGTCGAATTCATCCAGTCTTCCATGTATCTTTCCTGAAGAAAGTAATTGAACAGCATGGTATCAACCCAGATAGTGTTACCAGAACTTGATGAAGAGGAATGAATCATCCTGGAACTAGAATGCATCCTTCAGACATGCACTAAGCAATTGAGGAAAAGGGTCATCACTGAGTATTTAATCAATTGGAAAAATCTAGACAATGAAGACGTAACTTGGGAGGATGCAAACTTCCTATAGCAACATCCAAATCTTTTCAAAATTAGGGAACAATGTTTCTTTGAAGGGAAGGGGCATGGTATGCCCTTAATCATATATCTTACATTGGATGTATATAGCTGACTTGTGGCTATCATAACTTCTTATCATGATGTATCTCTTTCATATATGTTATATTATCATTAGTGGGTCAGCCTTGGTGTTGGCCATAACATAAGAATAGTATATATAGGGGTTAGTTGGTAGTAGTTGATCATCATATTGAGCATTTGAGTCTTATTATTTGGTTTGGAAGTTGCCCCCTCGAAGTGGCTAAGCTATTCTACTTTCATATTGAGATCACTTATCTGAAATATTGTGTTCATTGGTGTTATATTGCTGCTAATAATAATAATTTATACAAGTAATTCCATTACAAACTGTAATATATAAATTTTTTAAATTTTTCTCTTTAAAAGATTTTAAACTGTAATTTATAAATTTTAATAAATATATTTTTATATGTTTATAACTGTCCAATATAAATGGAGACACACCACAAACGCAACCCAACAATCTTCGATGGTTATTTGATTTTAGTATATTTTTGCTTTGCAAAGAATAGCACCTTTTTCAAAATTAATATATATTTATTTCAAAATTGTCATTTAGTCAGCCAGGTTCGTGACAGCCATGTTGGTTGGCTGGGTATGGTTGGCTAATGATGGACAATCTCAGGGGTATGGTTGGGTGGCAATGTCATATGCACAGGTTAAAGAAGAATATAACCTGCTTAGGTCTGGATGATCAATAAATGATATGGATGCTGTGTTGATTCCTTTCTTGTAATATAATTGAATTTCCCACATGCTTCGGCCAATGTTTTCAAATGATCAAATATCTTGCGACAAAGAAAAATTCAGTAAGGGATATTTAACATCTACGCAAGGCAGTTTGCCATAACTTTTGGGTATGAATTACAAATTGTACTGTAATTAGAAGACAAGAAAATGACAAGAAAATATCTAGACGGGTCATGTGGTTGGAAGGCTTACGAGTCCTAGGCAAGGCGAAGGTAGGTGGGTGAATGACAGCTCAAGAAGCATTGAGAATAATGCGGCACATGGCGCTCACATGTCTTACAATACCAAGCACATGGGACTCCGTTGACAGACTGAATTTGTATGGGTGCCCAGAACGTCTTCCAAATAGGGTAAATTAGAATGGTTATTCTATTGTAATGTACTTGACCCCCTCATTTTTTGTGGATAAATTCTAATGTCAGGTGTGAGAAACTCAAACAAAATTGGTATCACCTTAATCTTATAACTTGAGTTGTAGATGGCATAGCTTTTAGCCCCTGTATAGAACGGATGTAACTTCATGCGTTGGTGAGCATCAATTGTAGATGAAATTGTAAAAGTGTTTGTAGATTAAAAAAGCTCTTGTGTTGGTCGTTTTCTCCAACCCTTAGTATCAGGTGTTTGTTATTATATCAAATGTAGTGTAGAGATTTCTTTGATATTCTTGAAAGAATGTCTTAAGTTTGAATTTTATAGTGTTCAAGTAGTATATACACTTGGTATTTAAAGTGCCAAATTAGGTGCTCTTTTTAAGGATTTGAAAGTTTGAGATCACAAGTTTGCCTGACCTCTCCCAAGATTATCGTATATAAACTCTTGTATATCCCTCATTAGAACATAACGACAGAAAGCGTCTATGGTGCTATAATTAACCTTTCTACGTGTAATGATAGGCCCTTTTTATGCCAAAAGCCAAGATACATCAATCTCTCCCCGATCATTGGACTATAAACAATCCTTAGGATAAGTGTACTTAGAGAATGCATGCATTTTGCAATTGCAATGAAATGAATGAGTTGAAACACATAGGATTAAGAAAACTCAAGATTGGCCATCTTCTAAAAAACTATCACAAAGATCGCCACTAAACTGAGCATCTTGAAAAATGACAAACGAAAACTCTTATGTAGATACACTGGTCAACCAATGGACAATCAATTATGAGTTATTAGATGTGCACTAATCGATTTGCACTAACCTTCTATTCAAGTAAATTATTCTTTACTCAATCTTTTCATGCTTAAGAAAGTGCTTCAGTGTAACATGCTAGACCATTAGTCTTCCCTCTTAATCGTTAGCAGGTTGGTGAAGATGTCACTCATATGGTTAGGTCACATACGAGTGGTTCAATAGAATATTTACTTTTTATATAACCAATGAGAAACATAATTCATAACGTGGTAGATTAACAATCATTCACCTTAACAAATTGTAAACTAATCAACTGGATGAGACACTTACTATTTCCCATTAACCACAAGCTGAGACCTCATGATCAGATGTAAATAAGTTGCTTTCAATCTTGGTGTAAGCATGAATACCAATATTGTAAAAAGTCAGTGTCATCTAAGGATATTGGAAACAAGACATTGCTTTGTGAGTTAAAATTGATGCACTATTATGTTGATACTCAAGCTTTAAAAAATTAATCAAGACAATCATGTCAATTGGAAACTAACCAACTATTTTAAGGGACAAGTTCAAGACCATTAATAGCACTAGGAAAACCAACAACAAAAAACTCTACATTAAATTCTTAAAACTCCCAGTGGAATATTTCACGGGGTTGACAAGGTCAATTTGTTTATCCTTCAGGAATACATGTTGAGAAAGGCATATCAAATTCTCATTAGTCGTGACGGTACATAGCCCTTCTCATGGATAAAGAGAAAAATAATGCAATTGATACAATTATATCAGTAGTACTAGAGGGATTACAAAAGATCAATTAGAATACTTACACCATGTGAGAATATCTGACATAGAATATAATTGTGCTGATATGAAGATTGAAATGTAACATTTCAGAATGCAAACACTTTGAAGGAACATCAAATGATAATGTTGCAAAGTATCCATGAATCAGAGATGTCATACAAACGTAATTAATAAAATGTATGAAACTCATGTGCCAATCAATACATAACATGATAAATTCTATCAGCACAGATAAGCCAGAGATTTCTTCACGAAAAGAAGATTGAGATTGTCCAGGTAATATATTGCTTGAACATACACCCAATGTCAAACTAAATAAATGAAGCCAGTGAACAATCTTTAAGTAAATATAATAATTGCACAATAATCAATAGGTACATGTGTATGGTTGAATGCTTCACCAAGTACTCAAAAGAAGTCTCGACTAAACGCATCGGGAAATGAAGTCAACATGGCATATAAATATTAACAAATTATGCAAATGGACTTATAGTGGATGAATTTATATGTTTGTGGATTCACCAATGGGTAGCATTCACTAAAACATTCAAATGACTCAGTAAAACTAATTTTCTAAATATAAAACAGACAGTACATTAAAGGTGACTGATGAGAAATTGAACAGGGACTTAAATGAAATGAATTCACAACCCAGCAAAGAACAGTTCCGGAATGATAAAAAAAATAAATTGATATTATATGATCAGGCAAAATAGCTACAAGAAAAATAGCATTCTTTTCAAAATATTGAGATATACTCAATAATAGTATTGACTCTCTATTTTTTAATGGACGAATGATTTACATATTTGATGAAAGATATGTATTTGAAATAATGAGATTAAATCCATGAAGAACTAATCTCAATTGCCAATGTTATTCCATATAATCAATGTCATTCGAAATATCTAATTTCCCATTCATTTCAATATGAATAAAAAGTGAGAGTGGGGACCTCACCGAACTCTGGAAGGAGAAATGGGATGTGCATAAGAGCATGTCTAGTGGGGTTGTAAGAAATAGAAAACTTCATGCGGCTGCCTGAAACAAGGCATATTCTACTTGAAACATGGTATATTCTGCTTGAAATAGCCATTGCAAGAAGAGTAGAGAGCTCATGGAGATGCATAGGCTCCATGTTTAGAGAACAAGAAGTAACAAAGAGAGAAAATGTGAAAGCGACAACAAAGAAACAAATACCCAACGAGGTCAGTGAGCAAAGGCGCCAAATAATCCAACAAAGGTGCACACTAATTGATGGTTTAATGCATTTAGACAAGTCCTTTGATGCTAGTTAATCAATATTAACTTTGCATGCAATGGAGTCAATGCATCCAACGAAGGTGTACTCATACTGTCATTACACCTACCACTTTTGCAAAATAATGTGGAAGTGCCTAAGTTCTATGTAGTTGCATATCAATGATTGACATTAAAATATTCAATGGGTGGGGTGAATGCACATTATTTTTAATCCACCTATAAAAAAGGCATTCACATAAACACCTTCGATTCCAATGCATTTATATGGTGCATGATCATGTCTTTTAATTTTGGATTGAAGATTTACAAGTAGATAAGAGGGAGACAAATATTTTGACAGTATTCTTGTGTTAACACATGGTATAATGACCAATATTAGACCCAGGTAAGTTTGGGTGCATGACGAATGTATCCTCTCCCTTAGTGCACCCTTTTCTTCACATCTTCCACACCATAGAACAAGATTTGTATAGAACATGTAATCTCTAGATATCCATTCAATTACACTCATCATGGTCTATTTAGTTTATAGTTGGCATTGGGAGTTGGGAGCGGGCCCCACATGAGTCTCTAATGCATGGATTGACTTCAATGGTTAAATTTGACGACCGTTTAGATGTTTTTCATGAACTTAGTTGTAAAATATTTATAAATATTTGAAATAACCGTCACATGCGACTTACAAATTTAAAGTATGATTGTCTTTTTTAATATATATTTATATGTAAACTATAATAATATATATTAAAAATAATGTTATATATATATTTTATTATCAGTGTAAAAATAACACAATTTTACATTTTTGAAGGGAAATATTTGAAAATTATCGTCACCGAGAAATTATTTGAAAGGCATAGGTGGCTGTCAAATTTAACGCCTTATTTACTTTATGTGGTGTAGCATAAGTGGGGCCCTCATAAGACAACTAATATGCTTCACTGGAATCAAAATGATCTGGACATCACGAATTCAAATCTCAGCTGCTGCATGGAGAGGGATTTTAATTTTTTTAGCAGAACTAAAATTGGAAAAGGGAAGGGTCACCTATACGTGTCAGGAAGGTCAATACGAACCGGTTATAACAGACTGCCAATGCATATAAACATTGCCCTTGCGCAAAAGTAAGTGAAGACCAAAGAAGAAGAATAAGAAGAAGAAGAAGAATTTTAACATCCACGAGGCTACCAAAGACAATCTATGGGATACATGCCAACGTACACAAGCATATGAAATCTATGCAAAATTCAAGGAATTATTTTGGGGGTAGGTCAATGCTGCATGCAAGGCTTGCACTAAATAATGTGGACGTTGAGGATAAATATATATTCCTCCACCACCATACTGAGAAGTTGGCAATTACATTTGAGTTGTTGAACATGTCCCTTGGAACATCTATTAAAGTTGTCAAAAACCTTCAATTATGAGGCGACTACCACACTGTAACCAAGTTTTTCTTTAAGATTGTTGCAAGAGAAATTGAACTTATCTTCAAGATTGTTGCAAAAGAAATTGTTTTGAGAGATACAAACCCAAACCATCATTTCAATCATGGAAATGTTCTAAGGAGATTATTGGTAATGTTTAGCGAAGCTATAATTAAAGACTCACACTATAGCTAGGTGCACATTGTTAGACTTGCAAAAGTGGTAATAAGGAGTCCACTACTACTCATGATCTAAAAAGGTGTTGTTTGTATGGGTTTGTAGAACTAAACAACCATGTTGACTTGATGTAATCAAATTGTATATTATGAATCATTGTCTAGATATACTGATGAGATATATTTCAAGGAAATGGAGAGTTTTAAAATCAACAAGAAATATAAGAGTGACAATCTAGATTGAGTGAAATTAAGAATTGGTGGTTCGTCACATGCTATATTTTCCTCTAATTTGCTCTTGATTGTTGTAACAACAAAATTTAGAGGACATTCAAACAGGGGAATTTATTTCAAAATTGGTTGTTCGCCACATACCAAATTTTGATTGAGATAACTCACTTCACAATGATATTGGATCCATCTAGATTTATCCCTAATAGGGAAAGAAAATTGAAACGTTGACATACATTTATTAAGGAATAATTAAACATTTACACCCCTTCTTGCATATTTTGCAACTCATGCGCAATTGGTAGTGCACCCTTTTCTTTACATCTTCCACACCACGACACGTGATTTGAATAAAAAGTGTAATATCTGGAAATTAATAAAAATGCATTCATCATGGTGTATCTAGTTTCCAGTTGGGAGTGGTAGTCGGGAGTGGGCTTCATATGAATCTATAATGATTGTGGATATCATAATGAATAACATTGGTCGACTTTACATGGCGTAGCATAAGTGGGTCCCTCATTGACACTCGCTTTCCATTCCAAAACAGTGAGAATACTTCCACGGGATGGTCGAGGAAATGTACTTTAGATATATCTAAAAAAGAAAGGCCTTGTCGATCAATACTCCCAATGTTAATAGTTGTTTATTGCAACATCATCCCTTCTTTTTTTCGGGTAGGTAGAACACACGAAAATAAAAGAAGAATTCTCTTGCGCGCATCATGGGACACTCTAGAGATAGGGACATGTGGAGGGGATCTAGTATCCCATGTCATGTCGATGTAGTAGTTGAATTTGATAACCCAAAAACATGGCCGATCAGGAAGTTTTGCTCCTTATTTGTAAACCATTATCTTAGACCATTCTTCATGATTGTTCAGGGAACACCATATATCAACCACAAGAGTCTTCCTTATGGATTTTTAGTTGACAGTGATACCTCAACATTATAAGTTCTCAACACTCATTAAATTTAAAGCATTGTCATGTCTATAATCTTATGCATGATATTTTGAAATATTGGCGATACGAGGCTTTACAGAATGAGGGAGTGGTAAAAGAAAATGCAACAACTATTGATTCATTACCACATCTACATTCAATTTACGGTTAACACCTAAAATTAGAAACCTATTTTTGGAAAGAGGAGACACTAAGAGCATGGTCCCCTGGAGGGGCTTCCGCTCCTATTTTCTTGTAGCAACAGGCCCCGTGATTATTGTTATATCCAGTTACACGAAATAATAGAATCTAGGCCTAAAAAATAGGAGCTCCACTTTTTTAACCCCATAAAGTTAAGAGGTTGTTGGAGAGGGGGGGCTAGGAATTTCCTCCTACAGTTTAGGCTGATTTTTACCATGCAGAACATGACATGCATTCCTTCCAATAATTTAAAGCAATTTTAGAGCAAAATATAATTTTTATTTAACTGAAAATTATCATAAAATTGGAGTGGGATCCCATACTACATTAAGTAAGTAATAAAAAACATAAAACCTTAAAATTGTCAAAATGCTCCTAAATTTTATGAACAACACCGACTAAGATATTTATGGAGCCCCCATGCCGTAAGTATTGTGTGCGGGGGTAATTGGAAATGAAGGTTACGCCGACTCTAAATTGTCTTCATATGCCTGTAAAACATCATATTCCTGTAAATAGGTCGGGAAAAAATAGGCACGAATTTTTCTGGAAAGACTGCAACAGATTTTCAACTTTTCGGCAAAAGATGAAGCGGAGTGCAGAAGAAATTGAAGGAAGTGAGAACGCTGTGCGCTGTGATGATCCGGAAAGGAAAGCAAAATGCCCAAGAAGAGAATTGGGCGTATCATCCATCACAGTGGTGATACGCCGGGGAGCTCATCCATCGGTTGAACATCCTTTCAAGGAAGAACTAAGCAAAGCCATTTGTGACGAGGAGGAGATGTGGAAGGAAAAGCTCAAGGATGCCAAGGAACAGCTCGAGAAACAAAGGAAAATCGAAGCAGACATAATAAAACGGCTTCATTCACGGGGTTTCTCCCTTGATGTATTCCATCGCCTCAGAAGCGAGGTGGAAGCCAAGTATCAAAGCGTACAACTGTTAATTGCTCAACGGAAAGCAGAGAGGGAGAGTAGCGGGAACGAGGTTGCGAGTAGGTATGACACGATATTTTATCAAATCGTTTAAGCTGACGGTTGAAAAAGAAAAAGTAAAAAAAAAATGTTCACGAAAAAGGAAAAGAATTGTTGAGAGATGAAAAAGAAAATATTTATTATAAAGAGAATCTTTAATTTTTACCTCAGAAATTTTTCTGACCGTATCTGTTTTCAATCTGTTGAAAGAAATGTTATAAGATTTTAAAGATGGACAAGTTTTCAGGTGGATGCATATATTACTTTGAAAATTTACAATTATGGCACTGCGCACAATTATGCTTTTAATGGAAAGAGTATAGCCTCTGGGCTCTTATTTGGGCGATGGTTTAGTGATGCTGTTTTATTTTTAGTCTTAGATTAAGACGTAATAGGACACAGTGCTTCGCCTGTGTACTGCTGCAATGGAGATTTGGGTGCTCGCTTCACTGCAGTAGCAAGATATGCCTCTTTCCTCTTTGAGTTCTTGATGAAGAAACACTCGCGCTACCAAACTGCACAATGTGAATCCTGTATGCACCTCCTCCTTAGTACTGTGCTTCCCCTGTGCACTGCTGCAATGGCCCTTCCACCTAGCTACTGGTCGATATCATAGCTCGTATACGTTCATTTAGCTACTGGATCTATTCAAGAAACCCTCAATTGAAGGATGCTTTTGTGCCAAACCATTTAAGACAAACAGTCTTCACGATTTTAGAAACCCTCAAATGAAAGAATCACTAGACGTTACCAGTGGACCTGATTGTGTATGCTGGTGCTTTTAGATACCGGAAATCTGAAACTGCATGGCAAAGGGTATGGAAATCCATAAAAAATTAATTGAATTTCTTGGATGTTGTATTTACAAATGCCCTGATGGACATGTAAGTAATATGTGTACAACCTTTGTTAGTGTGTTCCCAGCGTGCCCAAAAATGGGAGTTTCTGAACAGAGTATGCAGATCCATGACTATTTCCATATGTTACTGTTGCAAATACCCTTTTAGCCTAATTTCATAAATAAAATTCTCTCTGCTGGCTGGATAGTATGTTGGTTGTGCTCTAGGTTTCATATTTCCATCAACGTTTCATGTAGTTGCTTGTAGAAAGGATTTCCCTAAGATTCAGTTCATTGCATGTGAACTGTTCCACAAAATGCCTCAAAGAGATGTGGTCTATTGGACTCCAACAACTGCAGGATATGCCTACAATGGGTTTGTGAAAAAGGTCTTGGGAATTTTTAAATAAATGCAGTTGGCAGATGTAATGCCAGAGTCCACAGCCTCTCTCTGCATACTCCCAGCCTGTAAGCCAAATAAAAAGGGTGATGGTTCTATGGATGTGTTCACTTAGTGTCTGTAAAGCACATAAGAACGCAGGGTAATACCCAGCCAGTGTGTGTTGATTTCCACACTCCAACATGGTTTTTCTCTAAGTTTGATGAAAGACAAATTGTTGTTAGAGATGCAAGTCAGTTCCATCATTTCCTTTGATGATGAATCCAATACATGAGGTCATGGAAAACAGATTAAATGAAGTCCACTATTCTCATCTTGTTCAATTATTTGTGTGTCATGTAGTACTTATATGCATAATCAATCTCTTATCATTTGCATATCCTAAAGCTTTCTTCTTCATTCAGAAGATGGCATTATATGTTAAAGGCCTTAACCTTGTTTTTACAGTGGTTGTGATCAGTGTTATTCTTGTTCAACAGATTGAGGGTTATGAGGGCTATCAACATGGGCCTGCTGCTGCCCCTTCCAGCCATGGATAGAAATTCAAATCACCACCATAATAATATTTCTCCCTGTTATGTTAATGCTGTTCAATACTGGTGCCACACAATACTTATATGAACTTCTTTTATTTTATTATTTTCTGATTTGTTACACGTGTGGGGATTAAGCACAGCAAGAATGGCAATGCATTTGCATTGGCGGAACCGATCTTTGCTTACATTGTCCAGCCATTCCAGAGTTCTTCATGTTCCTTCTTCTGAACATGTTGATCATGGTTTTCTTTATTGTTATGCATTGGATGGGATTTTGATGAAAAATAATGCTCGTAGGCCTGAAAATAAGGTCATTTGAATATGTTTTTTTCATATGAACCTATCTATTATAGCTTTGTAGATTATAATCTCTTATTGCAGTGGATTTTTCTTCCCAGGTAAGAACTAATTATTTAGACATTATTATGTCAATCCGATTTGCTTATTTCTTTTTGTCCAAATGCTCTTGAATTTTCCATTCACAGATCAAGATGGTTATGAACCTAATTATTAATTAGGACATGGATAGTGATGGCGAGAAAATTTGTCGGGGGGACAAATTTGTGGATTTCTTGCCAACGCTTTGAGAATCTAAGTCCCTTTACTTAAACAATGCAACTTCCGTATATGCATGCACGAGTAAAGTGAGTTTTATCCGGGTTGGCCTTGCGGCCGGGGATTCAACAGGGGCACTCCACTGACCCTGTGGCAAAGCTAACAATGGCTTGCTAGAGAGGACTTTGTCAAGAGAACGGGAAGGGAGTGAGAATGTTAGATAAGAGAACTAATGTTGCAAGTAAAAAATTAGAGTCTTGCATACCCCAATTAGAAGTTTCATCACATGTATTAAAATTAAGAAGAAACAACTCTGCAAATAGCAACAAGACCAATTAGAATTTATGAGCACAAAGAATCAATAAATCCCTCAGTCAAAAGAAGGCTAGAAACTCCATCTTCTTGTATTGATGCTTAAACAAAAGTTGTACATAGTATGAGAATAGAGTAATTTTGAGAATGGGGAAATGGAAGAAATTGCTATCTTTTTGATTTTTCACAAGGATCTCTCTCTCATGAATTCACAAAAATAGCTAAGAAGACCCTCAAATGAGGAGAGCATTACAATTTATAGAAGAAGAACAACTCTTCATCTTCCCAACGATTCTTCATATACCCCCCAATGACTCTTTGTATGTCTTGACATGACTTAAGATTCTTTGCCTTCTGAGGAAAACATTAAGTCTCTTTTTATAACATAAAAGTGACTTATTGCATTAAGAACATTAAGACATACGAAAAAGTGCAATCCCAACACAAAATTAGAACATTGAGGAGAGAGAGAAAGTTGGGGGGAGAGAAGAGAGAGAGAGAGAGAGAGAGAAGAAGAACAAGAAGAAGAAGAAAGAATCCTGTCAATGAAGAATCTGCCCCTGTTGATTCCTGGAAAGCTCTGCTGGATCGACCCTGATACCTTTGAACCCTTTACGGTGAATGATTTTCTTATGCTGCGGATGGGTTGCTGCGGACAAGTTCTTTGGGTGAGAAACTGCCTCCGAATGACCCATAAACACCGCGAACTAAGTGTTTAGAAACACTATTGAATGGAACCTTTGGCGACCACGGGTGTTGCTCATGAAGATCCCCTCTGAAGAGACTGAAGCTTTGGAACAAATTTTGCCCTGACACCCTGCAATGCTCACACATACTGATTGAAGCATGAAATGAGTGTCAAAAGACATTGTTGAGATCCATGTCAGTGACCTCATTATCACCTACTTCCACATATTCTGATGATAGAGACTGCATTGGTTTCCCCCTTGCGAATCTGAACTTAATTATTTCTTGACACTTAGTATATTTGGAAAGTGCAACTATTTTTGGTAAGTGTCGAGATTTTGCCTCTTTGGTCCCCAAATGGTGATGTCAACTTGGATGTTCAATTCCTTGTATGTTCTCTTTGTGACTTCCACCCTCTGGAATGACTTACTATTTTTAGTAAGTGCCTATGAGACAACTTACTATTTTTAGTAAGTGTACAAGTTAGTTTTTCTACTTTTAGCAGGTGCTTGTGGAACCACTTACTATTTTAGTAAGTGTCAATTTCGGGCCGAGGTGACCTTTTCGATGATTTTCACCTGCGATACATTCTCTGTGTTCATTGTCTCCTTCGCAGCTTCTTCAGATGATGGCTTACTTGAAATAGCAATCTCACATGTAGGAAGGCCTGCTATTTTTAGTATGCTTCGGTGGTCGAATTAAGGCAGAACGGAGTTTTTTGATACGGGTTTTTGCCCAATATCAACCCCTTGAAATTTTAGACCTACCCACTCGCCGGTTTGTGAGATTTTAAAATTTGAAATTTCTTACCTGATAACAACTACGGACACGATAGCCATTAATGGAGCTTGAAAATTGTAGGTCTGCTCCTCCCTCTCGGATACCGATAAAATTTATATTTTTGTGGTGGGTTTTTCTTCTTGTTCTACAAGTGAATTTTCTCTTCAAACTGATTGCCTGTTAATCGGGAAATCAACTTTTTATTCTCGTTGTGCTAAGAAGAAGATTTCTTCATTGCAAACAGGAGATCTATTATTGGGGTTTTTATGGCCTTTGAAAACGGTGAAGATAGCAAAAAACCTTGTCTCAATCCGTGCCTTGGGTTGCAAGTTATGTTGATTTGTTTGATTCACGACTACAAGGTTTTCAGATGAATTTCTCTATCTTTTCTTCCGTTCTTTGACCTCACGAGCTGCTCTTCCTCTGAGATATTTGTATTTTCATGATGTGGAGGATTTGATAGAGCTGGTTCAGTGCAACAATGGTGGATTGAGTGTTTGGAGAAGAATGGACAGAGTTCTGGCCGGGTGTGAAGCTATGAAGAAGAAATGGAGGGAGAAAATGCTAAAGTACAGACTTCAAAACTTGCAAAACACACATGCCAGGGGTGGGACGCATTTTTATGTCTCTGATGTTCCTTCCGCTAAAGGGACGAAAGCGTCATCAAATTGCACATCGCGCCTCCTCGCAACACTTGTCAATCATCCAACGGTTGAGCATTTGGGATAAAGAGCTTGAGAAAAGCACCTGGGGGTTGAAAATCGGACGTATGATGGACTAGAAGGCATACTTGGGGCTGGGTGCATTTTATTGTCTCCTATGTCCTTTTAGCTAAAGGGACGAAAGGGACATCAGTTTGCACATCGCGTCTGGAGCTGACACTTGGTGCATAGCTGAAAACCTAGGCAGTCATGAGATAAATCTCCCTCATTTACCGGTGAGGCTCCCGTGTCAGATTTGTCAATAAAATATGCTAGTATCTATATGGGGGTTTTACTTTAACCATGCAGCTCATGAACCATAGCTGTATAGTTTTGCAGCAAGTAAGCAACTGTTTAAAGAAAGGAAATATTTAAAGAAGAAGGGAATAATAAAACACAGGGAAGAAATAGGGAAGATGTGCAACCCAATCAATAGATAACAGAGTTGATTGCATGCACATAGACGAAACCAATAGATATCAACACACAAAATTATAAGCAAAGGCAACCTTCAGATCTAGATCTAAAATAACACAAAGTTTATAAGTAGATCTAAGACAAAAACTAGAAACAAAATGCACCGTGACACAAAGTTCTCCGGAAATCTGCTCCTTTGTATTCCTTTGCTTCAAATAGCTATCAGGGGTTTCAGCACAAAGTCTGGAACACAAGAATGCTGCTTACAAATTCTGATCCTTAACCCTAAGGTTCTTCCTCTACTTATAGAATGTAGAGGGGCAACTACAAATCGGAAGCTCTTAGTTGAACTGACACATGTGGAAGTTGGAAAGGAAACAACTGACAATCTCCCTCCTGGAATTCCTCTTTGCATGACATGCATGATTTGCAACTGAAGATAGAACCTTCTATTTTGCATGTCTGCCACCTATCTCCAAGTAGTTGACTTCTTCAAGTAATGGCTTTTAAACCAATCACTTAAGTTTTATAATTTAATTGATCGCTCAATTACTTTGTCGAAGGAAATAAGAGAAAGAAGAAGAAAGAGGAAAGCTGCAGTCTTGTCCTTTTTCATATTCTGCATGCAGCTGATTCTTTTGCCTTTGATTCTCACCAAACTGGATCTGGAAGCAGCTGGATTTGGAAGCAGCTGGATCTGGAAGCAAGCTGGATCTGTGAATTTTGCTTACAAGTGTTGCCTTTGTCTTGTCTTCCTTCTTATCCTTGAAACTTTTGCAGTTCTTCTCCTGTACATGCATCACTGCAATGTTTGCCGTAAGTAACTCATCATTTTTATTTTTAATTGCATATGAGCTGGAAAGCACTCCGAGTGAATGCAAATTCAATGAAGGCTTCAACTGGAAGATTGGGAGAACATGCACAAGATCCTGGAAGGAATTCTCCATGCATTGACTTCTTCACGGGCTGCATTCGAAACAAGAGGATGAAGCCTTTGCAATTATGGATCTGGATCTGAATCTGGTAAGACCTAGCACATCTGACGAATCTGGAAATGCAGCTTATGCATGATTCTGCTGATCTTTTCTCGTTCATCCCGCTTTGCCATGGCTGGAGCGATCTTTGTCTGAGCAATTCTTTTTCTTTTTATTCAACTGAAATTCTTCACAACCGGTGTAAATCTGGATATTTTCTTCAGATTCGGAGGATATGTTCAATGTATTGGACATTGATTTAAGCTCCCTTTCTCTTATAAAAGCACCTGTAATGAATTCCTGCAATTAATTCAGACAAAGATGGCAACCGGAACATGAACACTGGATTTTAATTATAAAAATCTGCATATATCAAGCCTGCTGCCCCAAAAATTTGATGTTTTATTTGCATGCAAAGCAAGCATGAATTTTATCAACTTCACCTGAGCACCTGTACCACTATGCAGACAATTATTCAGACACAAATCAAGCTCCTTCAAACCTAGGCGCCAAATTTTGAAGCTTCCAGTAGTAAATACACCTTCTGAGCAAAATTCCTCTTCAAATGGGGCGCACTTTTTGTCTGGGCTGCACTTCTTTGCTATTGAATTAATTCATCCTTATGGCAACCCTTGCTTATATCTCATGATTCTATAATTAATTATTGCCCCTCCTATTGGCAATTAATTAATTAATTAATAAGCTTTTCTCTTCAAATGGGGCGCCTATTTTGTGCATGCTCATGGCTGCCATTAAATAAATTAAATTTATTTAATTTTAGCTCTCTACTTCCAGTTCACTTAAGCTTCACAGTATGCTTTGACCTCATCCACTGAAAATAGGAATTAATACTTAAAAAAGTATTATTTTTCTTCCAAATGGGGCGCATTTTTTGACATGAAGGGGTTGCATTAAATAAATAATATTTATTTAATTTTAGAATTTCTAATTCTAATTCCCTTTATCCACTTTCCCTTTGTTGACTTTTCCACATACCTGGGCACCAAATTTGGAGAAGAAATTAATTAATTTAATGCATTTAAAGCTGCCCTTCTTTCCCAAAAGGGGTCGCACTTTTTGGCATAGGCAATTTCTATTTTTAAAAGCCAATTAACAATGGGATTATTCACCCTGCACCGCAGCTCCAAAAATCCCATGATCCACTTAAGCTGTTTGACTTTCATAATGAGATTATTTACCCTGCAAGGCAGGTAATAAAATCCCATCAATGCCTTAAGTGATTTTCTTTTATTTCACAATGAGAATTTTCACCCTGCAAGGCAGGTAAGAAATTCCCGCTTGCCTGCTGCCTCTAATTTTCCCATTGTGACTTAAGTGGCGTTGCTTCCATGGGAAAAAGTACCCTGCTAGGCAGGTACAAAATTCTCACCTGCCTGCTGCTACCAAAAATCCCATTGTAGCTTAAAACCTTCTTTTTCCAAAAATGCGGCCTGCCCAGAAGAAGCTTTTTTGTGCATGACTTCGTCTTTTCAGAGAGAACCAGACCTCCTGTGACAAATTCCTTCTGGCATAACGTCCATAGGTGATCTCCAGATACTCCAGGCAAGAAATCAGATTAAACCGGCAAAGGAATTGATCCAGAGAAATTTCACAGAAAACGAAACGGGAAAACACCAAAAACACAAAACGTTGCCAGAAGTCACAAATAAAGCCCAAGATCCATTCCTGGTTAAAACCCTACTGGTATATGGGAATATTGACATGTAAGATCACAACAGGGTTAAACCGGAGCACAATTTACCTCAAACGAGGCTCAAAATAATTAAATACAAATTTCCCGCAGGCAAACCCCAGCGGCAGAATATAATGATTTCAGGCATCTGAGTATTCGGCGAAATTGGCTAATATGACTCCTTGGGAATATCTTGACACAATACAGACACTTTCTGGCAATTAACACACAAAACGACCCATTATTTTAAAAGTACGAAATTTTTTAACATGGGGTAGTCTCCACAAGGGGTTGGGCGCATTTTCATGTCCCTCATGTGCCTTTGCCAAAGGGATAAAAGGGTCATCAATTTGTACATCACGCCAGTTTGCGACACTTGTCACGATTTGAACGACTGAGGGGATAGGCTCCAGCAAGCACCTGGGGGCTGAACTGGCAATGCAGAGGGTTCCATGGGTGACCAAAGGGCAAATAGGGCTAGGTGAATTTTACTGTCCCCTATGTCCCTTAGCTTAAGGGATGAAAGGGACATCAAAATGTGTCAGGCTCTTGAATCTGACATGTGTCCTCTTCAAAAATTGACTAACTCCTATGAACTCTTACCTTGAGGACAACTTGTGAAGGCGATAACTTGAGCTTCCGATGGAGTTTTTTGGTGAAATTGTATATGAATTTGACTGAAAATGGCCTTCTAAATCCAATGGTGGGGTTATCACCTCTTGATCCCTCCATTTAATCCCTAAAAAAATAGAATTTTTTTCTAGCTCCATGACTGAGCATGAGAAAAATAGGATATAAACCTATTGCACCTAGGTGTTGTGAAGAATATGATTTCTCCATCTTGTAGAGCTCTAAATTACCTTTCTGAACGATGTCTTGTTTAGCTCCTAAATCCTTTCAGAGCTCCCAGAATCTACTTCTTGAAGCTCAGTAGCTTTTTTGGCCCTATGCACTGCCTAGGCCTGAGAACCCTGTTTCTGATGAATCTGCCCCAAAACCTCAAAATATTTCTTGAATCTTCCAAAATCATTTCCTTGATGTTATTATACCTTCGAATTCATCTCCATGTTAGATTTTGCTCTTCTATTCCGCTCCAGGGGGTCGCACCAGTCTTGGGAAGGCCAATGGTAGCCCTTCCCAACACTGCCCAAAATTGAGATTCTTCAAGAACTCCTAAAATCACCTAGGGGGATTGAATTGGCTTTCCTAATTCACCTAGGGGATTGAGTTAAAATCCACTGGGGGGGTCATTGGATTGACTGGGTAAGGCTGGTGCTAAGGATGGGTAGACCTGGGGTGTCTTGGAAAGGTAAAACTTGAAAATTTTGACACAGGGGTATCGTTGTCATGCTCAAAAATTGTAAATTTTCCTTGTTGCACATTTGCATGAAAACAAAATTGGCTCTAGCTTGGGGACATGGTATGGAATGAGCGCAATAAAGACATGGCATGAGGAATCCCAAAATCTCAACTTATAACATATTGACTAGTGCCTTATCCATTGGGCCCTGTGAAGTCATGTACAACTTACAAGAGAGAGATAACACAACGGAAGAACAACACACACTAAAACAAGGAGGTGGGGGACAAAAGATTACCCCCAAAAGGCACACAACACACACAAGATAATGGTTGTCTGTGGAAAACCTACACACACGAGAGAAAGGAAAACACGCCTAACAATCACCTATGGTACAGGGTGGGGGACAACCCGCTTTCATTGAAGCGCTTTTCTTTTCAGGGGTTACCCCCAAAGGGATAACAAACAGTGGAAGAAGAGGAATGTCGATGTCTT
Source organism: Taxus chinensis (assembly GCA_019776745.2). Lineage (NCBI taxonomy): Eukaryota > Viridiplantae > Streptophyta > Pinopsida > Cupressales > Taxaceae > Taxus > Taxus chinensis. Next base: position 47,361,085 of record CM034153.1, read on the forward strand.
GTGAAGCCATTGACTAGTTCAAGGAAGTAGCCTCCTTTCCTCAAATTCTTATGAAATCCCAGTTATTTCATGATTGTTTGTGTACTTCGTAGGAGTGAGCCTACATGTTATTTTTATTTCTCAGTCCTTCGCCAAGAAATTCCCTTGCCCTTACGTTCTTGGAGATCATTTCCTAATAGTGTTGACTGAAAATATGCCCTTATGTGCTTATCCATAACACCGTTTCAAAGTAGAGGACACATTCATCATTCCAGAGTAATCGTTGATCTTTGTTCAAGTTGTTTAAATCTTCTGATCTCTTCTCATCACCATATTCATTCTCTACATTTGCAGAAAGTTCCAAAGTGATGTGATCAAATTGATTTTGAACATGTTCCCAATGCTCTTGCCGCGGGCAACTATCTTCTATGCGAGTCGGCTCAATATTTTCCTTATCGTTTCCCACCATGATGAAAGTGCTGCCTTCAAAATTGACGATGTCCAAAGGAGTTTCACGGACTTTTCTTATTTTACATTCACGAACTTCCTCTTGCATTATGGAAGAAGAGGAGATGCTTTCGCTTTCTGGCTCGCCATTGAGGAAGTCATCCAACCTATCTAACTACTCCCGTCTCCACATCGAACATTGGTGTATCAAAACAAGGAGCCCTCATTGATTCACACCAATATAGTCATGTCTTGTATCTCCATGGCTCGAGTCAAGAGTTCGAGGCTAAGCTGAGAATCTTCCATTTCTTCTACAACTTTCAAAATATTTTGCATGGATGGCTCTTCCAAATTCATCATAGATGCATCTTTGTTTTCAAAATAATTTATATATTGTGACTCAGAGGAGTGGTGAAAAATCTGATCCATACCTTCCCATGTTTCATTTGGAGTAACTCCATTTGCTTCTTCTGTGTTTTGTGTTCTCCAAGGCTCTCTTTTATGTAGGTATGGGAAAATCTGAATTATGAATCCTTTTGACAAGGAGAAGAGGTCCATGCTTTGTGGAAATGGTATTGCCTTCGAGCTCAAAATCCATATTGTCCTTGACTTCAGAAAAGAAATTGGCTTCCTCCATATGTTCATCCATGATTGAATCGAGGAGAGATTTTGATTCTTCAACTTTCTCTACTTCTTCACATATCTCCATCTTGTCATTAATTGAAAAATAAAAGTTTGAAGAGAGGTTACTCATGAACATCCCGAACTCATCATTTTTTATTTCTTCATCATCAGTGGAGTCTTCATAGAGCATCAAATAATCCATTATGCAACTATAATTTTCCTCTATTGAATATGTTACTCCTTCGATGAGTTGTCTTTCATGCCAAAATGAATTGACAAATCATCTTCATAAGAAAATTTTTCTCATGTCTTCTCTTCATGGTGAGGAAAGGAAAATTTTCATCTCTCTCCGATGTGAGGAAATAGTTTCCTATCCCGCCACCTTGGAACAAAATGTTTGCCCTTGGATCATCTGATTTTTGTACTGTGTATTTCATCTTACGCACCAGCAACAGCTTCTTCATCTCCCCTTTCATAGGTATGGTTGCAGAGGACCAATCCATTTTGATTTCACCACCCAAATCCCTACAGAAACTTCTACTTAGGAGCATGCCGAATGAAGTTGGAATATCAGCTACCAAAATTGTGAGCAACACTTTCTTTTCTGGGAAGTCGACCAAAGAAACTTGAGCATCCTTTACCCTACCCACTAACGACACTTCTTTAGATTCCATGGAATAGCAAGAGCCATTTGCACGGGTCAAGGTAAGTCCTAAGGCATTCACAACTTTCATGGGCATCACATTGTCAGAAGGCTCCATAATCTATGATGTAGTTATTGAGTTGGTAGCCTTTGATCAAGAGGGATAGGTAGAAGGGTTCTACCTTATCAGTTTTAGAGGCACTAAGGGCTAGCATGTTTTGTGAAGGTGGCGTGGATGGTGTTGACAGTAGGCCTTTAGAATTTGAGCTTGAAATTTTAGCACTACCACCACGGACTACATTGACCAACCTATCAAATTGAGCAGGGTGTGTTTGCAAATATTCAAGCTCTGTGATCTGGAATTTGGTCTTACTTGCGTGTTCCACATAGTCAAATGGGGTCATGGAGGATGAATTTGAGGTCTTGGGGGTGATGGAAGCTTTACATGGCAAAGGTGTGGTTACCTTGGGAGTTTGATTTTCTTTAACAGGCATGGTAACTGGCTTGGAAGGAAGATGGGGAAGCAGACTTTGGTGCTACTTTAGATGATTTCGTAGGAGTAGCATTTGAAGAAGAATTATTCTTAGACACTTTAGAACTAGGGGAAGGACTAGAAGACTTACTTGATGTGGCAGTGGGATTCTTGCTAACCAGTGGGTCTAGTTTTTCTTTGGCTGAGTCCATTGATGGTGGTAGCGGCAACCCTCTGCCGATGATCTTATTTTGTGGAATTTCAACGGGAGGATCTTCTTTCTTCTTCTTTGCTGCAGTTGTTGAAGATGAAGCTGCTTTCTTTGATTGAGCCCGCGTGAACACCGCACATGAGAAGCTCAGAGATTCTTCATCATCATCATCTTCATCTCCTTCAACATACTCAATAAGGCCATTTTGAGTCTCACCATTAACTTCTTCGACCTCAAGGTAGTCTCCATCATCATCACCTCCTCCTTCTTCTTTTGGTTCATCAACGTCACATGTAGCATTGACCAGAGGTGCTTTGAGAGCAAGCCTACGGGGAGGCGGGGTGATTCTTGGCTGGTTCAGAGGATTCGGCTCCCTTTGGGCATTCCACATGGAGATTTGAGATAGTTGTTTCTTCATGGAAACCAAGTCATTTTCCATTTTCTGAAACATTGGGTCCATGGTAACTGAACTCAAACTTTGACCTTTTTGTTTTCCATTGGGGCCTTTCACTTTTCCAGACACAGTATCAAATCATCTTCAGTCTCGGTTGCAAATTCTTGTGCTTCCTTCAAATCCCTGGGTTGGGCTCTCCTGAGGAAAAAGCCAACTTCCGGTGGTAGAGCACTGATGAAGAACCTTTTCAGATTGTTTTCAGGAGGCACAACATCTTCTGGGATCCTCCTAATTATTCGGTTATATTTGGCAATAAAATATCTCATCGACTCAGAAGCATCTTTCTTCATTTGTACCAGCTGGACCAAGAGATCTTGGCAATCTTCTGTGGTCTTGAACCTATGCTCAAATCTGCTTCTTATGTCTTCCCAACATGTGATAGATCTTGGAGGCAACATGTAAAACCATTCGGCAACTTTCTCCTGCAGAGATTCTACAAAGAGTCAAACGGACACATCCTCGTGTTCTACTCCCAATACACCACAAGCGGTGATGAATGTTACTACGTGCTCTTCGAGGAGTTGTGAACCATCTCCTCTGAACTTTGGGAAGTTCTTCCTTGATCCTCTTGGTAATTCGTGGAGAGGTTGTTGAAGTGCAAGTGGGCCAGTGTTTCTACCCCATGGTACATTTGGTATGCACTCTTCGTGATCATGATCCACCATTCTGTTCTTGGCTCTAGCTTAACACCCTTCTAAGGATGTGGCTTCAACTACTGCTCTTTCATCTGCTTTGGCTTGAAGTATTTCAATCTCTTCAATTTGAGCTCTTATTTTCTGCTTCAGTTAGCTCTTGGTTCTCTTTCTCTAGCTTCTTCTTTGGTCTCTACATCAGTGAAATCTTCAAGATTCTCATTGATGTATGGAAAACTCCCAATGGATTGACAACACTTGGACTCCCAATGGGACCAGTTGCTTGATGAAGGGGAGACCTCGGATTTCTTAGCAGCTCTTTTCTTCTTTGAAGTTCTTCAAAAATGGGATTGGTTTTTCCTCCTTGCCTTTGTTGTCGGGTGTACCTTCTATCCACCAACTTGAAAATTTATACTCTTCTTTGCGGTGCCTAAATCTGCCTTTGCCTTTCTAATTCAGCAGCGCGTTCTTCTTCAAGATTTCTTGTGGCAATGAAGTAGTGGTTGACACTTGCCAAATAGCCTCTCGCAAATATGAAGCAATATCCTCTTGAATGTGGAAGAGTAACTCTAGTCTTTCAACAGGAGGATTGCCCGGAATAGCCATGGTTTGAAGACATAAGGCTCGGGTAACTATTCAAATTCCAAAAAAAATCTTTTTTGAATTTTCGGATTTTTTTGATTTTTTTTGTATTTTTTAGGTCATTTTTTGGGTGCAGATGCTTGCTAAATCTACCCCACGGTGGGCGCCAAAAACTGTTGGCGAGAAAATTTTTCGGGTGGACAAATTTGTGGATTTCTTGCCAACGCTCTAGGAATCTAAGTCCCTCTACTTAAACGGTGCAACTTCCGTATATGCATGTGCGAGTAAAGTGAGTTTTATCCGGGTTGGCCTTACGGCTAGGGATCCAACAGGGGCACTCCACTGACCCTGTGGAAAAGCTAGCAATGGCTTGATAGAGAGGACTTTATCAAGAAATCGGGAAAGGGAGTGAGAATTTTAGATAAGAGAACTAATGCTGCAAGTAGAAAATCAGATTCTTGCATACATCTGTTAGAAGTTTCATCACATGCATTAAAATTAAGAAGAAACAACTTTGCAAATAGCAACAAGACCAATTAGAATTTATGAGCACAAAGTATCTAAAAATATTTGTCAAAAGAAGGTTAGAAACTCCATCTTCTTGTATTGGTGCTTAAACAAAAGTTGTACATAGTATGAGAATAGAGGAATTTTGAGAATGGGGAGAATGGAAGAATTTTGCTATCTCTTTGATTTTTCACAAGGATCTCTCTCTCATGAATTCACAAAAACAACTAAGAAGACCCTCAAATGAGGAGAGCATTACAGTTTATAGAAGAACAACTTTTCATCTTCTCGACGATTCTTCATATACCCCCTAATGACTCTTTGTATGTCTCGACATGACTTAAGACTCTTCGCCTTCTTAGGAAAACATTAAGTCCCTTTTTATAACATAAAGGTGACTTATTACATTAGGAACATTAAGACATATGAAAAAGTGCAACCCCAATGCAAAATTAGAACATTGAGAAGAGAGAGAAAGTTGGGGGGAGAGAGAAGAGGGAGCGAGAGAGAGAGAAGAAGAAGAAGAATAATCCGTCGATGAAGAATCTGGTCCTTGTTGGCTCGATGGAAAGCTCTGTTGATTGATCCTGATGACCTTTGAACCGTTTACAGTGAATGATTTTCTTATGCTGATGGATGGGTTGAATCCGGGCAATTTCTTTGGACCCAGGCAAGAAACTGCCTTTGGATGACCCATAAACACCATGAACTAAGTGTTTATAAACAATATTGAATGGAACCTCAACTTGGATACCATGGGTGTTGCTCATAAAGATCCCATCTAAAGAGACTGAAGCTTTGAACAAATCCTGAAAAAATTGTTTTGCCCTGACTTCCACCCTTGCAATGACTCACACATACTGACGCCAAAGCATGAAATGAGTGTCGAAAGACACTGTTGAGATCCATGGTGGACCTCATTGATCACCTACTTCCACATATTTGGATGATAGAGACTGCACTTAGTTTCATCCCTTGCCAATCTGAACTTCATTATTTCTTGACACTTACTATACATGGAAAGTTACTATTTTTAGTAAGTGTCGAGATTTTGCCTCTTTGGTCATCCAAATGGTGATGTCAACTTGAATGTTCAATTCCCTGTATGTTCACCTTCCTGTGAAATTCACCCTTCTCTGGAATGACTTACTATTTTTAGTAAGCTAGGATGAAAATTACTATTTTTTATGCTCCGTCGACAAGTTAGTTTTTCCCAACTTCAACTGGCTGATCTTCAGCTTCACACTGCTTTCGCTCACAGCCATGTTTCCTCTTGCCGTCTAAACCAATCTTGCTACTTATTAGCAGGTGCTCATGGAGACCACTTACTATTTTTAGTAAGTGTCAATGCTCGGTTTGCCAATGGTGACATATTTCGATAATTTGGACTTGCGCTACGTTCATCTGCAGTTCATCGTCCTCCAAATTTGCAACTCAATTTTGCCCACTAGAATGGCTTGGAAATAAAATTTAAAATTTTCACCATGTAAGAATGGCCTTCTAGGCATAGTAACTATGCTTCGATGGTCAGCCATTAAGGCGGAGCTCGAAAGTTTTTAGGTTTGGTTTTTTCCTCCGAATATCAACCCCCTGAAAATAACTGACATTGCGCCTAGGAGATTTCATTTTGACTTCGTGCATGCAACGTTTTTAGCATTCGTTTCCATTGCTAGATCCAGGATGTTGAATATCTGATGAATGTGAGCTAAGGGCACGATTGATGGGGTTTTTTTGGAAAAAATGATGCAGGGAACCATTTTCATGTCCCTTTTGTCTCTATTACATCTTGAAAAATGAGGAAGTCATGCAAAAGTTTGCACATCTTGCCAAGTCTGCGACACTTGTTACGATTTGAACGACTGATATGATAGATTTTCGATTGGAAGCACTTCGTGGGTTGATCTAGCAAAAAAAATTGTTTTCTCATAGGTGACCAAAGGGCTTCATAGGTTTCGATCGCATTTTATTCTTCTCAGATATCTAAATTTTAAATTTGAAGGGCCGAATTTGAGGATATAGATGAGTGTAGAAATGCCCCAGGGTTAAGAGGAACCTGACACGTTGAGCTCTTCAAAAATTGGCGTGTGTGCTAGGTAAGCTTACCATGAAGACAACAAGAAGCATGACGATAACTTGAGCTCCCGATGGAATTTTTTTTCTTATTTTAAAGTTGGGGCTAGGCATATTTTTTTCCCCTATGTACCTTCTGAAGCTAAAGGTATAAAAGGGACATCAACTCTTCATTCCTCACATTTAAGCCCTGAAAAATCAGACTTGGTGATCTAGCTCCATGCATTATGAGCTCCTAGGCTCCTGACAGAGCTCCTAGAATCGCTTCCCGAAGCTCAACAACCTGTGGAGGGTCCCATGGGTGCACTGCCTAGGGAGCTGAGAACCAAGTTTCTAACGCATTTTACCCCATGTACCTCCAAATCCCTTTTCTAAAGTCTTCGAAAGGGACTATTTCCAAAATGTGTCAGGCGACCTTGGATTCATCTACAAGTTCGATTTTCCTCTTCAAGAATTCGGCTCCAGGGTATCGCAACACTCACTTTGAAGGCTAACTTGTAGACGATCCCATACACTTGAGCTCCCGATGGACATTCTTCAAGAACTCCTAAAATCACCTAGGGGGATTGACTATGAATTTCCTAATTGACCTAAAATACCGAGTCTAACATCCAATGGTTTGTGTCTCATATGGGACTTTACTGGGTAAGGTCCATGCCGAGGCCTTGAGTAAACCATATTTTTTTCTTGGCTCCATGACTAAATATGAGAAAAATTGGATGTACAAGCATATTACGCTGTCATGGTCGAAAATTGTAAATTTTTCTTGTTAAAACATATGATTCCACCATCTTGTCAATCAAATCTCCAATTCAAAGGATCTGAACAATGTGCATGTTTAGCTACTTAAATCCTTAGTAGAACTCCTGGAATTGCTTCTCCTTCACAGCATCAAGTGCTCTGTTTAACACTTAATAGTGCTGCCTAGGCCTGAAGTAACCAACGTTTCTAATTGTTTTGTGTACCCCAGTAATTGCTCTGACATTGAGTGTGATCTGTATGGGTGGATAATCTGATCCAAAATTGCATTCCTCCGATGGTTCTTGGAAACACTTCAATTCATCTTCGTGTTGAATAAGCCTTCTTGAGGCATCCTTAGCATTTCCGCTCCAGGGGGTTGCACTAGATTCCCTGGGATTTATTTGCCAGTGGTGAGCCCGTTCCAAGAACTCCCAAAATTGACATTCTTCAAGAACTCCTAAAATCACCTAGGGGGATTGACTTGACTTTCCTAATTCACCTAGGGGACTGAGTTAACATCCACTGGGGGGTGTCATTGGACTGACTAGGTAAGGTTGGTGCCGAGGACGGGTAGACTGGGTAGACTTGGGGTGTCTTGGAAAGGTAAAATTTGAAAATTTTGACACAGGGGTATCGTTGTCATGCTCGAAAATTGTAAATTTTTCTTGTTAAAACATTGAACCATTTTCAATCAGATCTCCAGTTCAAAGGATGGAAAAAAGTGCATGAACTACAAAAGTAGTTCCTACTTGTCTCCTTCACACATCATGATTTGTTTCATACTTAATAGGCAACTGCATAAGTACCCATCGACTAATTGTTTTGTGTTTTTCAGTAATTGCTCTGACATTGAGTGTGATTGTATGGGTGGATAACTGATGCAAGAGCATCCTCCATGGTGCTTGGAAAACATGAACAAGTGTGAATAAGCCTTCTTGAGGCATCCTTAACGTATATTAGGTGTTTAAACAAGATTCCCTCCATTTATTTGAAATTTGAATTCTTGAAATGTAATGTAACCACTCTTCATCATGAGAGTAAAAGTCAAAAGTTAGTTGTTTAGGTTGTTCTCATACTTAGGCTACGTAGAAGGATAAGTGTAATTGTCTAAGATCTTGTGTTAACAATATCTAGCTGTCCAAGGTCATAGTTGACCAACAAACTCCACAAATTATGCATGTGTAGTTGAGAATCTTAACCAAATTTGGGGTTTTAGATCTTGATAAGGAGCATTATAGTTAAGTCAAGCTATTCAAGGGAGTATGAGGTCGAGTGGGAGTTAGAGGAAGACTAAGAGATGGAATTTTAGCCTGAAGAAAGCAGAGAAGAGGGGGAGAATGACGAATTACTATGAATATGTATGGAGAAACTTGTATTTTCAGGCCATAATAAAGACATATGTGAGTATTAGGAATGGATGATGGTGTTTAGACTCTCTATCTTGCTTGCATTAATGATTTATGGGCTTGAATGGTATATGCATATCGAAAAGATGAGCTAAAATGATAAATTGTGTGTGATCTTGTTGACTGCACTATGATTCTTGAGCAGGCAGCGAACTTGAAAACCTCAATTCATTAAATCTTATCCTTTACTCTTGACTGTCATCTCAAATAGTTGAAGGAGGTGATTTTAAACACACACATATTTATTAGGGTTCTTGATGAAGTGTTTTAACGTTTTTGTAGCCAAATTTGTGCTCTCGGGCTCAATCTAGGGCAAAGAATAACTATTTTTCTAGCAACGGAAATGGATGAATTTTTTTAGAAATCTCTGCCATGCTATAGAGAAGAAGTCCACAAACTTTCAGGACAAATGGGAACATGCAGAAGAAGATGTAGTTGACAGAAATTTCGAGAGACAAAGGGCTGTCAGTCGACAGAAATACAAGGTAATTAATGCAAAATTGACAATTTTTCATGTTTCAAAGTCCAAGAATTGTTTGAATGATGATTTGGAACATTATTAAGGTGTCTATAAGGTTTTAAGGGTTGGTGAAACATGATTGTATCAACTGTCCCTAGAACAGGCCTGAACTCAGTCTTAAGACAAGTCTATTCAACTTTGTTTCTTCAACTTGTTGTCCAAGGAATACAAAGGAATGATGCTTATAGAGTTAGTTCATGATGAAGCCATCACATGCAGGGAGAAACCATTGCCATACTTCCCTATTCCTAGTTTGAATTCATTGATCAAGAAGGTAACTTGTCTTGGAGGTTAATGACCTACACAAGTTCTTGTTAATGGCATATGGAGTGCACATGCAGGGATATAAGTACTTAAGGCCAAGGTAGTTATAGACAATGGCATACACCAATGCAATGACCATGATCATCCCAAGATGACAGTGAAGAATGAGGTCTTGAAATCTAGTAAGGTAAGGAACTCTCTTGACCATGGTATATCCAGTTCATCAATCCATTGTCAATTATGATTATTGGAGGATAGAGTATGATCATGCTTAGGATATGAATGGTTATTATTTGAAGACATTTGGTTGCCTTATGATACCTGTTCTGTGTTTGAGAGGGCTACAAAGGAGCCTAGGGCTGAGTTAGAAGAGGTACAATGAAGACTAATGCATGATCAACTATAGGTGAATTCAATATTGTCAAGTGATGTTCTATCATGTCTAAACAGTGGAGATAACAAGGTTAGAAGTGTTCAAGGGCAGAGACCTCCATCTATGCAATGGCTATGGCTACTTGAGAGTAAGGTATGGAAGACTCAATAACTCCCTATATCTAGTATGCTACGTTCTTAAGAGGACTAATGGTGAATTTCTGATTAGGACAGTCAATGATGATGAATCAAGGGTGAATACATTTGAATTGAACTTGTCTATATCCTTCAAAGGATAAGAAAAGACTAGGGTTGAACCAAATGGTCACCGAGTTCCCTATTTTGATTCTTCCTTATCATATTTACAAGTTATATCTTATAACACTGGAAGACAGGGTTGATTCAATATCTGAACCTGATTGGGTCTGTATATAAAAGAGAATAAGAGGTCAAACTTGCTGGGTATATAGGAAGATCATGGAGTTAGGTGGAGTCTTGAACAAACATTATGAAGGCCTGTGGGGCTTAAGGAGTAAGTATAGACATAATATGCTCTTCAAGAAGGAGCTGAGCTGAGAGGTACACCAATAACTGATACTTCAGCCTTTGATATGGATGGTTTTCCCAAAGTAAACTGATTTACCCACAAGCAATGTTGCTTGTGCCAAACAGCCATCACTCATTCTTAGTTGCAGACACTCTTGTTGTAGAAAGTTATTTATTCTTGCCTTCTGGTGAATTCAGTTCCATTGTAGTTTTTTTTTAGATATTTAAATGCTTTTTTACAGGAGCTTAGAACTTGGGGATTGGAGGGATCCCACCCGAGTTTTACCACCAGTCACTCAACGATACAAACTAAAACAAAAAACGAAACACCTGCCAACATGTAGGGAGCGAAGGAACCATAATGAAATATACCTTGTGGGATACCACTTGAAAATGCACAAAATATATGAAAATTGCAGCAAAGTAAAATTTCTGATTTTTATAGAAAATGACCAGCTAGGGCAGCGAATGGTATTTAATTGATATCTCACAAAATACTTGCCCAAAGTGCATGAAATTTTGAGGGAAGCTTGCAATAATAATAATAAACACTAGAAAAATATTTTTGGAATTTTTAGAATAATATATTGCTGCCAGAAAATTACAGAATACCCTAGGCAGCTAGGAAACTTAAAAAATTCATATCTCCTCAAATATGCATGGAAAAATTATGAAACTTGGGAAATAACATCTATTAATATTGAGAATGAAAACCCAACCTCCAGATTTGAAAATGGACACCTGGAAAGCCCTTAAAAACACTGTTGCAAATTTGGAACTAAGTAGATAAAACCCTAGAAAATAGATAAAAATCTGAATTTCTGGAAATAACATCTACCAATGATATAGAAGAGATCCCAACCTCCAGATCTAGAAACAAACACTTGGAGACCTCCAAAAAATCTGCTGCAAAACCCAAAGTGGGATGACTCACCCTAAGGGAAAGGCCAAAAAACCCTCAAAAGTGTCTCCAAATATGGTGCCAAAATCTGCTCTAATCGCTGCCACAAATCAGATCTGAAAACCCTTGATTTTTCTCCACAAAAAGCCCCAAAAATATTCCAAAACCCTTCTCTGAAAATTCTAAAATTAATCTCTGAAAATCAGCCCTGAATCAACTCCAAAATGACAAGCTAGGGTGGATCTTTCACCATCGAAGAATGCCCTACTAGCTAGGAATGGATCTCTCACCACCGAAGCTAGGGATCTTGTGGGATCTTACTCCACAAGCTAGATGATAGCAATCAGCAGTTGCTCAATGAAAATCATAAGTGTGCATGCAAGAATGAGCTTCTATCACTCCCCCAAACCTCCTTTTATAACTTTTCATTACCTTTTTCCAAGTTGGGAGCTCCATGTGGGACTAAAAGTGACTTAAGTGACCCCAATGAAGAAATAGAATAATAAAGTACCATAAGTCACCCCAACGAAGAAATAGAATAATAAAGTACTATGAGTCCCCCCTCAACGACAAAATATAACAATTATTACCACCAAGTCGCCCAACTTAATGTCAACGACAAAATATAACAAAAAAGCAACGTGGTAATAAGTCATCTATACCCAATAGCCTCTAGAGTCTTTAGCCCCTTGGGTATGACCAAGGCTAAGACTAAAATTTGGCCCTTAGGCTCTCGGCGAAGGAAAGGGGACATTACAATCCTCCCTTCCCGAGAAATGCTTGACCCCAAGCATTATCCTGTCATGCTGTAGAAGCTGAATACCACAAAGTAAGTTTCTCCACCTCACCCTGCAGTCAACCAAAGATCAGTGTAATCCGAAGTAACCAAGAAACCCCATGTAGTCATCATGACCTCCATGTTGTATAGAGAACAATGTTGTTCGTGAAGTAGAATGATACCCAAACCGACTCTCCACTGGTACCCACATCGGGATTTCCAATCTGTCCAATCCCTGCCAATCTGATGCCATCATCATGGGACCCATCACTATCTCTCCGATCAACTCCTGGGTATGAAAAGTCCACTCTGAATCCTGTAGAATCCCCTGGATCAACCTGTGAAATAACTTGTATACGCACAAAGCGTGCTAACTCTCCGACATGACCCACATTACTGTGAGAGTATATCTCCTCATAATGTATCTCAATGTGTCCCGTGGGGGAAAAATCCCAAGACTCCAGTAAATGGTCAACCGGCAATGTCAACTCTACATAGTTCACCTCCTGTGATGAGTGTGAACCTACTGAATAACTAGGTAATTGAGTCAACTCCATCCCTCCACTGACTAGCACATGGGTGAAATGCCCACCGTGCCTAGAAGCAGTAAAATACATAGGAGTGTTATCCCATGTCGACTCAAAACATGATGAACCTGTAAGCTCCGATTTGTTATAACGACAAACCGTACATCCCTGTATGAAGTTGAGGATATCCTCCCTCAACCCATGCCATCTGAACCTCTCTGATATGAGCCTGTAGGTCTCATCGAAGCTCAAGTGTCCAGTCACAAAAGAACAATGCACATGTCGCAATATCTCCATCCTCAACCATGAATCTGACACAAGGTATAATCTGCCCTGATAGAATATCATCTCATCCTCCAATCTGTAGGTGTCATCATGTATGTGACCATCCAGAATCTCACAAGTGTGTTGGTTCTTGGAGTACTCAACAAGCAAATGAGATCTCCAGTCTACCAAAACCTCAGATAACCAACATAATGATAAACTTAGATGATCTGAACCTGTAACCCCAATCTCTATGACTGTCTCATGTGCAACACTACTGGTCACACCCACATCCATCATACTCCACATCGATCCGCAATAATAAAACCCCTCATCATGCCAGAAATTCCTCTCCATCCCCTCAGCTGCAACCACCCTAGGTGCTCCTGTAGATAATCCCCTCAAAATCACATTCCTTGCCCTCGGACTTAAACTTCAGCTCCATCGTCTGAAAGTTAGTCCGAAACTCACCAAGAGAGTGAAGCCACTGCACTCCCAGCACTATGTTGGTCACTCCCATACCAACAATGTGGAAATCATCAGTAACTGTGTAGTTACCCATGGTGATGCTCAATTGTGGAACTCTCTGTGTGCATCTCATATACTCCCCATTGGCTACAACAATGTTGAAGCCCTCAAAGTCCTTCATCTGCAAACCTCATCTCTCAACCAATGATGCATCAATAAAGTTGTGGGTAGCCCCACTGTCAATGAGTACCACAACTCGCTGACCCTGCATAACTCCTCTAATCCTAAATGCCTTGTACATCAGAGTACTAGACAATGTGGCTATAATCTCCCAAGGAAAAGTCTCCTCCTCCTGCTCTGCATCAGCACTATCCAACGCAACTCCATCTCCATCATCCATCTCGCGAGTCTCTAACTCCTCACCTCTGTCACCCTCACTCTCCTCAAAGACCTCAATGAATTGGGCCTTCCCTCTACCTCTGTAATCATGTCCTGGAACCTAAGGTGTGCGGCAAATAAAACATAGTTTCTTTCGCCTCAACTCATCTCTGTCCTCTCGGGAAATGACTGGCTTCTTAGCCACCTCCTGCCTCGGTGGAGGCTCCCTCTGCTGAAGTTCGTCTGATCCAGATGGAGGTTCCCTTTGCTGAACTCGAGGTGGAACCCTCGACTTTGGGGTGGATAACTCCAAGTCTCGTGCTCTCCTAATAGCCTCATGTAAAGAAGAAGGCTCAAATGCCTTCACAAATCCAGCTAGAGTATCTGTCAAACCTGCTATGAAAAGTGAAGTCAACCTCATCTCTGTAACATCAGGTACCATGACTGATAATCTCTAAAAAATTGTAATATACTGATCCAGGGAACCTGTCTGTCTCCAATGTGTCAACTCCCTAAAATACCTGTCAGGGTCCCTCCTATCAAATCTTCTCACTAGCCTCTGTGTGAACTCTACATAAGTAGTAATGTGTATGTGTCCCTGTGTAATCAATCCATGATGCCACCAATCATGAGCATCTCCCTCAAGATGTAAGATTGCAAACTTAATTGCATCTTCCTCACGCATAGGATTCAAGTCAAAGTATGTCTTCAACTTCTGAACCCAAGACTATGTAGTACACTTCTTAGAACCATCGAAGTGTGGAATGGAAATTTGTCCCAATCTCCTCTGTAACTCTGGTACCTGTATCTGATGATCTCTTTTGGGTCTGCTGCCAATCTTCATTTTGCAATATTCCTGGAATGGCATGTTGTCACGAAAGCTCTCACTTCAAGGTCTGGTACCTCTCCCAACAAGACTCCTCATCCAAAATATCTACTGGCTGCTGTACCTGTGAAACTTCTGGATCCTTCAAGAAAAGAAGGTTCGTGAAGCCCCAAAGGCCTGGAAGAATGGGGAGACCGTTGCCCTGAATGTCCACTCTCACCTCTTTGACCCTGTTGTCCCATATTGCTATTTTCCCCTCTATCTGTATGAGTCTCAATTCTACCCTGTGCTAATCTCTCAGTGAGTTGGCTCAAATAGAGATTAGTAGTTTCCTGTTGCTTTACCATGTTGGTGAACAATTGTTTCATTGGATCCACACTCATATCCTCACTGTCTTTGTCTCTCATCTTTCAACCCCAACAGGCTAGAGAAACAACTGCTCTGATACCACTGAAATATCCCTTGTGGGATACCACTTGAAAATGCACAAAATATATGAAAATTGCAGCAAAGTAAAATTTCTGATTTTTACAGAAAATGACCAGCTAGGGCAGCGAATGGTATTTAATTGATATCTCACAAAATACTTGCCCAAATGCACTTGAAATTTTGAGGGAAGCTTGCAATAATATTAATAAACACTAGAAACATATTTTTGGAATATTTGGAATAATATATTGCTCCCAGAAAATTACAGAATGCCCTAGGCAGCTAGGAAACTTCAAAAATTCATATCTCCTCACAATATGCATGGAAAAATGATGAAACTTGGGAAATAACATCTATTAATATTGAGAATGAAAACCCAACCTCCAGATCTGAAAATGGACACCTGAAAGCCCTTAAAAACACTGCTGCAAATTTGGAACTGAGTAGATAAAACCCTAAAAAATAGATAAAAATCTGAATTTCTGGAAATAACATCTACCAATGACATAGAAGAAAACCCCACCTCCAGATCTAGAAACAAACACTTGAAGACCTCCAAAAAATCTGCTGCAAAACCCTAGGGATGACGTCACCCTAAGGGAAAGGATGAAAACCCACGAAAATGTCTCCAAAATCTACGCCAAACCCTGCTCTAATCACTGCCACAAATCTGATCTGAAAACCCTTGATTTTTCTCCACAAAAAGCCCCAAAAACCTTCCAAAACCCTTCTCTGAAAATTCTGAAATTAATCTCTGAAAATCAGCCCTGAATCAGCTCCAAAATGACAAGCTAGGGTGGATCTTTCACCACCGAAGAATGCCCTACTAGCTAGGAATGGATCTCTCACCACCGAAGCTAGGGATCTTATGGGATCTTACTCCACAAGCTAGATGATAGCAATCAGCAGTTGCTCAATGAAAATCATAAGTGTGCATGCAAGAATGAGCTTCTATCACTCCCCCAAACCTCCTTTTATAACTTTTCATTACCTTTTTCCAAGTTGGGAGCTCCATGTGGGACTAAAAGTGACTTAAGTGACCCCAACGAAGAAATAGAATAATAAAGTACCATAAGTCACCCCAACAAAGAAATAGAATAATAAAGTACTATGAGTCCCCCCTCAACGACAAAATATAACAATTATTACCACCAAGTCGCCCAACTTAATGTCAACGACAAAATATAACAAAAAAACAACGTGGTAATAAGTCATCTATACCCAATAGCCTCTAGAGTCTTTAGCCCCTTGGGTATGACCAAGGCTAAGACTAAAATTTGGCCCTTAAGGCTCTAGGCGAAGGAAAGGGGACATTACACATAAACAACATATTCCAAAAACTCAAAAAACTTAAACCTAGCTAGATAGAACCAGATTACTCCACTGATGCCGAGCTCGAAGGACCAAGCACCTTCTTTTCTCCCAACGTCGGTCCAACTTGGGCAATACGAAGTAGAAGGTTGTAAGTGAAGCCAAGCTTTTGTCGAAGTCCAACAATTTCGGCAAAAGCAGTGCAAACCGGAGCCGAGAGACCGGGGAGATCCAACTTTTCCAGGCGCTATCCTTCTGTATTCCCTTCCTCACAAGCCACGTGAACACCTTCAGCAAACCTCAACAGCACCAAATTGCGAGCTGACAATTCTGCAATGACTTGCCGTGCCTCCTCCAAAGCATGGCCATCCTGAACAGAGTCTGGGAGGGGTTGGGTCCGACTAAAATCCTCCAGAGCCTCCACCAAATTATCCCAATGCACAGGTTTTATAAAATGCATGGCAATACACCTCGCCTCCGCAATGTTCTGTTTAACCAGCAACAACCTCGTTACGAACCATGAAGCCACCTCAGATTTAACACGAGAGCGAGCTGACTCAGCAAGGTATTCTTCCCCCAAGATGCGGGAAATGGCTTCTCTTATCGAATCCGAGTCAGCCCGAAAGATAATCTTCAATCGGGACTGTGTGACCTCTCCACGAAACACCATCTCCCTCTTCTCGCCTTGCAAAAAAATCAACAGAAGAAGCATAGACACCATGACTAAAAATAAACTCCTCCACTAACTGAAAACAAATTCCACCACCGACTCAAACTCCAAATGAAAACGGGGGAGCAAATGCCAAAGCAACCGCTATTAATGAGCCTCGGGGCTGCCTTCCTTTAAAATTATTGCTTCCAAATTTGCCCAATCTCCCACACGAGCGGAAACAATTGGGCCATCACGATTAAGAATGCCATGGTTGGCGAGCAAATCGGCTGCGCCATTCTCCTCCCTAAACATGTGCGTAATATTCCAAATAGGAATTTTGTTAAGCCGAAACAATATATTACTTATGAAATAATCCAAATTCCATGATAAAGCCTTTCCTTTTCTAATGGTGTTTATCACAACTTGAGAGTCCCGCCCGATTTCAAGAGCTTCACAACCAGAAGAGACCGCCAGCTTCAAGCCCTCTAAAAGGGCTTGAGCTTCCGCAACATTACACGAGCCATCCTCAAGAGGGAAGGACCCTGCAATAACAATCTTACCCTCAGTATCTCTAATCAAACACCCCGCTCCCGATAAGCCGACATTGTAGTTGTTGTTACCCTGCTTACAAATGCTTGAATATTCTTTATACAATCCTAGATTTCATAGTGTGTTGGTAGTTTGCTTCACAGTTTTGGTGACTGTGTTTAGAGTTAATTCTGTATTGTTGTTATTCACCTCCATCGAGGCTTTGCAAGAGTTTACAGCAAGATTGAAGAGAAAAGCTCCTTGCTTTGCCTCGAAATTTCTTTTCGTGATTGTGGCGACAGTTTAGATTTATTTCTGTATTGTTGTTATTCACCTCTATTGAAGCTTTGCATGAGTTTACGTTAAAATCGAAGAGAAAGGCACCTTGCTTCTAGACTGAATTCCTTTATTTCGCTCTTTAACTTGTAATAATATTGTTTCAGACAAGAATTCTATATAGCATTGTTACACCATGGCACCGACAAAAACACACAACCGAGGCTAATGCCAACCTAAAAACATGCAAGGGATCTGTATTACATTCAAGCACTAGAATAAACAGAAAATAGAGGATAATGATAATTAGGATTTGGCTGACACCCTTGTTTATCTAAGTTTTTGGGGCATCTGGTCCTTGCATTTTAAGTTATCAAATTGGTTTTATTTGCTGGATCTTTGAGAAATGTTAAAAATACAATTTTGTAAATATTACTATGGCATTTTTGCTTCCCCTAAAACTTCCTGGTATTTTTTCATTTCACTGTACTGTAATGCAAAACAGATCCATTCTTAATACCAATGTACAGGCTGTCTTTAAAACACCACCATGAAAAGTGGGTTGCATACCTTTTGCCTGCAGAGGTTTTTCACCTCAATGCAATTGACAACTGTTGGAAAAAAAAGGCTGGGAAAAATTGAAAAAATGATTTTGCTTGGTCTGACAATGCTTATCCCTGTCAGGGATGGATCCGAACTTGGCCCTCACTGTTTATCAGAGGAAGCTGATAAATAACATCTGTAAGCCTCTTTCCATTTCTAATTTTCCCGTTTTCGTTGGTCACTGATAACATTGGTTTGTGATGGTCCATGTTTATTCTCTCTTTTGCAGGTCTGGAAGAATAAGAGCGGCATCTTTGCACGAGTCTTTTCTGAAAAAGGATTCTGCATCTGGATTGATACAATGCCTGCAAGGATAATTGTTCGGAATTTTTTTGGTGACGAACATATAATGGATAGTGTAGATTTCCAAACAACTCTTCATTTTGAATGGATATCAGATTTCCAAATAACTCTTAAAGTTTCTCCTTTCATTGTTGACTTAATGGAATTTGATGTATAGCATGCAATGTATATCACTGACTACATAATGATGGGGTAGTTTTTAAATTCATGTTTTATGATATCGTGGAGTGGTCACGACGTTGGGCTGTTTTGAGAAAACTTGCACAGTTGGGATGATAAACATGCAATACACATTTCTGATGTTTATGGATGCCTTAGTAATAGAGAGAGAATTAATTGGCTGCCTGATTGGGTGCAATTTGTCGTATTGGTGTCCTTTCTCACCCCTAATTGGCAAAGCTATGTGTTGTATTTTCCAAGCTTTGAAATAGTTTGAAATGTTAACGAGAACTTGCCTTTACCAATTATGCAAAGAATTTCTTGATATTACAAAGTTGGGCAATCCATTCCGAATTGAAATTGAGTGCTTGAGGATTTGGTGTTGCCGGAGTGAGTTAATAATGAAAAACCTTGTAAGCAAGTACGAAATAAAATGATGTCACAAAACTATTGCATAGTGGAAGTGTCAAGACCATCGTCAGCAGGGTCTAACATCCCATGCCAGAAAAATTTGGGACGAGCTCATGAATACAGTTACATGGGGGTGTTATGTTCTGGCCAAAGTTCAATTGACCGTGCTTTGGCTTCTTGTTGGGTTTGTAAAACACATTGCATACAATATGATTTAACTCCATAACATTTTATCGGGGCTCAAAGGTTGTAAAACAGTAAATGGGAAAAGAATGAACTAGTGAATCACAAGAAAAATGAAATGTGAGATGCACTCTCAATTGCTCATACCAAAATATGTATATTTATTTGAAATTTTGTCGTTTGTGTGTTTTTTTGTCTAGATTAATTATATTAAGTTTTGTCCTTCACATTAATGTTGTTTGACAATCATTTGGACATGTTAAAATATGCATATTTATATGTTATGAATGCATCTACACTATCCTCCATTCATCCCCATGTGTCGTCTTCAGTGTACCCATTGCACCCTTCTGGTGCAATTGCTAGTTGTAGAAAGGATTATCTTAATAATCAATAGCTTGTATGTGAGCTGTTCGACAAAATGCCACAAAGAGATGTCGTCTCATGGACTCCAATGATGGAAGGATATGAACACAATAGGTTTGTGGAAAATACATTTGTGGAAAAGGCCTTTGAAACTTTCAAATACATGTAGTTGGCAAATGTAAATCTAGAATCCACAACCTTTGTTGGCGTACTCCTAGCTTGTACCAAAATGGGAGGTACAAAATGCTTCATTTTTGTTTTATTAGCATGCAACCATGCAGGTTTAGTGGATGAGGGCTGTAAATGCTACCATTGAACGAGTTCCTCTTATAACATTATGCCTACATCTATTTATTATGTTTACATGTTTGCCATTCTTGGCCGTGGTGGTAATCTGGAAAGAACTCAACTTTATCATCAAAATACCAATTGGTTCTGAAGGAGCATTGACATTGTTTCACTAAATGCAACCAAGTGTCCAACCCAATTAGTTTGCCTTTGTTAGCATAATCCCAATGTTTGCCAAAATAGGAGCTTTGAAACATGGTGTGGACATCTGCCAAAACATTGGGGAGAACGGACGTTTGTCATATGTTTTAGTTGCAAGTGCATTGGTAGATATGTATGCAAAATGTGGAAGCGTGTGAATTGTTTGATAAAATGCCCGAAAAAATGTAGAATTTGGTGTAGGTGTTGTTTTGGGTAATGATGGGCACATTGGAGAGGTGTTTGTGTTTATATCTTGTGGTTTGGATATGACATACCTAGTGTGGCTAATGTAATTGGAGGATATGGATATGGTGTACAAAATGACAATGTTTTAGGGTTAGACTAGAGTTTTAATGGGGAGAATGTCAACAATTTCATAGCCACAGTAGTGTCTGTGCAGCTACAATTCCCCCCATAATACGAGTCGGTGCTACCTGGTAATGTTATGATTTGAGACCCTAAACCAAATTTTTAGATAATAAGCATAGATTGCAATGCGTTAATAACTTAAAACCATACAAATAAAAGTTTCGAGTTGTTGAAAAATCTTGTCATAATATAGGCCTACTCGCTACAAGACACCATTACTAACTTAAACCCATATAAACCCAAGTCTTAGATAATATATAAATGTCAATGCATTGTTATTGGTTCAAAGCCATATGAACCCAAATTTCAGATTCATGGATTATCCCAACCATAAAATAGGCTTTGGTACCAAAAACATTGTTACTAGCTCAAATCCATTTAAACCCAAGTTTGAATCATTGGTTAAGTGTTGACATACCGGTAGCATCTATGAGTGAATTTACGAACTAAGATCATAAATTCCTTGTATTCTTGAATCACATTGCTTCCATGGCCTATTTATGAAACCTCACATTCATAAATTTTAATGTTGTGATGGGTTTAATAGATGTGATGTAAATGGCAGCCAAGATGTTTCAAACACTAATTTATTCAACGTTGAAGAAATTTGTAAAATCTATTTTCCATTCCATAAATCTTGCAAGTCATGAAAGGAGGTGTATTGAAATTTCTTGTTTCTTTTATTATTTTATTGTATTGTTGTAATTTTGAATAATTTGCAGGGATCCATAACTGGTGAAGAGGATTGTAGTAGCCTTTGAACTAGAGGTCAAACCCACGAGACTTCAATTTGCCTAGCTGTAATTCCGTTAAACCATTAGTAGTAAAAGGTCCACTTCTATTGTGATGTCACCTTGGGTATCATAAATGACATTATATATTGGGGTTTATATGTTATTATTGACGAAGCCAACCAAATGAGTTTTTTTTGCTTAAATAAAAAATATCGAGGCCGCATAAAAATAATTTGGCACTTTACCAAGAGTAAATAACAATTAACCCCTTAATCCTTTTCATACTGATAAACCAGAGGTTATGTCATGATGTTGTCATTTGAGTGGGAGGATTTCTGTACTGATGGAAATAGAAGTTGTGATGACAACCCCTCCTTTGCATCCAATGCTTAAGAGAGCCATTCCAATAAAGGAGATCTGCTACCAAATGTTAATGGTTGTAAATACTAAGTGAAGCAACAATTTTTTTATTGAGGTTAGAAGAACAATGGTGATAGAGAGGGTGCCACAAAGAATCTTGATCTAATGTTGTTGTCTACCCCTACATTATTATAACGAGTCATTTACATTATGCTTATGAGTAAAACTCACTTCATAGTGAGTGCCCATAATGTCTTGTATTACAACCATTTTTATTTATATAGTATTAAATACACTAAATTGTAGATCATACCTAAATAGTTAGACAATTCTACCATTTTTTTACTAATTAGATTATCATGTTTTGTGAGATTTTATTTTGTTTGAATCATATGACCTCCATGATCAATGATTAATATGTACTTTTCCTAACTAAAAAAGGCAAGTGGACTTGCTAAGAACACAAACACATAATTATGTCGACCGAGAGGCATTCTACAATTGTAGAGGGGCATCATTTCTCATGGCGTGACCGTGTGCATAAAAACTAAAATAAAGCCAACATATTAAATAACTGAAATAAAATATGTATGGGGTAAAATATTTAAGTTAGTATATCGGGGTATAATTGTTTTAGATATATAATTAAAATAGTAGTGAAATAAAATATGTATGGGGTAAAATATTTAAGTTAGTTTTTACTTATATAGAATTTATGGTAAGATATTTTACATGTGTAGGTTAAATAATCTTTTAAGTTTTTACTTTCTATGACTGGGTGTAATTTTGATTCATATTATTAAAATAGTAGTGAAATTAAATTTGTATGGGGTAAAATATTTAAGATATGGTAAGATATTTTACATAGGGTAAGTAATAGTTTTATATGCATAATTAAAAGAGTAGTGAAATAAAATATGTATGGGCTAAAATATTTAAGTTAGTAGCTCTAAGTTATTTTTTTGCTGAAGATTCCTAGGGAGAAGGCCCTAGCCTCAAAAACGTTCCTATTACAGTCTATGATTGAACTACAAATCACTGGACTTAATAGGAAAAATTAATTGCACATTATCATGCTACAAAAACCAAAAAACCAGTCCTATACATCACCGAACTGTAAAGTCCTAGACTGTAAACAAAAAGTGTGAAAACCACTCCATACGGAAAGAGCCAAAATCAGAGGACCCTGAAATCAATCTTCCATGCCAGAGCCAGGAGGCTTTTCATCCAAGATCTCCTCCTCTGAGTCATTTGAAGACGAAGAACTAGCACAACAATCCGACATTTCAACTTTGGAGAGTCCCTAGTTTTCTGCCACCGCCACCAAGCCGCGAGAGAGAGCTTTCACTCCACGAGTCAAAGCATGTATATGAAATTGCAAACTAACCACCCTCGCTTCTAGGTCCTTTAGCTCCTTGTGGAGGAGAAACTGGCTGACCGAATTAGAAATAATGTTGGCCGCGTTCAACCCCTGCACCACATCAAACACATTCCTTTGACCCACAGATTATCCAGGGTCCGACATTAACCTCCTCAATTTATCGCAGACAACCACTTCTTCTTCGTCATCTTCTATGCTTTCGGCCACTGACCAAACCTGCTCCAGCCAACCCCTCATGGCCACATTTTTAATTCTCCCATTGATCCACTCCAAAAAGGAATCACCCAAATCAAGATCAGTTTGAGCTCGGCACCGCTTCCTCCTAGAGCCACCTGCAAAGTCACCACCGGATGCCATGAGAGAAGGAGGAGGAACAACCAAACGGGCTTCAACCCACCAGACACACCCTGAAGGAAAACGCACCAAACTGCAAAAGAAGTAGCCGAAAAAACTGACCCAAAGATTACCAATACTTAGCTTAAAAGCCAAACGCCGTCCCCAAGGTCAATGAATGCTTTGTACGTGCCACACTTCAAATCCAATACCAAATCCTTCCCTTAAAAAACCAACAATGCCAGGAGGGGGGAAAACAAGGGGTACGACCTTAGTGATTAATATTCCCCTCTACACGAAGCCAAACACGCATCATTAACCAAAAGAGCTTGAATACCATTAGGGAAAAATGACTCCCATGATTGATCCGTCACCCGACCCTTATTCCAAAGCATGACACCAATATTTGCTAAACCATCCACCACCTTATTGCCTTCTCGACCAATGTAAGAAAATTTCACCTCCTCAAAACCAGGCAAAAGCACCTGAATGTTATCACAAATGGATTGTAATTGCCATGCATGAGATGAATTTCCTTGCACTATCTTAATGATAGCTAGAGATTCGCCTTCAATCCAAATTCTAGACCATTTCCTACGCTTAGCTTCAGCCAGACCCCGCCACAAAGCCATGCCTTCTGCAAAATTATTGGAAGCTACACCACAATCAAATGCCATAGTTAGGACAAGCTGACAGTCATCTTTACGAAACACACATCTGCATCCAGCGACTCTAGGGTTGCCTTTAGAGGCACCGTCAAAATTGAATTTGATCCAACCCGCTGAAGGAGGACTCCATTGTGTCAACCTCTTATCCTTACTCCCCTTATCAGGAGCCTAGAAGCTCTTAGTTATATAGAATCTATGGCAAGATATATTTTTTTGATTGACCAAAAAATAGGCTCAAGGCCTCACTATTATATATATATATAATAAAAACTCTTGAGAACAGGGAGTATATAATAAATCCTGAGAACAGGGAGTATATAATAAATCCTGAGAACGGCGAGAGTTCTAGTTACAAAAAACCATCTATGATGGTATAGCCAACATGAATTACATTCGACAAAAAGAAAACTTATAAACTAAATATATTTGAGCTCTTCATCCAAAGAGTTGGTTACCATGATAGTGACAACATCAACATGTTAGGAAATATAATGTTTACATTAAAGTGGGATATTTACCGAAAAGTAAATAATAATTAGTTAGTTATATTATTGTTATATAAACAATGATATATTAGTTGGAGTTGTTTTAACAACTCGTATGATTTGAGTTGTGTATTGTTACGTGAGTAACAATCACAACTAAATAGGGATTGAGTGGTCATAGGAGCCTTAATAGGCTTTCCTGTTTATAGGATATGTGATTCTTATATATTTGTAAATCGGGGATGAATTAAATTGATTCAATATAGTGAGAGTTTTATTTATTATTCAATTGTGTCAAACTGATCCAAATTTATTATTTGGTATCAGAGCTGGTTAATCCTCTGATTGACTGATTTATTTCTCGCCATGGAAGAATAATATATATGCAAGGGAAGATGTATTTTACTTCTCCCCTGTTGATGAATATATATATTAATCTTGTGAAGAATTAAGATTTATTATTTGAGAAGATTAGCATGTTGATATTTGGTTACTAGGTCATCTCTGCATTTGGTATTTCTATTTGGTGCAGTACAACATTGCATTTTGGGAGAAGAAAACGTGTTGAGTTGAATAAACCATAAGATTTCTTTTTGAGCCCGACTCACCTAGTCTGATTCTCATCTTGATCCTCTGCGTTTAGTTACAGATCAAAATGAAGCAGTAGATTGGAAAAGGCGTCCTGAATTCATCATGCCAAGATAAACACAAATTATTCTACAAAGGTCAATCCACATTTAAGCATTGATCTTAGAGCCCATTGCTTTGCATCTTTATGCATTCTCGGTGACCACAGATCCCTCATTGCACAAGCAGCCAAGACGTCTTCAGTACTCGACCACAATTTTTGCTACACTGTTATTCTCCACACTGCTGTCGACATTAAGTTCGATGGACCGATCAATCTTGATGAAATAGGGTTAGCAAAAATTATTGATATCCTCATGTTAGAGTCTTGTTAGAAAAATTTAAATCTTATATTGGTTCATATATCAGTCTAGTCGTTGGTCATAGTTTTTTTTTGGATTGGTTATTGGTTTTAAGTCTATGACGGTTTAATTTTTCTTCCATTTTCCATTGACTTGATTCGCTCACTGTTTTGACACATGACTCACGGGTATGGATACAAGTTCAATTTTATAGAGTCATTTTTTGGATGAGACATTTTAGTTTTGTTTAGCTCAAAAGACTTCTAATTAAAGTAGTCGTGGTCATTGTCAATTTTTTTGGTTAACAAGTCTCTATAGCTGATACTAAATAAATATGATCAAGAGTTTCATTATTTAGTTCAAGTTCTCAAAAGTCAAAAAATTTAAAATGTTAATTACGTTATTTAGAGTCTTTGCATTTGAGTCACATATTCTTATGTCAATAAATTTTATATAGTCTTCTCTAAAATTGTCTTGTTGTTTTGTAAAAATTTTCACACAGGCAATGTGATAAATTTTCATTGTCAAAGTAAAAGAGTAATTATGATCAGGTCAAGTCAAGAGTCAAAAATTGTACAAATAATTTTTTTTTTGCCTTACGGACGCATTTTTGGTGTTACCTGACGTCCGGAAAACAAAGTGTTTCACATTGTGGGGGTGAGAGCAAATAATAATCTCAATGTGCAAACATATGTGCTTCATGATCACATTTGGCTGAGTTACCAGCCTATCATTGGAGGATGGAGGCATCAGAGGCTGGAGGACAACCATCGACCTCTCGTCAATCGCCAACGACGGGGCCGCTTCACTGATTTGGTGGCGCATGTGTGTTTTTTCTTTGGAGTGGTGTGCCTTATTTCAACGTGCAACGTGTTTGATTTCAACATTTCAATTTGGTGTTGGTTTTCAGTGTGAATTGAAAAATAAGAGCAAAAGTTCATTCTTGTTCACTGGTATGTGGCTATTCCTATTTCCCCTATGCAAAAACATAGTGAAGAGCAAATAACACAATGAAATTCAACATCATGAGTCTTGAAGAGGTTGAACAGTTATATGTGTTCCCGTTCATACCTAGGTTTTTGGTTAGCCTTTAGAAAACCATTGAAGGCTGCTCATATGTGTTTCTGCTTGAGTTCCCACACTGCTAGGTCAGATGTGTTCTCTAGAGTGTCGGGTTGATAAGCAGATGATTCCTGAGTGTGTTCCCATCCTCGTCGGTCAAATGTGTTCCTGACAGTGTATGGTTAATAAAAAGTTGAGGCGTTCCTTCTTCTACCTTCAGTTCAAGTGTTGTACCGAGATCATGAGCAAGCACGGGCGGCAGGCTGCAGAGGAAGTGTGAAAATTCTTTTACTACCATGTAAACATTAAGGGGGGGAATGTTAGGAAATATAATGTTTACATTATAGTGGGATATTTACCGAAAGGTAAATAATAATTAGTTAGTTATATTATTGTTATATAAACAATATCATACTAGGTGGAGTTGTTTTAACAACTCGTATGATTTGAGTTGTGCATTGTTATGTGGGTAAAAATCACAACTAAATAGGGGTTGAGTGGTTATAGGAGCCTTAATAGGCTTCCCTGTTTATAAGATATGTGATTCCTATATATTTGTAAATCCAGGATGAATTAAATTGATTCAATATAATGAGAGTTTTATTTATTAGTCAATTGTGTTAAACAGATCCAAATTTATTACAACATTCCTAGCTTCATCCTCGATCATTAGTGATGCCAAGGAATTGGCCAGGTTGGACGCCTCAAACTTCTTAGTAGGAATTTGTAAGGCTAAGAAAATTGCATCAATCTTTTTACCTTGTTGCATGCTTTCCACGACCAAGTCCTTAGTAAGCTGCCACATTTGGTCCAATTTCAGGCCCACATCAAACCCCCATTGCTCCAAATCTTCATGGATTGCGTATGCATTGCTGGTGCCAAGCAAAACATTTTGTACCCTGATTATCTGAGCTACTTTTAGAATATCCAAATGAGGGTTGGATTGACCCAGGTCATTCATGACTTTTACAGCCTCTTCCACCACAGTCGTATCTCCCAACCTTGTAGAGAGTTGCGCCCTTACCAAGTTGGTGGCCATCCACGTTAGGAGCTTAGGGTTTTTAACACCGTCAAAGAGCACCTGTTGCCAGTAGTTCAAAGCCTCCTTAGTAATAACCCTGGTTCCCCTATCGATCAAATGACCAACGTTCAACAATTTCCTGAGCTTTAAATCATTTACTAGACCGAGGAATAAATAATGCACATCTTCAATATTGAAACTATGCACCAAATTATCTTGCATTTCCTTGACAATGTTGATGGCAGTACCCTTTCCTTTGTTCGCTCTCGTCCTCTTCTCCTTTCCACCATTGTAATCCCCCTTCTCCATGAAAATTGAATGCCATCCATATCGAGATATTTACAGAAACAACAGTTAAATAATCCTCCTTAACACCTGCCCGGATCAGTCCACACACGTCCCATGGATACTCTAATAAAGGCATGTGATTTATAATAATTGTGCATTGTCTTCATTAGTAGGATGTGGTGGCCACCTCATCGGCCACACGTGCAGATGAGATCAGCCCATCAGTTTTAAATATCATGCATACTTTTTCCATAATTTCTACCGTGTCCATCATTTTTAGGGGTCTGCTAACATTTAGTTCCACCCCCAAATTAGCTAATCGATCTGCAACTTTGTTAGCCTCCCTAGGAATGTGTGAAATGTGATTTTACCCTTAAGGAGTTTTGAGCATTGTTTGACAATGTGATGAAGATTCCAGTGATTGGCCCGACTACATTTGACTGCATTTATGATTATTAAAGAATCCCCCTCAACTAGGAGATTATCCCATTGTTTGTCTTTAGCTATTTGAAGGCCTCTCCACAGAGCTTTGGCGTCAGCAAAGTTGTTGGTGCAAATGACCTAAGCTTCATAAAAACCAAGAATGGGTAAACCATTGGAGTCTCTAAAAATACTAGCCGCTCCTACATTCCCTGAATTATCCCTAGAGGCGCCATCGAAGTTAAACTTGATGAAGTTTCTAGGGGGGCACTTCCATTTTGCTTGCATTTTTCCTTTTTTTTGAGCTCCAACCCCCTTATTAGGGAGAATCTATGGTAAGATATTTTACATGTATTAAATATTTTTTTAAGCTTGATAAAATATTTAAGTTAGTTTTTACTTATATATAGTCTATGCTAAGATATTATTATATTTTATATGTAGCCCAAGTGAATAAATATTTTATATTTATATTTAAAATTTAAAATATATTTACTTCATAACAAACATTAAAAATAACAAACAAATATTACATAAAAATAAATTACAAACGACATATTAAAAAACATATAGTGATATACCTTCATATTGAAATAGAAAATTGGAGTCCTACCTTATGCCGTTTATTTTGAATTTTATGGTAATACAAGAATTATTGAACCAATTCTAGCAAGACCCGTTTATCGGTAGGACATCTTGGTAATTGCTAGGGGCACCTAGAAAGTATGGAATCTTGATGTATGTGAAATTCGGGAATTGAAGATAGATGGCTCCCCATTCCCTTACCTCTTTAAAAGCTTCATCATAAATTATTTGATTATACATTTTTTTATCAAAATGACAAAGGAAAACAAAAAAGGCATCATTGACCCTACGGAAATGTTTGTTTCCTTCTTCCATTGTAATTTGAGGATAAAATCAATAAATTTGTGACACACTTCTAACACCTTTTGTATTCAAACCATTAAATTCTCTCATGGCAGCTGCAGCATAAACGAGAAAGGAAGTCATGAGGAAGTTTTTATAAGTCAAGACATTGATCAACTGAAAAAAAATCGAACTGCTAATATGTTCCCCCCATCATATGAACTCCTTATTCTTCTTGATAGTAGCAATATAAAGGAACATCCATTCCTAAAATTCCCTCCCTGAAGTGAGACCTGAATCTCTACTCAACAATACAATAATATCATTTCCTTCCCAGATGAAGTCTGAGCGAAACAATGCTTTAGGAAGCTTGATGACATTCTTGGCCAAGTAACTCTTCATCGTGACCTTTGTACATAGTTCAGTTTCTTTATCCCAATGTTCAATTGCGGATTCTAGTGAAATTGTTGCATATCCTTCAACATCTGGAATTTTAAATATCTTCAAAGAAATTGGTGTCCAGCCTAATCACGACCTTTTTGTCGTTGTCTTTTACCGATGCAAAATCCTTATCAAAGGGGGTTGTTACAGCCACGACAAACTCAGGGCAATGCATGGATGAAGGAAAACCTGAAGCGAGAGCAAGCCCACTATCGAATATAGCCTTCATCCAAGGTTTCTTATTCAGGGCCTTTAATCTTTCCCATAATTTTGGCATATCCATTTATCTAAGATCAGTATCTCCAATATTCCCCAAATCCAAAGATAGGCGCAAGTGAGGAGCAACTCCTAAGAATGTGTACCTCATTTTTCCCTTTCCCTTTGATGAGGAAGTTGAGATGAATTCGGAATTTGAAATCTGATTTATCTTTGAAAACTTTATAAGAGACCTTAAAGGTTCTAAAATACCGAAGTTTGAAAATAGCAACTTTGAAAAGGCTTCAACTCCGAAGTACAAACCTCTGAAAGTCTGAAAAATTTACAGTTCCAAAACCCTGAAAAGTGAACCTCTGAAAACCCTGACCTTCAAAACTTCAACCTCTGAAACTCCAAAGACCTTGCAGTTATGACCCTCCAAGTTCTGAAACTCTAAAAATTGAACTTTTAAAACTCTGAAAAATGAAACTCCGAAACTCTGAAAGCATTGCTAACTCCGAAATCATAAAAGGCACAGTTTCGAGAGAGCAAAAGTTAAATATTCTGGAGATTTGAAAGGAACTTGATGCACAATCCTTGGATTTGATGAGACTAGATGCCTGCATGAATTGAAGCTTGCAGTGTTGTAAAATGAATCAGATAACAAGGTTAAAGACGAACAATAGATGATATGAGATTTCATGCCAAATAAGAAAAGAAAAGAACAAATAACAAACAAACAAAATCCTTAATTAATCATAAACTAAAAAGAAGAAATAACCTAAAATTTTACCTTGAAAGAGATGCCTTGAAATTACAAAATGGTGCAGTAAAATCAGGATGTCAGAGTAAAAGCCAAGTGAAAATGATAGGTAAAATTTTGAGTTTATATAGGGAACCCTGGAATTAATGCTCAGAAGCTGACACGTGTGGGGGTAGTTAGAAATTAAATGTTTTGTGGAAGCTCTGAAATCACAACCCTTTAAACTCAAAAATAATGAAGCGACCATTACAATGTGAAACCCGAAGTCCGAAACTCCGAAAGACCGAAGTTCCAAAATTTTGGAAATTCAGAGTTTCGGACTTCGGAACTTTGGGAACGAAAAATGTAACATGAGACTCCGAAACCCAAAAGTCTAAAGATTTGAAATTTTGGAACTTCAGAGTTTCGGAGTTCAGAGACCATGAGAGAAAAATAATGAAAATGCCAAGGAGAACTTTGACACCCGAAAGCCCGAAGTTCTGAAATTTTGGAACTTTGGAGTTTTGGAGTTTAGAACTCTAAAAAAATCGTTTTGTAATCGACAGAAAACTCCGAAATAAGAAGATCTCGATGTTTAGAAAACTTTAAAATTTTGAAAACACCTTCAGGCAAGAAAAATCTATTGAAGGTTCAAAGAATTTGACAATAAAATAAAATAAAACACCTTCCTATAGAGGTAATTTTTAAAGGTTAACAGGGTGCATACATCATGAGGAAGGGGTCTAATTTTGAGATGTGTTTTCATAACATCCCAAGTTTGCATGTTTTAACACACCTAACACTTCAAGTTGTAAATTTCAAGCAATAAAACATTATGTATTGATAGGGGGTACACTTTCTTATCCTTATTTTATCCTTGCACTAAGGGACAAGGTACAAGGGACAACTTAGGATGAAAAGTGTGGTCAAGCATGTTTTCTTTATTGATGTCAACCCGCCAACTTGAAATTAGAATACTGAAAGTGCTTTTTCTGCCTAAGAACATAAAATGCAGTTTAGGGGCCAAACCTTATTTGATTTTTACTCCAAATAACCTGATGAGACCATTCCATTAATTCCCAAGGTCCAATTATCACTGTAATTTTAATTTTAGGCCCAATCACCGTTTTGGCATGGAGGAGTACTAACAATGGCCTAGACTACCACAAAGAATGGTGACTTTAAGGATAAAAATTAATGCATCCATCATGCAGTGGACTACAAAAAAAATATTCCAATTAATACTTCAAGAGCTCCTAACTCTTCATGTAACTCCTAAAATCTTCAGGACAGATTCAGTTTCTCTGTTGACGCCTTCATTCCCTGTGCCTGCAGTGACCTAATTTTTCTCTAGTTGTTCCTGGCGTCACTTGCCTCCATACAATTTCCCTAAACTACCATGGACCATTTGATTTCTTTCCTACACAACTTATAGATGGGTTGAGCCTTTCCAGTCAGCTTTCGAAGGATTACTCATGTTGTACTCATGTTGTTGTACTCATTTTGTGCTTCAGAGAGAACTATTCCACCTCAAATCTTAGTTTCACTGTGAAATCAACTTGGATCCATTCCCCTGCACATGAAACACACTTGAAAACCATGTTAGCATGTTCCTCTCATCCAAAATGAGGATAACATATACTTTGAGGGACTGTGTGGGTTGTTATGCTAGCTAGAGGAAGGGTTCGTAATGACAGGGAGAGGGGTTTTCAAATGGTGGGCTTGGTTGTTATGGCCAAATTTTTCAATTTTGCATGCTAAGCATAAACCATCACTTGCAAGAAAATAGACAAATAAAGGATACTAATAATGTCTTGGAAAGAATGATAACAACGGTTTGCAATATTTGAAGATACAATTAAGAAGATATTATACCTGCATCACTTTAGGTAAATAGAATAAATTACAAAAGGAGTACAAGGCATACCCCATTTCAATTAGGCTATGAAATAGAAGCAATAATGTTGATGGAATATATTGTATTGATCCTATATATTGTGATAATCACATAGTGAGGATATAAATATTCTATAGAAAAAAAAACTCCCGCATTGGACAAAAATGGAAGAAAAGAGGGTAATTTCGAAATGGACTCAGGAGACATATAAAAATATTCAAAAATCATAACATGACTAAAATGTTCACACTAAGGAATTTCAAATGGAACACATGGTACTAGTTTATGAAAGAAGATTTAAAACGCAACCAAGAAAATTACACATCAAGTGGAAATAGTCCTTATAACACTCATCACATCAAAAAATAGGGCCAAATTGTATAACAAGATCTACAGGGGAATGTGTTACCTAACAGAATCAATGGATATAGACTAAAATCTTACAATGGGTAATGCACAATGACAATAAAGTGACAATAATTTCCTTCAACACACAAGTTAGAGTAGGAGTTTTAAAAATTTATGCAAAGTGTGGTAGATTAAAGTTTGTGTATTTCATCAATTTGTGTTCTAGTGTGTTTAGAGTGACTAAGATTCAAAATTTCACCTTACAAATGATCAAAAATAAAAAATGTGGGAATAAAAAAGGCTCGTATAATAAATAAGTTTTGGAAAACTACATAGTAAACAAAAAAGTAGAATGGGAATAAAATTAAACTTGAAAACTTGAAAGAATGAAAATTTACTAGCTCATTGATCTGTACAACTGACGCATCAAGTTAGCAACATTTCACAACAAGTGAACTAAAGAGGCAAGTTAGTGCAACATTAATCCAAATATCAAACAAATAAAAGTCATTAAGATGGTTTATCTAAGGATTAATGGTTCAAAAATGGCTAAATCGCATCCTACAAGAATAAACAAGACTCAGAATGGAGAAAGAGTTAAACGCATTGTACTAATTAGAAATTGGGAAGAAAAAACCAAGAAATTTCAAAAAGTTTGAAAGTTATAGAAGTTAGAAAGTTATATAAGTTTGAAAGCCATAGAACTAATCTGCGAAGGAAAACATGAAAATAAAAATGGTAGATCCATTCATCTAACTCAGCTGACCGAAGTTTCAAGGCATGATGGAGGAGCAAGGCATCACATTCCTTCCTTTGAGTGGCTTAGAGAATTAATACATGGTGATTTCTATAATGTCAATATAAACAAAGAGGAGTGATCCAACACACCTCAACCTACTAGCAAGAGAAAAATAAGCTTGCGGCGTAGAGAGGCCCGCAGTCCAAATGAGGCCGCATAAGAGAACATAGTAGAAATGATCCAGTGCGAGTAACGGTTACTGATAAGATTGTGAGATTGTAGCGTTTTATTTAATAACACTAATAGCCAGGCACACTAGAATTTCACTCGAACTAGTGTCTAAGCGCTCACCTAAAGTGCGCGCAATGAACCAGATCCCTCTTTATTTTATTATGCAAGATGTGGATTGATCAATACACCATCGCGTAACATAAAATAAAATATAAAGTAAATGAAACATTACACAGATAAGAACAACAAGATCTTTTATCATTCATTCATGAATAACTAATAACAAAATCAAAATGCCAATTATATCTCTTCCAATGAACCTAACCCTGACAAGCCATACAATGTTACCCATTACAAAATATATAAGAAGTATATTAACACAACATTGTCTTACATATTTAGTATCGATGTGTGCACATTATACAGACTGACTCACTACCCGTGCAATTCTCTCTAATATAAAGCACAACCCCTCTACATGCATTATCAAGGCCATCCTTTACACTGGGTGTGACACACATATTTATACGCGGTTGTAATTTGTCCTTTGCCACTTACATGATTTAACTCTAATAATAGATATCCTAACTAGAGATCGCATGCCTTTTTAACTTCTGCTTTAATCTCCAGCTCGTGCTATAAATAGCTAGACCTCATCCATTTCCATGCCCTATAATTAAATGTCTGTGTTTTGTCCATTTTCATGTGATTTGTAAACTTGTATGTACTTTATCCGCCTATCAGTCATCATAGTCCTGCAACACAACGAGGTAAGTATTTTTCGGGTTAGAACCCTAATCACTACTATTCATTTATTGTATTTCATTTAAATGTTAAATAAAATCTGCTAGCACTTACCTTACATTTCACATCAATTATTCTATTACTGTTACTAGTTAGATTAAATCTAAAATCTTTATTTTAGTTAATCATTTTGGTGAACCCGTCTTTTAGAATACCTTGTCCTAAGATCTGCTACATGGCTAAGAATAGTTCATATTCGTAGCCCATTATGTCTCGTGTTAGTATCAATCCTATTTACAATGAGGTTGTCATTGCAGAGCTCAAAGCCCTTTATGGTTCTCCCATTACTACACCTGATTATGTCAAACAATAAATTCAAGATGGATTGCAACATGTGACTACCAGCTTTAAAGATTCTCCCTTAGGCATTATTATTGTTGATGATCTAATAGCCTTTACTCATTATACACCATGTTATACGGTTACTTGTTACCCACCTTCTGATCTTTCACACGAAACATTAGATGATTCTCTTATTGATTACTTATTTGGTATTAACGCTCAGTCACCTGTGCATGCTAGTTATACTTCTACTCCAACCATTGATATAGTTCCTTCTCATGTTTCTTCTGACATCGTTGCTCATGATACATCCTCTCCTATTTTGCATACCCCTTCATATTATGTAGATGATCTTATCAAGTGTGTGCTTAGTGAAATTCTCATTTTTTAATCTCTATAAGATAATGGTGAGGCACTTGATAGTCATGACTCTCCTTCTTTCCATACAGCCGAGTGTGCCTCACCTCCTCAATTGATATCTTCTCCAGAGGTTGCATCTAGCACTATACATGAATCACCACCATCTATCACTTATTTCTCTCCTGTTGTTTCATCTCTGCTTGATACATCACCTACGTCTCCTAGTCAATCTTCTTTTACAGATGTATCTCCATCGGTCATCCCATCTATTAAGGATGTTTCTGATGTTATTCCTACTATTGATATGGATGTTCCATCTATATCTCCTACTATAGCTTCTTCGGCACCCACTACAAGTGTGCCCTTAGCATCAGAAATTTCTCCATCACCTTTGGAGATCCCTATGATCACTCATAATGGCTAGGTACAACCACTCAACACTTTATTGCCATCTTCCACCATTCCTTAACAGGATATTCTCTCTCTCATGCATGTCGTAGGACAATTGCAATCTCAGGTTCAATCCCTCACTTTAGAAACCAAGGCCTATTATGCTTCCATATACAACAATTCATTGCATGGAAATTCGGTCCCTAAGAATATTCATAATTCGGAATTTCCTTATGATATCACCATGCCTACTTTCACATGTTTTGATGGCATGGGTGACCCCCATACTCATCTTTTATATTATCGTAGCACTATGGCCTCTTACTCTAATGATAGATTATTACTCAAGGCCTTTCGCTATAGTGTTACAGATGAGGCACTACAATGGTACACTCACCTCCCCTTTGGAATCAACAGTACTTTCCATGACATGGAGGACGTTGTCCTCCGTAAGTTTATAATCAATAATGGCCCTAAAGTCACTTACGACCGATTACCAACTCTACATCAAGGCTCCATTGATCCTATCAAGTATTATATTTTACGCTTCAATGCTTGTATACACCAACTAGTATTTCAACCTATAGATCTCGAGAAACTTTTTATTTTCAGTCATGGTCTTTTTCCTCCACTCAAGAAATGACTACAATATGATACATGTGATTCATTTATCCTCCTATGCTATAAGGTCATTGACTTAGAGAAAGATTTTCTATCTACACACATTGCAAATCCTCGACACATTGTAATGGGCATTGCCTCCTCTAGTTCTACATCATTACCTTTGGTTGAGAATCCTACACAATCTCCACCTTTTCCTTAAAATCAAAGTAAACAGGCTCAACCTACTTCATCATAAAAGCATATTCCTCCGGCTCTGTGACAAGCTACCCCTACCACCCCTCCACCTAGGTCGCGGGAGCCTTTGCACTTTTCTCATCACACTCGACCACATGATGTGTTGTGAGTATTACACAATGAGTTGTTAATTCACCTACCTTCAAATCAACATCATCCGCAACACCAATTACAACATCAGCGTGACCTACATTATTACAACTACCATCACATCAATGGCCATATAGACAATGAGTGTCTTTCCCTTCAGGATAGATTACACCAACTAGAGGATCCTACAGCTGGAAGAACAAAATCAAGTTCTTTCTAGCTTCATCAAGTCATTATTGACTAAAGATAAGGTTTTGGATCCTGCTCCACTGGCCGCCCTTCCACCCCCTATGATTCTTAGTCAAGATGAATTTCAGAGTATCAAAGATATACACAGATATTCCACTTATGGAAGGGCTATGGAAGCCATGGTCGATGACATGATCATTGTAGGCTTGAAAATTATTGCAGAGGCCTTCAAACTCAATGAGAAGGTGGCCAACTTGCAACAAAAACTCTCCTCCTCTATTGGAACTATGGACAAAGAACTGAAGCTTTGGAGTAGTCGCATCATAGATCTTTGCCTAATGGAACAGGCTGATGAAAAGATATTGATGGCCAATACAGTTTTTGATGATGTCAAGGATAACTTGTCAAGGTCATGGGTTTTCAGTGTTGAATGGAAAATAAAAGTTCTGGAAGAATCCTTGGGAGGAATGAGAAACAATTGGCAGAAGGGAGAATATTTCAAGACTTGTGTTGTATCTGCCTTCAAGGATATTCACTGTCATCTTCATGATGAAACTTTAGGTGTTCCTTTCTCTCTTCAAGAGATTAAAACTCAGTTTAGGGCATTTTTTAAAGAAAACCTGTTCAAGGAGGAATTAATTACCAAAGAGAAGATAAAGGAGATTTGCTTTCTTCAATCTGCTATTGAAGAGGCTAATAAAGAATACCTTGAACATACCGAGTTTGATAAGGACATGGAGAAATGTCTATGCACTTGGTCTCAAGCCACTGCCAACACATCAGTCCCACGAGGTAGAGAGATAGCTGAAGCATTGAAAAGATTCAAACAATGGATTCTCAAGTCAGTGGGCCCTCCTCAGTAATAAGCGGATGTTTTCTCTTCTAGCTTCTCCTCTCCTCCTTCTTTTTCTGAAATTGAGCTCATGGTAAACTAATTAAGGATCTTGTGTCAAGCACTTCCTTAATTAACATTTTAGTTAAAAGAAACGGTTACCAAGTGTAACCAATTTGGAAGCTATATAATGAGCTCTCTACGCCATTTTCAAGGGCTGGAACTCTGTTTATTTTGAAAGTGTAAAGGAGTAAAAAAGATATCAATACAAGAAGATCTCTCTTACTGTTTCCATCTGCTCTTGTTATTTCATTGCTATATGTTAAAATTCATTGAATCATTAGTTTGTTTTACTTCAAGAAGCTTTGTATTCTTGTGGATGTCATCTCTGGAACTTTGGGTCTATGAAATAACATCTTATGGTTTTTAATGCAAATGATTTTGTTCTATATGATTCCATTCTGGCGTTCGTAAGAAATTATTTTATTATCTATATTTCTTGAGAGTGCTTTTCTGCATCATCCCATTCCTTAATTCTTCTATCCTTTTGTATTGATGATCTATTATATGAAACACTTTCATGATATCAGATTTCCTCATTAAAATTACATGTTGAGCATTTGTAAATAGGTTTTTGACTTTAATAAGGGAACCTCTCCCATTAAAGAGGAGGGACTTTCTGTCCCTTGACTGTTGCTTTTAATAAAGTCCTTATTTGACCACCAACAGTTTTTGGCGACTCTACTGGGGAATTCATTTTTAATGGATTGCCAGTATATGAACATTTTCTTGATCATTCTTTGATCTGGCGACTCTACGATTTACTCATGGCAGGAGAGCCCTTGGTATTGAAGATTCTCAGTTTCAGCTCTTGGAGCAGTAAGGTTTCCCTCTTCCTTCAACAGGGAGAAATAGAAGAGCTCGTTCCACAATCACACCCCCTGTTGAAGATAGAACTCTTGGAAGTAGTATTCCTCAAGAGAAACTAAACCCTAATCTTCATGCTTTAATTCTTACTGGTGTTTCAGTTCCCCTTCAAGCAGTATTTCCAAGGATGGCAGTTCCATTACCTTGGGGCCATAGTGTTAGGCCTCTTGCCCTTCCTCAGCCTTTGCATGAGTTACCCAGGGGTAACAGAAAGAACTTCCCCAAGTTCAGAGGTGATGGCAAGGTGTTCCCTGATGAACATATTGTAGCCTTCATAGTTGCATGTGGATTCCTCGGAGTTGAACACAAAGATGTCTCAGTGAGAATTTTTGTAGAAACTTTGCAAGATAATGCAGCAGATTGGTTCTATCATCTTCCTGCTAGGTCCATTACGAGTTGGACCACGATGAGGACAAGATTTGAGAACCGTTTCAAACCTACAGAGGATGTGCATGCTTTGCTGGCCCAGATTTCTCAAATAAAGAAAGAACCTAGCCACAACTTGGGAATTTGTGGCTAGGTTCAACAAGTTGATTAACAAGATCCCACTAGATACTCAGCCTGTAGATCAAATTCAAAAATGTTTCCTCCTGAATGCTCAATTGCCTGAAGTTAGCTATGCATTGAGAAGAGCCAACCTTGCAACATTGGCTGAGGATCAGAGATTAGCTGTTAGTGTTGAAGATGACATGATCATGTTTGGTAAGTTGAAAAGAGATCCTTTCAAATCTAGAGCTTCTTCTTCTTCTTCTACTCCTAGAGCTAATACAGATCCATTAGTGCAAAAGCTTGCTAATGACCTCATTTCCATCAAGAAACAATTGGCTCGGCACGCTCCTTATGAAGATGTTCCAAGGAGGAATTTTTAGCCTAGAAATCATTTGTTGTCCTCTCAGACCAGGTTGGCAATTGAGGGGCCACCCATCAAGGTCGATGTTAATGCAACTTGTGTGGTTGAAGAGCCTGAAGATGAAGGGATTAACGAAGATTGTGAAGAACTTGAAGAAGAGGCTAATGAAGAACTAGAGGAACTTGAGGGATCTTGATTCAATTTCTTCACCACTGAAGGTGTTGATGAAGAGGATGATTATGATGAAGTAGTAGTAGATATGAATAGTGAATCATATGTTGTCATGACTCAGGAACAGACAAATAAGGAGAAAGTGATGCAGCCAACTAAGAGGTCTAAAGAACATCCCACGACTATCCCCGTTGTTGCAAAAAGAGGATCTCCTTTTCCTACTACATCCACACATAAGGTGAGTTCTGCTAATTCTTCTTTTCCTAATTCTACTACTAAAGCTTCTTCTTCTCCAGCTCCTAAACCTGATAAGCCTAAGATTCCTAGTAATGATAGCCCATCCACCTTTGGATCTTTCGATATTATTGATCACCTTAAGAAAACAAAGGTTCAAATTTCAGAGGTTGAGTATTATCAAACCCACCCTAAAGCCTTTGCCAAAATGGTCCACTTTTTCAATTCTCATTCGAAAACTACCTCTAAAGGCCTTTTACCTACTCCATCCTCTGCACCCCAACCCAACCTTGTAGCCGCAGTCGCCTCACCTAATGAGAAAATCAAACTGTTTTCTGTGACTCTTCTTATAGCAGGCCATAAACTTAGCAACTACGTCATAGATTCAGGAGCCTCAGATAATGTAATGCCTACCAAAGTGGCTCATGCTTTGGGTCTTACTCTCACACGCACTTATGGGTCCTACTATTCTATGGAGAGTAAGGAGGTGTTGTTGGTTGGAAGGATTAAAGATGAACAAGTAGCTTTTTCTACTTTACCATAGAAGAAGGTTTTTGATACTATTCTAGTAGCTGATATCCCTCCTTCATATGGTATGTTGTTAAGTAGGAATTTTTGTAAGGATGTGGGAGGAGAGATTCAAATGGATTGGTCACATGCCCTTATACCAGTCAATGGAAAGATGAAGAAGTTATTGCCTAAGAAACAATCTGAGTATATTGTGCAAAAAATGGATGATCCCAAAGCACAAATACTCTATGAGGATATTGGACATGGTAACTATATTATTATGTCTCTGGAGGAAACTAAACTTCCCAAAGAAGTACTTCACAATCCTAATGGTGTTTGGAATCTAGAATTTGATGGAAGCTGCTCCTCAGCCGGTTCTGGAGCAGGTGTGGTATTGATATCTCCTGAGGGAAAAGTTCATCCTTTCTCATTCAAGCTACAGTTTGAAAATACCAATAATATGACAGAGTACGAAGCCCTCATCCTTGGACTTAATGTGGCAAAAGAAAAAGGTGTGAAGAATCTTCTGGCTCATGGAGATGCAGAGCTAGTTGTTAATCAAGTCAAAGACCTTTTCCAAGTAAAGAATAGAAGGTTGAAGCATTACAGGAATCAAGTTTGGGATTCTATTGAATTTCTTGACACCTTCTCCATTGAAGTTGCACCGAGAGAAAAGAAAACCAGGGCTGATTCACTAGCTGTCTCAGGATCATTGCTGATACCTCACCCTGATTTCTCTCAGGACAAATTCACCATTGAAATGATCCATAGGCCAAGTGTGCCTGATAATGCAAGTAACTGGAAAATTTTCAATGATGATCAACATTTGCTTTCTTTCTTTTAGCTCAGGGATAACTTTGAACAATTGTACTTCGAAGGAAGTAACAATTTGCCTCGTGAGAATGTATTTTCCCATGATGAGGGTGTCAAAGAGGAGACATATCAAGATGGGTGCATCAAACTCAAAGGTAACAAGATTCCTAAAGGGCTGGTGAGTTTGGAGGAATTGTTTGATAAACATGACAGGTATGTTAAGTCTAAAGCTTGTATAGGAGTGCAGAAATTTGATGAGCATGTAAATATTAACATTGGTAGCTCTGCTGACCCCAAAATGGTGAACGTTGAAACATGTTATACACAAGAAGAAAAGAAGAAAGTGGTGAACCTCTTAAAAAATTATAGGTATGTTATTGCATATTCATATGAGGATCTAAAAGCTTTCTAACCAAAGGAAATGTAACATTTCATTCCTCTCAAACCTAGGATTAAACCTTTCAAGCAAAGGCAATACAATCCAAAGATTGTTGACACCATTTTTCAGGAAATACAAAAATTATTGAAAGCTAAAATTATCTTCCCCATCCACCACTCGACATGGATTGCCAACATTGTGCCTGTCAGGAAGGAAAATGGTGAGATTCACATATGTGTTGACTTCAGGAATCTGAATCAGGCCTCTTTAAATGACAACTATCCTCTACCCATGATGGATCAAGTTCTACAGGCCATTACTGGGTCTAAAATATTGTCCATGCTTGATGGCTTCTCAGGGTATAATTAAGTGGAAGTTAATACCACAGATCAGCACAAGATGACCTTCACCACCCCCGGGGTACATTTGCCTACAAGAGGATGCCTTTTGGACTCATTAATGCCGGTGCCACTTTTCAAAGGGCTATGGACTTGGCTTTTGGAAGTTTGAAAGGAAAATGTATTGTTGTGTACCTAGATGACCTGACTGTGTTTTCTAAAACTAGAGCAAATCATTTTCAGCATCTGGAAACAATTCTCTTGAAATTCAGAGAATACAGGGTTTCTTTGAATCCCAAGAAATCTATTTTTTGTGTCACAGAGGGAAAATTTTTGGGGCATGTTGTCTCTAAAGATGGAATCAAAATTGATCCTAAACAGGTTCAAGCTATTCAACAAATTCCTCTTCCCACAAGTAAGAAGGGAATGCATTCTTTCTTCGGTAATATCAACTTCCTAAGAAGATTCATTCCTGATTTTGCAGAGCTAAATTTGAATATCTCTCAAATGATGAAAGTAAAACAAACGTTTGGCCGATCCTCTGAAGGGAAAGAAGCTTTTGAAGGTATAAAAAAAGCTATTGCCAGGACTCCTATCTTAGCATGTCTAGATTTTAATAAAGATTTTATTATTTGTTGCTATGCCACAGAAAGCACCCTGGCTGTTGTATTAAACCAGAAAGATTCTGATGATCATGAGCTCCCAATTGCATTCATGAGCTACATTCTAAAAAATCATGAGTTGAAATACACCATGATGGAGAAGCATGCTTTCACAGTGGTTAAATTTGTCAAGCAATTTCGATTTTATATTCTTAACTCTCACTCTGTGGTGCTTGTTCCTGATACAACCATCAAGTATATTCTTACACAACAAGAATTTGGAACTAAGAGAGGAAACTGGGTGGCAAAGGTTCAAGAATATGATATTGACATCAGACCAACCAAACTAGTTTGGGGTAAAGGCTTGTGTGAACTCATTGCTGAAGGAGCTGGTCATGAATTACCTGAGGAGGTTGATGTTCCTATTGTTCTATTTCTCAGCTCGACAGATGAATGGTATGTTGATATCGCTCATTTTCTCACCTATGGGGAGTGTCCCTCTAACTTGACTACCCAAGCTAAGATCAGCCCAATACATCTTGTGGGAGAATGCTTTGTTCAAACGTGGGATGGATGGAAGATTTCTGAAATGCGTTGACAAAGAACAACAGAAGAATCTTTTCTTAGCTTTCCATGATCAAGCATGTGGAGGGCATT
This sequence comes from Taxus chinensis, assembly GCA_019776745.2. Taxonomy (NCBI): domain Eukaryota; kingdom Viridiplantae; phylum Streptophyta; class Pinopsida; order Cupressales; family Taxaceae; genus Taxus; species Taxus chinensis. Next base: position 47,404,203 of record CM034153.1, read on the forward strand.
ACTCGTCTGCTATTATTGCCCACAAGATTCTTCGTGCTGGATACTATTGGCCTACCTTGTTTAAAGATGCATCAAAATGGGTTGATAAATGTGAAGTTTGTCAGACTCTTGTCGGAAGATCCAAATTGGCTGCCTTGTTGCTTAAACCAGTTGTGATTGAAGAGCCCTTTCAACAGTGGGGTTTAGATTTCATTGGAACACTTAACCCATCTTCAAGTGCAGGACATACTCATGTGTTGACTACCACAGATTACTTCACTCGGTGGGTAGAGGCCATTCCAGTAAAGAGTACTACTTCTGAAGTAGTATGTAATTTTATCAAAGAAAACATCTTGGTAAGGTTTGGAGTGCCAAGAAAGATTGTGACTGATAATGCTTCAAATTTTTATTCTGCTGAGATGATGGATTTTTGTTATGGGTATGGCATTTCCATTGCTCACTCTTCAGATTATTATCCTCAAGGGTATAGACAGGCACAATCAACAAACAAGAATCTGGTGGCTATAGAATCTCAGAGGAACTAGCACAAGAAACTCTATGATGCTTTTTGGGCATATAGGATCACACCTAAAAGAGTTATTGGGATGTCCCCTTTTCAAGTGGTGTATGGTGTGGAAGCTCAATTACCAGTAACAGTGGAGCTACCAGCTTTGTACTTAATGAAGGCCATTGAAGACACTAACTTCAATGATTCTTTAGATAAAAGGATCATGTATCTTCATAAGTTGAATGAAGACAGGCTTCCGGTTGTTGATAGGATATCTGCCCATCAGAAGAAGGTGAAATCTCTGCTTGACGAGAAGGCCAGAGCTAGAGATTTCAAAGTTGGAGACATTGTTTTGTTGTGGGATAAAAGACATGAGCCTCGAGGAAGCCATGGCAAGTTTGATTCTCTTTAGCTTGGTCCTTTCAAAATCAGGAATTTTGCTAGTGAGAACTCTTTCTATCTTGATTACATGGATGGATCCTCTCTCCCACTTCCTTATTGTGGGTAGTACCTGAAATTGTTCAAGTCCTAGGTGAATAGGAAGTCTCTTTGTATATTATGTATAGGGTGTGTTGGCATTTCCCTTGCCTTTGGTGTGTTTATTTTCCCTTTTTGTGTGTTGTCTTTTGTATTGGTTTGCTTTAGGACTCTGTGCCCCAATGGATAAGGCACTGGTCTTCTTCACCTAGGTCTTCTAGAGTTCTTGCCTTGTCTCGTTCTTCTGATCTAGCCAAGTCATTCCCATAAAGAGCCAGCTTTTGTCCTCTCATAATTTCCCCTCTTTTGAAAGTCAAATAATTGAAAATTTGGAGGTGACACCCTTTAGTGATGTTCTAGTGAAGTGAAAAGTTGAGGAGATAGTAAAAATTCATGTTTTTCGGAGTCATTTTGGTGATTTGTGGGTATGTCAAACATTTTGTTCCCTCATGTCCCAAGTTCATCTGGGCTTTATGTTCCCCGATCGCCCGTATCGACCGGATCGGGTCCTTCACGTGCTTTTGTCCCATCTGTCCAAATAGTGTTTGTGCCTTCTGTCCCTGATTTCCCCGCATCACGTGCATCAGTGGGATCACGTCTTCATGTCCCTCACGTTTCCAAGTTTCTGGACTGCCTGTGCTCATTTGGCCCGCTTGACCCGCATCGCCCATGTCGGTCGGATCGCATCTTCGCTTCCCTCATGTCCCAAATGTACCAAAGACCATCCGAGCCATTTTTCCGCTCTTCCCGTTTCTTATCTTTTTGAGCCAATGCAATATGAATTTAATGCGCATTTAAAACCTTCTCTCTCCTAAACAACTATTTAATGGGACTATCCTCTATGCATTTGACACACTGCTCGTTTGCCATCATTTGCTCGAATCCCTGTGATTAAGATAATTTGCTCGTGCTCCCATTCCCTTTGCATTTTTCATTACGAATTTTATCCTTGAAGGTTGTTTCTATGTACACTACAAACATGAAGATTAAATTCCAAGGTCAAGAACAAGTTTCACCTCTCGAGTCCTCTTTTCCCAATATCATGGATAGTGAGGTTCGACACCTATATTGTGGGGATTTTTGGAACAGATTGACTAGCCCTAATCCTTCCCCCATGGCACAAATGATCAATCACAATGGTCTTGCGTATGTGGCGGGCTTCCCTATCTCTGTACAATGTGCCGACACCGTGCTCACCTGTGGGGCTCATTTTAATTTGGACACCAAAGAATTGTCTAATGTGCATGGGGAGATGATTGCCAAATTAGATGTTGCTGTCATTTCTACTGCTCTATGGATTCCAGAAGTTGAAGACTCCATCGTTATCACTCGGGCTCAAGCTCAGACTCTATTCGAGTGGGACAGTGATAATTATAAGGCAAGGATAACAAAATCATGGTTGAAGAACCCTAAGAATTTTATCTCACCACATTGTGTTTGTCATCATTTTTTGAATATTATATCAACTAACATTAACACAATATCAAAACTTCACATACATTCCAACAATAATCACCAAATCATTGATACGACAAAAACAATACGCTAAATCATATATCAATCATAGGATTTCATACATCACAAGTACACTAATCATTAGGGGCAACTCCCCTACATCATATGCAATCATAACTCATCATTGGTATCGCTCTCGAGTACTGCGAGAGCCCTAGAACTAGATGCCTCGCCATCAACTCGGTGTTGTTCTTCGCAGCCTCGATACCTTTGCACATGCCTCCACAGCAAGGTGTTCTTTGTAGACTTCTTAGATAACTGTCATTATAAGTCCACATATCGAGCAAACACATACTACGTTAGCACACCACCACCTATCGCCTCTCTTGCTCGATGAGTCTCCTCCCATGCCTTGTCCCTCTCAGGAAATAATACGCTACATGTGGTTGCTATCACCACCACAACTCAAATAAATGCGCATGTGCACCCACGATATCATCCACCCTCTCAAGTATATCACTGTCAAGAACGTTAGACAACACATTCCATGTCATGGTATGGATGGATGTGTCGAATATCAACTACTAATACACATCACCTACAAAACAAACAACGTCAACACATTAGATATCCATTACTTCAAACAAAAACCAACAACACCATACATAACATAAACACATCTAGATACTCGCGTTCCGCTACACATATTGGTACGAGGTCAGGGACATGAGCTTCTCCCACTCCTCTTCCACCTACATATGGTAACCCTACTAGATCTGCAAATAATGGGAACAATAATACCCATCGATGCGCCACCCACCATGCGTTGTACTCCTCGATACTACCGGCATCATCTACATCTACCACCTCCATCGCGACATGTACCTCATCTGGAGCAAGAGGTGATAACTGCTTAGCTGTGGGTCCCGATTTAGCCACAACCCTCCTCGCTGCACGAATATCTCTCAACCATATATATGGCTCTAGGGGCACATCCTGAGCCATACTGAACTAACGTGAGAATCACTCAACCTGGAAGAGCTCTGTCACTCCTGAAAATCTATTCTCCAACCACATCGTCCTTTGAATACATCGTAGCTTCACAACATCCTCGAGCCATCCTCCATAGTCACGGTATGGCCTCCATGTAATTGAATCAGGTCCCATCATGTCTATCAGGGCCCTATAGGTATCAATATCCCTCTTTCACCCACAAATGTTAACCCACCTCCGTGCGTATATCTCACACTTGGCCCACTCTGCTCGTGGGCTCCCAACTGGTCTCAACACTGCTATGTGCTCATATGCCCACACATGCAACAATGTTGTGGTTCATATCCCACTGCCATGCTTGTCATGAGTAAACCGATACAAATCTCTGTATAGATGCGATAACACACATCGTGCCCATGTATACCTTATACCATCATCCTTTATCTGACGGTAGAAATCATGCATCTTATACAAGATGCCTACACCTCCTCCCTCCATTTCTATATATGAAGCAGTGACCACCGCTATAAACTTCCACATGTGTGAAACACTAGACCTCAAAATCACATCTATATTGATATGAGCCTCAATAGGTGTCTGAGTCCCCACAAAGTATTGTCTCGTAGCTCGTATCTGCCTATCCATGTCCTCTAGTGGCATCACTTGAGCCCTCTCCCCAACAACCCGATAAACATCCTCCAACGTCACAATCATCTCACTTGTAGGTATCTAGAAGGTGCATGTATCTGCACACCATCTATCACATAATGCAGTCAACATCGGCATATTGTGGGGCACATCCCCCATCTGTGCTATGTGTCATAGGATGACACGGTCCATCACATCCCAATCCTCATTTGAAAAACCCAACCCTAGCAATGTGCTCAAATGGTGACCTCTACGGAATTCCCCCGAGTGGATATCTCTCTGCACAACACAAAACAACAACAAACGCAGTGTTAGAACACTTTACAAGTACAAACAGACTCACGTACCACATTACTACACATTACAAACTTGATTTCCACCATTGTAGGTTAACTACGTAATTTTTGGACCATGGCGTCCAGATGTAGGACCGGGGTGCCCATGAGCAGGACACTAGCGCCCAGTCTTGGGTGTTCCTGTCCCAGGGGTTAATAACGCCCTCACCGTTGTTTTCCAGGTCCAAAACGTAGAGAAAATTTTAAATTTTAAAAGTTTCATAAATTCACTAGAAGTGACTCATACACCATACAATTTTCAAAAAACACATTACTTACCAACTTTGCAGTAGTGTGTGACGCTATGACAGTCTCCACTCTCGTAAATTGACTAGGACATGCTGCTCTCGCTTGCAGCATTCTCACTCACCTCGTACTAACTCTCACAATCACGCAAATAACAAATAAGGTGACTAAACAATTTCTCACATTAATTTTTATAGTTCATTTTTCACCTACATTACTATAGTCATTATTTCAGGCACATTTCCATTATTAATACAAACTCCACCGTCTTGACCATCTCTTGAGTGTTTTTTCTCCAATTTACACCTCGTTTACGACGTTCTTTTCAGAATTTCACCTACCTCCGTACTATACCCTGTTGGGGTTAGCACATCATTTGTACATATATGTTAATCATATTTGAACATATAAGCTAACAATACGGAAATAAACAAGAAAAAATAATACATAAGATTTAACGTGGTTCACCCAGTGTGGGCTATGTCCACCGAGAAACAACCAATTTATCAGCACAGAGGAAATACAATGAAGATTTGTAATCTTCCACACCTTTTCTTGGATGTCATGTACTTTTTGTTTACAAATTTCTCTTTTTCTCTCTAAAGGAAACTTCTCTTAATTCTCAGTCTTCTAACCCTAAATTTATGCTTATATATGCATATAAAATATTAGGGCACTTTAGCTATGCAATTATAACCATTAGATTCATTTTACAACTAAAGATATATTTAATTCCCACCAATTAATTATTGTAGTCACACACAGGAAACCGATGTCGGTTATCCTTAACCGATATCGGTTCCTCCTTGTCTGACCGATACCGTTCCCTAGGTGACCGATGTCGGTTCGTCGACCAACGTCGATTACTGTGTTTTCTAGCAAGTTCTATAAAAACATGTCAAGTGAAGCAATTAAGCTCCACAACTCAACAATCTCCCACTTGGAGATAAATTGTTGCATTGTACCATACAACTCCATCCTCTGATCCTTTCCTTGGCATGTTTCTCCCTCCTCAATTCTCAAACTCGAAGACCAACAAAAATGGAGTGTAGCTCCAACTTCCTTTGCCAATGGCTTTGTTAGCATATCTGCAAGGTTCTCCTTTGTATCAATTTTCTCCAACTTTAGTTTCCCATCCTCCAATACCTTTCGTCTGAAGTGATACCTCAACTGAATGTGTTTCGTTGTAGAATGAAATGTTGAGTCCTTTGTCAAATGAATTACACTTTGACTACCACTATACAATCTACAATCCTCTTGCTCCTTTCCCAACTCTTCCATAAACTTGCTCATCCATATCGTCTCCTTGCTAGCTTTTGTAGCTGCAACATACTCAACCTATGTAATAGACAGGGCCACAACTTTCTGCAATCTAGAAATCTAACTAACTGTCATGCCACCTACTATGAAAACATATCCAATGGTGTTCCTCCTGCCATCCAAATCACTCGCCATGTTTGAATCCACATAGTCACGTGAAGAAGTATCTAACCCTCCATAGCATAACTACATGTCGGATGTACCTCTCAAATACCTAAGAATCCATTGGACTGCTTTCCAATTCTCTTTACCTAGATTAGCCATAAATCTATTCACAACTCTCACTGCCTGTGCAATGTCTGGTCTGGTACAAACCATAGCATACATCAAACTCCCAACTCCTTAAGCATATGAAACTCGTGCCATGTACTCAACCTCCTCGTGTGATGTAGGACACATATATTTTCTCAATTTTAAGCATCCAGCCATAGGTGTATTTATAGGTTTTAAATTTTGCAAATTAAACCTTTCCAACACCTTATTTATATAATGCTCTTGAGACAAATACAACTTCCCAGTTTTCCTATCTCTATGAATTTGTATGTCAAGGATTCTCTTTGCAGCTCCCAAATCCTTCATTACAAAATGTGTGAGCTAGCTATTTCCCTTAAGCTCACCAATGTCTTGCATACTAGATCCTGTAATAAGCAATATCATCCACATATAGTAACAAAATAATATAGCTCCCCATTTTCAAGCTTCTTGAAATATACACAATGGTCAGATTCACATCTCAAAGTAACCATGCTCATGCATAAAACTATCGAACCTCATGTACCATTGCCTTGGAGCTTGCTTGAGCCCATATATGCTCTTTTTCAACCTGCACACTAATTTCTCCTTACCCTTGAATTCATACTTAAGTGGTTGATTGCATATACATCTCTTCATCTCCAAATCACCATGAAAAAATGTCGTCTTGACATTAAGTTGCTCTAAATACAAATCCTCTATTGCAACTAAACTCAATACAATACGAAGAGAAGTCATCTTAACAACAGAAGAAGACATTTCACCAAATTCAATACCTTCTTTATATGGAAATCCATTTACTACAAGCCTTGTCGTGTATCTCTTCTATTCACCCTCTTCTTCCTTGATCTTGTAAACCCACTTGTTCTGCAATGCTCTTTTACCTGCTGGCAACCTAACTAAATTCCATGTATTTTCTGCTCTAAGGAGTCCATCTCCTCATTCATGCCATGCTCGCACTGCTTGTGGGATTTATCTTACATTATTTCTTCAAATTTTTTTGGTTCACCACTATCAGTAAATAATAAAGAAGACAAGGAAGGTCAAAATATTTTTAGAGGTCTACTTGCCCTTTGTGACCTCACTGAGATTGGAGGTGTCGGAGGCTCAATCTGCTCATCCTGTAGATATGTATCTACTTCTGACAGTGGCCGACATCAATCACCTTCTACTGATGTCAGTCTGTCTCTTTTGTAACCGACGCTAGTATAGGGGACTGATGTCAGTCAGGGGTAAATCGATATTGGTTATTGTGTAATTCTGTAGGTGTTAATTTCAAATCCGAGAGTTCATTTTCATCCACAAAATTCTCCACTGGTTCACCTTTGGGTAACAAAACTTGATCCCTGTACATTATGTTTTCATTCCATTCAATATCACGACTCCTAATAATTTTAGAATTCTTCTAAATCCCCAAAAATGGAATATAAAATCATCAGATCCATAACCAATGAAAGTGCATAGTCTTAGATTTTGCATCCAACTTTCTTCCTAATTTTCCTTATGAATGTGTAAAAAATCTTCTGAACCAAAAACTTTAAGAAAATAATTATCTACCTCTTTTCCGGTCCAAGATTCCTCTGGTATTCCTCCATCTAGTGAACTTGAAGGGCCCGCGATTAATAAAATAAACCATTGTATCTAACTGATTTTTCCCCAAAAACTGCAAAGGCAATCCAGACATGTATCCTCACACTTTTAGCACGTTCTATGATTGTTCTGTTCATTTTTTCAGCAACACACCATTCTACTGTGGTGTTCTTAGAACTGTTCTTTCTCTACTGTTTATCCCATTCACTGAATAATAATCATTGAAAGCCTTGCTACAATATTCACCACCATTGTCATATCTAAGGCATTTTAACTTTGAATTTGATTCATTCTTCCACAAGGGATTTTCATCTTTTAAAAGTATCAAAAACATCATATTTACGTTTAATACAATAAACCCATGCCTTTCTTGTAGCATCATCAATGAAAGTAACATAATACTCGGGATCCTCCATGAGAAACTACTTAAGTTGGTCCCCCACACATTTGAGTGTACAAGCTCTAATTTTTGCTCCCTTCTTAGTTGCCCCCCAACTTTGAGGAATCTCACTCTTCTTTTACTTTCCAAAGACACAATGCTCACATAAATTCAAGATCTAAATATTTCAAATATGATAACTTACCCTTAGCCTTTAAGATCTACATTCCCTTTTCTGACTAATATGGCCCAACCAATTGAGCCACACGTACATGCATCTGAATCTAAAGTAGATAGATGCAGAAAAAGAATCCGTAACAAATGTATATAAATATAACGTTCCCACCTTCTTACCTCTTACCACAACACAGAGCATCTCTTAGTGAACTTTCTGAGAGTCTGGTTGTAAATGTAACCATGTAACCCAACTTCACACTAGTTTCTCCTATAGAAATAAGATTTCCTCCTGAAGCTTGGCACGTGCCTAACATATTTTAATACCCAAGTATTTCCATTTTATAATTTTAGATGAACTTCCCCCTTTACCCAGTGATACTGCAAGGCTCATCATCACCCAAATAAACATGGCACAAAATTTTCCTTGGACATAATTTCTGAAATAACACTTATTATGGGATTGCATGGAAAGAAGCTCCTTGAATCTAAAACCACATGATTCAATATCTATTATCTAAAGAGAGAATAAGAACATCTTGCATAACCTCTACTGCAAGCACAGATTTTCTTCTTTACCTTTGTCTGTTTGTACATGGTCTCTTTGTTATCCTTTGAACAAACAATATTTCTTTGCATGTCCTTTCTTTCCACATTTCCAATAGGTAATTCCCTTACCTCTAGATTTAGATCTATGTCATCCCCTTAGAATTTGATTTCCCATTACTTCTTACTCTTGGATCTCTCCTTCTACCTGCCCCCTAGCTTTCTACATTCAAAGCATTCCTCAGTTGACGATTCCTCTATACTTTTCCTCCTATGTATTTCTTCATTTAAGATTATACTAACCACATCATCAAAACTATCAAATATTATTAGTAGATGTTGTATTACTAACAACCATTACCAAGTTATCCCAACTATCTAGACAAATAACATAAGATACTAAAAGTGCTTTCCACTTCATCATCAAACATTAGAATACTAACCGATTTTAACTGATTTACAATAGATGTCCCCAAATCATTCACCCTGATTAGATGCAAGGATCCACCTTCATGCATCATAGAACTAATTAGTTTTTTCATCAAATAAATTTTATTTGAAGCACTAGGTCTTTTCATGATTATATTGCCAGAAGATGTTTGTATCATGTTTAAGATATTCCGTAGTGAAGTCATATGAACTAATTTTGACAAATACCCAAATACTGTCAAACTCATTTTATCCCTCCACAAAGTTTTATCTGCGAGAATCTTTTTTAATTAATTATTTATTGAATAAATAAAGCCCCGTTTGAAGTAAATTGTGCTCCAGTTGAATCCTGTTGAATCTTTTGCATATTAGTATTCACTCATCTCAATATGCATTTCCATCGAGGAATGAATTCAGGGCATTGTCTGCATGACTTCTGGCAACATTTTTCTACCTTTTATTTATTTCTTTTGCTTTTTTTTCTCCCCACTTGTAAAATTCTTTGTGAGTAAATTCCCCTAGGTCCATTCCTTTGTCCAGTATAGTCTGTTTAATTTCCTGAAGCGTCTGGAGATCATCTACTAACCGCTGCACCAGAAATAATCAGCCTCAAAAAGCAATACATTCAGACCAAAAAACATGAAGTTATTCACGAAAAGCCTCTACAAAACAAGATAGGTAAGTCAACTTTTGTGGAATTAATGAGTTTAAGCTGCAATGGGATTTTTGGTAGTCCACCAAGCAGACGAGCCAATTTCTTATCTTGCCTTGACAAGGTACTTTTTCCCACGAAGTCAAAGTCACTTAAGACTTGCAATGGGAGTATTAGAGACTTCAGGCAGGCACAAGAATTTTCTTATCTCTCACAATTTATAGGGTCACAATAATCATCAAATTAAAGTAAGTTCTTAAAGCACCGGTGGGAATTTCTTGCTTCTAAACCCTAGATTTCAGGCTTATATAGGCATATTACAAACTTGGTTTACTTCAGCCATGTAAGTCACACTTTATCAGATAAGATCTGCTTTAATACTAATAAAGATCTCACTTCCTGTGAGTTAATTAAATACACCCTAAGTTGCAACCGACAATTTTTGGGTAGACCCTAGCCGATGTCGAGTTTCTTGTTTGACCTGCCAGTCCTTGGATAAATACTTATTATCCAAGTTAAAACCAAGTTTATAGCTGCAATGGGAATTTTGGAGGTGGTAAATTTAGATAATTTCCTGAGCTGCCTTACTAGGATAAAGATGCTTATTATAAAAGATAACATCACCATCAGTAATTTTTTATCTGCCTTGTAGGGTAAAAATTCTCATTATAAAAGTCAATCATACTTAAGTGAAAGAGGGGATTTTTGGAGCTGTAGTGTAGGGTAGAAATTCCCATCAAAGTTGACTTCCTATTTTTAGAAATTACCCTTGCTAAAAATTGTGATCCACCATTCAGGTGAATAACAATAATTAATAATATTTATTAATGGTTTATTCACCCAATTTTGGCACCATAAATAGAAGGAAAGTCAATACAAATGGAAAAGCTAAGGAGAAGTCAAGGATGCATGCTAAAAATAAATAAAATAAATTATTTAAAAAGCAACTAGCAGCATGCATAATTGGGCGCCCAATTTGGGTGAATAAACATGATAGTAATTAAATTGCCAAAAATAGGATGCCTTTAATTATTAAAATAACATGTTGTGAAATTATATAAGCATGGAATGCCATAATGATATTAAAGACAATTAATTATCATTTTAAATGAGGATTGCAGCCCGGACAGGTTTTGGCGCCAAAAGAAAGAGGATTTTGCATTAAATTTTATTTTCCACTGGCAGGAAGCTTCCAATTTTGGCTCCTATGGTTGGAATAGCCTAATTTTGGTCATTCTAAGCATCTACATGTTGGTATATATGCCCAGGTGAATTAAATAATATTTTTGCTTGCTTTGCTTTCAAACAAAACCTCAAATTTTAGGGCAGCAGGCTATTATATGCAGATTTTGGTGATAAAATCAAGTATTCATGCCATAGACTCTATCTTTGTCTGAATAAAATTACAGGTATTCATCACAGGTGCTCAAATCAATGTCAAGTACATTGAATATATCTTTTGAATCAGAAGATGGTTTTTTCCAGATCTGCACAATTGGATCCAATTGCAAGGGATTCCGACTATTCAATTAAAAGAAAAAGAGCTTAGACAAAGATTGTTCTAGCCATGATAAAGCATGATGAAAGACAAAGATCAACACAATCATGCATAGCTTCGTAGATTTGTAGAAATCAATTATACAAACATAGGCCAACTGAACCTATATTTAAACATATACAACTCTCATAATTGTAAAGGCTTCTGGCAAAAATTCATCCTCTTGTTTGTAACGTAGCCCATGTGGAAGTCATAATGCATGGATTGAATTCCTTTCTAGAACTCTTTTGCATGTGCTCCCAATCTTCATGTTGAAGCCTTCATTGAATTTACTTGTGTTTGCATTCACCTAGAGTGCTTTCCAGAATTTAAAATTACTCATATGCAATTAACAAATAAAAATGATGAGTTTTGTCTTAATTATTTATGGAAAACATTGCACTGGTGCATGTAATGAAGAAGAATTACAAAAGATTCAAGGATAGAAGGGAAGACATGTCAAAGGTAATACCCACAACCAAATCACATTCATACATAGCTTCCAGATCCAGTTTGGTGAGAATCAAAGGAAAAAGAGTCAACCGCATGCAGAATATGGAAGAAGAACAAGACTAGGAGGGTTGCAACTTTAGATCTCGATTACTTCATTTCCTATTTCTTTTATTTTCTCCGACAAAATAATTGTAGCAATCAATTAAACATGTAAAACTTAAGTGATTGATTTAAAATTGTGTTGCTTGAAGAAGTCATGCATTAGTTGGAAATAGGTGGCATACATGCAAAATAGAAGGTTTTATTTTTCAGTTATAAATCATGCATGTCATGCAAAGAGGAATTCCGGGAGGAAGTTTTTTAACAATGTTTCCTATTTTCATAGCTTCCACATGTGTGAATTCATTTAAATCTTCCTATTTGTAATTACCCTTTATACACTATAAATAGAGAAAGAACTTTACGTGTTAAAGGATCAGAATTTGTAATTAACATTCTTGTGTTCCAGATTTTGACCCTAAAACCCCATTGATAGCTTTCACTCAAGCACAAGGAATAGAGAAGAGATTTCTTAGAGAACTTTGTGTTAACGGTGCATTTGCTTCTTACTTATTTTTAGATCTATTTGCATAAACTTTGTGTTGCTCATTAGATTTTGGATCTAAAACTTTCTTAGTTTAGCTTGGGAAATTCACCGTATTTTAAGATCATTATTTGTTTTATCTATGTGCATGCGATCAACTCTGGCCTCAAGATATTGATTGGGTTGCACATATTCTTTCCTTTCTTCTTATAAGTTTCTATTATTTTTCCTCTTCTACAGATATTTCCTTTCTCTTACAATGGCTTGCTTGCTGCAAAACTGTCTAGCTATGGTTCATAAGCTATATAGTTAAAGTAATACCAACAAATATATATTAGGAGATATAACTGACAAAATCTTACACGGGAACCTCAATGGTAAATGAGGGAGGATTTATCTCCATGACTGCCTCTATTTTCATCTGTGCAAAAAATCTAGCCAACAAGTATTCAATATTTAGGATTACACCTTGGTCAAATGTCGTTATATGCATGATAACCTAATTAAGTGCATCTTTAAATTGATAACACATGTTTTGCTTTCATTCACAATCGTTTTACCTCCATGATTTTGAGGCTCTAGATTTTTCATAGGAATTTCCTAATAAAAATGTATTCACTCTACCGGCATTTCATGATTTATTCTCTGGAACCTATTTTTAAATCCACATAAGTGCCTAATAAGGGACTCAATCTTGATAGTTATTAAACAAATCCCCCTTTGTTCATCAAGAGTTTTCCAACTTCTTCAATTTGTCAAATTTGCATACTTTTAGTAATTACATCCAACACTAAGTCAAAAAATCTTTTCTCAATATATTGATCAATGGTTCCACTTAGCTATCGTTTGTTAATGTCGATATTCAAGTAAATCGAATCAAATATACACTACCTCTAAATTCATTATTTAGGGGCTCCCATTGCTTTGCTAAATACTCAATTTCTATCTACTACTTGTGATAAAATCTGTCAACTTTACTAGGAACCCTTCAATTTTGGGTTGCATGATTACCATAGTCTGTTGGGGTTAGTCACATTCCGATTGTATATATATTAATCGAGATCTATTGACATATAAGCAATCAATATGGAAATAAACATGGAAGAACATAATACACAAGATTTAACATGGCTCATCCATGTGGGCTACGTCCACAAAGTAGACAACCAATTTATATCATAGAGGAAATATAATGAAGATTTGCAAATCTTCCACACCTTTGGGTTCGGATGTCCTGTACTTTTCTTCTTTACAAATTTCATTTTTTTCATCAATCTAAAGGAAACTTCTCTTATTCTCAATGAGGTTTCTCACTCTTCTAGACCCTAGCATTTATGCTTATATATGCATCTACAATCTTAGGGCACTTCACATCTATGCAATTACAACCATTAGATTCACTTTACAACTAAAGATAGATCTAATTCCCACAACTTAATTATAATAGTCATGCACAGGAAACCGATGCGGGTTGCATTAACTGATGTCGGTTAGCCTTAACCTAAAGTAACGTCCTTTTCTTGTGAACAAGTAGTTGAGACTATCCCTACCAATACACATAAGCCATGTTCTGATGACAATATTTTGTTACAAATATATTGTGACATTATTAATAAATTGTTATATTATTAGCATGCCAAGTGAAGTTAATTACAACTCCATAACTCAACATACCCATATGCATGTGTAATAGTTCCTGTGTGACGTGAAGTTGTTGAATAAACATTCTCACGTAGCTATTTCACCACTGTCCTGAGATAATATAAGGTTTTCTTTCAGCTTGAGCATTTGATATCCTCAGGGACCTCCCAGTTTGACCGAGATTCATGGAGAGAGCTTATGAGGGATTGAAGATGTCAAGTTATGACTCCACCTTATATATCCCCAGGAGATCAAAACATTATAAAATGTAACCTCTATCCAAAAAAATTGATATCCTGAATGAATTACACGACATTTAACTATTCATTCCCCCTAAAGTTATTCAATCTGTTGTTTATTATAGAACATATCAATTTTTCTATGTCATATCTTATCTGGTGTGAGACTAATTATTTTGAAGAGTGGATTAGTAATAATGATGATGTTCTTCCCCTTATTTATCATTATTACCGTATGCTATTGATTCCCCCTAATGATGTAGTTACTTGGGGGCAAATAGCACCTAATACCTCTCCACGTGTAATTGGATTCAATCAACTCAATTAATTAACCCCTTCAAAGATATAACTAATGGAAATAATGACACCTCTTCTAATGATGATGTTTCACATGATCTGACACAATTGGCCTCTCAGTTAATGACATTAACTTGATGGTGTTACTTACGGCCTTTTGATAATGACATGGCAACTTAGTAGATGATGATGAATGTCTCAAATCCAGATGTTCTCTTCCTTGAAGCCTTCTCCCATAAATGCTGATGCAAATAAAAATTCCATATTATTCCTAAAAAATAATGACATTTCTACTTATTTCGTATTCTGCATTCTCATGAATGCACCTAACTTGGATAGCCATATCACATGTGTAATCGCTTATCTTTTCCATGAATGACCTAACCCTAAATGTTAGTATCTACCTTGCATCTCTTCCCTTCTAGATGACTTAACTGTGGAAGCCATGATAGTATTGCGCTTTTATGCCTCTTAAGGAAATGGAACATATTAATATAGAATCTGTGACATTGCGGAGACAAATGGTGGAGTGGGGGCAAGAATGACATATTCCTATATGGCTATCCTACAATTAATTAAGTATTTCCAAAGTTATTACTTGGATCCAGAAACTATCAAATTCAAGTTATTGGAGAACTTAAGCAGCGGCTATCATCTTAATGATGAAATAACACATCTATGAGAATACCCCACATATCTCCCTACACTCTTCTTCATGATGACCTGATTCCCAAATCCTCCAGTTTATTATTGGATACCCACGTGTCTAATGTAATGGGAATTGAATCATCTTCTACTTCAAGACAAGTCAGCGTTCATACATTATGGCAATACTGCACTCATCACATTCATTTGACACATCTCATCACGACATTAAGCTTTTTGTTACATGGATCAAACCATTGATCCATGGTTCGGAACACTATATGGTTCTTTCGGCACACTTTTAATACACATCTGTATGGTCTACTTTAGCATGGGCATCTCCGAATTTCTCTCAAGTATGCTTCTCTATCTACTTTATGTTACCGAGATTTCACTTACCAACATAAAGTGGGGGCAAATGTAGTCAAAAGATCACGCACTTACTTTGTAAATTTCATTACATCAATGGGCATCACGACAATGTTTTTTTATAGCACTGGATCTAAAACTGAAGTTACTCAAAGAAAAAATAATTCACTAACCTGGCTTATACACTAGTTATTATGAGAGATCCCCTTTCTCCTCCTCTGAGGCATCAATCTTGCAAAGTCATTATTTGATCATCCATAGTTCTGGTCCCCTCTTAGCACGTACTAAGTGTTGTCAGACTCTTATGAGATATGTATATCGAGGTCTAGTCCCTAACTAGGCTGCGTAGGGGTTCTACTGGGCAACCTTTGAAAAGGTGCCCCGGTACAAATTGATTGCTGGGTGCCCTAGAAATTTCCGTGATGTACAATCGTCATTAAAATTCAATGTACTACGTCTGTCATCTATGGTTGTTATGGTCTCATTCACCTACGTGCTAGTTGGTACAAATCAAACAATAACTCACCATTAGTTGAGCAAGAGTGCATCTTTGGAGCTATGAAGCATGACCGAGTATTCTTTATTCAGTTATGGGTTGTCCATCTACGACATCATTGAATTTAATTGTTCCACTACTATTGTTTGAGTACCAATATCAATCTAGTACATCTTTTACATCTACATGACACATAACTATCAGCATGGTACTTCTTGTGGGCATGTCTCTCTTATTCCATCCTCTATTGTACATTTTACATCTATGTTAGTGGCTCTTTATCTCCTGCGGCATTGACGCTATGGCACCATAGACACATGGTTTCTACACAAGTTAGGTAGACATAATTACCTTGGGTCTGGACTATGCAGTGCAATGCTAAGATGCAAGTCCTCCTTAACCGTAGCTAAGGTTAGTCTGACCCCACCTTTTGTATGGGGCCCTCATCACATAGCTCTTATGCTATCCCATTCCGATGCTATATAGCTATGGTGTTTAAAATGACAAGTAGAACATCGTCAAATCATTCATAGTTATACCAAAACATTCAGGATATTGTGCACAATATACAAAATCAAGCCCTACAGGTATTACTTAGATTCCTAGCTTGACACTTTCTATACTATGTTATTTGTTATATTGGTTTGATGTACATAACATATTTTTCTACATAGATTTGTATGTACCATGGCACGTGTTCATGAGGTATGCTTAAGTCCTCTCCCATGCACCTCGGTACATGCACAAATCCTGATGCATGCATGAAATATGTATGAGTCACATCTTCACATTCTACCCTATCTACGTTGATCAGTCATGAGGGCAGTCTCCACATACCCTACGAAGTGATTATTTGTTTCAGTTATTGTACCCTAATCAGGTACTATTTTAGGTCTATTGCTAGTAAATGTGGAAAGTACCTAAAACTCAAGAACATGGAAGGGTTTACCTGATACATTACACTAACAGTTAGTCTATTATTGTTACTAGGATAGATCGAATGTGAACAGTGGATGAGTGTTCCTCCTTAATCACCAAGTGAAGAAGACATGCAATGGAAATACATATAAGCACAATGAAAGTTTAGATAAAGATGGAATGACGAGTTGCTCAGCAAAGGCCGATTCCAGGAATCCAAAGAGGACTTCCATATAGAAGGGTGTTAGCTCGTTTCAAAACAATTAAGTTGAGTTGATAAAAAGAATAAAATAAGCAATGATAATGCTAAGGGTGGAGCTAAAACTCGAGATGTGAAAAGTTAGATCTTGTTCCAGCTTCATAGGTGTCCCAGGCTAAGGTGGCGGCAGATCTAGGCAAGCTTCAAAGTAATCGTACTAGTCAGTACCACAGTTTCTTATTGCAAATTTTCACTCTTGAGGAACTCGATCTGGTTCTTAATGATCCTCGATGTCCTTGATGGTGGTAAATCTGAGTGTGATGACACACATGTTGAGCTCGTAGAAGGATGTCAAATTGTCTCCCACATAAAGGGTTGTTGGATGATTGGGAGATCATATATGCTGGTGATTGGATGTGGCAAACATGGAA
This sequence comes from Taxus chinensis, assembly GCA_019776745.2. NCBI lineage: Eukaryota > Viridiplantae > Streptophyta > Pinopsida > Cupressales > Taxaceae > Taxus > Taxus chinensis. The sequence goes on from CM034153.1 coordinate 47,421,994, forward strand.
CGATCATTTACAAAAGATCCATCTTTCAAGTAACTTGTTAAACCAAAATTAGATTGATATAAATATGATAATGTTAGAAATGATTAAAAATGACAGGGATCAACGACGATGGGAGATCGACGATGATCAGAGAAAAAATGCTTATTCTAATGAAATGTTGATAAAACAAATAATAATGAGTTCCTGAGAGAGATTAACACTGCTAAGGCAAACTATGTAGAATGTAGAAGTCTGTGAAACTCAGAAAACATATATTTAAATGTGTTTGTAAAGTTGATGATAAAACAAGGAACTATGGATACCAATCGATGGCTATCAAGAGTCAACAACAATTGGGGATAAAATATCTTACTTTTATAAAAGGCTGGTAAAATAGGTACTGATTGATAACAAAAATGTTTGACAGTGTAGAGGTAGACTAGAGAGAGTCTAGGAATCTGTAAGACTTTGAAAACAGAGATTTGGAAGTGTTTAGAAGGGTAATGAAGGGAAAGGAGGTCAAGGGACCAATCGACGGTGATCGGAGATCGGTAGCAATCTCTGTGGATATTGCAAATTATTCAAAAGGTTGGGTACACTGACAAAATAAGAAGAATGGCTTAAAAAGGTTATGCAGGATGATGTTGACGACATATTGTGGATTATAATGAATGTAAAATAAGCGATAAAATGATAGAAAATGAGGTACTGATATTGATAATTGTTTACGAAGATGATAGAGCTCCCAAAAGATTGATTAATGATCTAAAGGGGTCCCTGAAGGCTCTCACAACATAGTGTTGATAATCTTGAGTGTAGTGATGTTATCACAAGTGCAGTAGTCCGCCCTCAAACATAGATTCTGACTAGCTGGGCAAGGGAGCTAGAGGCTAGTTAAAAAGGATTGATGTCGACCCCAACAATCGCCGGCGATCACGGATCACACTCAATTTCTTCACAAAGCTTAAAACCAACAAAGAGAAGAATGGAAAAATGGTTAAAACCACTTGCCATCCATGGATTTAGGTTGTTACATGAATGGTGGGAGGTTAAGAATTCGGGTTGTGAGAGGTTAGGGGGTTAGGATGATAGAGTAAATTAGTCTAAGGTGGTTTTGAGTAGTTAGGGTGGGGTAAATAAGAGTTACAAGGTTAAATGAGAGTTTATGATGGTAATTTTAATGTGTACTTAGGACAGTGATGATATTGATAATTCTGATTGATGTGATTAATGTGTGTTAGGTCACGTAGGGGTGAAAAGGTGGTGTCTATACTAATATTTTGATGCTCCACATCTACTGTTAGTGGAGTTACACATTAAAAAAGCCTAATTCTCTTATAGATTTTCATCAAGTTTATTAATACAAGTGTTTTTTAAAATCTAAACTGGAAATAGACTAAGAGATCAAGTGCTTTATTCAAGTCCTCCAATAGTTGCCTCTATTTTTAATCTGCGATATTGCATATATAAGTATTTTAAAAAAGGATCAAATAAATAACTAATTACAAAGGAATGCTAATAAAAATACATACAAAATCATATGAATAAGGAATTTTTTCATAATGTGATTAAGCTAAAAAGTGAAAATAAGAGCCTAATCTAATTAGAATGTAACAGTAAATAAATCAACAATTAAGTATAATGTAGATCCAAGCAAACTAAACAAGAAAGTATGAAACCATAGTTTCGAAATGAAGGGAATAAAATACTTAGCTAATTCGTACCATGTTACAAAGGGTGTGACAAGCTAGAAAATTGGTAAAATGGAAGTAAAAAGTGTAACGTAATCATGCTCAGAAAATTGTGTGATTTTCGGAATGAGGTTAGACACGGGCACCCATGAAAGGGACATGAGCTCCCATCGTCTGCTACAGTCTCGATTCTCATGGCTCTAGTGTCCTGGAAGGTTCTCAAGATCTAAATTTTTCTGGGTCAGAAAGATTATCTGCAAAAATTCACTTTTGATCACTCTAAGGATGCACCAAAATCAATGAGGCCGCTAGAAACTTGTAATGAAGAATGAACCTATAAAACCCTCAAATAGACATCAAATCCCAAAATGAAAGATGTAGAATGAGGGGTCAAATTATCCTCAACTATCACAGTGGTGAACTTACAACTGAGCATTGCACTACATCTCAGACCCAATATAGTTATGTGTGTGTGGAAATGTGCCATAGGTTTCTCTTGTGCGTGTCGCACTTGGATAGCAAGCAATTAGCTAGATGTAGAATGTAATAAATGTGTGCATGGGATAGAATGAAATTCCCTCCTATGAAGTGTGATGTAGGAAAAACATCCCTTGTTCCCCTTGTGATGGAGCTAAATATATGCAATGGAACTTTTAGATTCTTAATGGATGATGCAACCTTAGGTGGTGATAGATAGTGTTTAGTGTTTGGTCCTTTATTATGATCACATAACTTTATATTTATATGATTCCCTTGTTTGAATTTTGTAATTAACCCCGAAAAGGCCAACTACCAAAAAGATAAGATGCCCAAACGGCTAGAAAGGACCCAAAAAGTTTGAATAAATTACAAAGAGGACAGGGGTGCCCAGAGGGGATGAGGGTGCCTGACGTTGGCATCTTGGCTAGGCACTGGTGTCCAAGATGACAAATGCTAAAGAGTAAAAAGGTAGACTGAACAAGTAAGAGTGTAATACTGAAAGTAGCAATAGAAATCAAGAAAATGTGGCCAAAGACATGGGTTAATTAGTACTTTTCTTACTTATGAATCATATGAATAGTAGTAAGGAATCATATGAACAATAGTATGCAATCATGACTAGATAATTAGCCAAATTGTGTGATTTTGTGTCTACATTTTTCCACACTTTATATTGGTGAGTGGAAATATTGGTAACATAAAGTAGATAGAGATGTGTACATGATAACCATGTGTATAGATTAGGAAAAGCATTTTGAGGGACTCGACAAAGCATGGAATGATAAAAATGTGAAGCGTGGATGTTAAGGAGGAGAAAGTGCAAAAAGTGATGAAAAATGAACCTAAAGATTGAAACACATGTGTAGATGTCACGATGTCGCCTGTTGTTGATGTCGATTTTGATGTGTGTGATGTTCATATTATTGATGTTGACTATTTCTTCCCATACGGATGACAATTCCTACAAGAGAGAAGCATGAACAAGTAGTCAAACACACATGTATATGATCAAAATATGTAAAAAGTGTGTAAGGAAAGTATGTAAAAATGTTGAAAGTGTGAAAAAGGAACATGTGCACCTGATCCGTGACGAGGAAAGAGTGTAGAGAAGGATAATGTAGATGATATTGACCCGCAATTTTTTTCAAGCGATCTCACGCCAATGAAATGGAAGAAGTGTAGGGAGAATAGTCTGTTGTCATCCTCCAACGTTTAATTGTTTCCCACAATGTAGAACACCACTACAAATGGTGTGTATAAATGCATTTGCTAAGGACTGTATGCCTTCTAAAAGTGGTTATGTGGAGTTTTGTAGACTGTGATGAACTACCAATCATTGTGTAATTGCCCCCTAGTTTTAGGCATCTAGGAAAGGCTGATGTGTTAAGGACCCAAGAGTGATTCTGAGCCCTATTTGAAATTAACAACTGTGTTGTACCGATACCATGTGGTGTTGTGTATAACGTTTATGAGGTGACTCATTCACCCAAATGATGCCCCCCTTGTTTGGGGTGCATGCGACATCACTAAAGGAGTATGTGGACCAAAAGAGGACCCACCGCTGTGTTGAAACTGTGCCCTGCAGTGGGAAGGGAATGTACTCGGTAGAAACCAAGACACACACAAAAAAGTGGCTAAGAAACACGTGTTAATATAAGAAAATACAAACACGCATGTATAAGATGAAATGTAAGCTAAGTAGATAATGTGTAAGCTAAGACACAAGTAGAGTACAATGTAGACTGTGAAAAGTGGGTTGCAAAAACGGGCCACCACTTATGATGTCGCAAGACAATCAAGACCATAGTGGGCACATGCAAAAAAGTGTGCACACAAGACAAAGGGCAAAGCCCGCAAACAAGAACATACAAAGAGCAAACAATGACAAACAATGTAATAGATAAACATGGAAACATATAGTCTTGCATAAAAAATGTTGCACATGAATCATCTGTTAGCATGTTAGAGAGATAAAAGGTATGTCAAAACGTGTCTAATATGATAAATAAATGTTCTATGAAACAAAATGAAACAAAAACACCTATAGTGTACGAAAGTGGATGTCCCTAGGAGCTGTTGTGGGGTTGGTACTATGTAATGCACCAAACATCCATGGTGCGTGTATAGATATGTAGAAGATGCGATCACAACTAGAAAGGCAAGTGAACACACACGTGTGTGTGATAAAGGTAATGACATACAAGATCTCTTTATAATATGTGTAATGAGATGAACATGTAACAAGTAAATGTAAGCAAGTTTAAATGCCTCCAAGATACGCAGTATGTTGTGAATGAGGCATAATGGAATGCGGATGGTGAATGATATGAGCAACGTGGCCCCGAGTGGATGTGTATGTATACAATGAGGTTCATTTATTTGTGCCCCCTCAGTAGTAAAGAATGAACCATAAATGAGAGTGCGTCGTCCGGAAATGGTTTGAAATGTGTGCCCAAGAAATATGTTAATTGTGGGTTGTTGTGTGATGTGTAAGATTGAATGCGGCAAAGGAAAATTGATCCTGAAGTTGTAGAAATGAGGTAGTAGAATGTGTGATGATTTAGCCTAAAGTGTATATCACTAGTCATGTGAAGAGGATGCCAGAAAGTGTGATGATTTAGCATAAAGCGTATATCACTAAATGTATGAGTAGGATGCTAGAAGGCGTGATGATTTAGCACAAAGTGTATATCACGAAATGTATGAATAAAGTGATGGCTAAAAATGTCTGATAGTGTGATGGAAGGATTGATTGATTGATTAAGCAGATAAAATGATGCAGGTGTGGTGAGGAAGTGAGGTTCAATTTAAAATTAGACCCTCAACAATCGAGTATAAACCAAGGGACTAAAATGCCTCGTCGGGTAATGAGTGTGGTGTGTAAAAGTAGATGTAAGAAATATGAAGCGTGAATGTGTATAGTGAATAATGTAAGTAGTGTGTGATAGAAGATGTGAGAGGAAGATGTCGTACATGTATAATGTGCGTTGTGGAGGTGTGTAATGTGTAATGTGTATTGTGACTAAGAAATGCTTGAAACATGTGTTTGTAAATGTGCTTAAGTGTAAAATGTGTAATGTGGTGAAGTGATAAAAAGGATGTGCAACAAATGTTAAGTGTGTGAGAATATGTAGTGTGTAATGTATAGTTTGCAGTATGCGATGTTCATGTGTATAGGATGCCCTCAACAGTCAAGTGTGAATCGTAGCACAAGAGTACATCATGGGGTAATGACGCTACAAAAATGTATCACGGTGTGTAAGATTTCTTAAAGATATGAAATATGAAGCGCAAAGCGTAAAATTAGTAAATGAGATCCACCTAACAATTCTAGGAAGGAGGGAAGAGTAAGTGTGATGCCCCCCAAGCGTACGAGAAGGAAGAAGCTATCCAAGAGAAGTGAAGGGCAAGGGTCCTCCACCAGATGTTTGAGGTGATAAAGATGCGTGACCATCATCAGAATCGGATTCAACTACATTGCTATGATTGAAATCAAATGGTTAATTGAAACCGTAAGTTTCATCCGGGTCCCAGTCATCAACATAGGCATTGTCTGGAGCACAAGGTGGAAATAGAAGTTTAATTATAGGAGGTGGGTGTTGAGCTTGACTTGGTAATGTCGCAGATACCTTTAATGGAGGAGGAGTTAGACCAACCTTAAGAGGAGGTTGCTTAGTTTGATTAGGTTGACTTGATAGTGCAATAAATGCCTTGAGAGAAAGGGGAGTGAGACTAATTTTGAGAGGCAATTTCTTAGGTGGTTCTTGAATCTCCGTAGAAGGAACCTTAGAAACGATGGCTTGATGCTCATTAGATATAAACGAATCAGTTTTAGGAACCCATTGAAATGTAACAATTAGAGAGGACGATGTAACATGGCATTGTGCAGTGAATGAGATAAACCCTTGATGCTCAAGATGCTTGATTCTTCATTGTAAAGCATAGCAATCATTTTCATTATGTCCATTGATTCGATGATGATTACAATATGGATGACCCTAGTATTTTGCAAGATAATAAGGAGGATTCCATGAGTAGACAGTAAAGTGATCAATTGATGACTAAGAAACTTAATAAGAATATCATTTTGCTTAACATTATGATTAAACATGAGAGGCTTTGATAATGGAAAGACTTGAGGCTCACTGATATAAGCACATGTCGAAGACATAAAATGAAGATGGGATGTAAAAGGAAAAAAAACATGAGCTTGAGAAACATCCGTAAGTTGTTGGATATTAGATTTGAGAGATGTAATCGTGGGTTCCATAACCTAAAATTTGTTTTGAAATAAAAAATGCAAAGCTTGAATTGAATCCAACATGGATTGATTAGATGGAGGATCACAAAAACTAGGGTCATTAGATATACGATCGAAAATAGAACTCACTTGATGCGGAGGCATATCGCTAGGGAGATACATGGTGTCTAGGGATTTTTTCAGAAAAACTTGGAAATTAGGATGCATTTGAATCAAATCGTACAAAGAAATTTGAGGAATTTTAGTAGCCATGATAGAGAAGATGATATGCCAAAGAAGGATCTGAAAGACCGATCACGAGTGGGGTTCACCAAAATGATTAAGCCAAAATGTTAAAATAAGAGCCTAATCTGATTACAATGAAACAATAAATAAATGAACAATTAAGTATAATGTAGATCCAAGCAAACTAAACAAGAAAGAATGAAACCCTAGTTTCTAAATGAAGGGAATAAAAGAATTAGCTGATTCATAATGTTGCCGAGGGTATGCCGAGCTAGAAAAATGGTAAAATGGAAGTACAAACTATCGTAATCATGCTCATAAAATTGTGTGACTGTCGGATGAGTCTGGACACTGGTGCCCATGGAAGGGACATGAGCGACTGTTGTCGCTATTTTCTTGATTCTGAGCACTAGTGTCCTAGAAGGTTATCAGGATCTAAATTTTTTTGGGTCGGAAGAGTATCACAAATATTCACTTTTAGTCACCTTTATGTCGCAATATGGTCGTCGAATTCACACGTAGCTTGCAATAAATATTTCACTTGCAAAACCTTCAAAGAGACATCAAATCCTAAAAAAAGAAAGATGCAGAATGAGGGGTCAAACTGTCTTGAGCCGTCACAATGGTGAACTTAAGATTGAGCGCTACACTACATCTCAGACCCAATGTAGTTCTATGTGTGTGTGGAATTGTGCCCTAGGTTGCTCTTGTGCATGTCGTAATTGTATAACGAGCAAGTAGATAGATGTAGAATGTAATAAATGTGTGCATGGAATATAATGGACTTCCCTCTTATGAAGTGTATGTAGATGAACTGACCCTTATGTCCCTTGTGATGGCAATAGATGGATGCAATGGAGCTCTTAGATGCTTGATGGATGCAACCTTAGGCGGTGATAGCTAATGCCTAGTATTTGGTCCTTTATTATGATCACATAACTTTATATTTATATGGTTCCTTTGCTTGAATTTCATAGCTAACCCCAAAAAAGCCAACTACCAAGAAGATAAGATGATTAAATGGCTAGAAAGGACCCAAAAAGTGTGAACAAAGTACAAAGGGGATAGGGGTGCCCAGAGTGGATGAGGGCACCCTGTGCTGACGTCCTGGTTGGGTGCTAGTGTCCAAGATGACAATATCGAAGAGTAAAAATGCAGACTGAGCAAGTAAGGTTGCAAGACTAAAAATAACAACAAAAGGTAAAGAAAGGTGGCCAAAGACATGGGTTAATTAGTACTTTTCTTACTTCATAATCATATGAACAGTAGTATGTAACTTGGATCAGTTAAGTACCCAAAGTGCGTGATTTTGTGCCTACATAATGCATCAATGACAAATTTAAACGTAAGACACTAAAAATAATTAAGTAATATGTGAGTCATACATATTTGTTATCCTAATCATTTAACTTTTTTGAATACATTGCGATCTCACGTGTGACCACTGAGTGGTCACTCCATGGTACATTTTTAAAAAGTTGTCATAAATGTTTATTGGTCTAGTTGCACGAGAAAACTACAAGAATTTTGACAAGATTTCACAACTAAAGGAAAGTGCAAAATTATACAAAAAAACTTTATTGCAAATGGTATTTCGTTCTCTAATTTTAAATTGCAAGGAATGTCAAGTATCTCTTTAACATTTTCATAAACTTCGTCATTTTCTAACGGACTCAATGACAAATACTAGAGAACAAAAGTCACAACTAGAACATTGGGTCCTAACAATTTAAGAGTAGGATCAATTTAAAGTTCTTTACCACCCTACAAAATTCAATTACGAAGTAGATGCCTTGTTTTTTGCTTTAAAAAACCACCAATATTTCACCTCGAAATTTCTCTAGTAAATTTAAGAAGGCTAAGTTTGTGAAAAAGTATGAGATTTTGGATGAAAGATGGCCAATGGAGAGAGGCAAAACCACAGTGACACAAATAAATGACATGTTTAGTTCCAACATGCCCAAGGTTCAAAACATTTCCAATTGTATGCGACCATTGACTCCTTTGCTAATGAATTTCACGCGTACAACTGGTAAGAAAAAAGTTGTGTCAACTGCGGGGTAGGTGCATGCCATTTACGCAACGTGATTAACAAGTGTGGGGCATGCATATATTTAATTCCCAACATTTTCTTTCTAGTTTTCCATGCATGTCTATGTTTTGTCTATCTAACATTTTTTTGCCTCGCATGTTGAAAGACGGAACCTCTTCAAACTCAACGAAGATATTTTAGGTCATTCATTTCTAGAATATAAGTTTAGTGAGGAAGGCATGAGGAACATGGTTATAAGTGCAGAGAACCTCTCTACAAAAAATTAATAGTAGAATTTTGAATATTGGTTGTTATGTTTAGTTCATAGATAAAAAAAGATATCAAATTTGAAAAAATATGTTTCCTTACAGGAATTAGCACACACTTTCTTATGAAAAAACCTCATCAACACTCCAACTTGATGAAAAATGGACCCCCATGAGTCGTGTAAACACCATGACATGTTGTTAACAATTCAAACCCATCATTTTATACAAAGGCATTAGTAAATAATATACTTCGTCCTAACATGAAGTTTAAACCACCATACGGCCGGGGATGACAAAAAGGCAACGAGATCTAAATTTGAGTTTGGAGAACATATTAAATCCAAAACCATCCATAACAAAACATAATTAGAAACCTAGTTAGATTGTCAACATATAATTCCACATATACAGACTAAAAAATTTGTAGGATATAACCCATATGTATATAATATTCTTTTATTAATTTATGGTGTTTATATTGATGTACATGAAAGAGGTTGTAGGACGGAGAAGGGACGAGCCCTTTGTTAGATGCCATAGTTACAAGTGGTTTGGCAAATATGTATGACAAATGTGGAAGCATGCGACTGACATATCAATTTCATGACTAAATGCATCGCACAAATATGACCGAATGAACTGGATAATTGTAGGATATGCACATAATATAAAGACAAATCCAAGCGGTAGGTGCAGAGTCAGGCTCCATAACCTCTGATAACACCAACAAAATACCGTGAAGGCACTACAATGTAATACACTTGACACAAACATTTATCGTCAACAAAATAATCCGCCCACTAAAAAAGCAACAATGAACTACACATATGGGAAATGAAATAAGCGATGGTAGGTGAGCTGAAGCCAAAATTGAATACATACAAAGATAAACAAGTAACAATAAACAAAATAAATTCAAAATACTTGTGGAATGACACCATGTAGTTGGAGCCTTTCAAATCCTTGTAAGAACATGACCATCAAAAACTGCATGTGGGGGCCAAAGGATGGTTGATGGCATGGAAGGAGATAAATAACTGCCAGGGCAATCTAAGAGGAGCCGCCAACAAAAGCAAGAGGTATAGGGCTCACCGGAGTTTCCACTGCCTAACAACAACTATTGCACACCGAGCCACCCGAAACTACCACACAAACAAATGAAAACGATGTTCAGAAAAAGACTAGTTAAGCACGACAATCAATTGAATAGAATCCAAGCTATGGAACGCCTATGGCATAAAAATAAAACATAGCAATCCTTAATGGTACTTGGATCCTTTATTTTTCTCCTTTCTTCCTTTTTTAAATTGTTTTTGCCTTGTCGACTCTAATTTTTCCCTTCTTATTTTACATTAATATGTATTTATTAAGTAAATATTTTAGCAATCTTATCACTCATAGTCTCCTTTTTGTCCGTGATGATGGGTCCAGATAAATGACCCGTAACGTTGGACTTCATTAAATATTCATACACACTTCTCCAAATAGAATTATCACCATGTTTAGCTCTGGAAATCTCACAAAATCAACCGTTAAAATATTTTATACAAGAATAATCAACCTCTTTTGACTTAGTGAAATGGGGAACAAAAGGTACAAATCCCACAAACTTGGCAGATAAGCAACACCAAACCTTTTAATTAATATCTCCCGCCTCTCTCTCTCTCTCGAGCAAAACCAAAACCTCTGTTCCATCGTCTGGGGAAATCCTCCTAAACCTCAATTGCACATTCATTCAAACCGCAACATTGAAATGAGTCACGGAAGAGCTCCGTCACGTCCAAATAACAAAAGAAAGAGGCCAAATGATGGGAATCGAACCCTCGGCGTTGTGTGGGGCGCCAATTCTGCGTCTTCCTCCAAAAACAATGGCGGCGCCGCATTTAAGGACTTCGGCAGGTGCGTCTCTCTAAAAATTTAACCATAATTAAATCCCTTGAGGAAAAACCCCAGCTTTTAAGAATCAAGAGATTTGATACTTCCGCAGTGCTTAATTGGGGAAAAATAGTTTCTGGAAACGACCTGTGCGAGATTTAACGTTTTACTTTGCTCTGAAAGCCCCCGTCCATTATTGCTTGAGCTCTTCCCATTTGACAAGCTATCCTAAAATAGTAGTTGTATTAGTTGCTTGAAATGTTCCAGCAAGGTTTATCTATAAGGGAAAAAAATGAGCAAATTTAATCCTCAATGTAATTTTATGACTGCTATGCAAAAATAATTCACAGTTGGATAGGTTTCTCTAAATATTTAAGCGATTTGATCTCCAAGGGAAGAAATGAGTAATTTTAGTTTTAAATGTAATTTTGTGACTGTTGTACTGAAATGATTTACAGTTACACAAGTTTATTGAAACATTTCATGAGTGTTGATATCCGAGGGTAAAATAAGTATTACAGTTGTATAATTTGATTAAAACAATTCACGAGCAGGTGTATAATTTGATTGAAACATTTCAGAGTGTTGATCTCTAAAGGAAAAAAAAGTTTACCTTTAAATATATTTAATGGCCACTTTGCTAAAATCATTTGCAGTTGTACAAGTTCGAAAATTTTCAACGGTCTCAATGTAGAAGAGCAAAATTCTAGTCCCCCTTTTTTGGCGATTTTATTTGTGATATATTCTTAAGCAAGCTAAAATGCCATCTTTGTTCGTTTGGGTAAGCTGCAACTAGATTTGGATGCGGTATTTACCCTAATTTCAACACCTAACATGTCTTGTCTTGACGTGAACTCAGCGCTATGCTATGAAAGTGGCAATTGGTCACCACTTAAGCCCATCTTATTCCAAAAGTCTTAAATTTAGTTCTATGATTGTTGTGGGAAAACAATTTTTAATGCTAGTGCCAATTAGGGTTATATGATTTTAGAATCCTAGTGATGGTGATAATCTAAAGATGAATCATCAAGTTACTTGGGTTCATTTGGGGAGGAATGTTTTGATGGCTTGAAATGTACCACCAATTTAAGGGGAAAATGCTCTCTTGCTTTAGTTGCTGGCTGCCTTCTTAAGTTATATAATATCAATCATATCAAGCTTTTACTACAACCCCACCATACAAATGAAATCATTGGTTAAGCATTCCATCGCTCAAACATTCCGAATCGTTCCTCTTAGAAAATGCTAAGATACATTCAACCATCCTATGTGTGAATCACAAAAACATGGTTTGGAGCAATTAGACACAAGAAGGAAATACTGAATCTTTTCCCTTCTTGTTCTACTTACACAATGATTGCTTTTCCCATGCAATTAAGATACAGCAAGTTACATCATGCCCATGACAATTAAGTGGAAGAGGCCTAACAAGATTGGGAAAATGAAAAGGTGGCATAGTGCCAGCCCACTTTTCCTGTTATGTTCTATTAATCTTCAAATATGTTCTTTTATATAAAGAGGAAGGCAGCTAAGTGGTTGTCATAACTATTAACGTTCGGCAATGGTTTCATAACCATGAACTATTTTGTCATCCATCTAATCCCTACAACTTATAAATGCTTGAATCCTTTTGACACATATAATTAAGAGGTGCACTAGACAATTATGCACTTGTTACTATAGCCCCAGCCCCTTAATAATTACATTTTGATACTGGCATGCAAAATGGTAAACTTATCAAAAGTTGTATGGGATTTTAAGTAAAGGCTTAATTTTATTTATACCAACGTACAAATGAATTTTGCAATTGAATTCCCTCTTTGACATCAAATGCCTTGAGACATATTCATAGAATGCATTCATTTTTAGGTTGTCCCAAGACAAAATTTTCAAGATCATGTTATGGGGCCAACATAATACTTAGAAGTCTAAATAGCAAGGAATCTTAGTTAGGTAATCAATGCCTTGCTAGAGCTGATGGTATTTGTTGGAATATCGACGCGTCTCTCTAATTTTAGTTTGCTAAGGCCTTGACTAACAAACTAACAACTATATGGAAGCTATGGCAATCTTGGAAGTTCATATGAAAGTGGAGGCAAAGGCTATACGCCACACTCTTGTGGAAATGGACTCTATGATTATGGAAAACATTCTAAAAGCTATAAACCTTGCAGTTGGCCGCTAGAGATGGTAATCAAAGATATTTTGAAAATTGAAGAAAGACTACAAAGTATGGAATTTCATTGTAGACCTAGAGTGGTCAACATAGTGACAAATTTGCTTGCCAAGTTTGCTACCTCCATTTCCCTTGCTATTTGTATAGAAGATGGCCGAGCTAATTGGCTCCCTTTGGTGGATTACTGTAATTTTCTTAAACTTATTTTAGAAGATAGCCATGGACACACAATGTAGAGAGTGTTGGCAACAATGTGGTGGAATATTGAGATATGTGAGAAAAGGATTGTGACCAACGGGCTCATAGGAGCCAACGTTATGTTCTCGGTAGCATGGTGACAAATGTTAGTTTTCTATAGGTTTATTGTGGGCATATTTATCAAATATATCTACAACATCTAAGCATGACCTCTTCGCATGAGGGGGTGTATATTCAATTCAGAACTGTAGTTTAAACATGGGATAGAAAAAGAGGGCCGAATGGTCCTCTCTCCTAGGACATACTCCATTTTCCCATCCCTCGCCTATTAGAGACCTTGGTAATTGTGTGTACTATATGGAGCCTGCTGAAGCATTTACAATTTCAAGTATTGGAAGCTTGAGATGTCACTTCAGTTTTGCTACCCCTCACCTTGCTCTCATGCTTTTCATTCACGTCTACTCATGCCCCATCATGTCTTTCTCCCTCTCACATGTTTTGACACCACAAATACTCAAGATGTTGAAAGGAAGGACCGTGGGCAGTATTTGATGGACAGTGGTGAGAATTGGAGCTTTTTTTATGTTTGGCATTTGTCTTGTATTAAGAGATATGGGGATGATGGTGCCTGCATCTAGTTTAAAGTGTTGGAAATTAATCTCCCTTTTGCTTTTGCTTCTGTTATTGCTTGTGCTGTCGTTAGCTTTTTCACTTCTTTGTGTAGTGTCTTTTCCCCACTTCCATGAATACTAGATCCAAAATATGGGGGCACAACCAAGAGCCCTGTCAAGAAACTTAGGTTTGATGGTAACTTGGCATTCAAGGGAGTCATAGAACAACTCTATTGATCTGTGAGAATGTTACTCTCTTGCATAAATGTAAAGAAACGTGTTAGGGCTTAAACAACAAAGTGCCATTGGAAGGTGATAGTGACAATTTTTTTATATGTAGGTAGTGCCAACAAACCATATTGATAATGATTGTTGGGTTGCCTTCAACTTCTTAGTGAGGAGCATGCAAAGAAGAAGTCACGACCCCTCACTAAATAGCCAAACATTTGACAATGTTATTTGTATTTATTCAATTTTTTTCTAGAAATGTTTGAGTCCTTGCTCTATGGCTGTCATGGAAAATCCTCACACTTCCAACCACTTATGGGTTTCTCTAAATTGGAATTGTCAAAATTTAACTCGGTGAATATGAGTGGAGTTCAATCCATCTTTTTTGAGGGAAATAGTGAAACGAGGTGCCCATAATGACCCTGAACTTTCTAGTTGTTCGAGACTTGTCGATCTAGATTAAAACAATATCTGCCAAGTGAGTTTAATTGCTCGATGTTCAGTTTGGATTACTCGATAGACTGATGGGTTCATTTGTAAATATACAATGATTACGCTTTAGCAAACAAACTAAAGATGTACCTTGGCATGATGCTATGGATGCAACCTTGGCATGATGCTATGGATGCAATTTGTGTTCGGTGACACTAGTAGAATGAGTGAATGATTGTGTAAACCTAGGTGTGAACTCAAACCATATACTTAGGGAAAGGGCAATGCACAATTCAATGATCTATAGAATCTTCATCCTCAGATCAATTGGGGCACCTTGAAGGACCTAATCAATCTTTCTTTTCCAAAGATTTTGTGACACATCTTTCGATGAAGGATAAGCTAGAGAAATGATTTAACCTTGGGCCAATTGCAAAGTGTCTATAACTATGACTACATTGGGGACTCAAGCATTGTGTGTAGCATTAGTTGAGGTATGTGGGGCTTGCAGAATAGCCCCCCCACTTTTTGGGTCCCCATTTGAGAGTATCTATTGTAGTTGTGACTAAAACCCTAAAAATACATACCTATTTCTAGTCATTCCATATTATCCTTTGCATAATGTGCCAAATCAGTTCTAGAATGCATTTTAGACCATTACCTTCTCACATTCCATTAGAATTCACCCACATCCATTTAAAATTAATTTAAGTAATTCTATCATGCTTAAAGCATACACTCACACCCCTTGGCTAATTTAATTAGCTATTTTAATAAATAAATAGTTAATTATCTACTCACCCTCCACTCATTTCCACTCCACCATCCAACTCACTCAAGTTGAACTAACTCACTCCACTCAAGTTCTAGAACCCTACAAAGGTGGAAGAAAAATATTCACGTACAACCACCTTCTTGAATAAAATCAAAAGCCAACTAAATATTCATTGCCCCTTAAATGAATATTTAAGCCATTCAATTGCATAGACCAAATCAACTTGTTAGTTCAGGAAAATCAACTTGCTAATTCAGGGAAATGCATTCATTTACCTGCAACTCATTTAAACCTTGATCCACAATTCATGGCCTCTCTTTCAGTTATAAATATGAGGCTCAATCCTTCACAATTCATCTCTTGGAAGCTTTAAGCATTTGTAGTAACAGTCTGCCCATTTGCCATTGGAATTTGCATACCGAAAGGCTTTCCATTTGATCATCCATTGCTTGTAGCATTCTTCTTCCATTTGGAACCAAGTTTGGAGCATCCACAACCAAATCATCCAAAGAGATCCAACAAGTGTGGTACTCCATTCCACACTTCAGCTATCTCATCTGAGGTTGCAAGAGGACTTGAAGGAAGGTTTGCATTTGCATTTTATTTGTTTTTTTCTTTCATTGCTTTAGTTTTCATTGTTATATAGTTTGGCACACCTGGTGGGACACCCACGTAATTTTTATCATTTTTAGTTTGTGTCTTTCTAAACTAACTTTATTTTTGTGTTACTTGTTTTGTTTCATACTTATTGTCAACGTGTTAGGGTATTTGGTGGAGTAAATTGTGAGAAAATCTTAAAAAAAAGTCATTATGATGTTTCTTTCATTTTTTTGTGTGCATCTACAGGATCCATGCACTAGTGTATCACTACACACGCTAGCATCACCCATAAAGTGTGTTAGCACATTAACATGTCACTAGCATCTCACTACATGTGCTATCATGAAACTACTATTTACTCTATCTTTGTGCACATAGCCAACATTACTATGTGCTATCTTTGTGCATAACACTACATGCGCTAGTCAACTGAACTTAAAAAAGTCTTTGTCACGCTAGCACACCTACTTGAGTGCGCTACCGTAACCCTTCACGCTAGCGCACCTACTTGACATGCTACCATTCTATTGGTTACCTGTGCACGCTAGTGCAGTACTACTTGACACTACCATATCCCTCACATGTTAGCACACCTAATTGTCTATCATGCGCTAGCTAATTTTTGTGTCTGTGTCTTTTTATTGTTTTCATAACTTTTCCAGCGTACTAATTTATTTCTTATTATTGTTTAAGCATTGTTTTTCATCTTATTTTTTGTAGATTTCAAAAAAAATCTAATACTTGTTTCGCTTTTAATCTTTATCTAATCCATCTAATCAAACCAACCACGTATGCTATTCTCTCGCACCCTCTTGGGTGATCTTGAGAATCAAAAACGGAGAAGTTTGTTTCCTTGTTTTACATTGTGTTTTCTCTGCAGGGAAACTACTAATTTAGTGTGTGCAGGGCCACATCGTACAAATAATACTTTGAAAACTCAATCAAACTCTTAACATCATATGCAGGTTGCCTTGGTCGAAGACTACAAAACAAACAAACTTTATCTTAATAAACTTTATAAAAATTTGTATTGCAGGTTCGGATAAGGGTTTATTCCTGTCTGCTTTAACTGTGGGAAGTGCTTGGACATAGTCCTAAAACTCATTATGAGGAGTACCACAAGAACCCCAAAGTAGTTGGCACCTTGAGGGAACTGGCCAACGAAACGGGTACCCCCCCCACTAGTACTTGACTAGTGATACCCGTGAGAAACCATCCTTAGTAGCCCGTGGTGATTGGCCCTTTTCTTAATTGATTGTGGGGTATAGTTCATAGGAAAGCAATTTCTAGCACTAGTACTCGTTCAGGTAACATTTGGTGAGTGAAAGTTCTCCCTAACCCCTAGGAAGCTTGACAAACAGAACCAAGCTTTAAAACTCTCCCTACCAAATTACTCGAGTCAAATTAGTTTGTATTACACATTCTTTCTCTCAAATCACATCATATTCCATTCCCATCAAAATCAAACTCTCTTCAAAATTTGTAAACTCTTCTCTTTTGAATACCCATTCCAAATTGAATTGAATCAAGTCCAAGCCTTACTCTTTGGATTCACTTTACAAGTTTAAGCACATCATTCAATCCAAATCAAGTCCAAGCCTTACTCTTTGGATTCACCTTTCCAAGTTTAAGCACATCATTCAATCAATATCAAGTCTTTACTTTGGATTCACTTTCCAAGTTTAAGCAAATCATTCAATCAAATCAAAGTCTAAGCCTTAAATTTGAATTCACTTTCCAATTTTAAGCAATCATTCAATCCAAAGTCTTATACTTTAATATTCACTTTATCAAGTTTAAACAAATCAAATTCAATCCAAGTCTTACTCTTTGGATTCACTTTCCAAGTTTAAGCACATCGTTTAATCAATGAATCCAAACCTTACTCTTTGGATCACTATCCAAAATTAATCAATCGTTTTCAAGTGGATATTCACTTTATCACTTTCCAAGTTTAAGCACAATCATTCTCAATCAAATCTAAGTCTTATACTTTGATATTCACCTATCAATTTTAAGCAAAATAAAAATTCAAATCCACATAGTCTTTGAATATTCACTTTATTCAAACCACATCCAAGTCAAATCCAATCAAGAGTCTATATATTGAATATTCACTTTATTCAATTTAGGCAAAATTCATAAGCAACGATTTCCTTTATCAAGCACAAGTCCTATCCAAGTCTTATACATTGAATATTCACATTATTCACGTATTAAGCAATTCAAATCCACATCTAAACTTTATACGTTGAACATTCACTTTGTTCACGTATCAAGTAAAACTCAATCCACTTCAATCAAAAATTTTCAATCTCAAACTTACGTTTTGATTATCTCCAACAAATCTAAAACAATCCTTCTTATCCATCTTTTTAGTTCAAACTTTGTCACAACTTCTACAAAATCTCAAACACACTATTCACTTAGGTATTTACCTATAACACAATGGTGTTTACATGTAGTAAAAGTACTCATGTCCCTGATGAGTCTGAAAGATTCAACCCTTTTGGTCGTGGTCCTTTTGAAGATGAAGACATTGGAGAACAACCTGAACTATCAACAGGTGAGAAAGAAGCTATTGATCATGTCATAATGCAAAATAAAAATCAATATATACTTCGCCTTTTTGAAATGGGAGCAAAGCTACCCTCCGACTTTGGCAAGAACATTTAAAAGACTTAATAGACAAACCCGAGTCTAGTACGAAAAATGCTAAATCAACCACTACATCTGATTCATCGAATTGTTGGCCAAAATCGAAGAGTTACAACACCAACTCAAAAACAATGAAAATCCTCAAACAGGGGAAGAGCACAAATCAACGCATGCCAATGATGTCACCATGGACATTCCTCAAGCCAACTCCCCATTCGCACAAGAATAGAGGAGTATGAAAGAAACTTTAATGGGACCCCAAAAGCTCACAAAGCAATTCAATTTTGATGAACTATGTCCTTATCCATTCGATAGGGACATGTTAAGTGTACCTTTCCCAAAATCCTTTGAAATGCCCAAATTTGATAAATATAAGGGCAAACATGATCCAAGAGAACATGTCAAAGAATTTTTTATGGCATGTCAGGAAGTGGCATACAATGATATCTTTCTCTTATGCCTCTTCCCTAAAAGTTTAGGAGGGCAAGCTTTGGATTGGTTCTTACACCTTCCAAAGGGATTGATCACCACATTCGCAGACCTCTCGTGAGAAATTTGTCAAACATTTTTCATTCAATCTTGATTCTAAAATTACAATGATGGACCTTTGCAACACAAAGCAAAGGAATAATGAAACTTTCGCGTCATTTCTTCAACGATGGCGAGGAATCGCAAGCCGATTCCCTTGCTCTATACCCGAGAAGCAATTAGTTAGCATCTTCATTCCAAATCTCAATTCAGAACTATCTTTTCAAATGCAAATGCATTGTTTGACTAACTTCGAAGAAGTAATCGAAAAAGGACAACAAATTGAGAGGGCTCTTATTGCAAAGGGCCTAATCAAGACACCTTCAAAAGATCAACCCAATAATCACAACAATCACAATCAAAATCATGATAAATCTAAATTTGTGAATCGAAATAGAAATGTTGTAAACGACGGAATCACTAATTCTCGTTGTGTTCAAAATATACAAAATCCAACTCTGCAACAATCTGGAAAATCTAAAAAATCTAAACAAACTTTAATACTATCTAGCAAAGAAACTGCTCCACGCGAGGTAAAAAGATGACAATTTACGCCTCTTGGAGAAAGCCTTTCAAGTGTCCTCCATCAACTCGCAAGTGCTAAAATGGTGACATACCCATTCACACGTCCTTTCGAAGGATAACCTAAACCCACATGGTATAAAGAGAATGAATATTGTGACTATCATCATATACATGGCCATCCAACGGATCATTGTGTAAGACTACGTCACTATATACAAGACTTAATTGATAATGGGGACATCACAATAGAAGGATCATCTAATAACAAGACACCAAATGAGAATTTAAAGGTCTTCTGGGACCCATTCCCTAAGCATGGAACAAACAATGATGCAAAAGACAAAGGTCAAACATCAAACAATGTCGAGTTTGATTCCATTATTTCATTGTTAGATCATACACCGGACATGGTAGCCACCATCAAATTTAACACTCCTACTTGCGCCGTAACAACGTGACAGAAACAGGTTTGGGTACCCACTACTAAACAACCTTCCACGTCCACAACGCCGCAACAAGTGTCTAACCCTAAGTCCACCACAAATGCACAATCCTCAAATGCAAAGTCTTCGTCTGATTCCTATGATATAATCAAACAATTAGAGAAGACCACCACGCAAATTTCTCTCATGGAATTTCTCAAGACATCTCATGCGCTTCAAAGTATCCTTACTCGTGCACTCCATGAGGCACGTGTTCCTAAGGATATCAACTCCCAACAATTTCAGGCCCTCATTGCAAATTTATCATCCAATAATCCCATTTTGTCATTTGGTCCTCATGACCTCTTGAACCCTAACATTACCAATAATAATTCCTTATATGTAGAAGCATTCATCACCCATCATAAAATCAAACACGTTCTCATAGACAATGGAGTTGCATTGAACATCTGCTCCATGAAATTGTTGCGATGTCTAGGTTATACTGAGGAAAGTCTAGGCACTAACATCATTACCATTCGTGGTTATGATAATAGAAAAAGGCAATCCACGGGTACTATCTCTTTACAGATCAAAGTTGGACCCCAAACTCTGGACACATTTTTCCATGTTGTGGATGTGGAAACTTCCTATAATATTCTCCTAGGCCGCCCATGGATTCACGTCATGCAAGTCGTTCCTTCTACATACCATCAGTGCATCAAATTCCCCTATGAAGGAAAAGAATTCACATTGTGTGCAGACATTAAACCCTTTGAGTATTGCAAACTCTTAGAAGGTAGACATACGCATGCAAACTATTGTCCTTCTGCGGATAAATCCTGGGCTCCTCGCCTTATCCCATTCACAGATGAAACCCACATAGATCCTGAAGTCTTGTTGAAGTCTCAACCGTCCACTTCCTCCACCCCATCTACATTGAAAATCATAGACAAAGGTCTTGGAGAGTATGAACTCCAAAATGCCCTTCATGTTGGCAACCTACCATTATCCCCACGCAGTTATGGTCAATCTAATGCTCCCCATATCAAAATTCCTCCTATCTATAATCTTGGTAAGTCTGTATGGAAAAGGTTTGGATATCTTGACGAAGAACACATTCTGAGTTCTTCCGGATCTTGGCTATATGATGATGGATATGCTTCTTGCTACGAATCATCTGAGTATACTAAAGCACACAAAATCATGAAAAATATGCAGTGGAAAGGTAAAGGACTTGGGAAAAATGAACAAGGACGTCTTGATCCAATACCTTGCACAGAAAATATTTATTGGTATGGTCTTGGTTATCATACATTTGAAAATTCAAACATACTGCTTGATGTCTCGACTAGTGGTGAGGACACTGACTCTGACGACGAGACAAGTTCCACACATAGCCTCTTTGATAACCTTGCCAAAACAAACCTATTTATTGAAAACCTCTCCATCAATACCATTGACTTCCAACCTTGTATATCCTACCCTAATAAGTCAGGACCAACTAAATCATGTCTCCATGGACCTCTTTCAAAATGATGAGGCCATTGAAGAGTTTCTTGGGACTCGGGATCCCATCCCCCTTTCTGATCACAGGAAGGGATTCGATATTGACCTTGACACAACTGCCTACTTTGGTGAGGAACTAGAGTACCCTAGTCTGCAAAAAAGTGAAAATCAACTCAAAAAAATGAAAAATCAAATCTCCCATAGTGAAAACCTCACTGAGGTGCTATTGGAGAAACACAAAAGCAAAAAAATGAAAAATAGTAAAAAGAAAAGGGACATATCTCCTAGTGAAAACCTTTTTGAGGCACTAGAGAGAGGGGACTCTCATTCATCATCAATTGAAGATTTACATCAACCAACAACATCCTTTTCAAAAAGAGACACATCTAAAATGTCGGTGGAAGAAACAATAAACATTAACATAGACACACCAGAGCAGCTGAAGATTTTACAACTTGGAGCAAGCCTCTCAGATATAGAAAAAGTAGAATTCACAACACTCGTGGAATTTCAAGATATTTTTGCATGCATTTACAAAGATATGCTGGAATTAGATCCATCTCTCATAGTACACCACCTTGTGGTACATTTGGATGCAAAACCTATCAAGCAAAAATTAAGAAAGATGCATCCCAAAGTTGCATTGCTTGTCAAAGCCAAACTACACAAACTTTTAGAAGGAGGCTTCATTCAACCAATAGACCATTCTACATGGATTTCAAACATTGTACCTATGGCAAAGAAAACTCAGGCATCAGAATCTGTACAGATTTTCGTGACATCAATAAGGCATGTCCAAAAGATGACTTCCCTTTACCAAACATCGATATGATCGTGGATTCAACAACAGGTCATGAAATGCTTTCCTTACTGGACG
Organism: Taxus chinensis; assembly: GCA_019776745.2. NCBI lineage: Eukaryota > Viridiplantae > Streptophyta > Pinopsida > Cupressales > Taxaceae > Taxus > Taxus chinensis. The sequence goes on from CM034153.1 coordinate 47,444,345, forward strand.
GTTTTTCTGGCTACACTCAAATTCAGATCGTAGAAGAAGATCAACATAAAACAACATTCACTACACTGTGGGGCATATTTTGCTATAATGTCATGCCTTTTGGCCTTAAAAACACGTGCTACATATCAGAGAGCGATGAAAGTCATCTTTCATGACATGCTACATGATATCATGAAGGACTATGTAGATGACATCCTATCAAAGTCTAAAATGAGAGTAGATCATCTGACAGTCTTGAGGCACATCTTTGAAAGATTGCGAGAATATAAAGTAAGACTTAATCCTAAGAAATGTGTGTTCGGTGTAACATCAGGAAAATTACTAGGATTTATTGTTTCATGGAGAGGCATAGAAGTAGACCCCACAAAGGTCAAGGAAATCATGGAAATGCCTCCTCCCCAAAATCTCAGGCAACTACAAGGTCTTCAAGGAAATATTCAGTCAATAAGAAGGTTCATTTCACAACTGGCAGATAAGTGTCACCATTTCAATCAACTACTGAAGAAAGATGTACAATTTCGGTGGAACCAAGAATGTCAAGATTCTTTTGCTAAGTTAAAAGAATATCTATCAAGTCCATCGGTTCTCATGCCACCCATATCATTTAAACCAATGCTTCTCTACACATCTGCTACAAAACATGCAATAGGAGCATTGTTGGAACAAAATAACGATCAGGGGCAAGAACAAGCAGTCTACTATCTTAGTAGAACACTTATTGATCATGAGCTTAAATATTCACAGGTTGAGAAAGTATGTTTAGTAGCATAGCTTTCACATTTCACAAACTACGACACTATTTGCTCAATCACACAACCAAACTCATTGCAAAATAGATCCTCTCAAATATCTACTATCTAGACCCATTCTCACAGGTAGAATGTCAAGTTGGGTCATTCTACTTAGTGAGTTTGATATCGAGTTTTTTAGTCAAAAGGAAATCAAAGGACAAGCCCTTGTAGATCAACTTGTTGTGGCACCTCTACCGAGATCAGAACCACTTCATTTCAAATTTCCAGATGAATAAATTTTTATATGTGGATATAGTGCCTTCTTGGACCCTATATTTTGATGGATCTTGTAATATTCATGGCTCAGGAGTTGGTATTTTATTCATCACACCAAATGGCAATGTTATTCCAAAATCTTTCCGCTTGGCTTTGCCTTGCACAATCAATATTGCAGAACACGAAGTCGTCATAGCTGCTCTGAAATTGGTTATATCATGGAAGCACAAAGAGTTAGCAGTGTTTGGTGATTTACTTCTGATTATCAAACAAGTCGTCAATGACTACCCTGTAAAAGATGAAAAGCTCATTCCTTACAAGCTCATGGTGGATAGCCTTAGAGGTTATTTTCAGTTGATCACATTTGAAAAAGTTCCTCGCCTTCAAAATAAATCAGCAGATGCTATAACAATTATCAAATCTCTTCTTGAGTTCAACTCCCATCAAACACATACCGAGTTTCTCGATGAACATTTTCTGGTTCTGAGCCTATGATTTTCCTGAGTCAACCATGGTCTGTGAAATAGTTGGTCCTGACAACCCTTGGTATCATGACATTTATACTTTCATCCGTGACCACACTTATCCCGCAAACATGAACCCTCAAGATAAACGAGCCTTAACACAACTTGCTATACCATACTCGTCAATAGCCTTTATCGAAGAGGCTAGGATGGGACTCTATTAAGATGTCTTAACCAAGACGAAGTGCTTCAAACCCTAGAAGAGGTACATGCTGGTATTTGCGGAGCACATACAAGCAATGTTTTAAAAATTAGAAACGGTTTACTAAAAAACACAAAAAATTATATTTTTAATGAAAACAATATATTTGAAAGATTAGAAACCATGATTCCAACAATTACACATAAGATATGCAAAACTTGCTCTTATATATATGTAAGAAAGGTGTTTATAGCAAAATGGCATGAACTCCAAGTCCAATACATAATACATATATTGTATATGAGATTTCGAAACAAAATACATAAATAATGAGGCTCTAAATAGCCTCGATAGTCCGAGACTTCAAAAAAACAACATGCTATGATCATTGATACATTATAGATACTACAAGTTACAAAACTCTAGAATAAACTAGATGACATCAATGATCAATCATCAAACTCTACACCGCTGTTAAGAATGGGATCCTTAGGGCCATCCTCATCAATATCATCACTGGCCTCTAGCTCTGACTCAGAACCATCCAAATCTTCAGGTACATCTGCAACAACTATATTGGCACAACGAGTAGCACGAGTGCGACTAGTGCCTGCCATGTCTTGTGACGGTAGCAGCGGTGCTGCCAATGGCTCATCATCTTGATCCAAACCCATCCACCCCAAGTCATTGGGATCAAACTTTGCTGGCTGACTCTCCTCTACCCAGTCTAAGGTTGGATCTATATCATCCAAGACAATGGGATCTGTATCAGGTCTTCGGTTTAACAACTGGTTGTGCCTTAGCCGAAAGTTGTACTGCAAAAAGACAAGATCATTTAACTGTTGTTGTTCCAAACGGTTTCTGTTCTTCGTGTGAATCCGCTCAAAGACAGACCAATTGTGTTCGCACCCAGAATCACTACAAGTTTGTCTCAGGATCCTAATTGCAAACTTTTGCAATTGAGGACATTGACTACCAAACGAATCCCTTTTCAGACTTTGCTATTTTGCGAGAATGATGAGATCAAGCGTTTAATTATTAGATCTATGACGATAAAAGGATCGCAAAGTTGACCAAGCACTTCACCCTATGTAAAACTTGATCATGCTAGCACATAAAAAGCATGGGACATGGAGACAAATTTGCCTTGTGCTATGAACGAAATCGCTGAAAAATAGTCATGGATTATGTCAGATTGAGAATCAAATGAACTTCAAAAAACTCAGAGGTAGCACCTTTCTTCACAAAGATGGTCCACATCTCAAGTCAGGATATCACCAAGTGTCCATCGAGCCAACATAAGTGTGGAGGATTGTGGTTCAAGGTGAAGGAAGGGTTGTTATAGTTGGTTGGTCATGCAAGTTGGTTTGACCAATGTCATCTTGCAACATGTGCATCTAGGCATGATGTAGCAATATCCATCTTAAACCTTCATCTTGTTTGATCTTCTCCAAGTTGTCCACTTTGTAATGGCATTCATGGTTTCAGAAAAATATGGGAGGAGCATGTATGAGGGCGATGGAGTCCATAGGGTTCTATTGATTACCTTGTGATGTCACAAATTATATGCCCATACATAGGAAAAATGATCATTTTGCATGCAAGGAATTTAGTATGAAGGATACATCGTCTGATGGGGATGGAGGACGCATGGATCTAGAGATAGATCATGGCTAATTTGAGATTGGTCCATCCACCAATCGCAGACACCTTGCAAGAGGCTTCATCAATTTTCACCTCTGTTGTTTTTGGCTAAGATAAATTCTACTACAGGTTTGTTTTGGGATTCTTGCTCATCATGTACATGGCTCCCCCAAATGCATTCTATTCTTCAAAGGAAGATCATATTTTTCAAAGTTCATTTGGACTAGGGACAACAATATGCATTTGCAAGAGCTGAAGCATTTTGTTTCAAATCTCGTGATGCTCGGCCTAACCAAGTTCTCTGCCCTCACTGTGATCTGCAGCAATAGATTGAGATCGACACATTAGTGCATTAGTAGTATACAACTAGTGTTTCCCTCACTCAGCTTTGGGCACCCAGTGGCATATCATAGTGAGACATTCATCCAATATTGTTTCCACAGAAATCCGACATATGCATAAAGAGCTCTAAACCATGTGCCTACACATGGTGTCGACAGTAGAAGCACTGTTTTCTGTCAAGACAGGGACAATCATACCACACAAGATCAGAAGCCTAGAGGCATTATCATGTTATGGCTGTTGATAGAAGATTTTCCACCCCTACTTGTAGCAGTTCCATCTCAATATCAAGAAGCTCAGAAGGGAAGAGTAAATCAGTTAGCATCTTTGACCCTATCAGATGCACCTACCGAATTGCAGGACAGTCAATGGTACCTTGATGGACATGTGGACAATAAGACTTATGAGTTGTGCAGTTCTTGCAATCACTTCACCCATCTGACATAATAATACCATGACTTGTTCTGGGCACATATCAGGAAATGCTATCAAATAAGAAGATTTAAGAAATCCATTTGCATGGACGCAACTTCTGTGTTCATTTGGGATCATCTCCATGTTTTGCATTAGGGAAACATCAGAAAATGCCCATAGGAGGCAACATTGCAGTCAAACATGGCAGGTTATTTCAGGATGGAGAAGATCAAGACAGTGACCACAGCGATATCTTCATCATAGGCCAAAAATACAATTGCAAAACCTACAATCAAGAAGCAAGTCTTTGTATTGCCTCTTCCAATGGTCACTCCAAGGTCGACAAACCTTCTGTTGAGTCAATCAATGCACTTTCAGGTGTGGAAGACCGCCCACGACAACACTTTGGATGGTCATTCTTTTTTGAGGTCGGTTTTCTATGACTATGACCGAGGATCGAGTACCCAGCTACCCAGAATATCGACCTGCTAATCAAGGTTATGCTCCGTGCTCAGAGCTAAGATCCTACGTCACACATGTTTGAGTTTGAGTTCATGTTCAAGGCAGGATAAAGTCCTCCCTAGTTCAAGCTTCCATCTCGGTTGATGCCTAAGCCTTCGAATAAAAAAATTCCTTATGTTTCAAACAAAAGATTTTTTTATCATTTAAATCTTTTAAGACTAATGGCATAAATATGTCAAAGTGAATCTACATAGAGAGAACTTTCAGTTCTCTACTTTCACTTGGCATAGTGTATATATACAACCTATGTTATACCATTAGTGCGGGAAAATCATGTCAAGGGACGGGGGGACGTGTTTCCGGGACGGATTTTTTTGGAGGCCTTTTTTTACGGGTATAAAGGGGATGGCAAAGTTCAAACATTTTTCATAAAATTTAGTGTACCTTTGACCTAGCTCTAAACCATAGGGCGAGCTCAAATATAACCTTGGGGCAAGCTATTGAGGACCCATTCATCCACGCTTGCCAATTTCAATCAAGAAACTTGAGCACATAGACCTGGAGCTGACCTAAGTCATTTGCCCCATCCACTCGGCTCGACCCCGGGGTCCAATTGCCATGGTCATTATTATATCTATGTGGTGGTTGATAGATTCCCTATGATGGCAGATCTAACGCCCTACAAGAACAACAACTAAAAGGAGTAAAGCACTACCAAACTCTTCTTTGAGAATGTGTCAGACCTAGACAAAAGGTTTCTTAGTATCTTTTTTTCTACTCTTTAGTCCATGATGGATTACCAAAATGACAAAGTCAATGTGTCTTTGCATCCACAAACAGACAGATTAGAAGAAGGTCCTCATTTGCATGATTGTTCACCTCATCATGATGTACCATTCCCAACATATATGCATATGGGACGAGAGTTTTCCATACATTTAACACAACTGCAACCAAAATGACCCCTTTGAGTTGTGCTTTGTGTTCCAACCATTGGCCCCAATAGATGTAGCTCAGCCTCTAGCCAAGATGTAGATGACTGATCCCCATGCTCTCAAAGAGTCATACAAAGCAACAAAATTTTCCAAACAAATCCAACATATGCAACAGCACTACAATGACATTCTATAAAAAACTAGGGCCAAGCGCAAACAGTGCCACAGCACAATGATGCAGTCACGGTTAGGGGGTCCAATAAAAGGAAAGCCTTAAACCATGTAGTCTGGGAGATTGGCACTCAAAATGACACACACATACAGACCATACATCAAATAGGAAGAAAAAACATCTTCAATGTTTATTGCTTTCAATGAGGAATTACATGACACGCACCAACAACATGCTTTTCAGCTTTATTTCAGTAATTACGCTATATGGGAAAGTTACAACAGTAGCCCATTTATAGACACAATTCAATCCTACAGTTCACCCCTCAGATCTGCAATCTATAAGAGATCTCTACTGTACAACTCTCTAATGACTGCACTAAATCTTAACTGGCCTGGCCCTCAAGTTGGCAACAAAGGGTGGTTGCATTTGCATAAGGAGAGACTAATAGGCCCAAACAAGAAACTCAAATCTCTAAAATGAGATTTGGTCCATATACAATCACCCAGCAGGTGGGAGGGAGAGAAAGCCTCTTACATCCTACCCTCGGATTGCACACTATTTTCAATGTGGAGCTTCTTTGGCCATAGTTTCTAGTTCTACCACTGTTGGACACATTGAATGTAGCAGAATCACAGATTCTAGAGTTAAATCCTTATTGTGCTACTACAACGACATTAGATTAGATAGCGGACACATGAACTATGGGCACCTGAAACCAGGTTAACATCGCTCTATCTGGTTGCCAAAGTGGTCAATTCATCTATCAGAGAAAATGGTTCACCTCAAATCAGAAGCACAGGGAATTTACACAATCGGTCAGAGATTTGATGCAATGGAATCCATTGCTTCTCAAGGAGGGGTGAGTGATCCAAGTGACATTTTGGTACAGAAAGATGAAAATCCCCTAAAAAACATCACTTTCTTTCGGGGAGCTAAATCCCTTTCTCATTATTCGCTATTCAAAACCATTTAATATGTTAGAAAGCCAGGTTCATGCTCTAGACCCATCAACAAGGTTACTCTAGTGTGGATTTGAGCTGGAAAAGTTTGACTGCTGAAAAATGCTCTGAAGTGCCCCAAAATAGTAGAAATTTCTGAAATTTTCTTATACAGGTTTAAAACTGGAATTTTGAGTTTTTGTAAGTTTTAGGCCATGACAAATCCCGTCAACTTCTTGGGAAAATGCTTGTCATATGGCTTTTCAAATTCCAACGAATATCACTTAAGTTTCATTTTTTGATGTTTGTTTCCTACTAAAAATAGCAATAAAGGATTCGTCATCCAAATGCAAAAAACAAATATAGCTCCGATATATTATTTATGCTCGTTAGAGTCATTTTCCTTTGTTATGGTTCATTATAACAAATTACGCTTTTGCAATTGAGTATGTTGTCCACCAGATTGCCAATCAAATCTGGATCAACGGCGACAGATCTAGTGAAAATTGGGGGTGGAAAAGTTGGGCAAGATGGTTTATACTCATACTTTTCCCTACATAGAAATAAAGCTTATCTCAGAAGATTGGGCCAAAGAGAGAACTTGCTATTCATTAACACATTGTCAAACACGTGATCAAAAAGAGTAAAGAATTTTGGATATAAAATTGTCATTAGATGTATTTAGTGGTGCCTTTCCATGATCTAATCAGATAACAGAGAATTATAAAAGAAGAAAGAATGTGATGGATAAATGATAAAACCCACTAATGTTTATTTTCAATAACTTTCTAGCAGTGGGAATATGCTTTAAGTTGAAGAATAGAGATTATCCTATGGGAAGAAAAGTACATAGTTAAAAAATAGTTTTTGAAATTCATGTCATTTTTATTTTACCTGTTTGGTTAGTAAAAGCGAACTAAGAGTTGGCATCTAGCCGAAAATAATTCTAGGTCTAGAGTTCCTTAACACTAGGTACTGTTGTTGCAGAATCACAGCACCCCTGAAATCAATAACTTGATGGATTAAGATCCTCAGTGTGACTGCACCAACATGGAGTATCTCTCAAAGTGTGGGACTTTGCGAGTCAAAAGAGCTCTCCGGATGAAGGCCGGATCCTATTCCTTTGTTCAGGTACACACCGTTCAGATTGCAGAGGGTCGTTCTAAATCCTACTCTAACTTTCCAAGGAGACAGGGTTAAGGAGATACAAGAAATAAAACCTAATCTAACAGAAGTGATGCACCAAAGGAATGATGAACACTTGCATTGCTTATCAAACACAAACCATTAAAATGTGATACAATATCCACGCACAGATGACCAGAAATTACAATGAGGGATTAGGAAGAAGCAAATAAACATAAGAGAGCATTGAAATCATAAACGGACTTATTCTATTGCTCCAAGAATTGATACAGTGCATTACAGTATCCAAGAGGCAGAAATTACATTACAATTTGAATGGAGGGGTTCAAGGCTCCACAAATTCCCCTGCAAAGCAGAGAAAAAGGGAGGGCGCAAAGCAAGAATGTCCAACCCCTTGAAATTGTCCCTCTTGTACAATATATAGGAAGAATGAGAGAGAGAAAGCAAGGAAGATCCAACCCTGTTCCAACTGCCCCTGAAGGAGCATTGAATTCCCCTGCCACAATGATGAGTCCCGTTGCAACACCCATGCCCCCGTCGTTGTTCCTTGTTGAGCAAGAGAGGAAACCCATTCTTCATCATGTTGGCAGGTGGGAGACTTGACGGCCTTGAAAATGGCGGGTCAAAGCATTAATGGTGGCAGGTGGCTAGTAAGTGCCGAAAGCTCTCTAAAACGTCCCCTCCCGCTCAATTCCAAGCTTCTAATCGAAATATATGGCTGCCTAAAGGTACTTCGATTCTAGAGTCTGTTCGCCGCGTATCCACGTGGCGGACCTGTGCATCTTAAGGTTTCACCCCCTCCTCTACGCTATTGAAGTTGCACCGAAGAGACACGTGGCGGCTTCCGCGGGCCTATTCTATTTCCTTTGTATTCTGTCCAAGCTCCCCTGTTGGCGAAGACATTGTACCTAACCCGAGACACGTGGAGAGTCGGCGTATGTTTGAGAACCGCTTTTGGATCCGCCCCCTTGAAAGAGTGTCGGAGAGACACGTGGGACCTTTAGCTGCCTCGCCTTATACTTAGCTGATTCGGGTCCTAAGGGAACACTGCTTGCCTCATCCCTTAGGTGAGTTAAAGGCGGCCCACCATATGTAATCCCAAAAACTCCTTGTGGGTGGGACCCTCGTAGCCAGCTCCCTAAAATGTGACGGTGGGACACGTGGCATCATCCGCGGGCCGCTCCTCCATTTCCTTTGTGTTTGACTTAGTCTCTTTTGTTTGGTGGGGGCTATACGTTCGACTAGGGACATGTGGGGGGCTCGCGCACGTTTGGGTTCTGCCTTTTGGATCGCCGCCTTGAAGTTGCGTCGTTGGGATATGTAGCCCCTCTCGCGGCTCTGTGACTTTTTCAACAGTCGAGGAGACCATTTTCCGACCTTGGACACGCAGAGGCTTAGCGCACATTTGGGACCTACCTCCGGATTTTACTTTTGAAATTGCGTCGCGCTGACACTTGGCTCGTTTTGCTGGCCTGCCTCTTGTTTAGACTTTTCAACGGCCGACCCTTCCTTTTGGGGCTCTGGGACACGTGGAGGGCCAGCGCTTGTTTGAGTCTCTGCTTTGGGCCGTGCCTTTGAATTTGCGCTGATGAGACATGTGGTGTCGTCCACCGGTTCTTTCATACTTAACTGATTTTACGCCCGGATTTGTCCCCTTCTTTGACTTAGACCACATTGCAAGTCCGCGCTTGTTTGGAGACTGCCCCTTGGGATCAACCTTTGGAGTTGCGCCATTGGGACATGTGGCACCTTCGCGGGTCTACGACTTTACATTTGGCGAAAAAGATTCCACGGGCTCGCAAGCCTGCACTTGAAAATTGCGCCATTTTGCGACAAGTTGTAAAGTTTCAAAATGCCCTGTAGACCGACCGGCCCGCATTACGCTTGGGCAAAATTTTCTTCGCGGCCCTGTAGGCCCACTTTGCAAACGAAAAGTCATCCTTGGGCCCACCGGTCCGCATTTTCCACTTAGCAAAAAGTATTCCTTCCCGGGCCTGCGGGCCCGCAATTATAACTTGTGCCTTTTGCGAAAAGTGCAAAAATGCCAAAATATCTCCCGTTGCCCTGCCAGTCCGCAATTTTCCCTTTGGCAAAAAATCTCCCCTAAGCCCGCCGGCCCGTTACTTGAAAAATATGAAGAGTTAGGACTTCTTAACATTTTCGGAAAGGGGAAGAAATTTCCTATCTGATGAAGATGTTTTCAGGAAACCTTAAGTGCTTAAAATATATAAAAATCAGATTGAAGCACGAAAGGGGGAAAAAGGGGGGTTAGTTGACCAAAAATAAGAGTGAGCTTATTTTTTATTATATTTCTCAAATGTTTGTAGGCACTAACCCACGGGAGACACCAATCCCCAATTTACAATTTTGTAGGCACCAACCTCCAGGAGCAACAACCCCTTTTTGCTAAGCACCAAGTCAGCAAGAGACACCGATCTCTTCAAATATGAAGGTACTAACCTTCCTTACGAAAAACAAACACTTTTCTATCTTTTATGTTGTTGCTGTTTCAACAGGTGATAGAACAAAACTGTTGCTCAGGATATTCTTCTTATTTATTTGAGTCCCTTCACATATATAAATCGTTGCAACTCTTCATTAAAAATAAATTTGCCCTTCACTCTTGTTCTATTTCATATTCTGTTCTTCTTCTCTCCCTTAAACTTGAATGAAGAATCACTCAAATTGCTTGCTTATTACAATTAATCCTCTCTCCTTTTATAACCACTTCACACCTCTTCGAAAAGAGAGACATACCTTCTCATTAAGGTTGGCATTAAGGATAATCTTTGTTTATTTAACTTGCTTCTTTAAGCCAAATCACCGCCCCCTTTATTTAATTAAATTTATATTAAATACAATGCTATATACTCCATTAAATGTGTTGGCCCTTTAATAAAATCGCTGTCATCATTAAAATGCAGCCAACCATCATTAAATCTTCTTTTTCACCATAAAACATGGCATATGAACACCTTAAAATGCTGATATCTCTCTCCTATGTACAGCTGTGTATATCTCGCTTATATTATGATAATCCTTATCCTTCTCACATCCTGGTGTCACTCAGATTTCACCCTGAAATCTGCGACTATCCTATTCGAAAAAATTTCGTACTTTTAAAATAATGGGTCGTTTTGTGTTTTTATTGCCTGAAAGTTCTTATATTGCGTCAAGATAATCCCAAAGAGCCATATTAGCCCTTTTCGCCAATTACCCAGATGCCTAAAATTGTTTTATTCTGTCGTCAAGATTTGTTTGCGGGAAATTTGTATTAATTATTTTGAGCCCCGTATGAGGCTATTTGCGCTCTATTTTAACTCTATTATGAGCGAATATGTTATTATTCCTATGTGCCAGAAGGATTTTAACTTATTTTAAGTTTTGAGCTTTATTTGTAACTTTTGGCAATTTTTCGTGTTTTTGTGGTGTCCCGTTTTGTTTTCTGTGAAATTTCTCTGAAACAATTCCTTCGCCGGGTAAGCCCGATTTTTGGCCTGGAGCAGCTGGAAAACATACACGCACATTTTGCCCGGAGGAAGTCATCATCCGAGGTCTGGATCACTGGGAAAAAGCGAAGTCGTGCACAGGAAAGCCCCTGCGGGGATGGGCGCATTTTTGGAAAACAAAGGATTTGAGCTGCGATGGGAAAAATATAAGCCGCAGGTAGGATGAGAATTGTATACCTACCTTGCAGGGTACTTTTTCCCGTGTTATAAAAGTCACTTAAGCTGCAGTGGGAAAAATAGAGGCTGTAGGCAGGTGGGAATTTATTGCCTACCTTGCAGGGTGAAAATTCCCATGATATAATAAAAGGAAAGTGACTTAAGTGAAATCATGGGATTTTAGTGCCTACCTTGCAGGGTAAAGAATCCCATTGCAAAAGTCAAATCACTTAAGTGGATCATGGGATTGTGGTACCTACCTTGCAGGGTAAAGAATCCCATTATGGTGAAAATTCTTAAAAATAGAATTACATGTGCAAAAAAGTGCGCCCCCTTTGGTGATGGATAAAAATAATTAAATTGATTATTTTTAAGAAATTCTATCCTTGGAAAAAGTGCGCCCAAGCTTGAGGAGGTTGGAAAGTCAAAGAAGGATTAAAATAGAGCAACTAAATTAATTAAATTTAATTTATTTAGTGGCTGCCCCTCTCCTTGGAAAAAGTGCGCCCCATTTGGGCATTATTTAATGATTTTTAAGGCATTAAATCATTGAATTAATTTCTATTTTCAGTGGCTATGGTCAAAGCACACTGTGAGGCTAAAGTTAAGTGCTGTGTGAAGGATTAAATTGGATTAATTTAATTTATTGGATGGCTGTCCTTAAACATGCAATTTTTAAAAGAGAAAAGCATGATTTTTAATTAATTAATTGCCTTTAATTGTTAGGGCAATTGTTAATTATAGAATTGTGAAGGTTATATAAGCATGGGTAGCCATATGGATGAATTATTAAAATCACAGGTGAAGAATTGCAGCTAAGCGGAAAAGTGCGCCCCCATTAGAGGAAGGATTTTGCTCAGACAAGGTGACAACAAGGCTAAAAGTTTCCAGATTTAGCGCATGCTTTAGAGGAGGTTGATCTTTGTCTGCATAATTGTTTCCATAGGTGTTACAGGAGCTCAGGTGTTGATTGAAAGGATTCATGCTCTCTTTATGTGCAAATTAAACACCAATTTTTGGGGCAGCAGGATTGAAAAGTGCAGATTTTTACAATTTAAATTCACTATTCATGCTCCGGTGGCCATTTTTGTCTGAATTAATTGCAGGAATTCATTACAGGTGCTTTACAAAAGAAAAGGAGTTTTTATCAATGTCCAATACATTGCAAATATCCTCCGAATCTGAAGAATTGTCCAGATCTGCACCAGTATTGAAGAAATCCGGCCAAGTAAGAAGAAAAAGAATTATTCAGACGAAGATAGACAAAGCTATGGCGAAAAGAGATGAAAAAGAAAGCACGATGGAGTCATGGATTGCTTCCAAACTTGCAGACATAGGAGACACAGATCTAGGCCCGGAACCTCTTGTCATTTTGATAGATAGATCCAGAGCGGGAAAGACTTCACTCATGCGTGCGGTCAAAAGTAGTGGAATTATACGAGCTGCAGCTTTTCCATGTACAACCCAATTGCCAGAGTTTGTGATAGAGTGCGCTAGATCTTATCATGTTTCATCCAGATCAGTGTGCGATGCTTCGGGAAAGACAATAATTCGTTTGGATGCAAAATTCATCAATTATTGTTTGAAGATTCCAGTGCAAAAGGTGGTGACTTCTATTAGCATTCAGAATGCTGACAGTAGATGGGAGAAGCATGGAGATGATTGCGTGAGCATCATGAATAGCGATACATGAAGAAGCCTAGATCTCCTTCAAAGTTCCCGAGAACTCTTCCACGGTCCAATTTGGTGCAGGAGGTAGATGATGTTGTCAAATTGCTATGCAGGATGAATCGCGAAGCGAATGCTTACACTTTCCGTACATGGATGTATGCTTTCATCAGGACCATTGAAATCAACAAGGTTAATTCTATAATCAATTGGTCGGAAATTATTAGCAACAACATCGGTGAGCAACTCCGGAACGTGAAGCGTACTTTCAAGCTTCAAGATGACTTCATACTTGGTGTATGCTGCAGCTTCACAAGGCGTCTTTTCCAAGCTGGATAGATGTGGTGTTCTTTCCAAGGACCCCATTTTCGAGTGCTACCCGCAGCTTACTGCACCTACAGGCGAGAAAGACTTCAAAGTGATCAACGATGACTTCTTCTAAGCGATTTCATCTGCAAGCTACACAAAGACTTGAAGGCCAACAGGGGTAAGCAAGAAAGCGTGGGAAGCTGTGTCCAGGATTGGAAGTCTATTCATTCAATTTTCAGATTTCACATACCTGAGGGTTACGGGCTTTTCTGGAGAACCAATAAAGATGCCCAGGTATCCGAATGATAGATTGATCGCCATGGAGCTAAGCAGGCAACTTGTGGAGTTTACACGACCTTCAGTCAAAGCGGCACAAGTCTACGGGCTTCTTCCCAATCACTGTGGGATATTACAGCTGCATTAGCATTCACAGAGCTCGAGGGATGGAAGCGCAAATGTTATCCGAGTATGAGAAGAGTTATTCCTTGCACGGCTGAACTTCGATCCATTTGGAGTAGCCAGAAAGACAATCTCCTAGCAGTACGCACATGTGCCTTCATTAGAAGATTTCTGGATGAAGTGCAAAAGTGAGTACGAGGTTAGAAAGAAAGATTTCAGCAGGCTATCAGCAAAGCAAGTGTTCGACTTTGGACTAGCGCGGATACCTGCGGATCTTAAAGATGATGGGAATGTGGTGCTTAACACTTACCATCAAATGGGAGGAGATAAAGCCATACTGCAGAATAACATAGGAGGCTGCAACACAATTGAAGAAAGGTCGAGAGCTGTGTTGGTGAATACTTCAAACTGGTTGCTGACGAAGGGATATTGCCTTGATGAAGCATTGATGAATCAAGTCACGGGCAACTTCGGCGTAGGAGATTCCCTCAAGCGAAAGCACAGAGGAGAAAGCAGCAGGAAAGTCGAGAAGTTGAAAGTGCATAGAAGATCTCAATCCAAGGAGAGGATCACTTCTACGACCATGACTTTAACTCCGGTTTCTCCAGTACCCAATGCTTCACCAACTATTGCACCGCAGTAGCAGGATGCTTCCATGCCTCCACTGAATCTAGCGACATTCATCTTCTCCCCTCAGCCACTTCGTTCAGCGCCTGTTCCAGAGGATACGTTGAAGCTGCAGATGGCGGAATTTGAAAAGGCTTTTTCCTTGGATGACTCAGAAGATGGCAGCCATAACACTGTGGCACTTTCTGACAGAGAGAATGCAGAGTGGGAGATGGTAGTACACTCAGCGACTTTTCACTCTTCGAGAAATAATTTCTCGGAATGGTTAGCTTTGCAGTTTGTTCCAGAAGCGGGAATGGAGATGAACTTAGAGGAGCATGACTTGCAGCTACTCCGGGATCTGAGCAGAAGAGACAGAAGGCCTAAAGTTGCTAAAGCAACTTCTAAGTTGATCATCGAGGATTCGGGACAGAAGTTTGCTGAGATATCAATTCCGGCAGAAGGAAAGATAGAAGAGGAGCTCGCGGCAAGAGATGTGACAGTGACCAAAGTACCACTCGGTCAAGCCACCACTAAAGGATTGAAGCAGGACACACAGACATTGATAGATGTTTTATTCCTTAGGCTTGACAGTGAGAAGGCGGAGAAAGAAGAGCTGCAGAAGCAAGTATCTCAATTATGTGAGATCATAGCCAAGGTTGCTAAACCTTCTATTCAGCCCATTTCAGAACAGGTGAGTGATCATCTTATGCAGGAAATGGAAGACGCAAGCGATCAAGTAAAGGCTATTGATGAATGGAAGGATTTGATTATTCGTCAAGCTTCAGTACAACTTGGGGAAGTGCCAGCCCGCCTAAAGGTTATGAACGATGCAGCGAATCAACTAAAGCAACTGATGGCAAACATAGAAGGCATGAATACAGTTGCAGAGAGTAACCTGAGTATTTTGGCTGAGATCAACAAGCTGCCGAGAGATGTATTGATTGCGGAGCAAATTGTACCGGATGGATCAGTTGAGAAGGGGAAGCAGCTAGAATTTGCAGTATCTTTCCATTTGGAAATCTGCAGAGTTTTGCTGAAAAGGATGCAGGCACTTGAAAGTAGGACGTCATCCTTACCCGACAATATCATTTCTTTCACGGAAGAGGATGTGGTCGGAGGAGTTACTTCATACATATGGATTGTTTCTAATGAGGTGCCTAATTCCCTGGAAGGGTCTCTCTTGATGGTACAAAAGAGAATTGATAAAGCTACCAAACCTTTCATGATGAATTCTATCAATAGACTAGTGGCACTGCAGGCAGACATTGCAAGGTTTGGGCCGAGCTTGGAAGATGTGGAAGCGTGCATCAAAGTGTTGAATGAAGGGTTGCTGCAATTCAGAACAGAGAAAGAAGCAATGACTAAAATAGATGGAAGGATGCTGAATTATATGTTCGACAAGTATATCAGATATCAGAACAAGAAGATGTAGGCATTACAGCTAGCATGACTTCTTCTATTCTTTCTTCTTCTATTTTCTATGTTCCCTGATGAAATTGTAAAACTTCTAAGTTATTGGTTTTACAACCATTACTTGAAGTCATGTGGAACCATTCTATTAGTTAAGTGATACATGTGTCACTTAAGAAGAAGTTAGTTGAATATGATTGCCAAATGTCATCTTTACTTGTTGTTCATGCTTTAGTTCAGTTTGAGTTTTCCATTTGTACTTTCCCTCCTACATTCTATAAGTAGGAGAAGAACCTCCGGATTAATAATCAATCAGAATTTGTAAGCAACAATCTTGTGTTCTAGACTTTGTGCTGAACCCCTGAGAGCAACTTGGAGCAAAGGAATACAAAGGAGCAGGTTTCCGGAGAACTTTGTGTCACGGTGTACTGTGTTTCTTGCTTTTAAATCTTAGATCTCTTAAGTAAACTTTGTGTTATTATAGATTTGGATCTAGAGCTGCCTTTGTTTTATGATTCTGTGTGTTCATATCTATTAAGTTTCTTCTATGTGCATGCAATTAGCTCTGCTATCTACTAATTGGGATGCACATCTTCCCCATTTCTTCTCTGTATTTCCTTTACTTCCTTCTTCTATAAAATACTTCCTTTCTTGAACAGCTGCTTACTTGCTGTAGAACTTCTTAGTTATGGTTCATGAACTAAGTTGTTAAAGTAAAACCCCTGATAGATAATAACACATTTTTTATCGACAAATCTGACACGGGAGCCTCACTGGTTAAATGAGGTAGATTTATCTCATGACTGCCTAGGTTTGATGCTATGCAGAAAATCTAGCCAACACATCCCTTTCGAAAAGAAACATTGTTCCAACCGACACAACCTTTCCATTAACACAACTTAATTAAGTGCATTAGTCGGCTAAAACCAAAAAAAATTAATGCAACCCATAATTATTAAATGCACATTAAACAATGCAATTAACCACTTGATAGGAAGCGCTGTCCCTCCTTAGAAAAATAGCTGTTATCATTAAATCGTTGTCAGCCACCATTAAATCTTCTTTTTCACCATAAAACATGGCATATGAACACCTTAAAATGTTGATATATCTCTCTTATGTACAGCTGTGTATATCTCGCTTATACCATGATAATCCTTATGCAAAAACGCTTCTTTTCATGTATTTAAACTTTCGTTTTCTACCCTTCTATACTGTTGGTTATTTCCGTTACTTTCTACCATTTCCGTCAAAGTCCGTCAACAATTCCGTCAACTTCCGTTACACGATTCCGTTAACCAGATACATCAATGATTAAGCCTTTGACATCAATGACAATATTTCCAACAATCTCCCCCTTTGTCATTGATGGCAACCTTCCAAAAACAAATCTTCTTTTCTGTAACTCCCCTTGTTGTAACTCCCCCCTTACTATCATTCTCCTCCTTTGACATCAATGGCAAAGGGTCAATCTAGGAGCTGAATATTGCAATGTTTAGCTCCCTCTCAACCAATGCTTCTCTTGGTTTTTCAATGGGAAGAAGCAAAGGATATTACTCCCAACTTCTACCGTAGATATTCAAATGTCTCCTTTAGAAGTGGCCTAGTGAAGATATCTGCTATCTGTTCAGATGTAGCAACAAATTCCAACTTTACTTGCTTTTCTGCCACCTGCTCTCCTAAGAAGTGGTATCTTATGGGAATATGCTTTGTTCTTGAATGCATAACCGGATTCTTTGAAATACTTATCGTACTGGTATTATCACATAATATGGAGATTAGATGATCATACTCTACTTTGATATCTTTCAAGGTTTGCTTTATCCATAGAATTTGAGTACAACATAACACTGCTTCTGTATACTCTGCTTCTGTTGTTGATAAGGATACGGATTTATGCTTTTTACTTAACCAAGATACCAGACTGTCTCCAAGGAAGAATGCTCCTTTGCTTGTACTTTTTCTATCATTCACACATCCTACCCAATCTGAATTTGTATAAGCTACCAATGTGAAGTCTTTACCCCTTGGGTACCATAACCCATAATCCATAGTTCCCTTTAGATATCTGAATATGCGTTTTACAGCTTGCACATGTGTTTCTTCGAACTTGCTTGAAAACGTGCAGCCATACCCACTGCTTGCATGATGTCTGGTCTAGATGTTGTCACATATAGTAAACTCCCAATCATTGATCTATAGAGAGTTTGATCAACATTCGGAGATTCATCATCTTTGTTTAACTTTGTCCCGGTAGCCATAGGTGTGCTAACAGGTGCACACTCCTCCATGCCAAAATTTCTTCAACATTTCCTTCACATAATTGGTTTGGGATATAAATATTCCTTTATCAGATTGAGAAATTTGCAATCCAAGGAAAAATGATAACTCTCCCCAACATGGACATCTCAAACTCCTTTTGCATGTCTTCGGCCAAATTTCTTAGACATTCCTCATCGTCTCCTCCAAAAATTATGTCATCTACATACATAACAACAATCAGCTAGTGCTCACCTTCAATTTTAATGTAAAGATTGCTATCCAACAAGTCCTCTCTTGAGCCCTTGGTCTTGTAGATACTTATCAAGCCTAGAGTACCATGCTTTGGGGGCTTGTTTTAATCCATACAAGGCCTTCTTCAACTGACACACATAATCTTCATTTTTTTATAAGAGGAACCCTTCAGGTTGTTCTATGTATACTTCCTCTTCTAACTTCCCATTTAGAAATGCTAATTTGACATCTATTTGATAGACTTTGAAGTTCTTGTAATACCGAAAAAGCAAGAAACATTCTAATTGCTTCTAATCTAGCAACAGGAGGAAAAGTTTCTTCAAAATCAATACCTTCTACTTGAGCATACCCTTTACATACTAACCTTGACCTTATTTCGAGTGACTTGTCCATCTTCATTCAATTTA
Organism: Taxus chinensis; assembly: GCA_019776745.2. NCBI lineage: Eukaryota > Viridiplantae > Streptophyta > Pinopsida > Cupressales > Taxaceae > Taxus > Taxus chinensis. Next base: position 47,463,055 of record CM034153.1, read on the forward strand.
TTTCGGAATACCCACTTAGTGCCGATCACATTCTGATCCTTTGGCCTGGGTACAAGTTCTGATGTTTCATTCTTCTCACTTTGATCTAACTCTTCCTTCATTGCCTTTATCCAATGTTTATCATTGGCTGGCTTCTACAAAGTTCTTCGGCTCTATTTTGGATAATAAGGAGAAATTTACTGGTTCTGATGCACTTACAATTCTTCTTCTTGTCTGTACTCCATCAAGGTTTCCAATGATCTGACTTTCAACATGATTCTTCTTAACAAAGTGAGATGGTGTTTTGGAGTCCTACCTTCCAGATTTACTTAATTTTTCAACATCTTCCTCTTCCTTTTCTTCTACTACCTTGGGTATTTCTAAGGACTCTTTTGCAGGTTCTTTAGCTTTTTGATTCACGATTTCATCCACTCTCATATTTGCACTTTCTACTATAGTTTGTAGTCTTTTGTTATAGCATTTGTAGGTTTTGCTTTTAATAGAGTAGCGAAGAAAAATTCCTTTATCTACTCTTGAATCGAATTTTCCCAAGTTCTCTTCATTTCTTTTAATAAAGCATCTACTCCCAAACACTTTGAAATATTTTATAGTAGTTGGTCTTCCTTTCCACAATTCATAAGGAGTTTTGTCATGATTAACTCTGATTTTCCCTCTATTCAAGATATGAACAGCCGTATTTACTGCTTCTCTCCAAAATCTATCTGATTGCTTAGATTTATTTAACATGGTTCTAGCCATCTCTTGGACGGCTCGATTATTGCCTCTTGTCTACCACTCCATTTTGGTGTGGATTCCTTGTGGCTGGGTATTCTCTTTTGATTCCATGATCTTCACAAAATTCAATGAATTCATTTGAGGTGAACTCACCTCCACAATCTGACCTTAGGCACTTTATTTTTCAATCCGGTTTCATTTTCTACTAAAGCCTTGAAAGCTTTGAACTTCTCAAATGCTTCCGACTTTTCTTTTAGAAAGGCTACCCATGTCATTCTAGTGTAGTCATCAATGAATAGCATGAAATAACTCTCACCTTGTATGCTTTCTGTTCTGGTAGGTCCACATAAATCTGTATGAATCAGCTCTAGTGGTTTGGTGGTCAAATACTCCTTCGTTCTAAACCTTGCTTTGTTTTGCTTTCCATACCTACATTGCTTGCATAGAGTACTTGTAGGTTTCGTTACCTTAGGCATATCCCGCACAACTGATTATCAAAATTTATATGCCCCATCTTTCTATGCCATAGCCAACTCTCTTCAACCTGACTTAGACAACATTTCTCTCCTTTTACTTCTCCGAGCATGTATAGGTTATTTGTGGTTCTATGTGCATCTGCTACTAACTCTCCTGTGTCTGCCTTCCTTATCTCACACCCTTCAACATAAAACTTAAGTGTGTGTCCTTGATCACACATTTGGCTTACACTTAAGAGATTATGCTTTAATCCATCAACATATAAAACATTCTCTGTTTTTGTTTTACCATTATCAAGACTCACCGTACCTTTTTCCAACGATCTTTGTTTTAGCGTTATCACCGAATTTCACCGTACCTTCATTTACTTTCTTCAATGAGATGAACTTACTTTTATCTCCAGTCATATGTCTTGAACATCCACTATCAATGTACCACAACTGCCCTTCATCCTATGCATGGAATGTTGTTTGAACAAGCATAGATTTCTCTTTATCTTTCCCATCATCCTCTTTCTTCTGTTTCCAAAATTTTGTAGCTTCTTTCTTCTTTATTTCTGGAGCATTTACCTTATGGTTCGATTTAGATGGTTCTACAAAACCACTTCTACAAAATCTTACCATATGTCCATAGTTATTGCAGTTATAACAAACAATATCTTCAACATAGTTTGATAAAGGAGCAAAGGAGTTGTAATTTCTATTTGAGAATCCATACACACCTTTGTTCTTTATATTGTTGTCTCTCACCCGCATTCTACAATCTATTGCTTTATGACCAAAATGATTACAATAGAAGCAATAGCCATAGAAAGAATTTTCAAATCTAGACATGTGAGTATATCTTGGAGGATTTGGTCTTCTAAACTTGTTCTCATCTTTGCTTTCCTTATAAGAAGTTGATCTTCATAAAGATCTTCTCCCTTTTCAACTCTTCATTCTTCATAGGTTCCTTGAGTGTCTCTGCATAGGTCTTTGACTTCTCCTCTTGTCCCTTTCGATGACTCTATACCTTTTGTGTTAGCAGTGTCTTGTCTTTCCGTATATCCAAGACCTTGAGTCTTGTCAAATGTTGACTTCTGTCGGTTCAGAATTTCATCTAGTATCTCGGTACTTTTCTCGAATTTTAGATTACTTAACTTTAGCATTTGCTTTTTCCAAGTCCTTTCTCAAAGCAACGATCTCTGACTCACGCTTTTCGCAATCTTTTTCCTTAGTCCTCAACTGATTTCTTAATTCGTCTTCAACTCGTTTTGCTTCTTCAATTTGGGTTTTTAGATCCACGATCATCTTTCCTGATTCTTCAAGAGATTGTGATATCTTAGCTTCAAAGTTACGATCTTCTTCTTCATACTTTAGGAGCTGTAACTTTTGTTTCTGATTTTTCTTTTTAAGAGCTTTCAACTCTCCCAAGGCACATATAAGTTCCTCTTCAAGATTCAATTCACCTTTTTCTTCCATGTCACTTTGTCTCTTTCTAAGTCATCTTTTATAGCCATGAATAATATTTCTTCATTATCGCTATTTGAGTCACTTATCCCACTTTCTTTGGATGATCTACTACTGGTTCTTTTGAATTTAAGCTTTTCTTTTGCTTTCCAAATCTTTTCTTGCCTTTGCTTTGCTTGAATTCCCTTTCGAATTTAGGTTTGCTTTCCTCATCATCGCTATCTTCTTTCTCTGGACACTTAGCCGCAAAATGACCAATTTTACCACAATTAAAACATTTAAATGGTAACTTACATTTGTACTTTCCAGATCCTTTTCTTTAACTTTCGAATGAACAAGGCTTCTTTCTCATCTTCTTCACTATTTTGAGTTCTCATTCGACTTAGGTTCTTTGATTTTTTTCTTTCTTTGAGACTTTGAATGCAGCTTCCTTCTTTGATGGTTTATTTGACTCATTCCTCATTTCATACGCAGTCAGTATTCCATGTAGTTTGTCCATGCTCAACTTATCAAGATCCTTCATTTCTTCAATGGCAGACACCTTAGCATCAAATCTTAATGGTAGAGACCTTAGAATCTTTTGAACGATCATGGATTCTTCAATCTTTTCGCCTAACCCTCTTATGGCGTTGACAACCTCATCCACAACGAAGAAGATAGGCTACAACATTCTCTTCATCCTTCATTTTCAAGCTCTCAAATTGTCTCCTATGAGTTTGAAGCTTAGCCCTTCTAACGTTGTCATCACTTTCATAGATAGTTCAAATTTTGTCACATATCTCCTTCGCCGTGTCACATTGCATTACTTTAACAAACTCAGATTCTGATAGGTCACATAGGATAGCATTCATCGCCTTGGCATTGTTTTCAAAAGCCTTCTTTCCAGCTAGATCTGTCGGTGGAACTGTTGGATTGTATATCCAACTGTTACTGATTGCCAAATATCAAACCCTAGTGCCATTAGATATGTTTTCATTTTTATGCTCCAAAATGAATAATTTGTTCCATCAAACAATGGAGCCTTGTTCGAAGAAAAACCTTCTTTTACTTGATGAGTAGCCATATGTGCTTCTGAGATCTACCTTCCAATTGTTAGATTGTTGCTGAAAGCACCCGCTCATGATATCAATTGTTAAGCACAAGATAATAGTGAGAGGGGGGGTGAATCACTATTATGATATTCTTTTGAATTTAACACTTAATCTCAAATTTGTAATCACAATTAATCAGTTTCACAGTGAATATATCAAAGCAATCAATGAATGCAAAACAAACCAACACACTACAAATAGACACAAAATTTACGTGGAAACCCTTTCAGAAGAAAACCACGGAGAAAAACTTCCTTATTATATTTCTCAAATGTTTGTAGGCACCAACCTACGGGAGACACCAATCCCCAAGTTACAATTTTGTAGGCACCAACCTACAGGAGCACCAACCCCTTTTTGCTAAGCACCAACTCAGCAAGAGACACTGATCTCTTCAAATATGAAGGCACCAACCTTCCTTACGAAAAACAAACTCTTTCCTATCTTTTATGTTGTTGCTTCAACAAATGATAGAACAAAAATGCTGCTAAGAATATTCTTCTGGTTTATTTCAGTCCCTTCACATATATAAATCACTGCAACTCTTCATTAAAAATAAATCTGCCCTTCACTCCTTTTTATATTTCATATTCTGCTCTTCTTCTTCTTTCCCTTAGACTTGAATGAAGCACTCAAATTGCTTATCTAAACCAAATGATTCCATCTCCTTATATATCCTTCTCACATCCTTTCGAAAAGACATATCGTTCCAACCGACACAACCTTTCCATTAACACGACTTAATTAAGTGCATTAGTTGGCTAAAAACAAAAAATAATTAATGCATCCCATAATTATTAAATGCACATTAAACAATGCAATTGACCACTTGATAGGAGCGCTGCCCCTCCTTAGACAAGTCGTTGTTATCATTAAATCGCTGCCAGCCATCATTAAATCTTCTTTTTCACCATAAAACATGGCATATGAACACCTTAAAATGCTGATATCTCTCTCTTATGTACAGCTGTGTATATCTCGCTTATCCCATGATAATCCTTATGCAAAAACGTTTCTTTTCATGTATTTAAACTTTCGTTTTCTACCCTTCTATATTGTTGGTTATTTCCGATACTTTTTACCGTTTCCGTCAACATCCGTCAGTAGTTCTGTTAGCTTCCATTACACGATTCCGTTAACCAAATACATCAATGATTAAGCCTTTGACATAAATGACAACATTTCCAACAATATATACAATATATAGCACCAAATTATGTTTTAGGTGTTTTAAAAAATATAAATTGTTAATTAAAAATGTGATTTTTTCAATAAAAGCGCCGTAAGGCTGCGCAGGCCCATGACTTGGCCGGTTTTGGACAAAACCGGACGTGTTTGGGGCCAAACCGGTCAATCGATCCGATGGCTAAAATGGTCGAACCGGCCAGTTCCGGTTCGATCGGTTTTTAAAACACTGCATACAAGTGGCATGGTGTTAGTAAAGAAGATCTTAAGCGTTGGTTACAATTGGCCTACCATGGAGTCTGATGCATCCTAATTTGTCAAGAAGTGTGTTGCTTGCCAAATGCATGGAAACCTCATTCACGCACCTTGTCAAGCCTTATGACCAATTACTACACCTTGGCCTTTTCCCCAATAGGTGCTCGACCTTATAGGAAAAGATCAATCCCACCTCATTTTATGGCCACAAGTTCATTATTACCACCACAAAGTATTTGACCAAATGAATAGAAGCAATGCCTCTTACCTATGTCACTGGTAGTAACATTTCCAACTTCATATTCAACCATCTTATTTGTCATTTTGGAATTTCATCCTCTTTTGTTACTGATAATGGTATGTCATTAAAAAACAAAACCGTTAAAGGCTTAAGTCATTTAAAAAAAAACCGTTAAAGCCTTAGCCAAACGCTTCAACATCCGCCTTCATTGGTCTACCCCCATACTATCCCTGTTGGATAGATTTTTTGCATAGCTGAAAACCTAGGCAGTCATGAGATAAGTCTCCCTCATTTACCGGTGAGGCTCCCGTGTTAGATTTGTCAATTAAAAAATGCTAGTATTTATATGGGGTTTTACTTTAACCATGCAGCTCATGAACCATAGCTGTATAGTTTTGCAACAAGTAAACAATTGTTAAAGAAAGGAAATAGTTAAAGAAGAAGGGAATAATAAAACACAGGGAAGAAATAGGGAAGATGTGCAACCCAATCAATAGATAATAGAGTTGATTGCATGCACATAGACGGAACCAATAGATATCAACACACAAAATTATAAGCAAATGCAACTTCAGATCTAGATCTAAAATAACACAAAGTTTATAAGTAGATCTAAGACAAAAGCTAGAAACAAAATGCACTGTGACACAAAGTTCTCCGAAAATTTACTCCTTTGTATTCCTTTGCTTCAAATAGCTATCAGGGGTTTCACCACAAAGTCTGGAACACAAGAATGTTGCTTACAAATTCTGATCATTAATCCGAAGGTTCTTCTTCTACTTATAGAATGTAGAAGGGAAAATACAAATGGGAAACTCAACTGAACTGAAACATAAAAAAAAGGTAAAGATAACATCTGGCTATCATCCTCCTCCAATTCCTCTTTAAGTGACACAACTGTCACTTAACTAATAGAATTGTTCCACATAACTTAAAGTAATGGTTTTAAAACCAATAACTTATACACATCTGAGATGCCTGAGATACTTGCGTCTGAAGTTCAACTTTCTCCGCCTTTTCTTTGTCAAGCCTAAGGAATAAAACATCTATTAATGTCTGCATGTCTTGCTTCAATCCTTCTGTGGTGGCTTGACCTATGGGTACTTTGGTTACTGTTATATCTTCTGCCATGAGCTCATCCTCCTTCCCTTTTGTCGGAACTGACATCTTAGCGAACTTCTGTACCGACTCCTCAATGATCAACCTTGAAGTTACCTTAGCAACTTTAGGTTTTTTGTCCTTTCCGCCTAGATTTAGGAGCAACTGCAAGTCGTGTTCTTCCAAGTTGATTTCCTCTCTAGCCTTTGGAACCAACTGCGAAGTCAACCATTATGAGAAATTACTTCTTGGAGAATGAGAAGTTGCTGAGTGCACCACTATCTTGCGCTCTGATTCCTCTGCATCTTAAACCGCGACAGTGTTGTGGCTGCCATCCTCTGAATCATCCAAAGACAAAGCTCTTTTAAATTCTGCCATCTGCAGCTTCAATGTTTCTTCAGGAAGAGGTGCTAAACGGAGTGGCTGAGGAGAAAAGATGAATGTTGCCGGATTCAACGGAGGAATGGCAGTATCCTGCTGAGGTGCAACATTCGATGAAGTATTTGACGTTGGAGAAGCCGGAACTAACATCATAGCCGTAGTAGTGATCTTCTCCTTCGAATGAGACCTTCTATGCACTTTAATCTTCTCAGGCCTTCTGCCGCTTTCTTCTCCGTGCTTCCTCTTGAGAAAGCATAATTCCTATGCCAAATGGCCTGTGATTTGAAATCAATGCTCAAACATAGGCAAGTAACCATCCCTTCGTCCTGGAATTAGTCCTTGAAGTATTGATCTGACACGGCGGCAAACCTTTGTGAATTTGTATTGCAGGCCATGCAACGCTCTCCTTGGTACAACTGTTACTCTGGCTCAAACCATGTAATTTTTATGTGTCAAGGTGACACTGTATGGCGCATCATCTTTGGAACTGCATTTACTCCGTTTTAGAGCTCCAAATTTGACCATGGCTTGCACACGCTGTTTTATAAGGAAGAACTGCAAATGTTTAGTGTCCTAACCATCTTTACTCAGATCTTAAGCACTTCTGCAACAGCTAGGTCTAGGTGAAGGCACGTGTGCGTATCCTAGGAGCATTAGTCTTAATTGCAACTCAATTTTACATGGTATCAAAGTTTAGATTCGTGCTGGGAAGGCTTACTATGCTTGTCAACTTCGATATATCTGCTGCTTCAGATTCCTAAAGGCTTTATGACATTATCTGGCATGGCTATAATTGCCGACAATGATCGAGAATTATGCCTGTAGGTTTGAGCCGTTTCGACTGTACAGGGTCATGCATCTACGAGTTGTTTGACCCCTAAAGCTTGAGTGTGTGGACACTGGATATCTATCATCTCGGTATAACATATGAATCAAAATTAACCGGTAAAAACACCTGAAAATGCCGATGAAAATAAGGTTTTTCCAAGTCCGCAAATTGGATGAGGACACTGCCAATCTTGGACACAACTCAAGATGGTGATGAGTTTAAATATCCCGTGAATGCGGTTCATTTGAAGAGATTCTATTCCTGAGCCATATATACATACCTCGTGTTGGGGGCATTTTAACACATTCACTTATACAGTTCCTCCACCCTATCCATCTTACCATTTCATCCCAAACCAGTTTTTTTTGCTTGTTCCTTGCATTTAGGACGTGCACCCGTCTTCATCCTATTCATTTTTGCTCACATCCATCCCTCGATCTTCATAAGCCTTTACGTGTTTGTGTATACTCGGATGGGTCCTTGATCATCTAATTAAATATCACTGAGTGTATTACAGATTAGATGCCCAAAAACTGGGAGAAAAAATCCCAAATAATGTCAAAATGTAGCAAAAAACCTCAAGTAATAAAAAATCCTAAAATTTACAAAATTAAAAAATCCCACAAAAATCAACATAACCCAACAACATCAAACTTTTAACTCCAATTTGAAAGATATCAGTTCAAACTAATCTACTACTATCAATTTGAAATCATCTTACCCCTTGATATGTATCCTTGCTTGGGGGAAAGTCAAATCAATCATATCCCTCACGTCTATCCTCGCTTGGGGCAATCACGGCTCTCATTTTCTCCCTTGCTTGGGGGCAATGACCCATTTTAATTTCAGATTATCTTCATTGCGGATCCAACAAAGAGTTTCATTTGACCCCACTCTTTTAGTCCGATCCAATGCCCTTGCATGAATCCTTGCTTGGGGGCATTCAAATCTGCTCAATTATCACTGTGGAACACTTTAGGGGCATAGTTAATTGTCTTTATTTACAGTTGTGTTGCATTGTTACTATTGTTTTCTTGACCAATTACAAGTATTTTGTTACCATCTTGGTTAATTTATAGCCATGGTGTATACTCCTCCCACACAGTATATTATATTGTTTTACTTTTTATCTATTGTTTTCCTTGGACCAATTACAAGTATTTGTTTATCATCTTGATTCATTTATAGCCATGGTGCATTCATTTACTATGTGTATTGGGTTTGTTTTAACTTTTATCTTTTGTTTGTTGTGTGTGTGTTTGTTTACACACATAATGTGTTAAACATCACGATTCTTTAATATTCATGGTAACAACTCTATTGTGCAACAACAAAATAAGATTGCTCTCAAATACAATCTCTGAATGGAAGCTCAAGCTACGAGCAAAATCACTCCCATCATCTTTCTAATCCTCTCAAATTATCTGCCTTCTCATTCCTTCTATCAAGCTGCTTTCCACCGTTTTGCTGTGTCACCCATCCGCTTGAGGGGGCAATCCCTTACCATAATCCATACTCGTTGGGGCATCCAAATGCTTCACCGGGGCAAATCAAATTGTCACTAGACTGTACCATGCTTTCCTATCCAATGATCCAAAACATGTTTCTACTAATTGTGGTAATTAATAATATTACAATAATATTACTTTGTAATAACACTTTAAAGATGGGCAAGTGTAGACACCCTAATAATACATACCTATTTCTAGTCATTCCTAATCATTTCTATCCTTTACACAGTACGCCAAATCTAGTTCTAGAACACATCCGAGACGATTATGATGCTTCATCCCATTAGAATTCATCCACATCCTTTTAGAATTAATTTAATTAATTCTATTATGCATAAAGCATACACTCACACTCTTTAGCTAATATTAATTAGCTATTTAAATAAATCAAATAGTTTTATCCACTCACCCTCCACTCATCTTCACTTCATAATCCAACTCACTCAAGTTAAACTAGCTCACTCCACTCAAGTTTAGAACCCTACAAAGGTGGAAGCAAAATATTACATGTACTATCAAAATCCATTTTGAACTAAAATCAGAAGCCAACTAAAAATTCAAGCCCCTTAAGATAAATTTTCAAACCATCCAACTGCACAGACAAATCAACTTGCTAATTCAGGAAAATGCATTCATTTACCTGACAACTCATTCAAACCTTGATCCACAATGTCATGGCCTTTCCTTCAGCTATAAATCGTGAGGCTCAATTCTTCACAGGTATATCATCTCTTGGAAGCTTTAGGTGCAGGGTTGCAGCAACACTGCCCATTTGCCATTGGAATTTGCAATACAACTATAGGCTGGCCATTTGATCATCCATAGGCTCATAGCATCTTTCTTCATTTGGAACCATGGTTTGGAGCATCCACAACCAAATCATCCAAAGAAATCCAACAAGTGTGGTACTACATTCCTTACTTAATCGATATTCATCTTAGAAGTGGGTAGATAGAAATAAATCAAGGAAGGTATGTGGACATTTTTTGGAACATTGCTTATTAAGGTAGATAGATATCAGTTTTCAAAAGTAGTACATTTATGCTCGGAACAGCTTGTTAAAGAAAAAGTCCTAGAAATGAGCCTAAAAAGCAAGTGTATTCTCATTCTGACAGACAGCTGCGAAAGTTGTTATTCTGGCTAGAAAACTAGAATCTTTCAAAGTGCCAAGCGTGACAGACTCGTCCAGTTCCTAGTTCACAATCATGTTCTTCCCATGTACAGATACTGTGCAGTTTTCCATTGCAACCCTGATTGCAGTAGATTAATGGCAGCAAGGATATGCCTCCAAATGATAAAACCCTGTGGGGTCTGGCACACCATTACGGAAGAAATTTTTTGGGGGGGCTGCAGGGTACAACAATGGAGATATTGCAGTAAAAAAAATTAAAATATATATTTAAATAGACAAATAAGAAAAATTTACCTATATGAATATACACAGAGTAAACAAAATAAGCTAAATAACCACAACAACATACTAATAATTCGGAGATGCCAGTTGGCACCTAACTATTCATCTGCTTTTTGGTCGAACTTATGTGTCAAGAACATTGTAGTCAAAATGTTACATATGTCAGTACACAAAATTGCAACACGAAACCAGCATTGTTGGATATGTGTGATGGCTATTTTCCATTCAGTCTGGAGATCGAGAGCATCATTATGACCATGATACTGGCACATCGCCTGAACCATTCATGTGAGTTCACTAGAATGCACGATTGCCTTGTAGTTATATGCCACTCCCGCTAAGAAATCTCCAATGGTGTAAGTTACTCTCTAGTTGATGAAGCTCTGAATCCTATAAAATGTGGCAGGTTGAAATGTGCCTCCTAATGTAGAGATAAATGCATAGCAATGTGTATGCTAAATGTGTTGCTTCAGTAAAAAGAAGTTTGGGGTGTCTTTTTCTTAATATTTTTAAAATTCGTTTTGAGGCTTTTCTGAACCCAAAGCAGAGCAGGGGGTGTTTTTAATCTTTGACTATGGGTATGTTGCGGATACATGCAAGGTAATGTGTAAAACATACTGTCACAAGTATGGTTTATAGTACACTAGGCATATCCCCCACAAACCCACCTACGCAGACCATGAATGGTGTTGCTATCGTTCCCGTACTTGATTGAGGAGCCCACTACAGGCATGCACTCATAATGATAAATAGGAAGGGTGAGAGAGGGTCCTTAGTCAGATCCATTACGAAAATTTTAAGTAGTCGATACGTTTTGGATACGGGAGCGGGTACGGAGTATCCGAAACACAGATGCAGCAACAAAAAAAAATTGTCCACGGAAACGACATTGGATACAGCCAGTACAAAAAATCTAAAAAAAAATTAATAAATATATAAATTTCAGCCTTCTAAATAGGAATTCAGCTATTAACCACATATTATGCATATGAAAGACAAGATAAGAAGATGCCTTTTAAGTTACAAGCTAAATAAGCAAATAACCACAACAAACAAGTCATGATTTGTTAAAACTTAGAAACTTAAAAGCTTTAAATTTAAATTAAAATACTTAAATCAAACACAATGTGAATGTCATGATAAATTAAATTCAGTTTATTACACGAAATCAGTCATGATCAAAGTTCAAACTAGTATTTCAATAGTCATCATATTTCTCATCATCAAAAGCATCAACATCAACATCATTATGATTAGCGTGATTCATAAGAACCACATGGACTCGAACCATTCCCACTAGAGCCACTACTACTAGCACCCCCTTGTGCATGTAGGTCTCGCGGTGCCAAAGAAGTCTCCTCATCATTTAATGGCATGTGGGAAATGGAAGCATCCAAGTCAACTATCTTTGGATCAATATCCCAATGTTTTGTTGACCCTTCTTTGTACTCCGACTGCTTGTGGGATAAAAGGCGCAAGTTGGAATGTATGTATATCAAATCTTCAGCCTTTTTAGCTCCCAACTTGTTGCGCTTCTGTGAGTGGATGAAACTATATGTACTGTAGTTGTGCTTAGAGGAAGATGAACTTGCAACCTATTGAAGCAACGCAAAGTCAATACAAAGTTCAAACTTAAACACTCAAACTTAAATTTAAAAAAACTAAAAGTTACAACAAAAAAATGAAAGAGAATAAAAAAACTTAATTGTGCGAAGACCTTGATTGCAAGAGATTGCAAGTAAACCGATGCATGACCATGGAGGTACTACAACATATGAGCATCCATCTTGTATTTGCTCTAAAGAGTGAGAAGCCTATGATTTGTTTTTGCTATGAAATTGCCAAACTCTATCATAACCATATCTTGGGCCTCATGATCAGGGAAGAGCCTAGACAATGGCGCCATATATCCCTCATTGACTTCCACATTGCTGTATGGTGCTACCCTCTCTGACAAGGAAAGAATCTTTGTGCTGTAGAATCTAGGAGTTAATGCTAAAGCAAGTAGATGGAACAGGGTGGTCATTTTGTTCCATTGCTCAATGAGGATCGATTGCACTTACCTTAAAAAAGTTTCCTCAGGATCTTGTTCTTATACATTTATGACGGATTTTATCTTCTCAATCATTGAGTCGATACCATCATATATCTCTCCTAGACATGGCTGATCCATGTCAGTAAAGTGGATCATGCTCATAATGGGCTCAATAAAACTCAACAAATATTCTACTCGATCCGACCAAGTGTCATCTAAGATCATGCTCTTCACTTTTTGAGTTCGTTCAGTGTTTGATTGCCTCCATACAAACCAAATGTTGAAGGTTACCATCCTATTGAGTGCTTGTCGCACCTTCACAAATTGTCTCAAGACGATTGTGTGTGATGTGAACCGAGTCTCAACAACCTAATATAATAAAAATGAGAAACAAAAATTAAAAAGAAAATTGAAAACATATGAATACTAATCATACAATATTTTAAAAATAAGAAACATATATTTAAATTAAAGAAAAAAGAAAGGTAACTTCCCTTACCTTTGACAACTCTAAACACGAGAATGATCTAAAAATGCCCTGCGACTGGTAATGGTTGGTGACAAACATTTGGATCTCTTTAGTCTCTGCATATATTAGTTGAATCCACTCTATTTTGTTGGCCATATTTTTTAGCATTAAATTTAGTGAATGCAGGGCACATGGTGTCCAAAAAATATGCCCATACCTTGCCTCAACTAACATCCCTGCGACTTTGCAATTCTTGGTATTGTTCGTTATGACTTGGACAACATTTTGAGGCCCCACCTCCTCAATGGATTTGAAGAGGATATTGGCAATGAATTTGGCATCCTTCACTTGCCCCTCATAATCAACCGCTTTAAAAAACATTGCCCCTTTAGGGCATACTGCAACCACATTGATCAAAGGGCGATTTCTTGCATTTTTCCATCCATCAGAAATGATGGACACACCTGTTTTGGTCCATGAGTCTCTAATTGGGTGCAAGGAGGTATCCACATATTTTTTTTGTTTATCCAATAGGGTGGTGTTGATCTTCTCATAGCCTAGTGATTTGTACCCTTTTGGGGCCTCACTGATGGCTTTCACCATCTCATGCCAATAAGGTGACCTCATAACATTAAATGAAATTCCATTTGCATACACACATCTTGCAATGTGTTCATTTGCAATTTCCCCGCTCTCATTTTGAAAGTCCTTTTCCAATGGCCCTTTTGTCTTACTTTTCTTTCGTGAAAGGGGTGAATCCTCATCATCCATGGAGGTAAGAGCCACAAATGGATGTGGCATGGTCACAATTGGGGATCCACTACTTGATGGAGAAACATGAGGCCTCACTGATCGAGATAAACTTCCTCTTTTGGCCAATGGATGACCCGCTTTCATAGCCAAAGTTGCCTCTGCATCTTCTTGCTCTTGATATATACCAAAACTTGTGCTTTTGACACGCCAACATTATTCTTCCCCTTGCATATTCTTATATTGTTACCCGTTATTGCACACAAGTAGCTTTTCACCCGATTGTAAGAGCCTTTGAATACTGATTCATAATCATTGCATTTCCAAACAAAACAACCACCACTTGGAAGTTGTTCAAGTATTGTTACATGCCTCCATAATGGCTAATTTGGGTCAAATTCCTTGATCAAAGATTGTCCAGAAGAAGCGGAACTCGTTGCCATTGTAGAAGTACCTACAAGGTTCAAAACCAACAACATAAGCAAAGAAAATAATGGCGTGTATTGAAAATTTCAAAAATTAAAAAGAAAAAATGGTTTAAAAAAGAATGTCAATTGCGAAAAAAAATGAACATAAGCAAAAACAAGAAGTGTGTGAAAGATTAAATAACAAAAAAAAAAGAGAAAAAACTTAGAAGTTAAATAAAACCTTACCTTCACTTAATAAACCACAAATCCTCCTCCTTTGCAGGACCTCACACTCCTACCAGCTTAGGAAAACACTTGCAATGCTTTTTGTTGAAGTATCAAACCCTAGACAAGCAAAATGAAATTTTAGAGAGTCAAAGATGAAATGAGGAAGGAGAGGTAAGTTTCTTTGCTTTATGGTTTGTTTTTGTGTTTTACTTTTGTTTTATTGTTTGGAGTTAACTTTTAGGTTTTAAATTAAAAGAATATTATACTTTTTATTATTAACTAACTTTAAAAACATGTAAAAAAAAACAAAAAAGACATTTTTTTGCGGGATACAGTAGTGGGAGCGGGCAGGGTATGGCTGGCACCCCCTAGATACGGCCGCGTACGGCTGCAGCCGTACCCGGACGTATCCGCAGGGTACTTGCTGCACCCTGCCCACTCCCAGTGCCGTATCCCCGTAGTTTCCGCTCCGGGTACGTTCCGTACCCGTTTCTTCCCCCCCGCGCGCCGTTGCAGCCGTACCCGGACGTATCCGCAGGGTACTTGCTGCACCCTGCCCACTCCCAGTGCCGTATCCCCGTAGTTTCCGCTCCGGGTACGTTCCGTACCCGTTCCCCACCCCCCCCCCCCCCCCCCCCCCCCGGTATCAGTATCTTAGCGAAAATTTGAAAGCCTGTCCCTCCACACCTTGAATATTGACGGTCAACATTGCTGTAGTAACACAACTCTGAATTCACTTGTTTACTTCTTGTCTAAACCCAAACAATCTTATTATTTCGAATAGTAGTCTTCAGTCACAGCTGTCAAAGCCTTTGGACATGTCTAACTTGATCATGGCCCATGAACATGACTGGTGGTGGAGAGTGTGGACAATTTCTTGCAGCTATTATGTTATCTGTAATTATATTCCCATTCACAAAAGCCAATTGAGAGGGATAGATGAGTTTTTTGAGCAAAGTTCATAACCCCCTTGCTCTCTTTCTTGAAATTATTGTGTATAGTCTGTACTCGGTAGACCATCTTAGAAAGAGAGAGGGAAAAAGACTCTAGGGAATCAGTACCCAGAGTTTTTGGGAGCAATATTAATCATGTGTTGAGACGTTTTAGCATCGTTTTGTTACTATGTGATTCTTCCACCAAACCAAGGAAATTCTGCTTGATAAGATCCCAGAAGTCTTGGTAGACCTGAGGTGGAAAGCCATCAGGTTCAGGGGCTCTGTCTTGCAGAACTAAGAACACCACATTCCTTAATTTCTTTTCTTTAACTGGTTGGGACAAGAGATCTGCATCCTCTGGTGATTTAACATGTAAAATTAATGATAGAATTTTCTGTTGTGCACAACTTTGGTCAGTGTTTGATTCCATAAGCAGATCTTGGAAGTAAGATTTTGCTGGTGGGACTATTTCCTGCAGATTGTACAAGATCCTTCCATGCGAGACCTTTAAAACAGGTATGGCGTCGACATTCTGTGAATTTAGGAGAGACGAAGAACTTTCTGTTGGAGTTGCCCTCTTTGATGATTGATTGAAATGGCCCTGGATGATTTTTGCCAAAACAATCCTTTTTTGACTGTTTCAAAAGAAACTATATTTTTTTCATTAAAACATAACACTTGAAGATTTTATTTTAGAGTTTAATTTTCTCTCACCCGATCATTAGCTGTAAACAAGAGAAATGAACAAATTTGTATCAAATTTCATTTTGTGACTGCCATTCAAAAATAATTTACAATTTGAGTAAAGAATAACACTATGTATAGCTGGAACAGATATACACGTCAAGAAATTTAATGTCCTTTTTCACCTGATCGCAGTAAATGAGAAAAAATAAACAATATGGTTTAAAATTTAATTTCAATACATAAATATAGTCTTAAAATTAGCAATTTTTGAAAAAAGATTGGTAAACCTTTGGTTGGGTCATGGCCTGGCTTTAACGTGGTTTGTGTAAGCTTAGACCACTTGATTAAGATCTGCAATCGTGGCATTGCTCAAGCTTACCCTATGGTAGTTATACCACTAACTCACCACTTGTCCGATGGTCTTCTGGTTGTCTTAATGTGGCAAGGGCGTTTTGAACCCGGGTCACAATCTTATTAGCGTCTCCCTTACAGTTACACGCAACTTCCTGGACTTAAAAGTTAAATTTTGTATTATATCTGGTACACGAAAATAATTCACAATGCTTGCGGGGAGTGGAATTATACTTTTATGGTTAAAACAACTATATGTTCCTATTATCTTAAATTTTCTGTTTTTAAAAAATAATGTTTTATTGTAATCTCACCTGATGTTAGCTGTAAAGGGGAGAAACAAAAAGTTCTTTTCTTAAATTTAATTTTTCTTATGACTGATTTGTAAAAATAACTTGTAGTTTTAGCCGCAAAAGAAATTTTGTTTTGGTTAGAACATGTGTGTGTCCTAAGAGCTCTAAATGTTTTTTCTTTCAATTTCTGTTTCTCCCCTGAATTTATCTGTAAATAAAAAAAGTAAACAATTTAAGACCAAATATAATTTTGTGATTGACATGCTAAAACAAGTTACAACTTTATCATTGACAAAATGTACGTTTTTATTGGTAGAACAAATATATATCTAAAGAGTCTAAAAATATTATTATCTTTTAAACTCACCTTAGTTAAACTGGAAAGTAAACAATTTGTTTTAAATGTAACTTAATGACTGCTATTGCGAAAATAATGTACATGTTAGTCTTGAACAAAATTATCATGTTACAATGATAACATATATGTTCTGAGCTTATTTTTTTTCACCTGATTTTAGCTGTAAATTATATTAATAGTGTGATTATCATTGCAGTTATATGTCTGAGAAGGAACGGAAGCTTAGGCTTCAATTCCAGTCAGAAGCAGAAAACAGTATACTCAAGTAAGGTTACTTTATTTTCATTTTATTCACCATGTTTTTATGTTTTTGATGTTTTGTCCAAAATTTGGGCCAGTTTATTTTAATATTATGTTTAGCTAATTGTTTATGTATGCAGCGATGCAAATACTTATTCAACTTCCATATCTGGATACGTGTCTGGCTCCAGAAGTTCCAATCGTTTATTTAGTGGTATTTCCATTTTTGTTGATGGATTTACCACACCTTCAAATCAGGTTCTCTCTGTTGTTCACCTTCAACAAAAGTTTGTCATGATATTTCTTGTTGAATTGAAAGGATAGTTTACACTTTGCATAACTAGTATAAAATATGGTTCAGTTCTGTAATAGTCCTAGTCAATGCAAAAAAAAGGTTAATTATAAAAATCTTATAGATGTTTCTCTAATGCAGAGCTCAAGAACGGAAAAAAATTTGCCATTTTTGGAAAGGGTCCGGGAAGATGTAGCAGCAAAAACTTGCACATAACTTTCATTCTGTACTCCGTTTCAGTGTCGTTTTCTCTAAAAGTGTATATTTTCTCGAGCTCTACGCATTGATGGCAATATTTTTCTTATTTTCATAAAATCCATTTTTGCACCTTTTTGGACCAAGCAACTTCTTGCAATCTTCTGAAAGAATCATGAGCTTTGATCGCCTGTCAGATTAGTAATTAAAAATACTGGATAGCTTTCCAAAACTTCGGCATCCCGTGCTCGGACTAATTCCCACCTGCCAGCTTGGATCCATATTTTTCCTCTTAGTTATGATGTTTCGGGAAATATGCCAGACAATACTATCGTGCTGAGTGGATCAAGGAAGGTCACCATGAACAATCAAAACTCCTTGAATCTTATCACAGTCACTAAGATAAATAACTGTGATAGAGAAATAATAAAGCAATAAAATGTATGTATGCAACGCCTTACCAGCATATAAAACGTTGCGTACCCAAGATTTTTAAAAATTTGCCGTATCCTGCTTCGTGAAAAGTAGCACCTGGCTAGCAATGCAAAAGGTGGGAAGGTTAAATGTGCGAGCTCACCTTGTCAAGTATCCTGAGACAATTCTGGTGTCGGACCTTAATATGAGGCTATCTTCAAGTTAGCAAATCATTTCATAAGTGCTTTAATACCCACCTCCGTGGTGTTTAGGGTGAATCGATGTGTCAGGGATCATTGTTGGATCATTTTCATTGGCGAGCATATACAGGTCAACTGACCCAAGATTTCGTGTGATCCAAGATGCAAAATGCATTCTCATTAATATTGTTATTTTCGCAAAACAGACTATTGGGAGGGGAGTGCATATCTATATGGATCGTATCGCCCAAAGAAATGGCAGAGTACAACAGTTGCACCGGATGTTAGAGTTGCGCCCACACCCCCATAGAACTACAGGGCCATATAGATCATATCAAATAGTTTAGGAGGGGGAAGGCGGGCGATTGTATTGTAATCATCATTATCAAATACAAAGAAAATAAGAGTTTTAAAAAATTTAATAACAAAAATAAAATAAAATAGAACATATAGATAAAATGAAATAATACAATAACAAAATAGAATGTTAAACTGTAAAATGATGATATAAATGAAATGAGGTAAATAAATAAACGGAAAGAAAGAATTTCTGAGGACAAATGGGCTTAATGGCAGTGGTTGAGTGGTTGCTGGTGAAGTGATGGTGGTGTGGAGGATGGAGTGTGTTAGAAGGAAGAATGGAGGCGTGAGGGAAGAGTATGAGGCATGCCAAATCTAACTTTTGTCAGGTGTAAAACCAGAATTCCACAACCTTTACCAGCATTCGCCCAACATGTGTTAAAATAGGAGCTTGAAACAGGGCTTGGGCATGCATCAAAGCTTTGGAATAGTGTATGGGGGATAGGACTTTGTCCGTTGTTGTAGCTGCAGGCGTCATGGCAGATATGTATGCAAAATGTATAAGCGTGCACAAGGTATGTGAACTGTTTTTTTAATGCCTCAAAGAAACATGGTGTCATGGAGCTCCACAGTTGCAGGATTTGTTCAAAATGAGTTTGTTGAAGAGTCCTTGGAACCTCTCAAGCATCAAATGTTGTTAAAATGAATGCCTTGGAATAGGGTATGGACATTCATCAAAGAATAAAGGATGAGGGGTTAGTCAAATGTTGTTGTGCGATTGCCCTGGGAGACATGGATGCAAATGTGGACACATAGACAAGGCACGTGGACTGTTTGACAAAATGTTTCAAAAATGTGCGGCCTCATGAAGCAACAATGATTGCAGGATATGCACAAAATGAGTTTGTTGAAAAGGCCTTGGAATCTCCCAAGCAAACGCAACTGACAGGGGTAAAGCCAGGTTCCACAGCCCTTGGCAGCATTCCCCTCTTGCTGCGTTTCCTCTCCCAAGACATTTCCTCCAACTTTGCATAGATCTGCTGTGTCTGTGGAAGAACATAAATTGCAGCATTTTGAGGATCCAGTTCAAAAAGAAGAGTTGCTGTAAATAATCGCAAAGCCATGTCCTTATGTGCTCGTCAGGCACCAAGCAAACACATCCACTCATCCACCACAGGTTTAATTGGCAATTTTAAAACCAAATCCGACAACCTTTGTGAGCATCCTATCTACCTGTGCAAAAATGAGAGCTCTGAAACGAGATATGGGTGCTAAATGGGGGAATTGTGGTTGCAAGCACTAGATAGGTGGAACCTCAAGGTCTTACCACTACTCTATTCTTTAATGAAATGCCTAAAGGAAATTTCGACAACTAAGTTACCCAAATTCATTACAATCTGGATCGTGAGTGTTGGCCTCACTTTAGAGCATTGAAGCACCTCTTGCACTTCCTCTTCGTCTTCCAGGCATGGTTTTCTCTGAAATATAGGATCTCACTTAAAATATGCATAGACAAATTTGCAGCCGAACAGAAATACTGATTTTTGCAGAAAATTACAGCTAGGGCAGCGAACAGTAAAATTGAATAACTCCCAAAATATCCGTTCAAATCACTTGAAATTTTGCATATAAAGAACAAATTAATTTTTGGAACCAAATGCTGCCAGAAAATTACATGTGCCTAAAACAGTGGAAAACTTAATTAAAATGGCTTTTGCTGCTCAAATGTTAAAAGTTACCTTAATTCTACACAACTGAAATGACCATTTTTGAGTGTTAACCTTGCTCACAGATCATGTCCCAAGACGATAGAAAACTTGACGAAACTCAATAAAGGCAACCTCCAAATTAGTGAGTTGAACTCAAGTTTTCATTTAAAAATGCCACTTAAACACCTTGCAAAAGTTACTAAAACACGTTTTATAATGACGTGCCAAAAGTGTCTACTTAAGTGATCCCAACGACAAAAACATAACATCTAGTCCGTTTAAAAGCACTTTATAACCCTGTAGCGGAGAAGTCGAGGTTTGACCATGTTCCCTAGTGACGTGGAATGTCACATCAACCTTTAGCACAATTTTTGATGATCGTTTGATCATTTAACGTCACATGTTTAGGAGCTCGGTTGGCTATTTCGCAGCTTGGGATAGCTGCCAAAAGTTGAAAATTCGTTTTGGTTTTGGCTCGCGGTTTAGGGATCTGGGTTGGGAAATGAAATTATACCACCACATACCTCTAAAGTTTCACCATGAAAATCGTAACCAATCCTTAGTTTCGAGATACCCACTTTGGGAACTAGTTTTTGCAAACTGGTTTTGTAGGCCACTTGTTATTCTGCAACAAGGTTGAATTGGCACAATTATGATAATCAACTTCGAGAAGGTAGTCGTAGTTTTAACTCTTGTCATTAGAAATGAGTTTCGTCGACTTCGAGGGTTTCCCTGTATATGGGGGAGTAGATGGGAATAGACACAAGGTGCAATTGAGTCTTGTACATTGTTTTTTGAACTCAGTTTCGTAGCCACTTTTGCTAAATTGGTCAGTTCTATAAATTCACAACAATAACTGGAATACTGTCTTGAGACCCTCTTATGTTCAAAGACCTTAGGACACCTTCACATGATTGTAGGGAACCTTTGGTTGTCACTTGCATTAAGAATTTTGCTTTTGGGAAATGTTGTGCCTTTTCTCTCTCCTCTCTCTAGATTGTAAATGAAATGAAATTGCAAATTTATTCCTTACCCTCTCTCTACTACGTGCAAAGTGTTTGATTTCGTTGTGAATGGAAAATTATGCATACACGAAATATGTTAGCTTGTAGGAGATTGCCATGACAGCTTCTAGGGCTGACCATGCTTTTGGTTGTAGGTACCTTGGACAAAAAGAATTCGTTAGCATTACTTGTGGTTTTGTAATAACATGTTATCTTTGAAAGCAATGTAATTGGAAAGGATAAATCAACATTATTGCTATAAATGGAAGTGTAATTTTTTGATTTCTGTTATGAGTATGAAAATGTTATCGTATTGGGATGTTAGGAAAAGGGGCACCTTGTCATGTGTGTAATTTTGATTACGTGTCATATGTTGCTAAGGGCGTGGATGTATCCATTAACTGAAAAAAATGTCTTTTTATAGCTTGCTCCTGTTTGGAATTAATGAGCGTACTCTTTGTGTGTTTTATTAAATACTTGGGAACTCAGAAGAAAAGAAACAAATTTAAAAGAACGATCTAAGAGTAATATTTCTTGTGTGGAATGCCTTACATGCAACCACCTTCGTAATGTAGAGGACACAAGTTATAAAATGACCTTAGTATAGACACACATCTTGACATCTTCTAACTTAGAGAAAATAAGATCATAAATTTAGGATACCATTGGAGCATGCATGCTAAATGGAAAAATGACACAACCATCTTGTTGGGGATTGCAAATGGATAAACATTCTAGGATGATGGCCTAAGAGACAATCATGAGGACCCTAACTTGTAAGCCTTGTGAAGGACATTTTAAACTACATGTTATTTGTATGTTTTCTTCCAAATTTGGAGTCGAAGAGAAGTTGTCTATCCTAGATTGACACAAGAAAGAGGAGTGCATGAATAATGATCAATCTCACTAAAGAACCTACTACTTACCTTCAAGATTTGTACATGGTCACTACTCTCACGTGGATCCCCTAGAAGCCTAGTAGTAGGTGTTGTATGTGTGGAAGTATGTATTACGCAAGTGGATTTAGTGTATCGGTTCAACTATGCACTAAATGCTGTGAAGAATCCCATTAAGGCATTGTAGATAAAAATGTTACCTTGATAAGTAGTAAGGGAATATGGTTTATACGAAGGTTTTGCGAGTTATGAACGTTATGAAATGAAATGAAAGATTTTAATGATGTCCACGAGACTGAAGAGTCTATGGGACCAAAAGCTGAGACATTAAGATGAATTCAGACTCTGTGATATCAAATCTTCTACTGTGAATCTTGAATACAAAACCCATGATTTTTTCAAGCCTTGTTTCTTCGAATAACTCATTTAATTTGTTCAAGTTGTTTTTGCATCGGATCCGAATATCCTCATAAGCTGAACATTCCATGATGAAGTGACATTCTGTCTCGACCACCCCTTTGCTGCAGAAAAGACAAGTTCTCCTTTCCCAATCCTCCTTGGGTACAGTCCATCTACCGGTTTCACATTGAAGGTGATGTGAACTGGTCCTCATTTAAGCCACTAAAATTCTTGCTTTACCCTTGATAGCTGCTCCAAGGTAAGCTTTTTCATCATGCTCCCAAGTGGGGTTAAATTCTTTGATGTAATAAGTTTTCTTACGACCAATCTGCCCTGTCCACATGCCAGTCCTAAATTTTTCTATCACATAGTGTTTTATTTCCCTGTTGTTGTTAGGACACTCCTGAAAGTTGATGCCCCATTTGTTCATCCCTTTGTTGTTTTGTTTCATCCAAGTTTTCTTTTTGCGCTCTAATTTTTCGTCCACAACTAGTTTGGGGCAGCGATGATTATCCATGCTTTCAACCTTTTTCAGATTACTTAAGAACTGAGTTATTGCTGATGCTTACATTGGGAAAGTACCTGCCTAATCCAACATGACCTCATACTCTAGTTTTGACTTGTAGTAGGGTGTAGAATCCCTTGAGTGCAAATGGAAATAAATTAAACCTCTGACCTCATAAGAGGTTAATTTGTGGACGAAATCTATAATTAATTTTAGCTATTAAAATTATGTTCCTAAGATGTTGATTTTAGGAGTAAAGTGAAACCTGAAATCTATCCCCTCAAACTCAATGTTAAGCCTTTTCATGTTATTAATGATAAAATGAATTGTACCATGCGGGAACATGTATTCGAAAACATGAGCTCCTGACTTGAACACACCTCTTTTGTGACTCATGTGTATGTTAAAAATGTTTCCAACCAATTATTGAAATATA
This sequence comes from Taxus chinensis, assembly GCA_019776745.2. Classification (NCBI taxonomy): domain Eukaryota; kingdom Viridiplantae; phylum Streptophyta; class Pinopsida; order Cupressales; family Taxaceae; genus Taxus; species Taxus chinensis. The sequence goes on from CM034153.1 coordinate 47,486,802, forward strand.
GAAGCTAATTACGAAAACAGAAATAAATGAAGTGTACTCTAGTGAGTGGTGGTTTAAATGAAAAGGGAAACTTGAAAATTGTCCCGCTTAAAATTAAGAGTCTCCCTCTTAACTCCATGTTAATTTCCTCCTTATGTAATGAAAGCAAAACTAAATGTCATGCAAACATGCTTTTCGGGAATATGAATTCTTAGCTTGAGAACGAGTGTTATGAGATTCGTATGTGTTTAAAAATGATTCTAACTAACAGCTGAATTATGGAAATTAATTGTAGTAGAGAATGCAACCAAATGCAATGTACTCCTTGTAAGATAAGCTTTAAATGAAATAACGAATATGTAATTTTGAGAATGATAATATATGCCTTCATATGTTAAATGCTCTTCAAATCTATAATGTAAAACAAAAGAATTCAATTGTAACAAAGATGTAAACCATGAAAGCAATGTACATTGTGGAACATGTCTATCTTCTAGTTCTTGTTTGTGGTTATATCATTGTGTTGTCTTTTGTTTGTTTGAGCAAATGTGGCATTAATGCGAATTCTTTTGTTGTGATGATTGTATGCATGTTCATCATGTTGGGATGAGATTGCATCACTGTTATTGGAGGATTAAGGTGTTAGTGAAGGGAGGAATAAGGAGTATTGTGTGTCTTGCTTTGGAGGAACCAAGGAAATTCATGGCTACTCTTAGTGGAGGCATAAACACGTGTTATAATGGAGGGATAAGGGGACTTTCGAAGTTGATGTGGTGTGTTTCTTCTTTGAGGAACCTAAGGCTAGTCAGGATTCCTTAGTGGAGTGATAAGTAGTAGTTGTAATGATGGTCTCTCCCCATTGCAAGCATTGTAGGTAGGCTTGGTAGTGTGAGTTGTCTTTACTTTTGGTGCCAATCACTTTCTCATCCTATTGTATGCATGGGTCCATGTTTGTGTAAGCGTCTCATGTGATGTTGAGTTATTCTAAGTGAGCCCGAGTAGTGTTGTAAAACAAGAAAAGAAAGATTTTTTTCTTGGTTTATTTTCGCTTGTGTGTCAGTCCTACATGTGTGGGCGCTTGTAATGTCCCCTTTTCTAAATTAAAAATAATTAATAATATTATAAGTTGGGCCCAACCAATAATTATTTTGGGACAACTTCATATTATTATTATTTAATAAAAAAAGTATTTTTCAGTACTCTTATGAGGTCGGTCTTCTTTAGGGAAAATTAAAAAGAGCATTGAGCTTCTAATTCATCCTTGGCACCAAAAAGAAGGATATAAAGGTGGATCGAATGGCCTAAGAAAGGTTATTTATGTTTATTTCAAAGATTGATATCTTGGGTTTGTACACGGCGTGCCCTACTCTCCACTAAAGATGAAGACCTTTTGTGTGGAAAAACTTTGAAGATGAAAACCCCCATTGCATGCTATTGGGTACAAAATCCTCAATAGTCACAGCACTTGGGGACGAAAACCCTCATTTGTTGCATTGGTGGCTTCATACGGGAGTCACAAGTGGACTTAATTGGCAAATTTTTGAAACAACAAGGTGTTTTTCCGTGCTTAGGGAACTCCTACTTTAGCAAGGGCATGCTTTTGAGGGCTGCCACATCGATTTCCATCTTGATCTACCCGTTTGAAGATTTCGGGATTACTTTTTTGTGAGTTTTCATGGTTGGAAAATTGTGATTTCGATTTCATTGGATAACTGGTCTTTTCAAGATCATTTCGAGCTTTGGTTTGTGTTAAAACTCATAAGTGTTGACGGAGTTATGAATTTTAGAAGTTTCATCTGTATTTGCACTTGAAATAAATTTATAAAATATGTACTTGGTCCAGATTTCATCTTGCTGGATTTATTGAGTATTTGGGATATTTCTATGTTAATTTTCAGTCCATATTGCATGTGAATGATTGTTCCTAAGTGCTGGTACAGTTCGCTGCCCTAGAGGGATACTAATTAATGTTCTAAGCTGATTTTGATACCCTAAAAGTGTAATTTTCAGTTTGTTAGGGTTTCTAATATTGTTGGATTTGCTGTTAGAAAAATTAGATTATTTTCAGTTGGGTGTTTGTGTATTTTTAGATCTGATTCTTAGGGTTTGTGGCCAAACTATTATTTTCGGTTTATGCCCTAGAAAGGGACATTACAGTGGTATCAGAGATTAGGGTTTGTGGCCAAACTGTTATTTTCGGTTTAAGCCCTAGAAAAGGACATTACAGTGGTATCAGAGCTTTGGTCTTCCTAGCTTGAGGGTTTGCTTGCAAGAAGATCAAAATGGCGGATAGAATTTTTGGTGATGCTAGACTCGAAAAGTTTGCCATAGGGCAAGAAAGATTGACCAACACAATGGCTCAGTTAATTCATACCATTCAAAATCCAAATGGCAAAAGGAGCTCATCAAAGGAAGTCGATAATTCTTAGCCATCCAAAGTGGACAATATTGCTACATGTTATGAGGAGTTTAGGGCTCTTCCGGAGAAGATTCGTGATGCCATGTCATTTTCTGAGTTCATGGGAATAACCAAGGGAATATCAAGGCCCAAGCCTCGGTCACAAACTACACTAGAAGAAATACTAGGGCTATAAGTAACGGAGAAGAAACAACCCATAGAGGAACACATGATGCAAGTTGAAGAAGGAAAAATCGTGGAGCTTGAGCCAAAGAAGGAAGAAGAACAACTGAAGTTGTAGGGCATCGAGGGTGAACAACCCATTGAAGCCCTAGAAGCCCCCATCACCATTGCCAAAGTAAATCTCTTGATTAATTTTATAACAACGTGAAGACATCACAGTTTGATGAAAGTTTGAAGCATGGACTTAGGGAAATCATGGAGCATGAGTCCCAAGGTAAAAGCTCTTTAATATTTAATGATATTTCATTGGTTTCGAATGGTGGGTGCTTGTGGCAAATTGTTGAAAGGAAATCAGATTTGCATAAGGGCAAAGAGGATGACATTACAAAAGGGTATATTCATGAAGGAAAGACACTTCTGGCTCCTCATGATTACTTTTAGTTTGCTGGAAATTTCCAAACAACAGCCAAGGATGGGAAATTTGAGGGAGTTTATCACCTTGGAGTGAGTTTTGGAGATGTTCCAAACAAGTACCAACAAAAGAATGGTGGGATCCTTGTTGGCAGTCCAAGGTATGATGAAAAAAATCACATTTTATCTCCTCGTATGCTACTGCCATGATTGTGTCATTATGGGAAGCTTGTTGTTAAGAAAGATCACATGTCATGTTTGATGTATGATAATTTAATTGGTGATCATGTGAAGAACTTGAGGAGTAACATTCGACACAGATCTTTTCTTGCAAGACTATGTGAGCATTAAAGTTTGGGTTTTGGTTAATCCTTTGAATTATAAGAAAGAGGAAGCCCTTGTTGAATTCAATGTTGCTACTCCCTGCATATGGTTAGGAAGAAATTTTATGGAGGATTGTTTTGAGTTTATTATGTATTCTAACAAAGTTGTGAAGGACTCTACCTTCCATGGACAAGAAGTCACGGTTTTGATTGATGATGGAACTACTTACAGTTTCATTGATGCGAACTTGAGGGCAAAGGTGGATTTGAATGTGGAAACCTTCAAAGGCTTCATGGTCAAGGTAGAGGATGGTTACCCCATGCCTTGCATAAGGAGGTGTCCCCAACTCTTTTTCACATTGGGAGAGCATGAGGTATGTGACGATCTTTATATGAATGCCATAGCTAGTACAAATCTTGTGTTTGGGGTCCAATGGTTACATTCATTGGGAAAGCTCATTCTCAATTACCAAAGTATGTTGTTGAGCTTCATGGATAAAGTTAAGAAGGTGATACTTCAAGGTATGATTTCAGAAACCGCTTGAATCAAGTATTTGGTAGAAGATGTTTTGTCCAAAGAATCATATCTTTGCTCTTTATCTAAGATAACAATAGATTGGAAGTCTTTAATTACAATTGAGTATAACAAGAATAAGTTTGCAAAAGTTGTTTTTGAGGAAGGAATTGTAGATGAAAGGTACAAAATAATGGATGGGTTTATCCTCTACAAGAATGGAGTCTATTTGGTTTCCAAATCAAGGGTGAAGAACAAGATATTGAGGGCTGTTCATAATACCCCATTGGCTGGTCCTCCGGGCTATGTCAAGACATGAAAAGGTGAGAGGAAGGTTCTTTTGGAAAGGTCTTAAAGTGGAGGTGCTTCAATGCATATAGGAATGTTTGGTTTGCCAACAAAACAAGGTAGAACATGAATTTTGAGCAGGACTATTGCAGCCCCTTCCTATTCCCACTCAAAAATGGGAAAGCATTTCCATAGTCTTCATCACCGGGCTGCCTATGGTTCAAGGTAAGGGTTGTTTATATGTTGTGGTTGATGGATTCACAAAATATGCCCCATTTTGTACATTTCTAGCCAAGTATAATATTAGAGTAGCGCAACATATGCATGGTAGAGTTATTTGATGGTTGAGTATCATGCAAGGGAACACCAACAACGTATGTGGGTGGTTCGTGGTGACAAAAGGAGTGTAGTTTGGAGAACCATAGCTCAAAATTTTAGGCTTGGTGCTGCTGTCATTATTCATAACAGCCACCACATGATTTCGTTTGCATGCATACAAGTGTGTAGGCAAGTATTTTCAGTCAAGAGATGGAGCATTTTTGAATGTTGGGAGAATTTTTTCAGCCTTTAGAGGTGTTTTTGGTCATTGTCATGCTCACAATTCCTAATTTTGCAAGGAGGTTTCAGTTTTGCAGCTGTTGTTCCATTTTTAAGTTGCTGATTTTGATAAAATCAGATTGTGAGTTGTTTTTAGACTTGAACAACTGCAAGAGTGATCATTTTAAGGTCATTAAATCATCAGAAAATAGTGGTAGATGTTTCCAGCTGAAGAAGACAACTACTTCAACCCACATAGCTCCAGATTAGGGGGGAATTAGGTTTTTTATGACTGTCATACTTTGTTTCCAGGCACCTACATTCTGATTTTTGAGAGAAAAATGCACTGTTACAACCCATTTTTGGACAACAATACGGAAGTATTGGGATTCCATCATTTGGGTGGAAATTATGAGATGGCGGCAAGCAAAAAAAGGGAGCTAGCTATCATGTCCCTATGGTATGATGAAGAGATTGTAGAAGTGTTAAACACTCTTGTTTTCTTTGATATGTTTGTTTCATGTGCAGGTACATCAAAGAAAGAGCCACATGGATTTATTTAGGATCTAGGAGCTTGCATTTTGCTTGAGGGAAAGAAAATTTGGTAAGGGAGGATTGTGATGTCCCTTTTTCTAAATTAAGGATAATTAATAATATTTTAAGTTGGCCCAACCAATTCTTATTTTGGGACAATTTCATATTTTTATTATTTAATAATAAAAGTATTTTTAAATAATCTTATGAGGTTGGTCTTCTTAAGGGAAGATTAAAAAGTGCATTGGGCTTCTAATTCATTCTTGGTGCCAAAAAGGAGGATATAAAGGTGGATCTAATGGCCTAAGAAAGGTTATGCATGTTTATTTCAAAGATTGACATCTTGGGTTTGTGCACGGCGTGCCCTACTCTCCACTAGAGACGAAGACCTTTGGTGTGGCTCAACTTTGAGGACGAAAAATCCCATTGGATCCTATTGGGGACGAAACCCTCAATAGTCACAACACTTAGGAAGGAAAACCCTCATTTGTTGCATTGGTGGCTTCATACGGGAGTCACAAGTGGACTTAATTGACAAATTTCTCGAACAACAAGGTGTTTATCCGTGCTTAGGGCACTCCTACCTCAGCTAGGGCATGCTTTTGGGGGCTGCCACATTCATTTCTAGCTTGATCTATCCATTTGGAGATTTTGGGATCACTTTTCAATGGGTTGTCATGGTTGGAAAATTGTGATTTCAATTTTATTGGATAGTTGGTATTTTCAAGATCATTTTGAGCTTTGGTTTGTGTTGAAACTCTAAGTATTGATGGAGTTATGAATTTTTAGAATTTTCAGCTGTATTTGAACTTGAAATAAATTTAAAAAATATATATTTGCTCCAAATTTCATCTTGTTGGATTTATTGAGTATTTGAGATATTTCTATGTTAATTTTCAGTCCATATTGCATGTGAATGATTGTTCCTAAGTGCTGGTACAGTTCGCTGCCCTAGAGGGTATTAGTTAATGTTCTAAGCTGATTTTGATACCCTAAAAGTGTAATTATTTTCAAGCAAACAACAATAAATGACTAGTCTACTTCAAAGGAGGAAAATACAGACCCAATGTACTATCCTCACTTTTTTCTGAGGATTTTTTTTCAACTATCCTTTCCTTGGGGAAACTCATTAGCAATCTATCTTCGTCTTAAGACTTATTTTGATCTGCAATATTGCTTAGTGGCCAGTGGCACGGTTACGACAACCAATTCTACATGATGAATGTTCATGCACAACTAAATATCTCTTACTTGCAACTCTACATTCGTTCTGCAACTTTGCTCAACTAGAAAGAGCAAATGTCTTCTATCATGTCATAGTCGATTTTGGACATTAGAGACAACTATTACCAATAATTTGTTGGTCCCATAAAGCAACTCTTATTCACACACATTCATATGGAATAACTTTTGTTCACGTATTGATATAGCAATTTGTGGTTAGCACAAAACATCTCTTGTTCACAGAACATACTTTGGTCCCGTAGACTCTTCAGTCTCGTGGACTTCATTAAAATCTTTCATTCATTCATTGATAACAACTGATGCTCACCCAAAACATGTGTTCATTCCAACATACTGCATGTTTTGGAACCATTGCGATTTCTATTGTAAATCAACACAAGCAATCTCAAGTGAGAGATATCAGATCTTCATAAAGATAAATGCAAAATAATATTTAGAAACTAATGCAAGTATTGCAACCAACTCCGCCTTATGGAAATTTCATGCCTTTGGTGAGTAATTCTTTAGGGAGAGTAACTAACAACCATTTTATTTCTTCGAAGTAAAGGTTAAAACTGGGTTTTGAGTATATATTGTGTATCACAAAATGGGGCCAATATATCCAAGCAAAGAATAAGTCAAGTAGAATTTTAGAATGCCATTGGTAAGATGTAATTACAGACCCCACATTGGCATTGACTTGGCCCAAGGGCACTACCCATATGTGCAATATCTGATCTGCTTTGACACATAAGGTGAATAGCTTGGGGTAAGTGTATCACTTAAAGGTCAAGTGTACATTTATTGTTCAAGTTGAGATATAAGTATGGATTGGGAAGAATCAATTTCGCTGAACTTAAACAGGCAGTGCACAAAATTTCGATATCTTCTATGGCTGTAATGCAGGGATTGTTTGCTTCCCAATGTTTGTCAAGCGATGCAAATTTATTTGTTGAATCCATTAATGGAATTTATGTTAAGTCCTTTTCACCTGGGGTTGAACCCTAAAGTTATGAAGGATGGCATAATGAAAGTCCTACAGACCTTTTCTTCCTACGGACCTTTTCCAATACAACTTTGTTGATTGGTATATTCATGGTTTTCTTTGAGTTCATGTGGATTACACCATCTGTTATATGTCAAAGGCAAAAAGAAAGAAATTGTATTGATGACTTTTCTCAGATGTATAAGCCAATGTGAAGAGTGTTGCCTGGTTAAATAATTTATGGAAACTATCAAATATATGGTTTCAAACGCTCTATTTCTTTTTTATTTTTGCCAGGATGGCAGTCTTTGTCAAGTGCTGTCATCTTTTTCAGATGGCTTTAAGGATTGTAAAGGCATTAAAATTCTCCAAGCAATGTCGTTTCTCCAATGTTTTCTTTCAGTCAAGCCCATCAAGGATTCTCTTTTATTAGAATTTTACATGCTCTATTTGTTTTTTTATGCTTGAAAATTCATTTGATATATTTTTTCCTTAAATAATAATAATAATAATAATCAGGAGCATCATCTATGGTTGGTTGTGAAACATTATATTTTTTGTATATTAATAAATATATATATTTTGTCGGAATGGCACAATCATCCTAATTGCACGAGTTTGGATATTGTTAGGAGCTACGTAATTACATGATTAAATATGGGGGACGATTTGAGAATTACTTCTCCAGAGAAAGGGTTACACATATCATTTGTAGCAATCTTCCTGACAGCAAGATAAAAAATTTAAGGTAAGGTTTGCACTGTTTTGTGTGGATTTCATATATGTATATTTTCTTATGTCTATGGCACCGTATTAGAATGCGAAACTAATTTCTAGCTATTGGATAAGGTAACAAACAGCTTCACTTATGCGATTGTTTTTGGGTTATTTTTTTGTAAATGTGAGATGTTTGATTAATTGCATTGAAACTGATATTAACAGAAAAGCTTGAAGGAACTTGATGTTATTGTTAATTTTTCTGTATAAGCATTGTCAATGTATTATGATTTTTTTCAGTGATTGACTGAAAATATTATATTGCACACATGCAGGTCTTTCAGCAGGGGACTACCAGTTGTAAAACCCCAGTGGATAGTGGATAGTATAGCAGAAAACAAACTTTTACAAGGTAGAATCTGCTTTTCTAATCATATGATTTCTTTTTATGCTTTTGAAATTTACTTATATAGCCTGGAAGTATTGCTCCAAACTAAGACTGTCAGGTTTCCCATGGTATTTGAAGTTTGATTTTCTCCTTGCCTCTACTACATTGTATTGAACATATAATTCTCAAAGTTATTTAAGTTTTTTGGGACAAAGGGATGTGTTTAAGGGCATGTCACAAAAGTTCTTGGATTTTGGGGACGGTGTGGGCTATCAAAAAAACATTTAAAATTAATGTTTGCAAATTAAATTACATAAAACAACACCATAAACAAATTGAGAAAAGCTGAAATTAAATTAAAATAACATTGATATATTCATGATCCAGCATTGAATGATATTGTCACATTACTTATGAGTTATTAATGATAAAAATTGATTACAAAGCGCTGATTCACTGAAGTCACAGTGATAACCCATCATCAATAATTTGACTAAACAATGAACATCGAAAAAATCAAAATCAAAATGGGAAAATGATGGTGTGAAATATCCCTTGTTGGGATCTTACAAAAAATTGACAAAATACAGAAATTTGCAGCAAATAACAATCTGATTTTTATGACAGCAGTATATAGAAAAATGTGACAGCAAAGTACAGTTATGGCAGCAAGGTATAAAATCAGAAAATAACCAATATCTTCACTTTTATTGCAATTAAACCAACATGCAAGTAACATGCAATGACATGCAAGTAACATGCATCAACATGCAATGACATGCAATGACATGCAATATCAAAAAGTTCCACTGATAAAATAAATGATCTCTCTTATTGAATATGGTTGTCGTCTCTTTCTGGACTTGAAACTGGATTAGCAAGCCTCTGAAACTCTGAATCTGACAACCCGATCTGAATAAACTCCACAATAGCAAACTAGGGCTGGATCTTTCACCACCGAAGAGTGCTCTACTAGCTAGGGATAGATCTTTCACATCACTTAAAGTGACTTTATTTCTCCTAGGCCAAAAAGTCCACTTAAGTGACCCCAACGAAGAAATAGAACATTACACCACCTTTTTCACTTAAGTCATCATAAAGTACATGCATAACGCCAAAACATAACATATAAGTGAAATGTAGGTGAAAACCATACCCAACAACTCTCTATGCCGCTAGCCCCTTGGGTATGACCAAGGCTAAGACGGAAAACCAGTCGCTAGACCGTGGAGGTAGGAATGGGGACATTACATGGTGCTTAGCTTAATTGAGCAGCAAGCTCAATGATTAGAGTCATTATGGAATAATCTCATGAATTGCTCCTCATCACTAGAATTCTTGGACTCATTTGGCTCTTGCAACGGAATCCCAACCAATCCTACTAGCACATCCTGTACCTCATCAACATGCCTCGACTTATTGGGCTTTTCATCCCACCATCTTGTTCGATTCTCCTTGTACTCATTTGTATTGTGATCATGTAGAAACAAGGCACAATGTACAACAAGAAGCTTCACCTCTTTCCTAGAGGTAAGCTTGTTCCAATTCAGTTTATCTATCTTGGACTCCCCCATAGAGTCTAAATCTATGTCAAAGTCATTAGTTGCAACAAATCCTGCAGCTCAAGCATCCTCTCCAATAAAATGATACAAATGCAAACTGGGTCTCTACTGATTGGAGGAATTCATTTTTCGAAAAGGACCAAAACAATGCCATTGAGGTGTGTTGGTTGCATGCACCTCCCTTGCACTTGCTACAACCTCTTTGATCCAATAAATTTTCCCAATGTCCTTTGGTGCATTGTGCATTGCATACAACAACATTTGATCTGATAGATGTGCCTATAGGTTGTTTCAATCAGCTTCCTGATTGCCTTGCACACAAATGCTTCATCTGTAACCACTTGCATTACATTGGAAGGGCCAACAATAACAACCTTCAATGTGGATCTGAAATTTAGCATCCTTGCACTGTATAGAATTAAGGCCTTTCTTTCAGTACGACTACAATATTGATGACTACAATATTGATGACTAGGTGCTGCCTAATATCTTCCACCCATCCATGATAATAGAGCACCCATTTGTAACGTATGCAGCCTTCATTTCCTCCATTAACAAATCAACATTTCCTCCATTAACAAATCAAATATAGAACAAATATTTTTGAGGATGATGGTTCTCAATTTGTTATCACTGGGAGGCACATAAGATGAATGTGCTTGCATGCCTTGGAAAATACTTCCTTGTAATAATGAGATTGAGCAGCATGAAATGGAATAGCACTGGTAAAGAAGAATTTTCCATCGGCATCATCTGACTCCTCTCGAACCTGTGCATTGAACATATTTGTAACCTGGTATGAAGGGAACATGTAGCAGTTATTTTCCCCTGGGATTCCACCGCACTCACCTCAAAGGTTGGAATCAAATGAATTGTAGTAGTAGCATGCCTAGATGTTTTAGAGGAAGAACCACTAGAAAGTGGTGTAAACATCTCCCCATTAGACAACCTAATCTTTCATTGTGGTGGTCAAGTTGAATTCCTTGACAAATACAAATCCCTTTACCAGCGATGTGCTGAAAGTGTACATTAACCCTAATAATGCTTCCCTTCCACTGTTCGCTGCAAATATTACATTTGCAATGATGATTACCCCTTATATTATTTGTCTTTTGAGTGTTAATAATCATTGCAAACTGCCGGAATGGATTCCTTTTGTTGAATGGCCTCTTTGCAAATTTATCAGCAACTTGGATGGATGATCAAAACTGAAGCACTCCCGAATAAACTATCAGTTTGAGTGCCTTGAACTTTCCCTCACCCACTTCCACTGTCCAAGTCTTCTATTCTTTCGTCCTCATTATTTGTGCAACTAATCTTTTTCTGGAAATGCATAACAAAAACAATCAGTTGTATTTTAAGCATATTTCAAATGCAAGAAAAACTTATGTTCAGCACATTTTAAGTGAAAAAAAAACACAATTATTTAACTTATTGCAAAACTCGTGCTTAATGAATGCAAAGGGGTTTAATATTCCAGAATCCTTCTGCCTAAACAACATACCAAGCTTCATGTCTTTAAAATCCGATGAGCTAATTTTAAGACATGAAAATATTACATCAGCTATGCATTTGTGCTTGCTTTCAAACAGTGCAGACCAAACAAGAAATGACTCAACCTCCTTGTGGTTTGTGCCATCATTCATATAGAAACTCCAGTACAATAGCAGGAATTTTAAAGTTCAAACAAAGTTTAAAGCAGTGTTATCATGATTATAATCATAATTACTAGAAAATGACACAAAGGATTCTGCTTTATCACACAGGGAAAGTAATACATGGTCTACACAGTGCTAATCTATGTATCTATACACTGGGCCAGTGGAAACATGCCAAAAGGTTTTACAGCAAGGTTGGCGGGTATTGCCCTCCTGCTAGAGGGTCCGTATATCTGCATGCTGGATATGGATACAGGTATAGCACGGCTTGAATACGGCCCAGATAGCGTACCCATTCATATCCAGATACAAACCCGTATCAGTCTATCAGATACAGCCAGATACGGTTTGCAGGCCAACTGTAGCTATATCAAAGTAAAAAAAATTAACTAGAAAAAAAAAAACCTTTAAAACTTTAAAAGGCAAAAAATATAATAAAAATACTGTAGACAACTTTCTAAAATGCATTTTAGCAGCAACAACTGATGAGGTGGAGGTGAATAAGTGTTGATTTGCTCTTCTCCTTCAAATGTTTACATTGGCTCTGTTCAACCTGCTATGATTTCATTTGATCTATTTCCTTTGGCCCGGTCAGCTTTTTTTTCTTTCATTTCATCTATTTTCCTCTGGCCTGCATAGTCTGCGAATGTTTTTTCATCCATATCTGCATGTCAGATATGGATAGGGTGCAGCACGGGCTTGGATACAGCCGGGATACCATACCCAACTGTATCCAGATGCAAACGTCAGATATAGAGGGATATGGTATACAGGCCATTTGTAGCCATATCTGATTTAAAACTTTTTTTTTAAATAACTTGAAAAACTAAAACCCTTCAAAAGGCTAAAAAGATAATAAATAAAACTGTACACGACCTTCTAAAAATGCATTTTAGCAGCAACAACTGATGGCGTAGAGGTGAATGGGTGTTGATTCGCACTTTTCCCTCAAATTTTCACATTGGCCCTGCTCAATCTGCTATGATTTCATTTGATTTGTTTCCTTTGGCCTAGTCTGCTTCTTTTTTTTCATTTCATCTATTTTTCTCTGGACTGCACAGCCTACAAATGTTTTTAATACATGGATTACCCAACTTCCTACCTTTCTCATGGGCTGGGAGTGTTTAATTTGCGTGTGCGCCTTTAGCCTAACGTATAAATTTGTTTATAATTTAAAATCGATAATTATTAAAAATATATTTCTTTTAATTTATAATTTAGATTATTATAGTATTCGTATCTAACCATATCCATATTAAGGAATCTTAGAAATTAGATGTGTCTGTATCTGTATCCATGCAACTTTGATATGAAGTGTTTCTTATAAATGTATTTGTTTTTGAATGTTGACGTCCCTGACATGGTTGAGGGATGTTTTAGTGTCACTAGGATGTCCCCTTTGTTGTTTACATGACGGGTGGCCGTTTATGGGAACATCTAATAGATAGGGGATGCCCCTTCTTTTGGTTGTTTCAAAGGTGACGGGAGGGGTACATTTTTTCCCTTTCTCCATGTCCCTCTATTAGGTTTATTGTTTAGTTTTTTTTCATTCTAAGTGTCTTTTTTTAATTGTGTTTATTTTCTAAGGTAACCTAGGATGGTCCAGGGCTGAATTAGCATCCCAAGGATGTTCCCCTTGCTGTTTCCCAGACGTTGGGATGTTTCTGAGGACATTTGGCAGCCAAGGGATGTCTCCCTTTTTTGTCGTTTCAAAGGGGATGAAAGGGGGATGTTTCATCCCTCTCCCCACATCTCAGAGACGTCTTGTCCGTTCGGAATGGTGAAGGTTATGGGTGGAATGAGGTCTTTTTGCTCGAGTCCCATTAGCCTACATTAATCATTCGTGGACATGAATTAAATTAATACAAGAACAAATCGACCTATTTTTCTAGAACACTACACTTGTGAATTTTCTAGTTAGTTTGAGGAGCAACTTCATAGCTTTTGGCTGCGGTGAAGTGCTCATAAAGTTATTACCTGGTATTGTTTGGTAGTTGATGCTCCTCTAATTCTTGTTGATCTCCAAATCATTCTCTTGTCAAATTGTCCCCCTAGTTGAATTCTATCAAAGATCTTGTAATTTAATTAGGGAGGATTGTCCAAAAATGTGCCGAGAAGCCCTTCCAATATCCTTTTTAGCCCCTAATACAGATGGAGCACCTTACCTACTTACTCCCAAACATGGTGGGATTCTTACAATATGGGTATGTAGATCAATCACTCAAAAAATACTTGCTAAATGTTTTCGTGCGAGCTCCAAATCACTATTTGTTGTAGAAAATTGTAATGGGCAACTCTTACACATATAATATAGTAAAGATGCGAAGCTAAAATAATTGAAGAGAATGCAAATTGAATTCTAAAAAGGCTCATATTGAGGACACACTTGGAAAAAAGTTTTGATCATTGTAGAAAAGTATATTATATTTTTAAAATTGAAATCTTAAGTTATCATGCTTAACTGAAGTGGAAATTTTGAGGAATTTTTCTCTACCAGTTTCTATTCAAACTAGATAGCTATCTATTTTCCCACTATAAAAAAACAAGTAACCCCTTTTATGTTAAGAGTTCATATGTTTTTTGCCTGTGTTGTGCCATTCTGCATTCCTAGCCGAGGGAAACAATATAATTAGTACCTATCAAATAATATTATTAAGATGCAAAGTGAAATAAAATACAACAGGGACAAACTGCAAGCTTTATCTTAATTTTTGAAATTTAATGGCTACGAAGGCTCTTCTAAAAGCTTATATTGGGAAATTGGCGCAGGGGATTCCCCCTACAGAGCCATGCAACAAACTGCACAATAAGTTGCAAATTTCTTATTTATTTCAAAAACCATTACGACATCTACAAGCAGCTGCTCACTATGAGCTTACATCTCTCTCATGGAGTAATTATAGACTATGTGGTGTTTCCCTAAGGACCTAACCTTGATTGGTTTGCCTTATGCGCTTCAAGCACCTCCCACGACCCCAACCTTTGGATTTCTTAGCCCTTTCCCTCCCTGTGCCGACTCGAGCTAGCCTATGCCAGCGTTTTTTCTAACTTGTGCTCGTTATGTGCTAACCTTGAAATGGCAAACTTGATCTCCTTTTATAGCCGCGCCTTTCCTGCTTCTCTCTCCTTGCAAGATCTTCTCTTGGTGAGCTGGATCCTTCATGATGCATCCATCCTTCTGCCCATAACTAACACCATCAATTCTTTGGCTACCTTGTAATATCCCTAAAAAAAATACTTCTAGCAAATTTGGATTTTTTTAAAATCCAATGGCAGCAGTATTGATAAAATTAACTTTTATAACAGCGATAATCTGATTTTTATAAATAAAAACAACGAACCATAATGTGTACAAATCAGTTTTTTATTTAATTATTACAAACAGCTACAATAAAAAATACCAGTGTCTGAATACTATTGTCTAGAGCTGAACTGACATAACACTTGCACCCTGAATGACCATTGCAACCCCTGAATGAAATTGCCTAGCTAAGAAGTGAGGGATTCTGTCCTCAAATCCTTATGCAAATGAGGTGTTTTGTTCTCTATTGCTGTTGCAGAGGCAAAAGCTACTTGCAGACAAAGAAAATAACTCATAAATTTCCAAGATTTTTGTACAGTGAACCGCAAATCTGCCTTTATAACTTCCAAACACTCTCCAAAGTGGGCGCCCCCCTTTTAGACTTACATGCATGATCTTTGAACAATTAAAAATAATAAATTCCTCCACCATGTTGGTACCCCATACTAAGAATAGGATTAAACACATTTAAAAATACTTTATCCACCTCCTATCCTAAAATTAGGATTTTGGTATTCATGCAACCCTCTTTGGCGCTCCCTTTATTTATTAATTCTAACTTTGACGCTCAATAATAGAAGTAAACCTTCTATTATTTTATTCGATTAATGCTTTTTGATTAAAAATATAATTTAAGTGTCCTTTTTCAATTAAAATATAAAAATATCCTTGGACCACTTAAATTAATTTATTTTCGTCTTTTAATTTCCGTTTAGCCTATAGAAAATAATAAAAATAGGCTTTAGGTATTTAGAATTATTTAATTTTGAAAAGGGGACATTACATACCTCCATCTAGACGCTTGCAGGTTTGTACCATGTCAGTCTGGTAGTTAAGAAAATATGATTACTGCATTTAATTAGCCGCCCTTGTCAAATCATGTCTATTGTTCTCTGACATGTCTTGTCGACAGTCAAATCACATGTGCACCCTTTTGCACGCAATCCTTCACCGCATCTCTTCTTCGTTCTCCCACACACTCATGGCCTCGAGCAACATCTTCGCCCCTACTCGCGTACTAGCCTTTCGGGCCTTCTTGAAACATCCACACACCCCTTGCTCAACTCTCTCATTTTTATGCCATCTCCTCGATTAGCCTCTTGCGCGTCCTTCACAATCTCTTTAGTTAAAATAAAAATACCAATGTTGGAATATGTGAACAATGAAGAATGAAGAAGTAGATTGCACACTAAAGAGATGATGTGTCCGTCATTCAAATGTGAAAGAGGTAGTTACAAAAATGGTTGATGCAGTTACAACCAATCTTTAGTTAATATAACTAACGATGCCTTTATTAATAAACCTTATATTCTAATACCCCCTCTTAAGGCTTACCTTACAAAAAGCAAAAACAAACACTCTAACAAAATTTAGAACTAAACAAAACTAAACAGAGCTATGCATTCTTCAGAAGCTTTCACTTTGAAAATAGTTCTTCGACCAGGTAGAGCTCCATCAAGTTGCTTCATGACCTTCCTAAAGGTGTAGTTCTTGAGTTCCCAGATTCCACCTCTCCAAACTTCCGAATTATAGATTTCCCAAATTATTCGAAAACCATTCATGTTGAGCCATCCACAAGCACCATTAAGTTGTCTCATGTCCCTCGTAAGGGTGTAATTCCCACTCCACAGTCTCCTGAACTAATTGAGCAACCACCCGTGTTGAGCTTTTACACCATATCCCTTTCTGTCTTCAAAGTGCGGGGCTGCTTTTATAATACGCATTCTTCATCATCCTCACCACTTTCAACATCTGGTGGGTCTTCAACCATGGCTACATTAACTTCAGTTGGTATGCCTTTGAGCTTACCCTTGAGAACATCATTTGCTCGAATGCAATAGTCCCACTTTGTGTGACCTCTTTTCTTGCAATAATGACATTCAATCTCCCTTTTGTCTTTATCTGATCTTCTATGAAAGTTTCTTGAATATAATGCAATCTCTTTTTAAGGATAACCTTCTGTATCTTTTGCAACTATCTTTTCTTCAACTAGAAGAGTTGCAATCATATCGTCTAGAGATTGAGATTGTATTTGACTAAGGGTAAAAATGACATTGTTGTATTTCGAAGGTAAATGGTTTTAACATAATAGCTTTAGCATCCTCGTCATCTATTGTAACGTTGACTTTTGCAAGTTGTTTGAGAAAGAAAGAAAGAAATTATATTAATATCCATAAATGACGAAAAAATAGGTCAATGGGTCTAAAGGATATAACCATTAGCAATAGAAAGTTCTAGGAAGAGAGAATCCTAGATACAAACCAAATAAACGAATTACAAAAGACAAAATAGAGCAGCGTGCCACTGCCACAAGTGACAAATAAACCAATACAAATAGCATCGAGGGGCAAACAAAAACCCCAAGAGCATGCATCAATGGAGACTAGAGGCAAAACTCATCAAATCTCCTTGTTTATGCATGAAGTGGAGGAATCATCTGAGCCATTATCGATCATTGTGAGGGATCTAATAATGCTATCCGGGGAGTATACAAGGTCAAAGGAGCCAAGTTGGGGGAGCCTAGGAGTAAGCAAGACACTTCCTCTAGAATCTCCCATAGCATCCAAGGCCTGTGTAACTCCCATAGTAGAAAAGAAGCTTGTAATATTAGTTTGCCCTTGTGGTTTGGGGGGCGGCGGACAAGTAATAGTAGATCCATATCTCTGGAGAGGGGCAGAGCCACGGTGATGGGTCGGAGCAGAAATATGATGCCGAGAGATAGTGGGCATGAAGATCTCAATAGTCAGATTAGTAACGATCCGCTGAGGGAAGCACTCCCTAAGTGATCTATCAACTATGATGTGTGGTGTATCGGTGTCCAAAGGATGCTTAGTGCTGTCAATCATCTGGATGGGTTGAAAGAAAGAGTTGATCAATATGGGAGCTCTCGAGCCTCTAGGATCTTCTTGTAGGGTTCTGCATTGGAAGGTGACAACCTTGTGAAGATAAAGAGCCAAGCATTGTTGGTCAATGTATTTGAAGAAGGTAGCTAGAGTGTTGTTTGAATCTCTGTAGAGGCATTGATATCTTCTCTGGATCTCATAATAAATGGGACATTTGAAAATGAAGTGGTCTGTGGTCTCCACCTCCCAAAGGGAGCAAAGACGACAAATCTGGTCATAAAGGAGAATTTGATGGTCTGTTTCAACCTGTAATTGGTGGGAGAAAACTCTCATTTGGCCAAGGAGAAACCTCAAGCTGTGAGACCAATGGCGCTGGAGATAGTGAGGGCGATGAATAATACCGTCCACCACCTGTAAGAAATGATTAACATAGAAAGCAAGTTTGGGGCTGAGCAACTCACAGGGGGAGATCCAAGTGGTTAGGATATATTGTTTGTAGATGTCCTCTCTGACAAACCTAGTGATGATGCCTTTAGTGGGAAGGAGCCTGGGAGGGGTGTTAATACAGAGACGCTGATAGAAAGGAGTAGTCGAGTCTCAAATTACCAACAATGCCAACGTTTGGTGGGGACTAGTGAAGCAATCCTCTTTGAAGAGCAAAGTGCTAAGTAAGGATACCTCTCACGACTAGAAGTTGAGTCCCCCAAGGATTTGCTCCTCTTTGAAGAGCAAAGTGCTAAGTAATGATACCTCTCACGACTAGAAGTTGAGTCCCCCAAGGATTTGATTCTGTGGATGTAGAAAGTAAGCATGAAGATAGTCTCAAGGCATAGCGGGTGGGCGGAAAATTCAGCTTGGATGATGCACTGATGAATTGTCTACTTGCAACAGATCATGTGCCGCAACATCAGAGTTTGGACCCTCTTAATACGGGCCAATCAAGGGCCCCTTCGCTAGGTCCCCAAACCTCTGAACCATACAAGATTGTTGGTTTGATGATAGTATCAAACAAGCGTAACTTGGAAGGGATGTTCTGGAAGTGGATCTGAAAAAACTGACGTTCCAAAACAAAAAGAGAGGCATACCTTGCAAAGGCATGGTTGAACGACAAACTTCATGTTAAAGCATGGGCCAGTAAACTGGACCCCCAAATAAGTGTAGATTGATGTGATCTCAAGAATTTACCCTCTGTAGAAAAACTGGAATTTGGAGAGAGAACACTTGGAGGTACTGGAAGTTTTATTAAGGTTGACCACTAGGTGTTGGAGTTCACAAAAACAAGTAAGGGCATCAAGTTGTCATTGTAAGCCCTTTGCAGAGTGAGAGAGGACTATTGGTATGTGAATTTAACATTGAGTGAGTAGGTAGCGACCAAGCTGGTAGGTTGACCCAAGGTTCCGTACAGTACGGTACATGGTTTGTACTACACGCGGTGATCCGTAAACTCTTCAAGTTTGGAATTATCCACATAATCATAAATTGACGCTACTGTTCTACTTTCTATTAGAAAATGATAGAGATAGCTAGTGAATGAATTCTACTTTCTATTAGAAAATGATAGAGATAGCTAGTGAATGAATTTTTGTTTATGCTTAGAGTCCTCAATTGCAGGAAAGGAAAGAATATAAACCCATAAACACCAAGTTTTATCCTGGAAACCTCCAGAGGAGGAAAAACCAGTCGGGAAGGGCAATTGCTCTTTCTTCCCACTTTTATTGGCTAATTCAAAACAATAAGTACAAAATTTACAATACGTATGAAAGAGAAGTAGATAATCTCTCACACTTCCTCCCAATTACTTGCTTGCTCTGTCTCAACACTCCTTTCTTCTACAAAACACAATTCCAACACTAAGAACTTCTTTCTCACTTGCTTTCATGCTTCGATGATCTTGTTCTCCTCTACATACATGTATTTATAGCCTTTCTCATGTCCTCACGTGCACTGGAGAATGGGAAAGGTCATGGAGGAGAAGAGACACGGACAACCTTTCAAATTCTGGGGCTGTTCGTTTCATATTTTTGTTTTCTGCCCAAAAGAGCCTGGATTGCCGCTCAATGCAGATCGGCGGTCTTAGGACCGCCGCCCTGGTTGGGCAGCGGTTCTATAACCGCCACTCTGCACAGAGCGGCGGTCCTGTTACCATAAAGACAAAACCTCCGTGTATTAATTTTCCTTCTTCGTGCTGACTGATCTAATGAAGTAGAGTCATTTTGGATCCCTATGGATCACGCGGTTTGTACTACACTTGGTTTGTACCACATGCCGTTTGTACTACACACAATATTGTACTACGAGTTCTTTCTATAAAAAGAACCCATAGATAGTAAAGTTGTACGATTGTACAAGATTGTAATCATTAGAGATTTATTCCTGAGTAATAAAATATTGAGAGACCTTTGTTCGTGGTTTTTTCTTGGTGTATTACCAGGTTTTCCACGTAATATTTGTGTATGTGTTTTAGATCTGTTTATTTCCTATTGCTTTCATTGTGATTGTTTCTCTCTACATTGGTTATTTTTCTAACAAGGAAAACATCACCAGCAAAAAGCAGGATGGCTATAAGCATCGTCATGGAAAAGACAACCATCATTTATATGGGTATGTTGCCGAAGAAACTTCTCTAACTCATCAATGTATATGCTGAAAAGGGTTGCTGAGAGAGGACATCCTTGTTTGACCCTGAAGGTACTCTTCACAAAGTTAGATAAACAATGAGTTGTACGAAGCTGCCCAATGACCGTCTCATAAAGACTCAAAGTTGTGGTAATCAAAGTTATGGGATGCCAAAATCTCTTGACTTCTGGAAAAGCAGGTGTCTCAGAACCAAGTCAAAGGCTTTGTTGAAGTCAACTAAACAACAAAAGACTTTAGAGTACCTATGATGAGCTTCTTCAATGATAACGTGGAGTATAAAGATGTGGTCAATAGTTTGATAGCCCCTTATGAAGCCTGCCTGCCCCCGGGCTCTGATATTATTCCTTCCCAAGCATTCTGATAGCTGCATGTCCAACACTGTGCCATAAAGTTTGGCAAATCATAATGGTCTTGTAGTTGCCAGGGATAGAGGGGTCTCTTCACTTATGAATAGGGTGAATGATGTGTTAGGACCAACACTTAGGGAAGCCTGAAGACACCACCAGATTAAAAAGTGTGGCAAGGGGAAAGGCAAGGGAATCCACATCATATTTGATGAACTCAACTTTAAGACCTTCACAATCATCTGCTTTGTTGGTTCGTAATTTCAAAATAGCTCGCTTGACAGAGGAAGTAGAGAAAACAAAGGATGAAGATGGAGGAGTGGGGTCAATGGTTGTAGGATGGGTTGGAACATCATAGAGGGAACTGGCATAGGATACCCAAGATTCAGGTGTGATGTCGGAAATGGTGGTTTTTCTCGGGAGAAGAGTATGCCAAAAAGTATTAGGAGAGGTGGAGATCAACAACGAGTGAAATTCATCTAGACGCAAGAAACTTTCATTTCTTATGTCGAAGAAGACAACGAAAGTCCTTACGAAGGGTGGGTATGGAGGGAGGGTCGTGGATTATGGAAAACCACGTCTTTGATGAAGGGATTTGCACTCATTATCATACCACAGGTTCATGGGGCAAGTTCCATGATGGGTAGGGGATCTAGAGTTGTGAATAGTGTGGGGACATGAATCAAGGGCAGCATCCCAGAGGGTTTGATGTAAAAAATCATACATGGAATCAGTGGTGGGAAGCGGGAGGGAGTAAAACCCATACATAAGAAGGGAGAGATGGACAGTGTAATCAATGGTGTAATCATCATCAAAATGGATCATGGAGCATGGTCAGCGAGGGGGAGCTGAGGCGAGATAAGGTTGCCACAAATATGAGGGATGATGGATTTGCTGGTGAGAACATAGTCCATGATGCTCGCACCACCGCCATGGGGGAAAGAAATGAATCTACCAGATCCGGAGAAGTGAGGAAGCCTGTTGAGGATGTGAAGGCTCTGAGATTCACTCAATCAAAGAGGGTGCCTCCCATAGGCTGTAATTGTCGCATTCCTATCAGCAGAATCTCTTTGTAAACCAAACTCCTCAAGATCCAACTCATGAAGGCATAACTCATCCTAAGCAAGGTCATGAAGTAGGATGGGGAAATTGTGCATGGGAGTGTGTTTTGCAAGGAAAAAAGTATAATAAAGAAAATTAAATGCAACAAAAGTAGGAGCAGAAGCAAAAATGTAGGCTGAAAGAGACGGGCTTTGGGAACGGATATTAGCTGGAAAAAATAAATAGTAAGGACAATGTCAGAGACTTGTTCAAATGCAAACACCAAAGGGTGAATATGAACAATAAATATCAGTAGAGGGAGAAGTGCATGAACAAATAGAAATATAAGGCATAAATGACAAGAAAGGTTGAAAAATAATGGTTCACTAGGAAGAATGCTGTGAAGATTGGATCAGATTTAACAAAATAAATACACAATAAATTTCTCTCTAATTGATCAATCACTTCAGAAATGGCTACATATAAAGAGCCTATTGGAATCCTATAATGGTGGAGTTGGGCATATCTCCAAATCCCCCAAATCTCCTATTTTAGGTGAGTTGTTAACACAACTCATGTACACCTCTTTAACCAAGTACTTTATTCCTTGCACATAATTCACACACACATATAATAAATTATCCATACATAGTCTCACATACATTATTACTCTATGGAGCACTAATATGCAACATTCCCCCTCTTAGTGCAGACATAGGGAGAAAACACCACTCTATGGCTAAGCAACATAGCACTCTGGAGCTTGCACATGTTCCTGACACACGCATTGACTGTGGGAACTACATCATGAGCATGGGCCCATCAACCTTTTCATGTCAATACATGTATTATAATTGGACACTTGAACTGATCCAGTCAACAATAGTGGGATGACCCTCCTACAACAGTTGTCAAGAACATATCTTGCTACAAAGCCTATGGTTTGGATCTTTGCATCATTTTTACAACAAGGAAAAATATAGACACTTCATACACCACACACAAAATAAACTAAAAATAAGATCAACGACCGAGTCCTCATTGTCTTCTTGTTTGCATACTTTGTTCATACTCGTTGCAACCGAACATGAACAACGTAACTAGTAACCACTATGATTGGAAACCAATGTAATGCCCCCTTTCCTATGCCAAAGGCCTAAGGGCCAATTCGAGTCCAAGCCTTGGTCATACCCAAGGGGCTTTGGACGCTGGGAGCTATTGGGTATGAATATCTAGTCCATTTGTTATAATTCTTCATTGACATAAGCAAAAAGGTGTTTTGGAGGGACTAGATGTTATGTTTTGTCGTTAGGAAGGGGGCCACATGGTACTAATGTTCTAATTTTGCGTTGGGGGGTCACTTTTGGACCATGGCGATTTAAGAGGGGAAAAGTAACTTAAGTTACTTTTATTTTATTGGCCCTTCCAAGGGAAAAATGCGACTAGGGTTTATTGGGGCTCTTTTGCCTTGGAAGAAGTTATATAAGGAGTTGGGGGAAAAAAAGAAAGATCATTCTTGCGTACCTAATTATTTTCTTTCATGTGCAACTGCTGTTTGCAAATCTACAGCTTGTGGAGTGAAATCCCATAGGAACCCTAGCTTCGGTGGTGAGAGATCCATCCCTAGCTAGCAGGGCATTCTTCGGTAGTGAGAGATCTACCCTAGCTTGTCATTTTGGGGCTGTTTTCAGGGCTGATTTACAGAGGTATTTTCAAAGGTTTCAAAGGAAGGGGTTTGAGGGTTTTGAAGACATTTGGTGAAAATAATCAGAGGGGTTTTCATATCAGATTTACGGCAGCCATTTGAGCAGGGTTTAGCATCACTTTGACCCTTTTCCAAGCTAGGCGACTTGTTTGGAATATTGCAGCCTTTATTTGAGGGGTTTCCAGTGGCACAGATTCAAATCTGAAGGTTGGAATATCATCTCCTATATTTGTAAATGTTATTTCCAAAGTTTCATAATTTTTGCACTTGTATTCGGAGAGTTACGAATTTTAGAAGTTTTCCAGTTGTCTAGGGCACACTGTAATTTTCTGGCAGCATTTTATTATCTGAAAAATTCCAAAAATAGTTTTCTTATGTTCTTTATATTTTTAGCAAGCTCTCTTTAAATTTTCAAGTGATTTGAGTGGATATTTTGGGAGATATTAATTTTCTTTAGTTTGCTGTCCTAACTGTTAAAAATATGCAAAAATCAGTATTTTATTTGGCTGCAAATTTTCAATATTTTGTGCATTTTTAAGTGGCATCCCACAAGGGATATTTCAAAAATATACTTATGCATTCTTTACATTCATTTCATATGTCATTAATAGGGTTTTATGTGTTATGTTATTAATTTATATTTGTTAAAGTAGCGATAAAGTTGCTAAGTAATCCCGAGTAATTGCCGAGTCTTGAGTATGTGTTTGACTTTGAACTATGCCTAAAATTGTATCTTTTTAGGTAAAGGGGCTTGATAGGTATTATGTGTTTTTTTTGGTGAAGTTTGGCTTAAAATATGTCTTATTATAATCTTGTAGGTTTTACTTTCTGACTCCAATAAAATTTGGTTTGCATTAAATATGAATTCTAAACAACATGATATATGAAGGTCAGCACACACTTTTAAAATACTTCTTCATTCTTTTTCTTCTTCTTCAAGAAATATATTGAAATGGAATTCAACTAAGTGTGCTTTTTAAGTAGCAAAGTTGAGACCATGCTTGGCATCAAAGTTTCGTTTAATAATATTGGACAAATCTTTGTTTTACGTTGTCTTGCTTCTGAATATTCATGGTGCATTGTGCCACTTTCTTATCTGTAGTAGTGCATTTGCAAGCAAGTTAATTTGGAGAGAGCTGCACAAATTTGGATGTTTATGTCTAATTTGCATGCTCTTCTTTTTTCAGTGGGATCCTACCAGCTTGAATGCCTTGCAAATGAATGTCCACAACAGCAAAGGCTATCTGCATTTTTTACTGTCAAACCTGATTCTCTCAACTACAGGGATATCGGGACTGAAATCAAGTTGGTTTCCACATGCAGCGGTCAAGAGTCATCTTTGAATGGAGGAACAACTGAAAGGAAAAAGGATAGTGGCAGCAAACCACAAGCAGAAATACTACAAGAAAACCAGAGTCTAATGACCGATGGACAAAATGTACTTTCCAATGGAGAAAATTTCAATGAGGGAAAACTCCAAATATTAAACAGTGAATGCCAGATTCCTTGTTCATTAAATTTGAAGGAGTATGATCATTCTACTCATGGAGATGCATGCAGTGAAAATGAAATACCAAAATATGATCATTTCAAGTCAGAAAACACTGAGGATATTAGCAATCAGATAGACATGTCTTGCATTGGAGCACCAGAATCCTGTCCCTCAAGAAACAAACTCAGACCACATTCTACCATAGAAGATCGTAATTTTGTTGAAAATTATTTTAAGGTGCGATGAGAAATATTTCTAATTATGTGTTCATTTGATCTTGTCCATTGTATTTTGCGTATTCTGTCCTTGGAAAATTTCATAGTATCTTGTGCACTGTATTCTGTCCTTGGAAAATTCCATCAGTCAAACATCATATATGTGATTTGCCTTGAGTGATTTAATTATCACTCCTACAAAAGTGTCATGTGGATAAGTTGATGATCCTAGGAAGTCGGAAAAACCTTGTTCACTAGTTAGTTAATCAGCTAATGAAGTTATATGATTGCCTCTTATATGTACATATTGCAATTCAGTTGACACATTAGAACTAACATTTCCGTATAACTGTTGTAGCATTAGGAAAGATCTCACCTGTAATGATACACACGGTTGTTTTTAGTATTATTGCCAAAAAGTTTGATTCGTATAAAATTTAGAAGATCCTAATTAGTTTTACTAAATTCCCTGAGGCATAACTTCCTTTTTGTTATATGTTTTTTCACTACAAAATATTGTATCCTTTAGTCTTTCAACAAACACTTATTATTTGAGAAGTAACTTAACCCATTTTTAATATTTTTGACTTTTATATTATTAATTTGTCTTTATGAATTCGATTGACATCTTTCATGTATGGTATAGTTCTGCTCTTATTGGAACACTTTAGCTTGTTTGGGAGTCGGTACATTTTTTGTTTGGTTCATACATGTATTTCAAACTTTAGTTCCTATGGGTATGCCTTCTTTTGCTGGTGGTTGATCTTTCTTTCTTAAATTTAAATGATACAACCTGTGAACCACATTGGCATGGCCATTTCTTCCTCTTTGTATGGTGAAAATTTCAATGGGATTGTGTTTATTACGATCAAACTAGACATATTTTAATAGGTCAATGTGTCTTTCCATATGCATGGCATCTCAACGGTATCTACAATTAGGAGGCAAAAAATTGCAACACAGGTGCTCGCTTCTATTGCCACTTCTCTTAGTGTTGGTGCTACCTTTTTTGTCGGTATATTTTTAGTAGATTCTTATTCCTATGATATTGAAATTTGATGTTTTCTTTTGAGGTGCCTAAATGTGGACCCTGTTTTTGGGTCCATATGACCTCCTCCCTTACAATATCACTAATTTTTCCCAGTCGGTCTCATTTTCCTTTTCCTTGAATTATATTTTTTCCATCTGACTGATATACTAACTCTTTTGTTATGGAGGGTCGTGCCCACCAGGTTGTGGTTGGCACCCCCTACTTACCACTAGGCGACAACTCATTGGACCATTTGATTAGTTAATATCAATTAAATAATTTTCTATTATTTTATTTATCTAATAATGCTTTTGGAATTCCTTTCTCCTATTTTAATAAAAATAATGCCCACATATTGTTCTTACATCATTTATAACTTGTACACTATGGGAATAATATTGTTTGATTATTGAATAGTGTTGTGACTCTTTAATAACATGTCAAGAGTTTTAACCTATTTTTTAATTTCTTTTCATGAGCATCATATTATTGTACTCCGGGCATAGGTGGATTGTATTCCTGACATAGGTAGATTTGCAAGTCTGGGTTTACTCTTGAGCTTAGTCGCGAGATTGAAACCAATAAGTGCAAAATGTACCTTTTATTCTCTTTTCTTTATTTTCTTTATTATTAGATAAAATAAAAAAATTACTTGCTATAGGTAGTATATATACTAAAATATAAAATAAAGGGATATTTTCTAGCAGAAAATAGATATCGAGAAGATCAAGTTTGAACTATTGTCTCATCTGAACCATAATCAAATGACATGGGCTCAACAGAAATTCAAGAACTGAAGGCTTAATAGTCAACTATAGCCTTGGCAAAAGTGTGGTAAATTAAAAGTTGTGTTATAGTTTCAGAACTAAAAGTCCCATTATGCAAGAGAAACCCAAGATCAAACTGCTATCATCACCATAGGTATTTTTTCAATTGCCACAAATTTACTTAGACAATGTTCCACTTCTTCTCATTTTCTCCCTGTCTGGACATCAGTTTAAGCAAGGCATTGCTAGTCAAACGGTTAACTGCCAGATTTGCTATCACTGATATTGTTTTATCCCTGATCAGTGATGTTAACTTCAATATCTTCAGTGATGATATTACTACTTTCTTATCTCCCTATTTGCTTTTGAAACTTTAGTTGCTCTAATTCTTCAATTCCAGACCATATGACCTGATTTGCCACCACAGCAATAGCGATGCATCCTTTCTTCCTTGATCGTTTGTTTGCTTTACTTTCAACAAAAGAGGCATCCTGCTGTTGTTCTCCTTAATTACATCTTTTTTATTCTAGAAGAAGAGTGAGAATCATAGGTTCCAACGATTGTGAAGAAATAAAGAATCAAATTATATTAATGTCCATGAATGACCAAGGTAGGTCAATGGCTCTTGATAGGATAACCAACAGGGAAACAACAATAGCATTTGTGAGCCGAAAAGAAGCTCCAACCCTAAAAGAGATAAAAGAGTACAAGCTAAGTTGAGAGCACAATGAATGAGAGTGGAATTTAATCATGTAGTGTGGGTAAACCCAAATGCGTAAATTCTAAACATGTTAGGTCCAAATATGTAAAGTATTTCAAACATTACACATAACCATGAGAGATCGAGATTTGTCTCTGACTCTCTAGAGACGAAGATATAGCTGATCGAGACGTGGACAGGAGATGAAGGAAGGTCCCTATCATCATCCTCATCAATCATTGTGAAGGAAATTGGTTGTGTGGGAATACTGTAGTGTTGTATAAGATAACTGTTGGAGCTCAAAATTGCACCTTGCCCTGGATCAACATGAGAGAACTAGGATTTTGAGGCAACATCGGATGATCCCTGCAATGCGGGTTTTGCAAAAGTGAGATCAACCTTCGAAGAAGGCTGGATTCCTCTACCAATTCCTAATGCTAAAACTACTCTTACAACTAGAAATGCAACTATCTAATCCTAATCTAATTTTTATAGGGACTAGGGGGAAGGGGATGCATGAAAGGGAAAATCTAAGCCAATAGAGGTGATAGCACCAAGAGAAAGGGGGTAAGATACTCTCAATGAGGGAAATGGGAGAAAATGGGCAAAGAGAGGGCAAACATGAGTGCCACAGTCCAAAACAACATTTAACCCTCCATTTCCATGCAAAACACAACTGAAATAAACCCTGCAAAGTGGAGAAACATACACAACATACCTACAAGCGATGAAGAGGCAAGAAAATGCAATAAAACACAAGCTAGGGCAGAAGATAATGACAAAACATGAATTTTGTTTCCTTATAAGGATTCTTAGTCCATTACAATGAAGGAATAAGGTACAACCACAGTGCAAAAGTCCAAACCTAAGGCCTACAACTCAAAAACACTTTTGCAACATTTTGAAATGATGCCCTTGTATCCTGAGGGGGTTCAACCTTTACAAATAAGCATCTTTTGCCAATATATAGAAAATGGGAGAGAGAGAGATGGATAACAGAGAGGGAAACTTAGATTCCAAGCTTCAACCACCAACAACATGCATTAAATCACTGAAAACAATCATGGGAATTCTGTGAAAAACATTCCCCCACGCCACTTTGCTTGTAGGAGAAGGAATGGGCACCATGCTTTATTAAATCTGGTAGTTGAGATACCTAGAACTGTGTTTTAATTGCAGGGACTGTTTCACCTTTCCCCCCACCAAACTCCACGAATTTCTTCATTTTTAATACCAAATTGAAGTTCATGATGAGACCTTTCTAAGAAGCCCAAGTTTGTCAAAAATGGAGGCTTGGAGAGAGATACGAACAAAAATGCAAAACGTAGCTCAGGTCTTGACGTGGGATTTGCTATAGTACTGCGAGTTGCAATTTTGGTTAGAACCTCTGGGGGATATGCCATGTGCCATTAAAGGATTGGACAGGGGAGTCGGGTCCTTGATTGCAGATGTGGCGATCAGGCCTCGGACCTCCGAACGCATTTTGTAGTTTCTTGCGAGACTCCAAGGTTGAGGACTGTTTCCTTGTGTGCGATAGAGCTGCCTTCGGGGCTTGGGGAACCGCTGGCAAGTTGCACCTGCAACACTGCAATTTCTCAGAAAAGTCTTGCGAAGGCCAGAAAGGGGGGCTAAGTCTAAAATTATTTCTGCAAGTTGCCCAAATAGGCCAGGGGAGGGGAATTTTGGACAACAATAACCTGTTCCTCTACTGCTGCTGAAAAATCTTTTTTAATGTCCTAAAATTCTTAGTATATTTGTGTTAAAAATCCATTTGGTGTTGGGGTTTTGTCTTGATGCAGCAAGAAGATTGCTTGATGCAATTCTTGTTTTAATAGAGGATCGATAAGGTTTGCATTTTGGTCCTCTGTGATCAACTGAAGTATACGTTAACTTAACATAGGATCCGTTGTGTTTTTGATGTGTTCTCATTGTATGCCTACAAATTGTTTTAGTATATGTGTTCTATTTTGATCTTTTATGTCTTGACTCTCACCGCTCTAGGCTCTTTTATGCCTTTTATGCATCATTGTATTATTTTTTCTTTTGCACTTCTCTTTTGTTGGTTACTTGGTTTTATATTGCAGTCACGGGGCACTCTGCTGGTTACTTTAGTGCTTTTTTTTTTCAATATTTGGCCATTTTTGGGCATCATGGCATATTAATATCTTAATTATATTTGTCAAAACTTAAAATTAAATCAAGTGGAAGGGGCCTCAGGTGAGTTGGTAGTCCGATTACTTAGCGGACCAAGGTTCGAACCCCACAATAATCACTCATAGGCTAGTGGTGGCCCTTTGCCAAAGAGGTAAATTGAAGCCCCACTTCCTTCCGTAGTAGGAAATTACAATTAGTAGTAGGCTGGCTGAAACATTAAAAAAACCAAAAATAAAAAATTAAAATTAATGCATGTTATTTAGCATCACTTGAGAAAAGGGCCATGTTGTTTCTGGAGTTTTTTCCAAGAAGTTGAATATGTTTTATGTATAATTCTTTTTTTTGGGATCAGTTTTACAGTTACAGGCAGAAAATACAGAGGACAGGTAGACTGCATTTTGGGGTTAGCATTAGGGAATTTTTATTTTCTTCCAAGTTTTTACTTTGGATATATATTTTTTAAAAGTTCAAATTTAAACCCTGAAAAGGGTTTAGGTAAAAAGAACACAGGACGGCCCCTCAAATAGTAGGTTACTATCCACGAGGGCACGGCCTACTATTTTAGGGCCAGTCATTTGTTTCGTCTTAGGTAAAAGTAAAATAGCTGTTTTAAAACCCCTAAGTATTACTTTTACATTAAAATGTTTATATTTATCTCCACACATTAAATTTGACATGAAAAAACAAAATCATTTTTTTTCATTTTTTATGAAAATTACACTGTTTTTCTGTTTCCCAAGTTGTTTCTGATTCCCAAGTTTTTTCTGTTTTGAAGTGAGGTAAGTTGATTCCATTTACACTTTTGCCATGCCATGTAATTGAAATGCTACCGTGAAATTCAAATAAATCATTTCATTACTGTTGCTATTTTTGAATTGATTTCTCATTTGTGCATATGTAAACAAACAAACATGCATGCATTGTAGCATTCAAGTAGAAGGCAAAGAAGTGAGCATGTAAATGCCTGGTAGAATTTCCAAAAAGTTCACTTTTATATTTATGAGTGGAATTTGCAATGTTTTTTATGTATGTATGAAATCGGTAGATGTATGGCCAGCAATATACATCTGCATGTGCCATCCCCAAAACAGTTTGACAGGCTATAAAGGGAACTATCTACCTTTGGTTACTATTGAGATGTGTGTGGACGCATATGCATGTTTATGGATGGAATCTGAGAAGCTATTTTTGGTCAATGTATCAGCATTATAAGATAATGGAGTTAAATGTAACTGCTGCTACTTTTTTCTCAAGCTGTTAGTCTATCATTTTCCTGAAATGATGAGGGATTCGTGTTTAGTCAGCAACTAATTGACAATATGTTTAGCTTACATTATCAACAGTTCTACACAAATTGTGTGTTTGCTTTTGTTTATAACTTCTCTGGTCTTGAAAATGTTGCAATTGATTGCAGAATTCGAGGCTGCACTTCATAGGTACCTGGAGAAATCGTTACCGTAAAAGATTTGCAGGAAAATCATATGAAGAAATACAGGATCAACGTACTGGATTTGATGCCACCTCCACTACCACTTCTCTTGCTGATAGTCGTGTTATTATCCATATTGATATGGTAAGCATTAATATACACATTCAAAGTTTATAAAATTTCTATAGTTTTTCTTCGGGCTACTGTCAATTATATTTTTGACTATTTATGCCAGTTTTTGTAAGTTTCAGATTTTGGAATAATCTGGTTCTTCAATATAATTCTCAAGCCCATAAAATTTGTATTCTTCCATTTGTGATATTGATTTTATATGGTTAACGTTTTAAATTTATAGCTTCCTTTGATTTATGATGTTTTGTCACCAGGATTGCTTCTTTGTATCTGTTGTGATCAGAAATCGTCCTGAATTGAATGACAAACCTGTAGCTGTATGCCATTCTGATAATCTCAAGGGAACAGCTGAGATTTCTTCTGCAAATTATCCTGCTCGTGGCTATGGTGTGATCACTTTTATGTAAATTAGTTATTTTCGAATGGCCTAAGCATCGTTATTTAATTCACACTTTTCTGCACTCTTAGGAATCAGGGCAGGAATATTTGTCAGGGATGCCAAGGCTTTGTGCCCACATCTTCTTATTCTTCCTTATGATTTCAGTGCATATGAAGAGGTAGGTCATTCTCTTTCTTTTAGATGACATAAATTGGCCCATGGGAAACATTTTGTTGAACAGTCTCTTTTAATGTTTTGGACAGAGCATTATGGATAAATTTCTTTCTTTTCAAGTTTAGTATTTCCTTATTTTATGCCCTGTAGATCATAGTTTACCATTTTTTGCCTGTGATTTCATGGTGCCACAGAAGTGATTTTCACATTTAGTATTTCTAATTTCTATATTGAATCCAAAAGTAGTTTTTGAGTATTTCTTTGCAACTTTGCAGTGCTGTATCACATCAAATATTACTTACATTGATTTATTTCTTTGCAGGTTGCTGACCGTTTTTATGACATTCTTCACAAGCACAGTAACAGAGTACAAGTATGCATTTTTTGGCTGTCGTCTATCTTCTCATGAATTGTGTTTGACAACTGTATAATAAAATTGTAACAACCGAGAATACAATGCAGGCATTAAGCTGTGATGAAGCATATTTGGATGTGACTGGTTTGTATGATCCTGATCACATTGCATCAACTATCAGGCATGAGATATTTGATGTGACAAAATGTACTGCGAGTGCCGGGATTGCTGGAAATTTGCTTATGTCTCGCATGGCTACAAAAAGAGCTAAGCCCAATGGTCAATTTCATATTCGACCTGAGGAGGTAAAATTTCATTATCATGTTTTGCAAAAGTTTGATGCTTTAATGGCTTCGTTATGGAATCAACTGTATTCATTCTTCAAGGAAGGAAGTTATGGATTAGTATTTGCAAGCATCATATCTAAGAGGCCAGAGTTCAGAGAGTTGTATATCTTGTGTTGTGCCTTTAGTGGTCTTAATCAGTGCCATCCTACTCTTTTGTATGCATGAGCTTTACTAGAAACTACAAATTCCTTGTCATTGTGTTACTATGTGTGGAGGTAAATTTCTCTCAAATAATAGTTATGGCGTCCAACACTACAGGTGTCCTATCATGATTGCCTTTAAACTTTCATCTTCAAAGGAGATATTAAATGGACATGGTACTTGCTTGAATATCTAACTTACATGTTATATGCTGCACAAATATCTACCTTATGGTGTTGAAGTTGCACGTAATTTTTCAACAGCAATATTTATGCTGCTTGAACATGGTATGTTTTGACTTTGTGTTATCTGTATTTTTTTTGTTTTTAATGAAAGACGAGATTAGGATTTTCATCATATGGTTTGAGAGTGCTCATCATCAAGTGTTAAAACGTGGCTCAAACATTTGTTAAACTGTTCTTTTTGCCTGGAGTTCATAAAGTTTGTGTTCATGTTGAAAGCTGTTGCATATTTTTTTGCTTTTTCTTTGTATGCAGTTTACGAGATCCTGATCTTAAAACAGCCTTGGTTAGCCATTCCATCGTTGTTGCTTCTTACAATTTCTCACTATTGTCGATTAATAAGTCTTTTGAAATGTGGCTTTATTGGACATTAGTAGTCATGGTTCTTGCCTCATAATAAGGGTGCTCAGAAGGTGTTTTTACTTTTTGCTATGTAGCTTTTTTTGTAATATTCCCACCTTCTTTATCTTTATTTTTGCTTTAATGTTCTAAATGTATATATGGTGACAGCTAAAAAGTATGAACATCTTTTTGTCTTGGCATTAAACCCCATCATTGCCTTGGGAAATATGCTAGAGTAATAGTTCACATTTACTACAACTGATGGAAGATATTTATTTGGCTAATAAATTTCTATGTATTTAGCATGGTATTTTATTATTGACCTTAGGTAGATAATATATTCTGTAATCCTTTGTTGATATTCCTACCTTTAGGACATTTCAGTGCGACGATCCACATGCTTAACAGTTAACATATAAATTTTCAGAGTCCTTTTGACATGCTAAGGAGTGGTTTTTTCGGTTATGTTTTCAATATTGACGTCATATCTTCCTTTGTTTGATTGGGCTTTGTGACGACTGTCTTTGATTTTATCGACACAAGTATTGGGCTTGATCTTATAACATAGTTCAGGTTCCAAAATATGCAGTTGTGATCTTGAGAACATATCTGAATATCCTATTCTTCTATGCTATACGTTGAGGAAGCAGTACCAAAGTTTGGGTTTCATAAACTATGTTGTGATATTAAGGTTATAAGTATATTTGTCTTTTGTATCATACTAAAGATCTTTTTTCATTGGGAATGAAGGAGGTAATTCTTTACTGGTTCATACTCTCTGAATGATGGTTTTTTGTTGTAACTTCTACTTGTTCAGATGCTTTTCCCTTCAAAATACAATGTTCTTCTGAACAGTTGGTATTTTAATGGTTTGGTAACCATATGACACTCTGTTTTTTTGCAGGTTAATGAATTCTTAGCATATCTTCCTATTAGTGAGCTACCAGGAGTGGGACCCGCATTACAAGTAAAGCTAAATAATCAAAACGTTCAGAATTGTAGTCAACTGCGCAGCATATCAAAGGTTAGTTGCATGTTAGTTGATAGTATTGAGGAATGAATTTTGAATTGATAAAAGTCTCGAGCCTATGGACATTGCCAGATGCATTGTGTAAATGACACAAAATGCAGATCTTGCTTGGACTAACACACCTGGAGATATGAAGTGTTCTGCCTTGCAGCCATTCTCTTATCCCAGGAATTGATGTAAATCTTACTTAGTAAAGATTCAAACTCTAAAGTCAAGAACAATAGTCTTTTGTCTCTAAAACCTGTGTACTACTTACACCTTATGTAAGCTCTTATTGTCCAGGTAATTGTACTTTGTAGCAAAGAGGTATTAATGAAATATGATTTCACATTTTGTTTCCTTTTAATCATTGCAAGATGTGAAGTTGAATGTAATGAGACAACCTTTTTTTTCTAACATATGATCTTTAAATTTCTTGTTTGAGATGCAAATTGACCTAGCTTACATATACCACCAAGCTACTTTAAGTTCACACAATATTGGAACTTAGATTTTCATTGCAATTTTCCTTCTTATTCTGTAGGGGTTGGCTTTTATGTCTTACATATTACTTTCCCCATACTTGCAAATGAAATTATTGAAGGAACAATCTCGAGCATTTGTATGGATAGGTTGGATGGATGATAGCATAGGGTCTCAGTCTCACGCTAGACTCACGAGGATTTGTACAAAGCACAACGATTACCAAAGCTATCTGTAGAAGTGTATCCCTTGGTGTTTATTGCCATAGTCCTGTTGGGACACATGGTCCACTAATATGGGGCTCCAACCAACCCGTCAATGCAAACTCTTCTTTGAAAGCCTAATTCTTTGTTAGAGCACACAATGGAACTCCTAGATGCTGTAGGGTTCTAGATTTGTCCAATGAATATAGTAGGACTCAAACCTGTCGGGGCGTTTGGTTTGCCTAAAGAATATGGGATAACTTGGTCTTGTGGGGCTCTGTCCATGCTTAATGAATGAGTGGCATGCTTCTGCCCTGCTGAGCGTTACATCTGTTCATATTAGTGTTTACAGATACAGATTTTCATGACACATTTACATCAAGATTTGATAACAGAAAGTTCAACATTTTAGCAGCAACAAATGAGAAATAGATGAGCATTACAGGTGCAAACTGTCATTAAATGTAATCAAATATGTTTTATATTGATAAACCGAAAAGTTGAAAATGTAGAGTGACATGTACAATCAGAGAGCGCTGACATCTCCTTGCCATACAATAATCTGAGCACAAAATCTTTTAAAAGGAAGCTGATAACAATTGTTGATGTTGACATAATCTGGGCACAAAATCTCGGAAATCAAATTGCTGTGTTACAGGTCAGCACAGGTCAAAATGGAGTAATTTGCAAATTTAACACCCCAAAATATTGCCCTTTTGGATTTTTCTGTACACATTTCCCTACAGTTGATGTCATCTTTGCAGCTGATGTTATTATTACTGTTTTGTACTGCTCAGGGCACAGAGTTCTCAGATTTTGTTGTTGAATGTGTTGCAGACTGGCATAGGTCTAGGAGTACATGTATAAAATGATTGAGAAAGGGGGAAATCGGAATATTTTGAGATGCTGTTAGTAGGATAGAAGTTATCTCAAGAATACCAGATGGTATTTAGTTCTACAATCTTAGCATAGTAAAACTACAATATCTAAACGTAGTAGTCCATTCTTTACTTTAGAACCAATGCTATTTCTTTGTTTGAAGTTTCTCAACGATAATAGTGTAACCATACTTTTCTTGGAACTATGGGTAATTGCTTGGAGTTATTGTTTTATGTTGCAGTCACGGTTTATTGGATTAGGATACTGTATTCTAAGGTTTTCTGTCCGCATATATCTGTTCATTACTAGTAAAATTAAGAAGTTGATTTGTATTAGATGCTAATTTATCCATGCCAAGCATTTGGAGATTTAAATTTTCATTTTTGTTGTTATTTAGGAAGCTCTTCAAAGAGATTTTGGTTCCAAGACTGGTGACATGTTATGGCATTACAGCAGAGGAATTGACCATCGTCAGGTGCAAAGTGCTAAGGTACAGTATGACCTTTTCCTGATATAGTTTATTAAGTTATTTAAATATTTTGCGACTTATGACTTAGATTGGGACAAAGATTTAGAACAACCAATGAAGTGTGAAAGAAGCAAAGTTGCCAAAATGCTGGAATTTAAGAAGTTAATAACCTTTCTCACTTGACAATAACACACATCTTATAATTATAAGCAAAACTTAAGTTTTTGTTTATTGTAAACTTAATTCTACCAAAAGCTTTGCACTCTTGAAACCTTTATTTATTAACACAACCAAATTTAACTAGATTCCAACATATATATTGTATAACCACAAGGTAGAATCTGTCTAGTTGTTTAGTGCATTGGATACTAGTCTTAACCTTAGTTTTTGTTTATTGTAAGCTTAATTCTGCCAAAGGCTTCACATTCGTGAAAGCATTGTTTATTAACGCAATCAATTTTAGCTAGATTCCAACACATCTATTGTATGAACACGAGGTAGAATCTGTCTAGTCCTTTAGTGCATTGGATACTAATCTAGCCTTGGATCCAATGATAAGGATGCAAAGTGCTTAGGTGCAGAATGACCTTTTCCTGATATGGTTTATTAAGTTATTTGGAGACTATGACTTGGACCAGAACCAAGATTCATAACAAACAATGAAGTGTGAGAGAAGTAAACCTGCCAAAATGCTGGAATTTCATAAGTCCATAACTTTTCTCACTTTACAATGACAAACGTCTCATAATTATAAGAGAAACTTAAGTTTTTATTTATTGTAAACATAATTCTACCAAAGGCTCCACATTTTTCAAATCTTTGTTTATTAACATAACCCCTGATGGTGGGGCCTGAGTGTTTGCCACCCACCCACCTAGGCTTTAATCCCCCAGGCCCCATGGGACCGGTTACCCTTGCATTTACACAGTTGGCTGGGAGGACTGGCCTTCAACCAATGCGATTTGACAATATGATTGGTTAAAATCATTGCATGCAATAAACAACATAAATCATTTAACCGTTTGCAATGTAACACTTTCATTTCATTGTATATGAACCTATAATAACTCCCTTGCTACTGTGTACATAGTGACAAATATAATCCATTTATTCTTATATTAAAGAAAGCAAAAAATTGCATATCTGCAACCCATATAAAATGAGCATTAAAAAGCACACAGATACCAGGAATGACATTCTTAGAATGATGCCAGATTTCACCGGTATCGCAGGGCTTAAAAAAATTGGTGTTTGGTGCTTCGTGATGTATTTAAGGCTTAAGCTAGAAAAAGACTTGTTCCACAAACCGAGTTCTTTTTTTCTTTGTAGTTTCTAGTTTTATGGCTGACACTTGTGTATATAACACTCACCAGTAGAAAGCATGTTCACTTCCTCAATGGGACTCTTGAATTGGAAATGTTGCCCTTAAGATTGCAAAAAGTAGATTTCAAACTCCTTTAGCTGGTTCAACCAGAATGTTTGAACATAACTCCTATTGATATTTGTTCAAATATAGTTAGAAAATGTATGAAGTTATTATGTCCCAAGGCACCTTTGGCTGCCACTTATAACATTTGAGGACTAGAAAACTTTTACAGGCCCATTTTTGAGGCCAGCTTCCCGAACATGCTAAGCTTCAGACCTTGGTATCTGGACTCTTGGTACTTGTTCAGCCATCAGCCCTGGCAATATCCAAAGTTTTGTATACTCCGGCTTCTTCTGCACAATAGTTCAGAACTTACTCCGTTTCATTGCCATCCTGTTACACTTCAGAATCCATTTGAAGTCTCTTTCTCCATAAAAAGAAAGATGAGGTATGGAACAAGTAGCTATTATTTCAACCTAGATAATGATCCATTAGGTAACAACTTTGCAGGGTATCGTTTCAATCTGAATGTTATCCAAGGGAATCCTAAGTTACTGTTTCATTTTTGGTACGGCAATTTTTTTTTGGCCCCGACTACGTCTTGGGTCGGGCTGTACAAAAACTACATAAAAAATAAAAATAAAATTTTTTCTAGCCTTACTAACAAGAATTAATCACACAGTTTGCATAGAATAAACAAAATAACCACAAAAACACTTGATAAATTATTAATGCTAACTGAATGCCTACCGGTACTTGTGTTAAATAAATGACTAAAAAAACAGAATGCCTGTGGGTACCTGTGTTAAATAAATGAGTAAAACAAACATTACAAACTAAATGAAAACAAGATACAATGTGAAGATTGAGAATAAATGGAATTTCAAAACAAAAAGTAATAAAACCTTACCTTCAATCCCTAGATTGTTTCAGTACGGGTACGGGTACTGATAGGGTACGTTGATACGGCGAATTTTTAAAAACTTTGGGTACGGGACGCTGTTGGGTACGTATATATATAAATATAAAATTATAAATTTAAAGAAACATTTGCATACTTATTGAAATTTAATACTCATACAATCATTCATAGAACATGAAAATGGATTTCCAATACTTGAGAATTGAGACTTGAATTTTGTATTGATTCATAATGTTCGAAACATAATAGTTAATAACTTAATACATTCAAGTTCTCAACTTGCTTCACTTTCAGTTTCCTAGGCCTAAAAGCCTAGAACATATCATTTAGATGATCCTCAAAATCATCTTCATGGATGGCACTTGCAGCTCCACTCCCACTAGCTCCACTGTCGAACCCATGTTAAGGGTGCGTTGGAAGTTCGTCATCAATGCCAAGTAGTGAAACATTAGACAAACAAGCAACAAAAGCTTCAAAGTCTGTGGTTTTAGGTTGGATGTCCCAAAGCTTGTTAGGACCTTTAGTATACTCTTCCGTCTTATGCGTTAAGAGGTGCAAGTTGGAATGTACGTATACTAGATCCTCAACCTTCTTGGATGCCAACATGGTGTGTTTGGTTGAGTGGATAAAGCCACAAGTACTCTAGTTTCGTTCTGCAGAAGAATTAATAGCCACCTGTCACAAAAACAAAGTATTATTAATATATAAAAATGAGTGTTATCATTTTAAATTTTAATTCTCAATTGGTAATTAGAATATCAAATAACAAGCTACAAACTTCATACCTGTGAGAGAAATTTGATCGCAATAGGTCTTGGCATCATGGCCATGTACAATCCACCACTTGAGTGGAGTCAAAGTAGCTTTGTCACAAAGAACCTCTACCTCTCCCATGCTAACTTCTCTAGATACAAACATCCCCATCTCATTGCAGACTACACTAGTTATAGCTGGATCAGGAAACAACCTCCTGAATTTTGCCCTCGTCCCATTTGCAACCTCTTGGTCATCATATGGTGGCTGCCTACTAGGCAACCCAACTATTTCATTGCTGTGAAATTTGAAATTTAAGGCAAAAGCAAGGAGATATAATGGGATGGTCATTTTGTTCCACCTTTTCATGATCACGCTTTTAAATTCATTATAACACTTTTGCTCAGGTTCCTACTCTTTGACTTGTATGATATCTTTTATTTTCTCAAGCATGGAGTCAATGCCATCATAAATTTCTCCAATGCAAGCACTATCTTTGCCTACAAATCTTATCATACTTAGAACAGGCTCCGTGAAACTCAACAAATACTCAACTTTTGCCCACCAATCATCATAAAGGATCCATGCCTTTATCTTTTGGGATCTCTCTGTATGTGCTTTCCTCTAGACGTTCCAAACATTATCAATCTCCATGCTGCTCAAAGCATGTTTCACCTTCACATGTCGTCTCAAGACAAGTGTGTGAGAGGCAAACCTAGTCTCAACAACCTATTAAAAAGGAATGGAAACAATTCAATAACAACGCAAATTGAAATTGATTTAAAATTAAATATTAAAATAAAAAACTTATGACTCGTGAGTTTGCCCTTACCTTCAACAACTCCAACTTCAAGAATTTTTTGAAAATGGCTCGAGACATGTGATGGTTTGTGACAAACATTTGAGTCTCGTTTGCCTCCATGTAGATTTCCTCAATCTATGTGATTTTCCCAATCGTCTGCAACATCAGATTCAGGGAGTGTATTGCACATGGTGTCCAAACTATGTGCTCATACCTACCCTCTACTATCAACCCTACTACCTTGGATTTTTTTGCATTGTTTGTGATGACTTGGACAACATTATGAGGGCCCACTGACTCAATAGCCTCAATTAGAATGTTTGTAATGAATTGGGCATCTTTTAGAAACATTGCCCCTTTAGGGCTTATTGCAATAATGTTGATGAGAGGTTTGTTTCAGGAGTCTTTCCATTTATCTGAGATAATAGACACTCTTGAATCCTTCCAGGAATCTCTAATCAATTGTAAAGATGTTTGTATGTGTTGCACTTCTTTTGCCAAAAGAGAAGTGTGAAACTTATTATAGTTGGGGCTTTTATACCCCTGTGGTGTCTCATTAATGCCTCTTACCATCTTTTGCCAATATGGTGACATCAAGACATTTAATGGTAGCCCACATGTATAAATACACTGAGCCACCAATTCATTTGCAATTTCTTTTTTTTTAATGCCGAATGATTTTTCTAAAGGCCCTTTTGTTCTCTTTTTTAATGGAGTATCTTCATGAAAGGAGTTTCAACTAGAACGATTTCAACATTACTATCAATGAAATGATGAAATGCCGGTGGTGGTGTTGATGGTTTTTTCATAGTCCTCTATTGCAAAGAAATGGTTTTAGAGCGAGCTCTTGCAATTTCAAAGTTTGCCTCCTCTTGCTCTCTTAAGTACATAGCTATTTTATTCTTCTCCACCTTCTTACATGCTCTAATGCCCGTCTTCGATACCGCAGTTAGACGAGCTTTCAAATGGGTAGACGAGGATTTAAATGTGGTGCCACAATGCGGGCATGTCCAAACATGGATACCACCACCGACAATGAGCTCTAACACTTGCACATGCCTCCACAAAGGAGAATG
This sequence comes from Taxus chinensis, assembly GCA_019776745.2. Lineage (NCBI taxonomy): Eukaryota > Viridiplantae > Streptophyta > Pinopsida > Cupressales > Taxaceae > Taxus > Taxus chinensis. The sequence continues at coordinate 47,528,235 of CM034153.1, forward strand.
AGGATCCATTTTCACTATTAGGCCACTCGTAACACTTCCTTGTGTTCCTCCCTCATTGCTTGCTTCCCCATGCCCCCTTAAAGCTGAACCAGATGCCATGATTGTAGGTTTAATTTGTTTGGACCTACAATAAGAGGTATTTTTAAAAACATTGCTAAATAATTTAATTAAAAACAACAAATACAAATTAGACAATCAATTTGTTAACCCATACACATCAATCTCTGATTCTGATCACCAAGTTCGCCATAAATGGTGCGAGGTGAGAGCATACACAGAGGGTAGACATTTAAATTTTTAATGAATTCATTTTAAAACTTTAAAATAAAAAAACGAACACATTACTAATTAAAAAAATGAGTTAAACCCTAGAGCCTACACATCAATCTCTCATTCTGATCACCAAGTTCGGCATAGGTAACGCAAGGTGAGAGCATACACAGAGGGTAGATGTTTAAGTTTTTAATAAATTCAATTTAAAACTTTAAAATTAAAAAACGAACACAACTAATTAAAAAAATAAACCAATTAAACACTAGGGTCTACACGGCAATCTCCGATTCTGATCACCAAGTTCGCCATAAATGGTGCGAGATGAGAGCATACACAAAGGGTAGACATTTAATAAAATAAAATTTCAATATTAAACTTTAAATATGAAAAAATTAATTAATATTTTAAAAAATGTAAAATAAATAAATATTAAAAATTAAATACATCACGATCAGTGATCATGAATGATGTGTTTGAAACACATCATTCATGATCATTGATCATTGATCACATACTAGTTTGATTATTACATACAAAACATTGATCAAAAGATTAAAAAAAAAGGATGCATGAAAAATACTTGAAAATAATCCTCCTTGATGTTTGTAGACTTGTAGTTGATCGTTCTCCTTGTCTCTCTCTCTTCCTTCAAACTCTCTTTCTCTCCTTCAAGCTCTCTTTCTCTCCTTCGAGCTCAAAATTAACAAAATAGCAAAATATGAGTGTGTGAATAAACAAGAGGGGTTGGGTGTATAAATAGGTTTTTGGGGGGATCTTTTAGGGTCAAATTAGGTGTAGTTTACTTTAGTTTTAAGTTAGGATCTTTTATTTTTTATTTTTATTTTTAAAATAACAACAAACCAACATTATATTATACGAAAGAAATTATGTACAAACTCGCCCATGCCAGGCATGAAAACTATTAGCCACGTCAGTAGCCCCATAAGCCATACAATCAATATTCCTATTCATCAAAGAGAGTCTAAAATAAGAATTTTCCTAATATCTTCTTGAATCTTATTAGACCACCATAAAGGGGGTGGTCCATAGCAAAGGATATCAGTGTTGTCCAAAGCCTAGTTTGCTAAAGCATCCGCCACTTGATTCTGTTGACAAGGAATATGTTGGAAAAGAATATGCTGGAATAAATGCTGCAGTTTTTTAATTTGATCAATTTCTCTTGCCACACGCCAATTAGGGGGACTGCCAATATTAGAACTACTGAGTAAATTCACCATGATCTTGGAATCAGACCGAATCTTAATCTTTTGCCATCCAATTTTAATTGCTTCCTGTATTCCTCTACGAATGGCTCTGATTTCAGCAAGATTATTTGTAGAAATACCCATATTTTCTGTATATATAAGGCAAACTTCTCCCTGACAATTGTATCCAATTCCTCCCATGGCCGATCTTCCTGGATTACCCCTAGAAGCTCCATCAGTCTCGAGAATACCATGGTAATCAGCCATATCCCTTTGAGAAACATTGCTATGATTTTTGTTATTTGCTCGAAAGCTAGGCATAGAAGCTTCCTTAGGATCCAAAGACAACTGTTTTTAAATATGCTCCCATTGTGGCGCTGGCTGGGAAGGAAGCGAGATTTTATGTTTGAGGCTTTCATTAAAATTAGATTTAATCCTCTCCCACACATAAATAGCTTCTCTACTACTTTGTCTAAAAATTCTATAGTTTCTTTCTTTCCAAATATTCCATAAAACAAGGGATATTCCATTCCACATAGCAGGAAGCATATTTTGACCTTTAGGGATATCTTTCTTCCATGTGCTTGTTAAACTTCCAAGGGATTCACTATTGTTCCATTGAAGGTTGAAAACAGATGCCAATTTGTGCCATAAGGCCAAAACCCATGGACATTGAAAGAAAAGGTGTTCCATAGTTTCCTCAACTTCGTTACATAGCTCACATCAAAATGGGCCATTAAGTCCTCTCTTTTTAAGCCTTTCACTAGTTAGAACCCTTTTATGTGTGAGCAACCAAAGAAAGAAACTAACCTTGGGCCAAATTCCAGGTTGCCAAATATACTTGAATAAAATCTGATCTGGATGTGGTTGAGATTTCATAAGAAAAGCATATCCTAAAGAAACTTTATATTTCCCAGATGAGCTGAATCCACATCCTTTTTCATCGGAATCAGAGGAAAAGGGAAGAGCACGTTCCCTCAAGATCTGGTTCAAAATATTTTGTTCTTGGGTGATCCTTATAGGCCATTTAGTTATAGGAATCCAACAAATATCAACTCCCCAAGGTTGAATAGTTTGTTGGGTGTACTTTGCTATCTTAATCCAACCCTGGTCTTGCATATTCTCCATAATTAATTGAAGTTGAGGGTGGATTGTAATAATTGGGGGCTTTACGTTCCAAGAATCTGTCCAAAAGTTAGCTAATTTGCCATTATGAACAATCCAGAACAGCTGTTTTTAAATTAAATTTTCCCCTCTTTTAATAATTTAAGAACTGGAGAACCATGATTTGGAAGAGCAGTTCTGATAATCTTTTCCGGACAGCTGTTTTCCACGTATTTACCGTGGAAATTTATGGCCCAAAGATCATCCGGATATATAATAAGTCTCTAATAAAGTTTTGCTGCTAATGCTATATTCTGTTGATTAGAAGATCTGAAACCTAATCCCCCTTCTTCGTTAGGCTTACAAAGGGATGCCCATTTGACCAAAGACCACTTCTTCTTTTCCTGAGTCCCACTCCAAAGGAATCGCTTACAAAGAGAGTCTATCGTTTTGAGGATTATCCCCGGAATATTGACCACAAAAGCAACATAAATTGGCATACCCTGAAGGACTGATTTTATAAGAGTCATTCTTCCTCCTGTCGATAACCATTTATTTGTCCATTTCTGCAGTTTCTGTTCCACTCTATCAGTAAGCCGTTGCCAATCCCTTAGCTTTGTAGGAGATAAAGGAACACCCAAATATCTGAAAGGAAAAGTATCTTTCTGGAATTGAAGAATATTCATAATCTGCTCTTCAAGTCTTTGTGAGCAATGGAAAAAGAATATATTGGATTTTCCATTATTGATAATCTGCCCAATAGCCGAAGAAAAAGTGTGGATGGTTTTCTGAAATTGTTTAGCTTCTGCTACATTAGCAGTGCCCAGCATAGAAGAATCAACAAATTGCAGGTAAGATATTGGTTTAACTATTTTAGCCAGTTGTACCCCATGAATTTTTTTCTCCTGAAAAAGTGTGGATGGTTTTCTAAAATTGTTTAGCTTCTGCTACATTAGCAGTGCCCGGCATAGAAGAATCATCAACAAGTTGCAGGTAAGATATTCGTTTAACTGTTTTAGCCAGTTGTACCCCATGAATTTTTTTCTCCTAACAAGCTTGTTGACTCAACCTGCCAAAACATTCTACAAGAATAATAAAAAGAAAAGGGGAAAGATTGGTCTCCTTGCCTTATACCTCTTGAAGCCCTAAAGTATGCCGAAGGAGAGCCATTGATTAAAATAGCAAAAGATGCAGTAGAGAAACAAGCCCTAACCCAATGAATTCAGTAAGGAGAAAACCCAAATTTTTCCAAAACTCTACACATAAATTTCCAATCCACCTTGTCGTAAGCCTTTGATAAATCTAATCTGATGAACATAGCTGGTCTTTTCTGCATTTCCATTGAATGTAAAATTTCTTGTGCAAGAACAATCTCAAAGAACAATCTCATCATGAATATGTCTACCAGGGACAAAATCCCCTTGTTCAGGGGATATAATTTTTTAGAGGAGTGGTTTTAATCTTTCTGCTATGAGTTTTGTTATTATCTTATACACCACATTACATAGAGCTATAGGTCTGAAACCCGAAATATCTTCCACTTCTTTACCTTTTGGGATAAGGGCTATGAATGTCCTATTCAACTCTTTAAGCAAAATCTTAGCTGTCCTTGCTTCTTCCACCAGCTGTACCAAGTCAGTTTTTATAATTTCCCAAAATTCGTGAAAGAATTCAATAGGAAAACCATCAGGACCAGGGGTTTTACCTTTTTGCATGGAAAACACTGTATTTCTAAGTTCCTCCTCCAATACAGGTTGGATCAACTTTTCATTATCTTCAGCTGTAATTTGTGTGGGAATCAAATGTAGCAGCTGTTCTTGAGCATTTCTATCCAGCATTTGTTCCTTAAAAAGATTTTGGAAGTATTGACCAACCACCTTCTTCATTCCATTTATTGAAGTTTCCTTTGATCCCCCTTCAATGGAAAGACTTTGAAAGTATTTTTGAGCTCTCCTAGCTAAAAGAGATTTATGGAAGAAAGCAAAATTTTTATCTCCTTTCTTTAGCCTTGAATTCTGGATTTTTTGTTTACACATAATTTCCTCTCTAATTTCCCACTCATTCAGATCTTCCTTCAATTTACACTCTTGCTTAAAAAGATCGATAGACATGCCTGAAGTTCAATGAATATCATTAATTTTCCCAAGTTCACTTAAAATTCGAGCCTTTTCTTTAGCAATGTCACCAAAACCAGTCCAATTCCAATTGCGGAGTTTGTATTGTAGGTACCTTAGTCTTTTAGCAAACATATACATCTGTGTACCATGCCTAGGCTTCCCCTCCATCCACCACTTGCTGATAAGATCATGGATATCAGCATGACGAAGCCACATTAATTGAAATCTAAATGGCACCTTGGGATGGATAGTATTTCCTATTTCCAAGCAAACAGGCTAGTGATCAGAGCCATTATTGTTAAGAATTTGTGCTTTAGGAGGCACACATCCTCTCATCCAACATGCTCAGAAACAAAGAAACTTTCCAATCTTTCAAGAATACATGCTTGTCCCTGTCTTCTGTTTGACCATGTCATTACCCCATTTTCTGTCATAATATCCACTAGATTATGAGCCATAATGAACTGCTGCAACTTCGTTGAACTTGCATCCAACTGATTATTACTTCCCCGCTTCTCTAAAAGATTTAAGATGGAGTTAAAATCACCTCCCATAATAAGAGGGATGTTTGGGAAAATTCTTATGATGTGTTCCATTCCTTTCCTATGCTGCCTTTTCTCCTCCACTGAATTAGGGGCATACATGTTACACAGTATGAACTGTTGGTCCTCCATCTTAGCATACATATGCAACCAAATAATTCCTTTCATAGCACACAAATTGATAACAAAAATAACCTTAGGATCCCATAAAGATATTTGGCCCCCTGAAGCTCCAAATGAGCTAAGAGATATATGTTGGGATTGGGGCCACATATTATTGGCAAGAGTAGAAACTAACTGCATAGAAGTTTTTGTTTCCTAGATATGAACCATAGCTGGCTTATTCGACGCACTCATCCTCTTAAGTTCTTGAAACTTAGAAGGGGAACCCTTCAAACCTCTAATATTCCATGTAATAATATTCATTGAGATGGATGTCGGAGATAGTGGGACGAATCCCTGATTGCTCCTGAGCTACTTAACTTTTGCCCCTCCTGCTGAATTTTAGTCTGATCGGATTTCCTTCCCATTTTAGAGTTATTGTCCAATTTTAATTTTTTGCTTTTTTCCTGTTCCATTCCAAATGCAAGATCTTCATTTTGATTGTTGGATTTGTCCTTAAGCACTAATGCTTTGCCCAATTCTTCCTTTTCCAGTGGCTGCTGATTTTCATCCTGCACATTAGCATTTAACTTGGTTTTCCTTTGATAGCTTTTAATACCAGATTGACCAACATTGTTACTAGAAGGACCCTGAAAGAGAACTGATTGGTTTTGAGTATCTATCTGTTGCTTGTTCATTTCCTCCATGGTCTTTTCCACCTGTGTTTCAGGAACTTGTGATTTCATGACATCTTCTATCTGTTTTTCTTCATTTACTTCCTGTAGACTAACAAAACGATTTACATTGCTGATTGCATGTTGCTCCTTTTTATTTTTTTTTGCCATTTGTTTCTTTTTTGGAATGATGAATTCCTCAGCTTTTTTTCTCAGCTTCCTTCGGCTCTGGAACTCTAGCAGGACAGTCCTTCACCAAGTGCCCGTAATCGTGACATAGACGGCATCGAAAAGGAATATTTTTATAATCCAGCATTTGCTCCCATTCTTCATCATCAATAACTAATGAGATTTTGGCTGGTAAAGGATTGGTTAAGTCCACGAGAACACAAATTCTAGCTTAGATCATTTGTTCCAGTTGGATAGAATCATCAACAATCATCATGAATTTACCTAGGTTATTACCAATAGCCATAAACACCGTTTGATTCCAATATTCAGCTGGTAGTCCATATAATCTCACCTATATAGGAACCACTGATGGTAATTCTTCCTCTGGTTTAAACATGGGATGCCATGACTTCATGTATAAGCCCACACGACCCATAAACCAAGGGCCACTTTGAAAAACAAATTCCTTATCTGCAGCAGTATCAAAAAAGATCAAAAAATATCCATTAGGGCATACTGACATTGTGAACTCACCTTTCGTTTTCCAGGATTTTTGAGACCATTCTTTCATGGCTGTAAGCGATGGTCAAAATCCCATAAATCTGGCAATTAAGCCTCTGTTTTCCAATTCCTGGAGATTATCTAGCACATCCTCTTTCTTTATATGAATAACTAGAGTGCCATTCGCCGCCAGCATACATCCTTTTTCATTCTTACATGGATCGATCTTTGACATCCTTGGAGGGGTTTTTGAAAGTTCCGATTGGAGGGATTCATTGCTGATGAACCTTGTAACACATCCTTGAAGGTCGACTTCCCATTTTGCCCTACAGTGTTAGATTTCCAAACATTTTCCGTAGTCGACTTTCCAATATTACCACCCATATTGGTTTTCAAAACATCTGCCATACTCGAGGCAGACAAGAGCAAACAACAACGCGAGAGAATGGAAAGAGTAGCAAACAAAGGAAAGGAAGAATACCAATCAGACTTGCAACCCTTCCCCGACCCCTAGGGATCGAGATAGGGACGACCCAGGAGAAACCGACAAGGACCAAAGCCCCAGACGTTTCACGGAAAATGTGGTTCAAAACTTGGCGCAACAATCTAGATCGAAACTATACTCATAAACGACTCTCGTGGCATCAGAAACGAATCTATCGACAACCATACATGTTTCTCAAGAGTATGCCATGTACATAACACAAATCAATAAAAAGACATTTTTTGGGGTGGGTACGTTGTGGGTACATACTCATAGGTCCTGAGTACGTTTTAGGTACGGAAATTTGTACCTAGAACGTACCCGAGAATTGTGGGTAAGTACCCACAGCGTAGTGTACCTGTACCTGTACCCGTACCCGTACCAAGTACGTATCAGGCCTGGTACAGGAGGGGCAGGTGCGGTTCGGGGCAGTCTAGTTCAATCCAATAATCCTTATCCTTTCAAACTCCTCAATCACCTTGGCAGAGAATAGGCACTTGTATTGGTGTAGGAATATGATTACAATGTATTTGGAACTTTGCTTGATGAAGTTTCAACCCTAAGTGAACAATGTGAGGTGTGTTGATTGTGTTTTGCTGTTTGGTAAAATGAGAGGCAAGTGCTGTTTTGTTATTTGTTTTTCAGTTTTAGCAAGTTTTAGGTTTTTTTAAAATGTTTTTTAATTAGTCAAAGTCAATGTTTGATTTTTTTAATTTTTAATATAGGCAAAATTCTATGGGTATGCCCCAAGTATATTCGGGACAGTCTGGGTATGCTCAGATCCTTGAGTAGAAGGATTTGGACATACAAGAACGTTGTTGGATCTATCCGGGATGGATCATTCCTTTCCCGGATGAGTACTAAGGGGTGCCGAATCCAGCTACTTGGAGGCAATACATAGAACAAGGGATCAAGGGGTATCAGTTTGGCAATATAGTTACATTGAGAAAGCATTACCCGACTGAATTTACACCAATCTCAGCTCAAAAGTTTTTGCTTCAATCCTCAGACCATGATAAAGAGAATACTAGTGTAATATGTGACATTATTAGCTAGAAAAACATCAAAACCATCTGCGTGATCAAATTCATAGTTTTTGATACAAAAAAATTTACAGATTCTAGAGTCTTACTCGGGTATAGTGTTAGATTGTAGAATCTCATATACAGCAATCCTATGTAGGATGACGATTTAACAAATAATTTTCTAGTCTGTTGTTTTAATTGTTTCCCTCAGGGAGCACTAATCACGGTCTACATCATTCCAATTAAAAAATCCATGTTTTTGTGTTATTCTCAAGTTGATTGAATGCAATTCAGTTCAATTGTGTCAAGACTCAAATTTGCATGGATAACACTTATCTCCAGCCACCAATAAACTTTACGGTGCTATGCCCTCAAAGGGTCTGTAGTGATATGTTTAGAAGGGCTTGATGAGCCCAATGTCATGGGTACACTACAAAATGTGGAAAGGATTATTCAAATACTTGATTTAGATTAATTTAGTACAAGTGGTTGAAAAAAAATGTCAATCTCAAGTGTGACAGTTAACGGAACATTATTCCTTTGGCTAGTTAATTTGTAATCTAGTAATATGTTTGTTTTAAATTATATTTCTATCTTCCTTTTTTGTTTTGTCGGCTTACTTACAGAGAATATATAATGCTTTTTAAATGTAATGAAGTAGTTGTATTCCTTGTAATTGCTTTTAACTTTTAGTGGGTGGTGAGTAATGCCTATGTCAGGTATGCATTTGCTGACATTTCTTTTTGAATTGATTAATCATTTCTCATAGTGAATGAAATATATTGATGGATTAAATGGAACTTTCCCATATTGCTTTTCAAAGAGCATCAGGAATGATTATGCCTTTATGTGCTGAAGACAGGGAATATCATTCAGATACTGGTTAGGGTATTCAATTTTTGTAGTGTTCATCATGGTTACGAACTTACGACTCTACGAGAACACAAAAAAATTGATCTGAAGGTACAGAAGTGTATTTGAGCATAAATTATAAGTTGAAGAGCACACTGATAATTTTCTATGCGTCCATAATTTATATGTACAAATGATCTAAATGCGAAGTGGTCTATGCTGTTCGGTAGATAACTGTCAACTCATCCAAGTTAAAAGAATAATATTTGGAAGATATTTTACGAGGGCTAGGATTCAGTGAGAACCATTCTTATGGTGAGATACACAATGCATGAGGACTATTGGAACTTGTCAACATGTAAACGGAAGAGTTGCAAAAGTGATCAAATAAGATCTGTAGTTTATTGATGGCCTGTCTAACACTGGGAAACATCATTTGCCATTTTGTCCCAGAAAGTGATGAGGACTTTAATGGTTTAGTGTTTGGATTTTGGTAGATCTAGCAACTCATTGTACAGTATCTGGAAGAAATACAAATAGACATGCCTTGCAAAATAATATATTAAATCTATTTATAGTGTGAAAAGGAATAAGAAGCTAACAAGGAATTGCAGTTTTCTATTTAGAATTCAGGGAAAATGCATTAACAAGCTTGTCTGACTTAGCTTTGGACACTGATACGGACACCTCAACAACATTATCAAGGGGTAATTTGTGAAAGCATGAACTAGATAATGGTGCTTATTCTTGTTCCCTTTCTGTACCTTGTTGAATGCGTCTGTTAAGGCTTATTGTGATGTTCCAGGTGTATAGTAATTCCTCTGATAGCCATTTTGTTGTAACAATTTGTAACCACTGCGTGTTACGACGTTTCTGATTTGCCTGATATAGAAATCCATGTCTGAGGGCATTAGCCGTGCTAATCCGTTTCATAAGCTTAAGGTGATTCCTCTGTACCTTAATGGTCTTGTCTTGCAATTTCTAAAATTATATTGGTATATCTAGAACACAATACGTGGGTTATGGCCAATATTATGATAAATTATATTGAAAACAATTTATACTACGATCTTTTTGCAGCCCCAAAAGCACAACGACCAAGCTGTATTGTCCTTTTATGATTCATTGCTTGTGGTTTGGAATAGTATTAGGTAGGATGTTTATAAATAATAATATTTAATTTTGTATTTGTTCTTCATTGATGCACAATAAGCTAATCACGAATACATGTGCAGGAGCACAAATCCATAGGTGCTGAAGTGAATTGGGGTGTACGGTTCAATAATTCTGAAGACGTAAGATCACTCTGTTATCCTTCTATTGTACATGTATGTGTCAATTTGCTATTGAAATATATTGTTGTGGATGTGATCACGGGGAAACAGAAACTTGTTGATTTCTATTTTTGTTTTCTTTGCACTAGGTTGACCATTTTCTAATGAATCTAAGCAAGGAGGTTTCATTACGTTTACAAGGTGCTTGTATGCGAGGTCGTACGATCACACTCAAGGTAACACAATATATGTATATAACCTGTCTCCTATTAAATATTCAATTTTCCAGATGATTGTATGACATTAAAGCATGCAATGAATTTCTTTTTCTTTGGAAGTAGGTGAGTTCAATGCAGACATATCTATATCGGATCAGAGGAGATACTAAATGATTTTACTTTTTGAATAATCCATGTAAGATTAGGTTTCTAAATTTGACTAATAAGGTGACTTTTTGTGAGACTGCTTGCAACCTTAAATTGTGATTGAGAACCCTGAGTCATATTATTTGGAATGGAGTCCTCTTTTTATAACATTGTTCCTGGAGATAAATTATCTGATATATTTACCCAGGTCAAGAAAAGAAAGAAAGGTGCAGGTGAACCCACCAAATATATGGGCTGTGGAAGTTGTGATAATATCAGCCACTCTGTGACGGTACTTGTTTGAGCATTTAATGATGCTACATATTGTTCTAACTAGACTTGGAAATTTCTAGACACCAGTGAAGTCATTTCATTGTTAGCAATTGCAGGTCCCTTCTGCTGCGGATAGTATGGATGTACTTCTGAGGATCAGTCGACAACTTTTTGCGTCATTTCACCTAGGTAGGAATGTGCCTTTTGTTTCCAGCTTATTGTACTTATTTCTTCTATGGAGATGAAGGTGTCTTGTAGTTTGTGTTTATTGCCAATTCTTTAATTCACATTGATTAAGAAGGTGGATAAATTTGTACCTTAGTCAGGCCACACATTTTTTCATGTTAGATTCTTCTCCATGCATCAACTAATTTGTTGATTGGTTCTACTTTTTATAATCCTTGAACATTATGATATATACATTTATCCTTTCATTGCAAGGAGATCTCACAATGTTTTCATTTTAGACATTCCATCCGTTGTTTATGATAGTGATGAATTCCACATTGCCATTAAGGTTAGCCATTATTGCTTGGGAGGAGGAAGACCACAAGCACTGATCTGAGTTTGGTAAGAGGTAGAGGCGATGTATTCATTACTGCTGGTTGTGAGACAAGCAAAAAGAGGCTGACAAGCCTGAATAAATTAGGCAATGATATCTTGTTAGTGTTATTAGAATGATTTGTAAAGATAGGATGTGTTTTGAATTTGTATTAGATGTGCCTTGCTAATAGCGAGCTAAAAGAAAATGGGGAAGTTTATGTGGGGAACCTATGTTGCTGTATTCAAATTCGTGGAGGATGAAAAAAAATTGTTGGTTTAAAGCCGGCCAATAAATTTGACTTAAAGAAATATTATACTTGTTTTTTAGATTAAATATTAAAAAAAAGGAAAATTGAATTTAAACAAATTTTAATGAATTTTAATTTTTGTTAACGAATTTCAATGAATTTTTCAAGACATATTTGATATTTGGCAAATTTCAAATTTGTAACTTCAAATTTGCCGAATGTGGCAACCTAGATGGGAACAATGTAAGTGGATTCAAAAGCATATAATGTTGAAAAATATTTTTTCCTGAAGTGAAACTCTCCCCAATTCACCAAGAAGCAAATAACATGTAGGAATACAATACCAAGACATGGATATCATTGCCATAGGGCATTGAATGCAATGAGAAAGATTAATTTGCAGTGTTCCACAGAGATGCGTCTCCCCCCAAAATCTACCATCCCAGAGACTTGGGATGTCTCGGAGACTTAGAGATTCGAGGGGGCACTTCCCCCTACCGTCATACCACCACCACCAGCACCTTGGGGAAGTCCCCAAAACGTTTTCCTCAAAGAGGGGACGTTTTTGAGACATCCCCATTTTTTGGGGACTTTGGGCTGTCCCCGGGATGTATCGGAGACTTCTAGAAGTCTCTTGGGCCGTCCCAGAGACTCCTAGGCATCCCCGGTGGCGTAAGCTGCCGTAAAGGTTTTTTTTTTTGAATTCAATTTGTTTTTAAAAGTTGTACCCCCAATCCTAAACCTATACTTAATGGGCCCCACCCAACCCCTCAACACTCCAAAACAAACTATAAATAAGAGTTACACCCTCACTCCAAATCACAATAAAAAAATCAAAGTAAGAGTGAAAGCATTATTGAGCAAGAGTGAGAGAAATACCATTAGCAAACAAGAGTGAGAGCATTAGCAAGGAAGAGGGACAACATTAGCAACAAGAGTTAGAGCAAGTGCCAAATCTTCATTGCATTGAGCTCGTGGCCAACTGTATTTGAATTTTGAATGTAATCATCATTTTGAATTTAAATATAATATATTGATATTTGGCATTTTCACTGTTCAATGCAATGTGTTTAGTATATAAAGGTTTCATTTATTGTTCCTTATACATTTATTTATAAATATTTTTTCAAGTACTATATATATTTGTGCCAGCATCCTGCCTTTCCGCCGCCTTCCTGCCTCTGTCTCTTCGCTGTCCCCCCACCGTCCCAAAACCTAGGCCCTTGGTTCCCCCATCTCCGAGACCTGTCCCCCCGTTTCTAGACTCCGTGGAACACTGTTCATTTGTCAATAAAAGATTCGTTTGGTGGAGGAAGACAAGTATAAGAAAAAGTGGGCGTAAATGAGGATAAATATTTTATTGTGTTCAAGATTGAAGATATGGCATATATTGATTCACCAATTTATATGCAAGTGGACAATTAATTTTTCTGCGCCAACCACTATAAGATTGAATGTGTGATTTGATTGGAATCTAGCATTGAAGGCAAGTCAATGCCATTAATATCTTTTTGGAGTATTAAATAGGATCAATGGAGCAGTTCAAGTTTGGAATTCAGATGCTACTACAAGTGTAAAGAGATCATGTATGATTCCCATCTAGAATTGAGGATATCCTCATACGATATTGCAAAGGATTTGAAGTTGAAACAACCTTGAGTCAAAACCAAATGGTGATGTAATGAGTCTAAAATCAAAGAAATCCACAGCAATATCGAAGTATGTATGTTGCAGATTGGGTGTTGGTCAACAAATCAGGTGAATTATGGTTAGGTCCTATTTCCCATTTGGCCAAGCTCTTCCTTCTCACAGTTGATTCAACCTATTTAGCCAAGTATTTGGCAAGCACAGCAATCAATTACCACCCGTCACTCATTTTCTGATCACCATTAGGTTGTCCAAACAGACTAAATACCTGAAAGTGAAAAAGTCTTTATCTTTTTTTGAAGATAACTTAACTACATTAACCATGACGAGAGTATTTGTTATGCTCGTCACACAAAGGCATATCCCTTCCTACATACCCAGGTTGTCCTGATATATCCAAGAATGAAAGAAATGCGATAGTCAGGAAAAGTGAGGAAATAGAGGACAAGGACGTCGGAACTGTTAAGAAGACAATGGTCAATTTCCATCGAAAGCTAAAGTAAAGATAAAACTTGTTTTTGCGAATGATGTGGTAGAAAAGGGCTATTGTCACTGATGTTGGCTTTGAATGCAAAACATGTGTGCGGATAAGGAATTAAGGGCAGCCTATCAAAAAACAAAAGGAAGCAAATAAGGAAAAGAAAAAATCTCAAAATCAGACATTGCTCGGTTTGCAAGTGAATGTGTGTTTTCCATATCATATGATGTCAATTATGCCTCAATGAATTCAACCCGATTTGATGCTTCGCTCCAGGATATTGATGCCACGCAACACATGACTTTCTGAAGGGACTTCCTTGAGGAGTTTCATTAAGGAAGATGTAGTCATGTATATTTGGTAGACTGAACAAGTCTGCAAAACTTAAGGAAAAGGGACAATTTTGACTGAAGTCGCCACGACTTCCAAGTTTAGAATCTCCACGACATCATATACCTTCCTTAACTGAAACAAAAATTGTTGTCTTGAGTGCTCATTTGACAACAAGGTCACTCCATTTTGTTGAATGATGGAGAGGTAAAATATTAAAATGAAATGTGATAATACAATTGTCTGGACTAGATTTGTGGAAGAAAGTTGAAACACAAAGGTGAGCCTTCAATTTCAAGAAATTTTTCTCATCTTGTTGAATAAGAATGTCAACAATTCTTTTGTGGCATGCAATATTTGAGTATACGAACTATGAAAGCATTCAAACAATGCAAAAGAATAGTGTTGTACGGTTGCCAACTCTACCCAAAACAATTGAAAATTGTGAAGCATGCATCATGGCTAAACAACAAAGAGAGGCCTTCCAAAAATCAAACTAGAGAGCTGAAAGGAAATTACAATTGATCCACTTGTATTTGTGCAGTCCGCAACCAGTTCCTTCTGCTGGTAGTGATTAGTAGTTCATGTTGTTCTTTGATGGCTTATAACAACAAAATGACCTGGATCTATTTTTTGACAAAAAAATAAAAACTTTCGAAAGTTTTACACACTGGTTAAAAATGAAGCACGATCCCCATATTGGCACACTAAGGACTGATAATAGTGGTGAATTCACATCAAAGGTGTTTGAAGCCTATCTCAGGAAAAATGGGATGAACGCATCATCACATTGTCCCTCGCACGTTTCAGCAAAATGGAGTAGCTGAGAGGATGAAAAAAGCATGATGATTATGGTTTAGAGTCTTTAGACAATGTTGTATTTCAAAGGAGCAAACCTACATTTCTAGGCAGAAGTAACACAAACAACAATCTATCTCCGTAAGAGATGACCTTCAACAACCTCTTCAAATGCAGCCTCCATATGAAGTCTGATGTGGTCATCTTATTCAATGCGGCATCTTTGAATTTTCAGATCACATGCTATGCATTGATTCCCAAAGTCAACAAATGCATCCTTTTGGGATATTTCCAAATCCTCAAAGGCCCTGTAACATTATGTACATAACCCTAGGTGTAATATTTGTCTTCTAATAGAATCTCAACAGTCATCCTGAAGATGAACTGAACATCATCCTAGAGATGAAACTAAATGGTCACAAATTTACATGTACTTGCATCTCATTTCATTCAATACAATTTTGGGTTTTGCACCTATTCAATTTTCTAATCCATTCTAAAGCCCAATTCCTGGCCTGACAGAATCTGCAGCCAGATTTATATTGGATGACAAAGCTATGGACACTATTCTGTGTTTAATGAACCAAGGTCAATAAAACAATATAGTTGTTATTTCATTATAAGCATTCACATGCTAATACTATTACAGCTGAAAACACATACTGACGCTAATGTCTAAATTAGTCTGTTGACAGGGCACAAAATTAGAGAGATTACATGGAAGTGCAGCTAAGAAACAGGTACATCACACCACAGGATCAGAGGGCTGAACACTCTCCATGGGGGAAAACTGAGAGGTTATGCAGTAGTGGTCCAACAATCTGTTGTTCAGGTGACCAATAACTGCATGAACCCCTTCCATTTCACACAACACTTTCAAGATGAAACGTGCAAAGGAGAAATACATGCACATTATACTTAACAAAGGCAGATACAATTGAATGCAACGCTGTCTACAATTGCAGGGCAGGGAAATTAGCCACAAATTATGATTGTTAATTGCCAAAGGAGTATGCACAGATGATTACATCTGGAAACTAGAAGGCAACCATATCCACTGATATGCAGGGGATAGCCATATGGAGATATGTAACCAGACTATTATGACTTGGAACAACATGGCACGCCCATCCAAAGAGACATGTCCAGACCCTTTACAACTAGAGTGCATTTTCCAATACGTATTGCATGGAAGAGAGAGAGAATACATTTATCCTAGAGGAGGGTATGCAAGTTCCGTATCTCAACCACCAACCAATCACAATAAATCTATGCAATTTATCCTCGTGGGCACCTAACTCGTAGCCAACTTTCCATGTGAGTTGGTTCTGCAGGTCGAAGTGATTGATCGCCATGATAGCAATAGGGTTTGAGTGGTTGAACTTCTAAGCTATGCTTGGAATTCAAGAATCTGTGCTTTTCAGATCCTCAATCAACAAACCACTTCTTCACCCGGCATGCAATGTGATACTCAATCCAGGCAGAGTTTTTGAGAACAAGCGGAATGAGGGAATGTTCCTCATGGGCCCTCAAAAGTCGATTTAACCGATCCTTTGTATTGCAGGTTGGGCTGTAATTCAGGGAAGTGACAAAACAGGGGAATGTTCTGAAGGTTCCTTGTGGAGCCGACTTAACCGCCTTGTGCTTGGATCGGCAAATACGAGTGGGCAGAGAACTCTCGAAACGTGGAACAATTCCCACTGTTCTCATGAAGCCTGACTTAATCGATTATTGCCCTTGGCAGAGATGGCGGGGTTTCAGGGCATCTAACTTTTACTTCGAACTTTGTGACCTTCGCGGCTTCCCCATTGAATTGCGGAAAACTGTTGTAAATACCATGAAGGTCTAATCCTTTGTGTCGCGGAAATTTGCTCCTGTGACCCTGTCCCTTGTTGTACGACTTTTAAAACTCTTGCACTATGCCGTGAAGCTCTTCTTCATTGTGTTGCGTGACACTTTTGCCCGCGACCATGTTTCTTTGTTCCGCGGACTTTTGAAGTCCGCAGAACACTGCAATTGGTGAACCCGCAGAACGTTGGGATAGTGTTTTGTGGCTTCCAACCTTAGTCGCTTTCCAAACTCTATTTCCCCTACCACGCAATGTCTTGCGGCACCTTTTCCTTTTTGCATCGCAATTTTTCCTCAGCGGACTATAACCTTATTTATGCGGAATTGACAAACTCCACGGAGTTCTATACCTTCCAAGTTTGCGTAAAACTGTGTTTTTCATGCTGCGAAGCACTAAGCTTTCTCACTCCACTCCGCGGGTGCTGTCCTTAGCTGATTTTCCATCCTTTCGTAGGCATATAACCCCACGGTGCTTTGACTTGCCCTCAACCCGCAAGAGACTAACTCAATGCTGTGAATGATTGGCTTCTAAAAAATCTGCGTAAGTCCCGAGCTCAAACCCTTTGTCCTGCGAGTTAAGAGAACTCGTGGAAGACTACATTTATGCACTCCACGGAAGACTAACTTAGTGTTCCACGATTTTCCTGAGCAAAAAGTGTCTAACTCCCAAGTTAGAAGAGTCGTTCAGAATTGCATGGGGGAGCAATTTTGGATAATAACCCCGTTTTAGGGGAGGTCTTGATGTCCCTAATCTTCAAAAAGAATTTTTATTTATTTTTTTCCCCCAACAACAGATCATTATATTATGAAAAACACAAAATTACATATTTGGCTGTGCCAAGCCTAAAAGCTATTGGTCCAAGCTTGAGCATCATACAACAAAAATGTAGAAGAAATAATCATGACAAAGAATCAAGATTAAGAATATATCTGATATCCTGTTGCAGCCAGTGTTTTAAAAACCGGTCAAACCGGAACCGGAACCAGCCGGTTTGACCGGTTTGACATTTGAAATCACGAACCGGCCTGCAACTTGGATCGGCCGACCGGTTTTAGCCCAAACCGGCCGAGTCAGCATTTCTTTCCTTTTTTGGATTTTTGGTGAAAAAAACACAAGGATAGAATAAAATTTGCCATTTTTGGAAAGGGTCTGGGAAGATGTAGCAACAAAAACTTGCATGTGCCATAACTTTCATTTTGTGGCTCCGTTTCAGGTGTCGTTTTCTCTAAAAGTGCATATTTTCTCGAGCTCTACGCATTGATGGCAATATTTTTCTTATTTTCATAAAATCTATTTTTGCACCTTTTTGGACCAAGCAACTTCTTGCAATCTTCTGAACGAATCATGAGCTTTGATTGCTTGTAGACAGACTAGTAATTAAAATTACTGGATAGCTTTCCAAAACTCGGTGAGTATTCTCCTGTGCTCGGACTAATCGTCCCACCTACCAACTTGGTTGCGACCTGCTTATTCAAATGTTGACTTCACATATCAAGTTATCAACAGATGCATAGGTTTTTTTTTTGCTATTTTAAGAGTCTTTTTTGTGTTTAAACTCCAATTTGCGCATCCTCAGACACAAGACTGAAGACTATCGTAAAGGTCCCAACAAAAAGAAAGCATTAATAGCAATGAAAGAAAACGCTGCAAATACATGGTTTTGGCTGCAAATTTATTTTTTTTTAAAGAAATTTGAGTATTTTTTAAGTTGCCGAGTATTCTCGAGTATTGGCCGAATATTGCCGAGTTTTGTTTTTTTGGGGTCTGCCGAGTATTTGCCGAGTGCGAGTATTCCAACTATCACTATATACATGAGCAAACTTTGCGTATTTTGTGTGTAATTGTTGGCATCATGGTTTCTAATTTTTCAAATATATTTCTTTCTTTAAAAATGTAATTTTTATGTGTTTTTTAGTAAACCGGTTCATAGAGTTTGAACTGGTCCGGTTCTGGTCCGGTCCAACCCTCGACCGGTTCCGAGTCCGGTTCCGATTTTTAAAACATTGGTTGCAGCTTGTTGGACCACCATGGAGGGGGCATACCATAGCACAACAGGTCCTTGTTGTCCATAGCCCAATTAGCCAGTCCATTGGCAACTTTGTTCCTTTCACGAGGAATGTGATTGAATTGGACCTCTTGAAATTTTTCCCGTAGTTGTTTTATCTTCCACACCTCTTTGGCAATATGCCAATTGGGAGGAGAGTCTAGTATGTTATCAAAAAGTAGGTGAATAATGATTTGGGAATCCGACTCAACTTGGATCTTATGCCATCCAATTCTCAAGGCCTCTGGCATGCCTTTATAGATAGCTTTAACCTCAACAAGATTGTTAGTAGTAGATCCAAGATTCTTAGCAAAAAAGAATTGGACCCCACATTCAACATCCCTACCAATGTCTTTCATAGCAGCTTTCTCAGGATTTCCTTTGGAAGCCCCATCCGTATTTAATTTACCATATCTTGGAGGTGGATTATTCCAATGGCCATCCCTTAGAGCTTTCTTCTTATTCGGCAACCTAGGGCAATAAACATCCTTAGGATCAATGGTAAGTTGATTACAAATGTTTTCCCACTTAGGGGAAAGATCTTGAGGCAAAGATATCTTATGATTCAGGCTTTCCGCTATGTTAATTTTGGTCTTCTCCTAAACAAAAGAGCTATCTTTACTAATTTGCATGAAATTTCTACTCCACTCCACATCACGGGGATAAGATTTTGGCCTTTAGGGAAGGATTCCTGCCAAGCTCTGAAAACCTGCTTAGGAGATTCTCAATTTATCCAATGCACCTTAAATAAAGAAGCAGGGAGTTGCCAGAACGAGGTAACCCAGGGACATGAAAAAAAAAGATGAGTAGAGGACTCCTCATCATGAAGGCATAGAGCACATTGAAACGGGTCATACAGACCTCTCTTCAGAAGGTGATCTCCAATTAAGACTCTTCGGTGGATAAGAAGCCAAAGAAAAAAACTGACTTTAGGCCACATACCCGGATGCCAAATGTGCTTGAAGAGAAACTGAAGAGGGTGATGATTTTTAGTGACCAAAGAAGCATAGCCAACAACAACAGGATAAGTACCAGAGACCTCCTTTCCCCAACCCAACTTATCAGCCTCATGGGATGAAGAAAAAGGACGAGCATTCTAAATAGTGTTAAGCTACAACTGCACCTGATGATCCATAGCAATTGGCCACTCCATAGGCGGAATCCAGGATTTCCCAATGTCCCATGGCTGAATAGCTGGTTTACCATACTGGGCAATCTTGACCCATCCCAACTTCTGCATTTGTTCCATAATAGGTATGAGATGGGGGAATTGATGGATGAGAGGGGGCTGCCCATCCCAAGAATCAGTCAAGAAATTAGCACATTGCCCATTATTAATGATCCAAAAAAACTGTTCCTTAATCATATCTTCTCCCACTTCGATAAATTTCAGAGTCGGAGATCCCTTAGTAGGCAGGGTAGATCTGATAATTTGGTTAGGAAGTTTATTCTCAGCATACTTGGCTCTGAACATGGCTGCCCATAACTCATTAGGATAAACAAGCATTCTCCAATATAACTTGTTAGCCAATGCGTTATTTTACTTAGGAGAAGATCTGAATCCCAAGCCTCTAGTCATCTTTGGCCGGCAAAGAATGTCCCACCTAACCAAGGACCACTTTTTCTTATCTTGAGCTCCACTCCACAAGAATTTCTGGCAAAGAGTATCCGCCTGTTTCAAAATAGTGCCAGGGATGTTAAGGACCGAGGCAACATAGTACAAATATCTTGAAATATCTATTTGAAATACCTCTAATATGCATCAATCTTTAGGTGCTTCTCTTGGATTTGTCATATAGTATCACCCATTGAAGGGTTCCTGGGTGATTAATGATTCCATCACCTTCTCCGCAACTTTTCTGTTATTTAATGATGAAGGGCTCCAATCTAGTTTCATCAGTACGTTGGGATCAAAAAGTCTTTTTGGGTTAAAAAATGGGCTCCAAATTCCTCCATATGCCTAATATATTGTGATTTTTTGATTGCCTTCTCCATGCAAGAAGGAAAGTTATAACTGCTCCTATGGTCAAATGGACATCAAATTGAGGGCTAAACATTTTTTATTGACATCTCACACTATTACAATCGTTCCTTCCACCCCTTGGTGGCCACTGTAGGTTATGACATTCGACGTGATTAATTTCTCATTTATTAGTTGTCCCCCATTGTCCCCAAAATCCAAGATTTTTTTTGCCATTCGGCAAACCTCTCGCCATGTCCCCAAGACTTAGGTTACTATGGGCCTCACAAAAGAGGTAGGCAACATCATTGGAGCTGAGGACACCACTCAATCCGTGTCTCATGTCTCAAGTTTGAGACTTAATGATAACTAATCAGAGGAGGGAGGAACCACTCAAGGCTCTTATTGGTTGTAGTGAAAAATATAAGATCCCACAATTTGATAACATCCTAGAAAGTACCTAGAGAAGGTCAATAGTTGACATACCATTAGGAGATTTGAAGGTTTGGTTGGCCGAGGGTGTAACCTTCTCATAGAATGGAGTAATCACAAATCACTACTATCTATGCACAAGATTTTTAAAGTTCATGCATTAAGAGTTGTGCTAGATCCTTGTTGAAATAAATCTTATGGGGCGGACATGGATGGACATGGAATGGGATGGATACGGGATGAAAAATAAAGGTGCAAGGGATTAGAGTGCCGAGGGCACAAAATTGAAGGACAAAAGGTGATGAGTGATGTGAGGGATGAGATTCTGAGATGCTTGTCAAGAAGATTGATGCCAATGTCTTTCAAAGGATTGATAAAGTCCTCAAATTCTTGATAGGTGAAACCTTGATGTTGACTTCTTGTCATCCATGGAGCTCATGTAGATAAGATAAAATAAATATATTAATGTCCAACGAATGACCACAAAAGTAGGGCAATGGGATTGCAACCCAAACAATATACAACGTGCAAGCGGGGACAACTCAAAACAAGTTCCCAAAAACAGAAAAAATGAGAAAAGGCAAAGCAAAGAGGAAATCCGAAGCCAATACCTGCATAGGCGGGGGCAATGGAGCAAGCGGGGGAGAAAGACGAGAGAAGCAAAGAAGGGAATGAAGGGGTGGGGGGAAAACGAGGACCAATGGTCTACTCAGGAATGGTAGCCACACCTCTCCTAACATTAGAGGCCGATAAAAAGAAGCCCCTGATGGACTAGCAACTCTAAGAGGGGGGCAAAAACCTCCTCCCCTGCTGAGATTTGAGACTGAAGTGACAAAGCCAATACCCCCACAGGCGGGGGCAACGGAGCAAGCAGGGGAGAAAGACGAGAGAAGCAAAGAAGGGAATGAAGGGGTGGGGGGAAAACGAGGACCAATGGTCTACTCAGGAATGGTATCCACACTTCTCCTAACATTAAAGGCCGACGAAAAGAAGCCCTTCATGGATTGGCAACCTGAAGAGGGGGGCGAAAACCTCCCCCCCTACTCAGATCTGAGACTGAAGCGACGACCAGGGGGACGAATGGAGTCGGGCTGCCCTCTGGTATGTGTATGCATCCGATTATGCTGGTGGTGATCGAGGGAAGTGTGAAGGTTCAACTGGGGACGAACTGATCTATGCATTGTATCTGGGTCAGAAAAGCTCTGTCGTTTAGTTCCTCCACTTGCGGGTAGAACCGGAAAGAAGGCTGTAATTTGTCTCGTGGGGATGACTCTCGGAGGGGGATGAAGAATCTGGTCCCGGAGCAGCAAAGACTCCCGGATGTAGAGGGCAAGACACCGCTGGTCAATATATCTGAAGAAGACCAGGAGAGTCTGAATCCCTCTGAAGAGACAGTGAAATCGTCCTTTGATCTCATAGTAGATGGGGAAGCGGAAGATGAAATGAGTCTTGGTCTCCACCCCTTGAAGGCTACAAAGCCTATAAAATCTGTCCTCCTGATCAATGTGGTGATCAGTCTCATACCGAAGTCTGTGGGAGTCGACTCGAAACTGACCCAGAGGTATACGAAGGGCATGCACCCAGTGACGAGAGGTGTATTGAGGGCGGATGATGAGTCCATCTTTGATTTCAAGAAAGTGCTCTGCATAAAAGGACATCTTAGGGTGCAGACCCCCATGAGGGTTCACCGAAGTAGTTTGAATAAAGCTCCTGTAGATATCCTCCCGGATGGACCTGTTCAACACTTGTTTGGTGGGCAAAAAATGACTAGGAGCATTCAAGGAATACTTGAAAGGGGGGAGATGATCAATCTGGATACCAACTGAATCCAACAAGGTAGAAGCCTCGGAAAACCAACAACGGCCCACAGCCTGGGCAATACTCACAGAGGAACAATAAGCGAGACATAGATACCTGTTGTGCTCATCAGAAAGATCACCAAACCTCCCGATACGGTGAAGAAAGGTTGATATGTCAAATATAGTCTCCAGATGGAAAGGTCGGGCTCTGAACTCCGCCAAGATAATATGCTGGGGGACTGTCTGTTTGCATCTGATGAAGCGGCGAAGGAGGAGAGTTTGAATCCTCTCAGTAGAAGCCTAATCCGTGTCCAAGAGGAAGGGCCCTCAGACAACAGACCCATACAGAACAATGAGGCGGACAAGGGAGTTCATAAGAAACATCTTGGAAGAGATGTCTTGGAAGTGGTGCTGAAAACACTGTCTCTCGAGAATGGCAAGAGACCCATATCCCTTATTCACCCTCGACTGATGAGCATGCCTCATACTAAATCTAGGACCTGAGAACTGGACTCCTAGGTAAGTGTATGTATTAGTAATTTCAATCTCTTGCCCCTTTAAGAAAGAGTGGAGGTGTGATGTCCTCAACCCATTGAAGACCATGACCTTGGTCTTACCCAGATTGACCGTCAAATGCCGAAGATCACAGAATAAAGCAAGTGCATCAAGTTGTCTCTGAAGCCCCTCAGGAGAAGAGGCGAGTAAAACAATATCGTCGGCAAAAAGGAGAATAGAAATCAAGACATGGTGAAGAAGGCAACCATCCCCTTCTTGAATGTGATCCTGAAGAAAAGATTCCGGCTTATCAATATAAATGCCAAAGAGGGTAGGAGACAAGGGGCACACCTGCTTAACCCCAATGGTGCTTCTGATGAAATCAGACAGTCCGTGTGCAGTACAAAGATGACCAAGAATGGACTCATAGAGGTGCATGATGGCGATAATAAGAATCTCAGAAATACCAATGTCTCGAAGCCGCTGGAAGAGGGCCATGCGAGGTATGGAGTCGAAAGCTTTTCGAAAGTCGACAAAACAACAATAAACTTTCAAAGAGCGGTGATGGCCCTCCTCAATGATAGCTCGAAGGGTGAAGATGTGGTCGATGGTGTGGTAACCAATGCGAAAACCAGCCTGACCTCTGGCTCTGAGCTGCTTCTGCTCCAAAATCTCGGACAACAACCTGTGGAGAACTGTAGCATAGAGTTTGGAGAAAGAATGGCCCACCATGATAGTCCTGTAGTTATTCGGATCAGAAATGGACCCAGCTTTGTGAATCGGGTGAATGATATGAAGAGACCAAGTAGGAGGGAAGCCCATGGTAACCACCTGATTGAAAAGATGTGTCAAATATTTACCAAAGACCTCAAAACCCTGCTTGAAGAACTCAGCCTGGAAACCTTCCACATCCGCTGCCTTGTTACAGTTCAAAATCCTTATTGCCTCTTTGATATTGCGGTGAGTGAAGGGATTACCAGGCGGCGGGATGCCAATTTGGGTAAGTTGTTGCTCCGGAACATCGTAAAGGGTAGAGGTGTGGGTAAAAATGGAGATAGGATCGATTGTCGTGGAGGAGGGTGAATGGCAGGGAAAGACAGTACGCCAGAAGGACTGAGGGTTAATCCTAAGGGAGGTGGAAAGCATATATCTGCAGTGGGAAATGAAGGATCTCTTCTTACAACGGAGAAGGCACCGGTAGGCAAATTTAAGAGTGGGGAAGGAGGGGAGGGCATGGGTAAAAGCCAGGCGAAGACGCCGGTGAAGGGATTTGCTCTCTACATCATACCATTGGTTCATGGGGCAAGATTTAGTAATACTAGTGGCCAAGGGATCGGTGGTGGAGTTGGGAAAGGATCTCAGGGCAGCCTCCCACATGGCGGAGGAAAGGCATGTGTACTTGGCCTCTGTACTAGGCAAGTTAGAGAAGTGGGGCTTAGAGGGGAGAAGGTCGCGGATGTGGGATGAGTAAGATCTGTAGTCCCCTTTATCGAATTGAAAGGAGATGCGAGGGGGGTAGTGGGGAGGGGGAGGAGGGGTGGTGGTGGTAGGAGGACTGACGACCAAAGAGAAAGATATGGCTGCATGGTCGGCAAGGGAAATAGGGGAAACAGAGAAGGAGCAGAAGAGGGGTGAGATATCTGGGCTGGCGGGCATATAGTCCACCACGCCAGTGCCCCTGCCATGGGGACGACATGTGAAGAAGTGTGAATCCGGGAAGCGCTTGATCCCGTTAAAGATCACCAACGTCTGTGACTCCCCGAGTTGGAGGAACCGTCCATAAGTTGTGAAAGGGCCATCTGTATGCTCAGAAATCCTATGCAGACCAACTGACACGGGGTCAATCCTATGTACAAAGCATATCCTCTGATCTGTCATGGAGGGGGACTTGAAAGTGTTTGGTACGGGCATTAAAGTCACCTAAAATGATAGCCTCCCCTGCGACAGAGTATTGACCAATACTGTCATATAAGTCAAAGAAGGGATCACCATCTGGGCCATTGTGGATGGCATAAGGGGAAACAACTGGAGGAAAGTAACAAACTGCTATATAGAAATCCCTAGAGAAACGAGCGGCCCCACTAATACAAATCCACATGTACTTGACAAACTCATCAGAACCGACCATCGAGATCCTGTTCTGGAGGGAGTCTCTATAGAGACAGGCAACCCCACCAGAGCCTCTGACACCACCTGAAACCTGAGTGTCCTGTCTGCAAGTTGATAACCAAAGAAATCCATTAATACCAAGGAGAGGACGAACTGGGCTTTCATGTGTCTCTGTGATGAAGAGAATGTCGGCAGCCCCGAGAGCATCTAACATAAGGCTAAGGGAAGACCAAAGGGAACCATTCCCATTCCAACAATTGATAGATAAGCCTTTGGCTTGACTCCTCTCCCACTTGGCCTGTCATTGGGGAGCCCCTTGGCGGGGCTCCCAACTAGGAGGAAAGTCTCTAATAACAGCCGGGAGATTTCTGATAACCGCCCATTTACCTGCTTTCCTTGCTGCCATAACTTGCTCCCTAGAGCATTTGAGTTCCCCAACTTGTGTCTTGGTGAGATCTTCATCGAGGAAGACCTTGTCTAGGCGTGAAAACATAACCCTCTTAGCCCTGAGAGCTCGTAGCCTGTCAAAAGTTGTCCTGAAACAGATGAAAAGTGTGGAATCATAGCCAACCCAAGCTCTTTCTAATGTAATGTCAGAAATCCCCAAAGTATCAATGATAAATGAGTTACCAACAGTGGGTGGGTCATGTGTCGGCGTGGTGGGTGGGAGACCCCTCACCTTAAGTTTTAATTCCCTATCACGCCTAGTACACTCCTCAATCAACTTGGCCTGCATAACGGCCTTTCCCACTAACAACCTTGGTCCATGATTTCGTGTCCAGTTTTAAGGAAGCTTGGTTATTTTTGATTTCCTCTTGTTGAGACTGGAGGTCAACAATTTATGCGTGTAGGGCATCATTAGGGGAACTAGTGTTATCCGTAGAGTACATTTGTATACCGTCCTAATTTGCATTTTCCTTTATTTTAAAGAAAATGCCAAAATTAAATGTAATATTGACTTGCCTGAGAAATCTCTTTGTTGCATTCCAATGTATCATTTTACATTTCAAAACTATTGATAATATTCCAAATGCAAATCTTATGTTTAGCATATTGGATAACAAATAAATTAGACAACCCCGTAGTTGCCAATACTATGATGTTTGAGCTACAAATTTTGATTTATCATCCTTAGTTAGCTGAAGTACCTGCCTGTAGAGGAGATTTTGCTGAAAATAATATTTTATATTGTATTTTCTCTAGCAATTGTGAAGCATATTTTGATTGCAAAACAAATATTTGTTTTCTTGCAAAGGAAGATTGTGGAGAAGATGCCAACAAAATGTGAGCACTTCAAGCAAAGACAATCCTTTTGAAAGTAACAAGGTGGAGGCAGGCCTGGGAAACGTCAGTCATATGGAGCACAACAAGGTGCACATCGTCTATGGAGAATTTCAGTGTTATTTTGACCAGGGAATCTCTTGCAAAATGGCCCGACTCATTGCACTTCCAACACTGTACACTTGATTGTGCCTGGGATTCTTACTAAATCCAACTTCTGCCACTGCCATTATGTTAATGTCGGTAATTACTTGTCTGTGGGGTGGGTGGTGCTGATTGCTCTCCTTGTGTGAACAATACTTGGCCTCTTGTATTATGCAAACTGTAGAATCAGTGCTTGACTAAATGCTTTGTAACTTGATAACTTTCACATAACATTTTGTTTTGACAATTCAACTTATTGTGACCTATCGTGTGGTCAACACACCAAAGATCCTTGCCTTCGTTTTTAGCAACTCCCTTTAGTTTCATCATCATTCAAAGCACATCTTTCCTCAAGGCTTGCATAGGTCCAGGTTCACTGGCATAACTAGATTTTGGTTCATGTTCTTCGGTTTTTCTTGAGTGTAAGGATGTCTTATTCTCGCTATTAATGTCTTTTTAGTTGTATTTTTCTTCATAAGAAGAGACAGGGACTAATGTATTGCTTAGTTGTATGCCTCTTCATAAGAAGAGAAAGGGACTAACCTTTGTCTTCCTCCATAATGTGGGTACTGACCCATCAATGAACCATTGCTTCTTCAAGTTATTGGCATGTTCTTTTTCAAGTTGTCCCAACAATTCTTTAAGTGTTTTGTTATAGTCTTGAACATTCTTGTGTTTACCTTGGCAGGTATTATAGATTTCCTTTACAATCTCACTATTGTCATGAGGGAGTTTACATTCATTCTTGAATGCTTTTCTCACTTTTCCCCATGTTTTCTTATCAACGGTTGACTCCTTTGTGGACCAATCAATAGCCACTCCTAGAAGTGTGGCTGTAACTAGAATTGATTTAGTTATCAGTAATCACTGACTGATGATCTATAACTAGAATTGATTTAGTTATCAGTAATCATTGACTTGATGATACAAGTCAATTACTTTGACTCACCGTTTTGACGTAAATGATAACTAAAAAAGCAGTAGGGACCAAAATGAATAATGCAACAGCAATAAATGCGAGGATATTTACTTCCATGATTTATTTTCCCTTCGTTTTACAATAACTCGAGATTTTATCTCATAGAGTAGAGATTAGTCTACTTTTTACCAAAACCCAAAAAGAGGAATCAAAATCCCTAGAGTATTACTTCGTATTTTTTATTCAATAAAAATTAAATAGTATAACATACTATGTTCTCTTATTCATACCGAATCTAGTAATTCGATTCCTAATTAATCCCACCGGAACTATTCATATAGTTCCATAAGTTTTACTTATACAAGTAAATTTTATCGCTAAGTATTGGATATGCAAATATATAAAGATTTTTGTTTGATCAAATCTTTGTCTCGATCAAATATTGCGAAGTTGATATTTGATCTGAATTGCCCCGGGGCAGAGAAATATTCTAAATACTTCTCTGATGAAGTATATAGCTTCATCACTAGGAATTCCCTGGTAGTACGTCCTAATAGGGATATACTGTTGGTAATCGATCTTACCACATTTCTTTCACTTTATTTACCCTAACAAGGCGACACCCGGATTTGAACTAGGGATGGGGGATTTGCAGTCCCCTGCCTTACCACTTAGCTATGTCGCCATCCCCAGATCAATTAGATCTTGATTTGGGGAATTTTGAGTCCCCTGTTTATCACTCGATTATGTTATTTCGTAGGGGGATTTGAAGTCCCCCTTTCAAAAAGGTAAGGTATTGGAAAATAAGGGATTTAAAGTCCCTTATTAAGGTAAGGGATTTGCAGTCCCCTTTAAGGTAAGGGATTTAAAGTCCCCTTTAAAACAGATTTAATAAGGGATTTAAAGTCCCTATTTGGACTTATAGGGAAAGAAGGTAAAATGCTTAGTTTTCGGATGTATAACTGAGCATCATACAACTTGTTTGTTTTAAGATGCCAAACATAATGCGTAGAAAGATCCAATTTTCATTTCATGTTTCACTTCTCATTATAGAATAGTGAATGCACATTTGTCAACCAAAAAGGAAATAATGGCAAAATTGTTCTTTTCCCTTCATTTAATCTTATCATTTAATGTGATAATGCATTGAAATTATACCATTCAACGATAAGTAATCCGCCCTGTTTTAACCTTTAAGAAAGATTAAAAAAAGGACCTCTCCTTTTTAAGAATATATATATATATATATATATATATATTTGTATATGGGTAGAATTTTACGGGATATAATTAACAAAACTACATGGCAATTTTTGTCGTATTTATTCGTATAGATCAATAAGGAATAAATAACGAAATTTACTTTTTATAGTGTTGCCATCAGTGATGCTCATGTCTGCCCATTGGCAGTCTAGATTGTAATGTCCCCCTTTTCCAAGCTAGTTGCTATGGAAGGCCTTATCCCATCCTTCCTTGTGGGACTAAGGATTTGGAGCCAAAGGAAAGTTGTTTGAAGATATTTGGATTAGTTTTAGGAAATATTGCACTATTTTATGTTGTATTCCTATTGGATGCCTAGCGCTCCAATAGATGAAATAAATTACTTAGTTAATTAGTTGTTTGGTGAGCATATATGCTCAAATTAGAAATGGACTTTAATATTATAAGGTCGGCCATAAGTTATGATGTAGCACCCCTTATGTTATAAAAAGAGGATGTTTGACCATTATGATATTATGTTGAATCTTATTATTTCTTCTTGGTAAAGGTTGTACCTTTCCTTTCTCTCTCATCAAGGACAAAACCCTTGTTTGAGATCCCTTCAAGGACGAAACCATTGATGGTGGCACTTGCCTTGGGGACGAAAACCCTCAAGCAAGGATATTTTGAATCATCAAATATCTTAAGGTATTAGGAGCTAATATCTTTTTGTCTAGCCTTAGGCGACTTGCATCATGAGCATTTTGGAGGTGTTTTGATGGATGTGTGGTATGCTTTTTGCATGGATTGACTTGTACTAATTTCTAAAGGTGAAAGCAATCATTTCTTTGCATGTTAAGTCAATAATTCAGCCTTTCCAAGTGGGGCGACTTGCATAGGGGTGGGTTTGCATTGATTTGAAGGGTTTTTCCATGTTTGAATTGCATCATTCAATTCCTCATAATTTATAAGGGTGAAATCTACAATTTGGTGATTTTAGGAGTTGTCTAAGAGCCATTTCCAGACCTTGGTGTTGGCCGCACTGCTGCTGTCATAAAATTAATTGCAGCTGGGTGTAATAACTTGTTTTCTCCATTTTTTGATGTAAATTGGATTGATAAATGTTGCCGTGATTGGATTAATTATTTAGAAGCAGTTTCAGCGGTTATTACATGGTTGTATGATAAGTTGAAGTCCCTATACCATTTGCTGCTAGGGTTTCTGATATTTGTAGATCTGCTGTTATAAAAGTCAGATTACTCTCAAGTGGGATTGGCGTTGTTTCCTATTTTTCAGTTTCAATTAAGTGTCCTTTTTCAATTAAAATATATCCTTGGATCACTTAAATTAGTTTATTTCCCTCATTAACTCCCCCTAGCCTACGGGAAATTAAAAAAGAAAAGGCTTAGGGTATCCAAAATTAATTACTTCTTAAAAGGGGACATTACATATTCTGCAGCTTCTGTTTTTCTAGAGTTGATGGGGTGCCCATGGTTGTGGACATTGGGTGTTTCTGACACAACTAGAGGATAATCATTCTCCTTAGGAAGGTCTATGTTGGGCGTTCCTTTACTCTCTCAACACTATCTGACGGTCCATATGCTCAATGTTTACTTCGATGGCAAAGCCTACATTATCTTGCTCACTGTCAAGTCCCCATTTTATGCTACTCCCACTCACTAGTGATTTAGGCTGTCCCAAACCTTTCGTTTGAGTCTTTTGCAACACTCTGGATTGGAAAGGCACTCTCTTTGGAGTGGGAAATTTCTTGGGAATTGCTACCCATTCTTTACTCGTAAATGGCGTAGGGTCCACTTGTTCCGGCTAAATCCTTTCTTCGTTTCGCTCTGGCTCTTACTTGACTTCAGTTTATGTTTTTGTCTTTGCTTTAGTTTCGGCTTCAACTTCTTCTCATTACTTCGCCTGATGCTTTATTAGAATTGGCTGCCAGTCACAACCTTTGTCGTTGCTCCACCAATTGAGTAAACCTTTTGACTTTTTGTTCACCTTCCTGACTGCATTGCCTTCTTCTCCCACCTTTGTTTGGGGTCAGTGGCATTAATTATTTCTCGTACAACGTCTACGTATATGTTCTTCTCCTTGATGTCAGCTCTCTTCATACCATTGTAAGGTCTTTTGTCATTGTACTTAACGTTTACATTTGACATGGAGATGTAATAAGGTAATGTAGTGGCTCGTCGTCAATTTGGTCATCGACACTTGGTTTTGAACCGACTTTTACTTGTCTCAACATTGTTTAAGGCATGAAGCCAAAATGTTTACAGAGAAACTACACTACCAAGAACATCAATTACAGAAAAATAAGTGCATACCATACTACAACACAGAAGAATACAAGACTAATAACAACTTGCACTATCAATGGGTAGTGCTCAGGAGTCGGAACAGATTGTGCAGTACAGGAAGGATATGATACAAGCATCCCTTTCCCTGATGTACATTAGGCTATTTATATGACAAGAAGACGTAATGGTTGTCGGTTTAATACAACAGTCAACAACCAAACATATTAACAAGTCATTACAAAAGTACGTAAGCCATTACAATCATTAATCATATAATATTGGCTGCTAACATGTAATTAAGAAGACGCTGATTGCAATGGCAATACCAGTACGCTGCTCTACAACAACCTTACAAAGAAAAGTACCAAAGGCTTAGAAATCAGGATTTTGAGTAACTGGATTGGTTCTTATGACTCTTAACAAAGAACTTACCTTCATATCAATGCCATCCCTGAAATCTCACCTGCCAAAGTTTTAGCTACTGAAGCCCTTAATCTAGGAACAAGGCAACTGCTATACTCAAAACAGCTATGTCATTTGCAGTGACTACTAAAAATGATTTGGATATGCGTTGTGTATTAATTGGATTCGATATCTGGCAAATGGTTGCAGTAATGTGTCCACATGCATTTTAAATATTTTTAAGGAGAAATTTCAGCGTTGATTGTCCAGCAGTGATTGCAGTTCAGGAGGTTCCTATCTTGAGATATTTCTGTTTAAAATTTGTTCCATATTTCAGATATGTGATTTTCAGGGCAGTCACAATGAAACCCCTGACAAAAATCTGTTTTTGAAGAAGGATCTCCATACCTCGTTTCACAGATTTAAATTTTGCATTCATTGTGTGGAAGGATGTTGTTTCATTGGATCAATACTTTTTTCACTTGTATAATATAGAAATATATTTACTGTGAATAGAACAATCTAAACTCTTCATCGAATGAACTCCTGTCTATACCTCTGCATTTATAAAACTTAGTACTCTTCATATGCAACAACCTATCTAGCTCTTCACATGCAACAACCTATCTATTCTATAAAGTTTCCCAAACAGACTCTTGGACTTCATCTCACATATTTACAATGAACACTAAATAAGTTCATGTGATTATTTACTTATCATCAATATTAGTGATGCACAACCTGAAATAATCTTTCATTACCCTAACTCCTAACATTTTAATGATAAAAATGACCAATTATCTCTATATTCAAACATGTTTGTGATTGTTGTACTCTTTTTTTCTTTTTGGATTCGTGTTGTTCATTGAAATGAACACGGAGTAGGAAGGGATGGTTTATAAACTTCAAGCCATGCGCTTAAATCACCAAAACTTTAAATCCGTGTCATATTAATAGAATTCTGCTGTTTATTGTGGTAATATTTAATTTAGGCCCACCTGGTGCCTCAGCTAATTTGTATATATTGGGTCATTACAACACAAAATATTATAGCCTTAATGGTACATAACAAGGGAAGAACGACAATTTGACTGAGGAAATATCTCTCTCTTTCATTTATCATCATCTTTGTCGCTTGATAATTAGGCTACCATAGATAATTAGGCTACCATAGTTATCTCATCTGTAAACTGCACAAAAATAACTCCAGCTGTCTTCTTTGGTTGTTGTAGTGGTTTTATATCTGTTTTGGAAACCATTGGTCATAAAGTTGTATAATTTAACATGAATTAAATACGGGGATTTTAAACGTATATTATCTTCAGACAATACCAAATATTTGTTCTATGCCACCTTGGTAGTTTTTCACTTCATATCCTGGAAATGGTGGTGGGTATATTGTCTTATTGTTAATGTAACGGTTAAGTTTCTCTGTTCTTTTATTTTCATTTTGGGTATGTGTAGACATTTTGCATGTAGTCTATTGAATGAACGAAGGTGCAAGCATGATTGTAAATGCAATTTTCTTTGCAGTAATGTTATTTTATCTGATAAATATTGCTGTTTTCTTGCTAAAAAATGAATGGCGCATAAAAGGAACATTTGTTTTTTAGAACTTCCTCACAATTCCAAGTTTAAATTTTCATGAATCACAGATGTCAGAGAGGTAAGGGGCGTTGGCCTACAAGTCTCAAGATTAGAAGGATCAGATTCATGCCATCAAGGTAATGTTTGTTACTAGAGCTTTATGGATTTATGGTCCATGTATATTTGACTCGTTATCACAGATTTTTAATCATTGCACTCTTAATGTTCATGAGAGAGATCTCCTCTGTAATCTTGATGTTCTTGAGACAGTTATCTTATATTTTCTTAATGACAGGGATGTCCTCCTATAGTTTTGGTATGCAAGAAAATTCTTAGAAAGAGTTTGGTGTAAAACCTTCTCAATTCTATATGAAGTCACGATGTTGACAAAATATTCATAAATTATAGCATTTGGAACCTGTTGTGCAGTGTTTTGACAGGGGCACGGTAAGGGATTCAAGAACCATCTTTTTAAAATCTAAATCACAAATATAAACATAGTACTTGTTAGCTACATTATTGTAAGGCTTGGAAATATTTACAAACATAGAAGGAAATATAATCTAAGTTGTGAAAGCTGAAAGTAAATAAAGAAAATGGATAATTTTTTTTCTCTTTATGAATCTTTTGTAGAGACAACAATTAATGAAGAATGCCTGAACCCAACAGGGAATCCAATTCTTTGCATGAATAAACTACTTAAAACAAAAGTGAACATAGTAAAGATTTGCAATAAACAATGAAGATGTTTACATAATCGTTTCTTAAACCTTGTTTTTTGAATAACATCTGTTTGAACAAAAAATTAGGTCAAACTAAACTAATGATACTTATTGAAACCATCTACGCAGACAATGTTAGTTTGGATGCATAGACAACGATCGGACTTATTTAACGTTACCATAAGATAAAAGACATAGTATGACATTAACATAAGAAGACTCAAACCATCACCACACAACGTACACATATAATAGTTGCTAAGAAAAACCCTTTGTATTGAAATTTATGTAGTTGCAACGTCTTCTTACAAGGATTCTTTTCTATCCTTCGAGTTTGTCTAATGATATCTCAAGATGTTACTAGCCCCTTTTATAGCTTGAGGAGTTTTGATACTTTCCCTTTGAAAATAGTATGAAATGAATGGCAAAAGTGATCGCTCATATTCTATAGAACAAACAAAACATGTCTTTTTTGAATTTTCAAAGCTTCGTAAGGGGGATTACATGGCCACTGAAGGCTGCTTAGTGTAGATGCAAGAGGAGATAATGGTGTAATGTTCCCTTTTTCGAACTAATCCATTTGAAGGCTTCTTGCCCAGTCTTCTTCTCATGGGCAAGAAGTAGATGAACAAGGGAGGCTGTTGGGTAATACTTTAGTCTTTCTTTAATTAATAATTATATTTTTGTTTTGTATTTTTTCTTTGAAGCTGGTCGACTGGGTTGGAGAGCTTTAAGACAAGCTAAAAGATAAAATAAAGCTTCTTATTGAGGCCAGTCTTGGGGAATTCTTCTTTAGAGACTTTTGGTGCCACCATATGGATATATAAGGGGTCACATAGGCTCATTTGGAGATGTTTTTTGCTATCATAATTTTATCTATTTGGTTTTAGGGCTGATTGCTCTATTCCATTCCACTAAGGGGCGAAAATCCTTTGGTGTGACAAACATGGAAGACGAAACCCTTTCTTGTTGAAGGTTGGGCAACCAGGGCTTTCAAAGATGACTATCTTGCTGGTTGGGCAACTAGGGCATTGAAGAAAAGGAGTTATCAAGGTTTCTTCATCAATTTGGCACCCTTGCCTAGGGTGGCGACTTGGGTGGAGTATTTTAGTGCCTTCTAGGGCACATTTTGGTGTCTCAAGTTGATATTCAGATTTCTCTTAATTTATACTATCACTTCTTTGGTATTTATTTGGGTTTGGAGACCTCATTTTCAGCTAATTGTGTGGACTATATTCCTGATTATTTTAATAATTCCAGCTGTGTGTTGGCTCTTATTTCTCCCTAATTTATGAAGTCTATTGGTTGGAATAATTTCTACATGGTTGATTAAATTATTTGGGACCATTCTATATTATTTTTGTTTAGATTTTGCATGAGAATTGTTGCTCCTAAGTATTGGTACTGTTCCCTGCGCGCTAGAGGATTACTTATTAATTTTTAAATCTGGTTTTTAGGATACACTAAAGGTGTGATTTCAGTTGGCTGCTAGGGTTTGATCACTGCCATTTCAAAAATCTAAATCCTTGCATTTGGGTTTGTGGCAAAACGGAAACCCTTATTTTCAAAATTAGCCATAGAAAGAGACATCACAAATGGCCTTGTGATGAAATCGCGATTAGGGGTCTCGATGAAGAAATACTTTAGACCACACATCCCACATATTTTCCATAGTTACCTGAGACGGGGGGATGGAAAAAATTTCTAAATTTTGGGGATGGCGGGGGGACAGCTAATGAAAAAATAAATAAATATTTAAAATATAAAGATATAGTGACTAAATTATATAAATAAACTGAAATAAAACCATTTGAGATTTAAATAAGGTGAAACTTGAACTCATAAACATCAAATACATTCCTTAATACTATAATATCAATATGTTAATGTCATAAATTGAAAATTCATAATACATATTTGAATTTTGAATATGAGACAAGCTGAAATTTGAAATTTGAAATATATTAATATTAGAAAATATAAAAGTAAAACCATTCTAAATTACGATTGATCAAGTGACAATAGCTAATATTCATATCATTAATCTCGTAGCTAAATACACCAATAATTGTCTATTGTCAATATTACAAAAAAAGGAGGACAACTACAAGTATCAGCCTAAAAATTAGAATCTGCATCAGAAGCAATATCCATGAACTCCTCCTCGCTGGTACTAGCATCCTCGTCCTCAAAGGTAAGCCCAATCAATCCTTGCTGCATAGTATTGTCCTCTTCAACCTGCCTCGGCTCCTCGGGATCTACATCCCACCGTAATACTGGAGTCTAGTTTGTACTCAGGTGTCTTGCGATCTATAAGACGCAAAGCATTGTGTACAGCTACAAGCTTCTCCTCTCTCGCAGAGGTAAGCCTATTCCTCTTAATAGAGTGTATCCAACCATACGTAGACCAGTTCCTCTCAGAGGCAGAGGAGCGAGAAACCTAGGAAAGGAGGCAAATGGCAAGTGGTCGCAGCAATCCCTGAAGCCCATAAAGTCGCCACCAAACTCACTGGCTTCTCCTGTGCTAATCGTTACCCTGTCTGCCTTTTGCTGATGTTTTGTACCCATCAAGTTTAGTGAAGTCGAGCCACTCCATTCTGATCTGTGAAGCCTCTTGTAGAGTTTACATTTTTTTAAAAGCCTTCATAAGGCCCTTCTTCACCTCATCATCATCCAATGGGACAACTCTGCCTGGCCTCTCCACATACCATTTGGGATTTAATGCATACGCAGCCATATGAAGAGAGTGTTCAACTTCTCCCATCTCCGCTGAATAATGGGCTGTATATGTTCATTATAGAACTCCAAAGTGGGGTCCCTCACCCGAATAACTGCCTTCATTTGCCCAAGCATGTTGTCAATGCACTAGTAGATCTCACCAAGATTGGGGCTGTTAGAATCCCCCATATTTGATGATACTAAAAACTGGAGCTATAATT
The DNA here is from genome assembly GCA_019776745.2 of Taxus chinensis. NCBI lineage: Eukaryota > Viridiplantae > Streptophyta > Pinopsida > Cupressales > Taxaceae > Taxus > Taxus chinensis. The sequence goes on from CM034153.1 coordinate 47,565,429, forward strand.
GATATGATGTATTTCATATCAACCGAAAATGTTTCCCGCAACACCACTTCCTTCACTCTTTTCTCTTGATCTGTCTTGGACTCATGCCACCTAGTCCAATCTTGTGCCATAATCATAATTTGCAGGGGCTCCTGCAACTCAGACATCCTCTCCAACAAAATAAAATAGGATGCAAAATGGGTGTCAATTGGTTTCAAAAATTCTTTCGAAAAATTTAAAAAAAGTGCCAATGATGTGTGGTGATTACATATGAATTTTTGCACGTCCCTGGCCTCAGTCACTATTTGGTTGACCCACTGAATCTTCCCTGTCTTTAAGTGCATTGTTCATGGCATGCATACAACATGGAGTCCAATAAATATGCCTATATTCCCACTCCACTAGCTTGCCTGCTGCTCTGTACACATAAGCCACATCTGTGACAACCTGGACAACGTTTGAAGGTCTAACCTCCTCAATGACATTCTTCAAAATCAGATATTGAAACTCAACATTTTTCTGGTTCCCAGAACAATCAATTACTCTTAAGAAGTATGGTCCATCTTTGCAAGAGACAATGATATTGATGAGAGGACGGTGTCTAATATTCGTCCACCCATCCATGATAATGCTACATTCATGTGACATCCTTGTCACATTCATCTCCTCCATCAATAGATTAACCTTGGAATAGTTTCTATCCAAGATTGTTGTCCTGAGTTTTGTGTCTCCAGGAGGCACATAACTTGTGCCTGCTTTTGCAACCTTAGCCATAACCTCCTTGTAATAAGGAGAGTGAGACGGCATTAAATGAAATCCCAACAGCATAGAAAAATTTTCCCAATAGCATCATTTGCCTCTTCCCTTGCCTTTGAATCAAACATGTCAATAACTGAATTTGGGGCTGCCTCCACAGACCTTTCTCTTCCCACTGCTTTCCACTTCTGACACTCCAAAGTTAGAACCAACCAAAGTATTAGTATGTTTGCTAGTCCTATGAGCGCTCAATGGAGTATTAGCCGTAGAACCACAAACTTCTGGCACGTTGTCCGTGGTATTTCCATTGAAGATTCTCACCATCTCAACTCTCTGCTCTAGTGAAAGATCCTTACAAGTGCCAACCCCCCTTCCTGTAAGATGCAACAAGTGTGCATTGGTCCTAGTGATACTACCATGCCAAGTCAGTGCACATATGTTGCACGTCCATACTTTGCTCCCCCCTCGAGACTTGGATACGGGGTTATCAATTATTTGGGCAAATTGTTGCAATGGCTTCTTCTTATCAAATGGTCCAATGGCAAATTTGGACAACATTTGAGAGGGGCAATTGGTAGGACTACCAGTACCAATTAAACTACCAGTTGCTATTGCCTCTACATTTTGTGTCCCTTCTTCACTCTCCCCCATTGTGGCATCACCAACTCTTCCACAACCACCTATCTCAACTTCCCATTCAACCCTCTTCTGCTCTGATTCATGCTCTGATTCATACTCATACTCAGAAGAAGAACTCATGGTGATGATTGCTGCAATGAATTAAAAACAACCATAACTATATGATTGATTGGTTATGTAATGAATTAATTTAAAAAAAAAAAAAACGTAGCCAATATGCATTTTTTTAAATCGCACAAACTATATGCATGATTATATTGTGAATGTAGATGCAAATGCTAAAAAACAACCCCTAAAAAATGCAAATATAATATAAATTTTTAAACTAGAAATAATATGTAAATAAAAAAAAAACGTAACCATTTAAACTTTAAATTTTACAACCAAACCCTATTCAAGATGCATTTTTTTAAATCCCACAAACTATATGCATGATTGCATTATGAATGTAGATGCAAATGCTAAAAAAATAACCCCTAAAAAATGCAAATATAATATAAATTTTTAAACTAGAAATAAAAATGTAATTAAAAAAAAAAAACGTAACCATTTACATTGTAGTTTGTATAACCAAACCCTATGCAATATGCATTTTTTAAAATCCTACAAACTATATGCATGATTACATTGTGAATGTAGATGCAAATGCTAAAAAACAGCCCCTAACAAATGCAAATATAATCTAAATTTTAAACTAGAAATAAAAAACTTTAATATGTAATTATAAGCAAATTGTAACCATTATACAACTAAACCTCTATGCTCATATGCATTGTTCTAAAAATGCTACAAACTATGTTCGTGACTACATTGCTGAATGCTAGATGCAAATGCTAAAAAACAGCCCCTAAAAAATGCAAATATAATCCAAATTTTAAAAAATAAACTTTAACAAGTATTGTAAGGAAATAAAATTATAAATACCTCTTGCTTGCTCTTGCTCTCACTCTGGCTCTTGCTTGGTGTGAATATGAAATGAGCCCATAATGTAAATTTATAACATAAAATACCACTTTTAGGGTTAGGGTTAGGTTAGGAATGTTGTTTTTTATATTTATTAGTCCCTATACAATTAAAAGAAAATAGTGTTAGAGTGTTGTGTATTAAAAGTCTGTTTTTTTATTTAAAAATGTGGCAGACAGCACGTAGAGGGATAGCGGGGACGTCCTCGGGAACGTCCCAGGGATGTCTAGATGTCCGTCACGTCCCCCACATGTTCCCCAACGTCCTCGAAGACATTTCCCGCCACCCTCCAGCCATCCCCAAGGCAGTTTCACATCAAACGTGTACAAAGTAGGAAATGTGGGGGAAACGTTTGCCCCACGTCCCCACGTCCCCAAGACGTCCGAGAGGTCTCGAACGTGTCAAAAATGGGGGGGGGACACGTCCCCGCGTAACTACTGGTATTTTGTCAAGTGTGCAAGACCTCACAGGGTTGTGTAGAAAACTCCGCAACTGTGCAAGCAATCAATAAAAAATTCTATCAATTAACTTCTTGAGACTTCAAAAATTTGGGAGGTGAATGCATTGACAACTACCATGAGTACAGCCTGTCACAAGGAGAATGACCCTGCATGGACATATTCTTGACAAATAAGAGTTGAGGCGTAGTTTCTAGGATTCTAGCCTAACTAAGCTTGCAAAGTCATGAGTGACTGGTGATAACTGTGATAAATCAGAAGACTAGTTACATATATAAATGAAGCTTGGATTTGTTGAAAGATGTGCGACTAGACACACGAAGAAGTTTGCTCAGAGCAATTAAGGTGTAATGTCTCAAATCCATTGCTTTCTCTATTTATAGAATATGGCGGAGAAGGTAAAGATCCTTTCCATATACATATACTTTTGCAAAGATTCCATGACTCGCTCAGATCACCATTGATTTAGATTATCTTGATTCAGATTATCCGGTTAATAGGTAATCAATCACTCACGGGGGCATTTTCATTCAGTCAAAATATACTAGGTTGCTTGGTCATTCAATTACGAAGAAGAATCAAGACCCACTTGTCTAGGTGACAACTAGCTTGACGTTAATGGGTATGCAAGAATACAAAATTCGCAAAGTCACGTAAAAATCCTCATCTTGTACGTGCACAAGAGTTTGTGCGTGGTCCTTCACGCACAAACTTCCTTCAAAAATCAACTCAATAGGTTGCGCAAGACTTCATTGAGGTTGTGTGAAGCCTTTATTTTTCCAAGCAACATTTTGCACAAAGCTTTGCAAGGTCATGGCTCAGGATTGCAGGGGATTATTCTTCTATTCTAGCTCGTTTTGGTGATGCAAGATAGTAGGTGAACCTAAATGCTCTCGCATCATACAATCCAGGTAAGAAGAAACATGAGCCCTTGCTCTTGTGTTTCTTGAGGTCTTCATTGGATTGACCAAGTTTAGCAATCTTAGCTACACTAAGCCATGATGCATCTTTAACTTCTCTACCTTTTCATTTAACTAGATATTTTGTGTTCCTTATTGTGTGTTGTCTTTCCTACACGTGAATCTGTAATTTCTTTAATTTCTTTTCGCACTTGCTTTGGAAGTTGGTGCCTCCAATCTGCTTCAGCCCGGTTTGCTTCTCTACTTATTTGCCTGTCATAGTAAGGGTATACATCCAAAATATTGAATATAGGTGAAATGTCTATCCCTTATGGTAGGGCTATCTCATATGTATTCGTCACAAACTTCTGCAAGAATTTAAATGGTCCAAACTTCTTCCTCTTCATCTTATCATACATTCCGCATGGGAACCTCTCTTTGTGCAGGTGCACAAGAACCATGTCACCTGCATCAAACCCTTCCTCCCTTCTTCTCGAATCCGCTTGTTGCTTATATTGCACGTCGCACGTCTTCAACTGCGTACTCACTCGCCGGTCTACATCTTTCATGTATTGTGCAAAGTCTCCAGCCTCTTTGCTCTTCCCTCCATCTCTTTTAATGTCACACAATTTTGTAACACCGGATGGACTTAGTCCATAAACTATATGGAAGGATGAAATCCCAATGCACCTGTTCATGGGGTTATTGGACACAAATTTTGTTTGCGCAAGAATTGAGTCCCACGTCCCTACCTTCTCTCCAATCAGACATCTCAACAAGTTGTCAAGGCTCTTGTTGACAACCTTCATTTGGTCATCTATATACGGTGATACACAAAACTGTAACTTTGCATTACAACTTCCACAAGGTCCTCCAAAAATGATCTACAAACCTAGTGACTTTTTCTGCCATAATACTATGCCGCTATCCATGCAATCTCAAAGCTTCTGTGAAAAACAAGTTAGCTATATGTGTAACATCACTAGTCTTCCTGCAAGAAATAGAATTTTCCATCCTAGAAAACTATCAACTACAAGAAAGATAGAATCGTGGCTCTTCCGCATTCTAGGTAACCCAGAACAAAATCCATACTCAATTGCTCCCACAATGCTTCTAGTACTATCAATGGTTGATATAATCCCGCATTTTGACTCTTTCCCTTTGCCAATTGGAAAATCATGCATCTTTGTACATATTTATGCATATCTGTAGCCATGCACGACCAATAATACCTCTCACTTATCTGTGCCAAGGTATTGTCTATATAATAAGTGACCCACAAATCCTCTAGAATGCTTCTTTAAGATCAAGTTCTCATGCATTAACCCTCTATGTACAATCAACTTCGTTCTTCTGAACAAAACTACCCTTTTTGTAAGTATGTAATGTCCCCAAATGGGACACTTTGAACCTCTAGTGGATTTTAGGCAAATCCAAAACACCAAAACAATTTATAAAAATTATGGCAAATATTATGTAGGCAGATCTGAATTTAGAAGAAAATGTGACTAGGGTTAAGTAGAAAACCCACACTGAATCAGCAATAAAAGATCATGTCTATTCACTCTAAACTGATTGTCTTATTTTAAACAGCCCATGCAAGAAAAAACTCAGATTTTTAGAGGTCATAATGAGCTGAAATAGCACTCAGAAATCTGCAATACCAATTATGGCTGAAAATGGTACTTTATAACCCTTCAAAAATTTTGAAAACAAGCTATTTGATTCACAAAAATCAGATTATGATATAGCAATACAAATCAGAGCTGAAATACCTCCAAAACACCCAATCGGAATTGCAAGGGAATGGGTCGCTCCACCTAGGATAATTAATAAGAAACCAATTTGCTGCAAACTTGTCACAAAAACCCTTCTGCAAATCCTCTTTATTCACTGCTGAAAGTAAACTGAAAATCTTTGTAATCACAATGGACAACCTTGGGTAGGAAATCCTGAAATGCTCTAAGAGGGTATTCGTCCTATAGAGGTAAATTCTAAGAGGTTTCGTCCATAGAAATAATTTAGACAAAAGCTCAAAGCTTCGAATACAATTCCGAAATTAGATAATGATCAAGTGTGTCTCCAACACAAGTCGACTTGTCCTTTTAAAGAAGTGACCTAAAGTAGCCATACATGAGAGCCAATCACTTTTGCCTTTATTAAATGTTTTCTTCCCTTCATTTCTCTTTCCTAAGTCAAGTCACATTTGCCTAGAAAGGATAACTTTTGGCCCATAAACTTTTTGCCTTTTTCTATTTTCTTTTGCCTCCTAGTGCAAGTCGCACTTTTCCATGGATATTACATTTTTGCTAAGTGCTTTTATCCTTTTGTTTACTTTTTCTATTTTTATTTATCATTAAGTCCATTAATTTATTATAAGTGCTTTTTATAATGTTTTATTTTATTTTTTTGCACTTTATAATAAAATAATAAAACTTAAGTCACCCTTGTGTTCACCCCTTAGCCGTTGGGTAGACAAAATAGGCTAAGGGTCTTCGATTGGGAAGGGGATATTACTGTCCTCCCTTCCTAAAATTGCTTGTCCTCAAGCAATTCGAAACTTTGTTTTGTCCAAGTGTCATGCACAGTAGACAAAACGTGTTGAAGTGATCCACAAGCTTGGCTCTTGTACTTGTCAAGTGGGCTAAAACTTGCCACCATATATCACTCACAAGATGCTCATAGACATATACTTGGAACAATGGTTCAACATAATCCCTATTGAAGACTTCATCCTCTATCTTATCATGATTCTCATGATGAAAATAAATTTGAATAGACAACAATAAATAAGACACATTATTATGCTCTTCATACCTTGGAGTATCACCAATATCCTCATCAATCTTGGTCTTCAAAATAGATGGACTTTGTTGCACCAAATCCTGAGCATTCTTGTCCATAATAGACTGCATATCCTCATAATAGAATTGCTGAAATAACATAGCATGATGTAATGGATCCTTGCTAATACTAATCTCCTTGTAGAGGAGATCATCAAAGCATTTACCTTCAGTTGCTGATTTTGAAACTTGTAAAACAGCCCCATCTCTATTGTAACTCATGATTTTAGACATCACACAAACATCAACATTCTTCACAATTTTTTGCACATCAATACCATTGCTTGGTAAATCCATCCCATGTGAAAATGACTCATTAGTGTGCACCTTTGGAACTGAATTATTTTCTCCAACTTTGCATCCAACAAGCAATGTTTGTTCCTCATTAATGCAATCATTAGAAGTCATACCTCTTGAAGTTTATTTTTCTTTACCTTGCTTGGTGGAATACATGATGAGCTGATTGCTCTCCAATTTTTGCATGCTATTTTCGCTTGTGCCTTTACTATCTTTTAACTCACAAAAATTAGCGGAGGTCAGCATAGCTCTTACCTTGGGATTGAGTGTTGCATACTCTTTCCCCCATGTCTGTATGTCATCTTCCTTAACTGGTTGTTCCTTGGCTTTGAAAATCTGTGAAGGCTTGGATGATGTCCTAGGTGATCTAGTAGAGTTTGGTATGGCAATATTCATTCCCAGAATAGATCTGCTCAAATCAGCAAAAGCTCCTATAATGGAGTCTTTTAGATCTCTCTGAGCATCCATCCAACAAGTTAGCAATTCTATGTTGCCTCTAGTGAACACTTCATTCATATAGCTCATCCTATTTGTAGGAGGAGCTCTCCAATCATACCCTTCCATAGTCACTTTCAGATCTGATTTTTTTCATCTACTTTCATTCACAGGCTGGGAGAATCATTGCTCTGATACCACTGTAATGTCCCCAAATGGGACACTTTGAACCTCTAGTGGATTTTAGGCAAATCCAAAACAACTTGAAACAAATTTAAAAAATGTATGGCAATTATTATTATGCAGATTTGAAATTAATATGAGAAATGTGACTAGGGTTAATATAAAACCCACACTGAATCAACAATAAAAAATATATCTATTCACTCTAATCTGATTGTCCTTATTTTTAACAGCCAATGCAAGAATAAAAATTCAGATTTTTAGAGGTCAAATGAGCTGATGTAACACTGCTTAAAAATCTGCAAACCATTATGGCTGAAAATGGCACTTCTATAACCCTTCAAAAATTTGAAAACAAGCTATTTTGATTCATAAAAATCAGATTATAGATATAGCAATACAAATCAGATTGGAAGTACCTCCAAAACACCTCAGAATTGTTAAGGGAATGGGTCGCTCCACCTAGGATAAATAAGAAGAAATTTGCTGCAATTTTCTCACAAAAACCATTCTGCAAATCCTCTTTATTCACTGCTGAAGTAAACTGGAAATATCTGTTTAGGCACAATGGACATCCCTTGGGTAGGAAATTCTGACATGCTCTTGAGTGTTTTCGTCCTCTAGAGGTAACTTCTAAGGGGTTTCGTCCTCAGAAATAATTTAGACAAAGCTTCAAAGCTTCAGATAAAATTAAGAGATTATAAAATTATCAAGTGTCTCCAACACAAGTCGACTTCTCCTTTTAAAGAAGGAAGTGACCCAAAGTAGCCACACATGAGAGCCAATCACTTTCGCCTTCATTAAATGTTTTCTTCCCTCTGTTTCTCTTTCCTAGACCAAGTCGCATTTTCCTAGAAAGGATAACTTTTGGCCCATAAACTTTTTGCCTTTTTCTATTTTCTTTTGCCTCCTAGTGCAAGTCGCACTTTTCTATGGTTATTACATTTTTGTTAAGTTCTTTTATCCTTTTGTTTAATTTTTCTATTTTTTATTTATCATTAAGTCCATTAATTTATTATAAGTGCTTTTTATAATGTTTTATTTTATTTTTTTGCACTTTATAATAAAATAATAGAACTTAAGTCACCCTTGTGTTCACCCCTTAGCCGTTGGGTAGACAAAATAGGCTAAGGTTCTGCACATGCTCTCTGAAATCTTCATCTTTTGAGTAGAGTTCCTCCATAGAGTCGAACCCCACAACTTCCACATGCATCTCACTCAATAAGATGCATCTTCTACTTAGTGCATCAACAACTCTATTTGACTTCACACTTCTATGCTTCAAGACAAATGAGTACCTTTGCAAGAATTCAACCTACTTTAGGTGTCTTTGGTTTAACTTACCTTGACTGTTGAGGATAACACAAACCCCTTAGGCAAGAAGTAGTGCCTCCACTTCTTCGGGGATCTTACTACAACTTCAAACTCTTGATCATAAATTGATTTTCTGAAATTTGTAGTGAGCCTAATTTCTTGACTCGTCACAGCTCCGATGGCTGTTCCACTTGCATCACAATCAACTTGAAATACCTTGCGAAATCAAGCAAAGCCAACGTTGAATGCTCTGTGACTTTCGTCTTCAACTTCTAAAATCCATATTTTGTGTCAGCCATCCATGCAAACTCTGTCTTATCTCCTTGCATCACTTCTTCGACCGTTGCACAAATCTAGCTGAAGTCTTAGATGAACTTCTAGTAGAAGCTTGCCAAATCAGGGAAACTTTGCACTTCAAATGTTCTCTTGATGACGGCCATTTTCACACTTTCTTGAGATATCACAAATTCCAAGTATGCTAGCTCCCTCTTCACGAAATTGCACCTATTCAAATTCACAAGCAACATCTCTTCCTACAGATCCTTTGGAGAGAGAGAGAGAGAGAGAGAGAGAGAGAGAGAGCAGGGCATCGCAACTTGCTTGCTCACATTCTTGGCACTATGAATGCTCCCCGATTTTAGGTGAAGGGCTTATCAACCCCTTTAACATGCTACCAAGGTTGTGGGGGAAGGCACATTTTACCAAGTTGTTCACCATCATCGGACTCTCCTTTGCCTTGGGTGTTAGGGGAGGTTCTAGTGACTTTGCTTTTGTAGGTTGGTTTTTTATTTGGTGATTTCCCAAATCTGCTTTTGTATTGCATTGAGGAGGTTTTTATCATTGGTACATGTACTATAGGTTCTTCTTTGGTAAAAAGGATAAGCAAGACTATTGCTTATTTGACCTATGCACTTGTAAGTGCCTATCTAAGGTGCTAACTCTTTACAGTCGTACAAGTAGCCTATCTAAGGTGCCTATCTAAAGTATTAATTTGTGCCTTTCAGATTTAACATTTTGAGAAGTCCTCAATGATGAAGTGGCTGTAGAAGTAGATGTGATATTGATTATTTCCTCAATCAGATCCGTGTAGGGGATCCTGAGAAAGCTCTTCTCTATTGCTCAAGCTTTGGGCCACTTAGATCCGTTCTTTGAGCATTCTAGTAATGACCATAAATGTGCACACTTGCTCAACCAGGGATCAACCCAAAGGCCTATCTTTTCTCATAGAAAAGAAAAAATACCCAACGAAGGAAGATCAACCCATTTGGTTAAAGACGCCTTGCCATGTAGATTGTTTTGGATTGTTGCATTTTCAGCATGCCAGCTGGAACTGCATTTTTTGTTGTTTTCCTTGTTCCGCTTATTCAGTTTGGGTGTAACATCTGTTGGGTTGAGGGGAATATGCATGCAACAACTTGCCTCAAGGTGTATTTGGCTTCAACGGTAAGGTAAGGTCGCACCCACTCCATTGTGGGATATTGCATTTCATAGACTTCATTCCTAGGTCTGCTATGTCAAATACTCCTCCATATTGGCATTTTATTTGGACAATCAATGAAACCAAGTGTTGGATTCAGGGTTTGATCCAAAAGGGTAAAATATAATGCAGTTCTTCACACCGTGGTAGCCCAATGGTAGTGATGCAAAAGAAGGATGGGCATTGCACCTTTGTATTGACTACAAAGCACTGAACATGATTGCAATGAAGAACATGTAACATGTTCCTCAGAAGGATGCCCTACTGGATCCAACTTCAAGGTGCCGAGTACTTCATTGGAGTTCAGCTCTATTTAGGATACCATTGAATATCCATCAAACCATTTGACATTCGGAAGATTGCTTTCAAGTCAAGTGATGGATTGTTCGAGTGGCTAACCATGCCTTTTGAGTCAACCAATGCACCTGCAACATTCACGATGCTGATGATTGCTATCTTCTACCCCTTGACAGACTTCTCATAGTGGCCTACCTAGATGAGAGACTCATTTACAACAAAACATGGGTTGGCTGCTTGTGCCATTGCCCAGCTTGTAAACAAGAGACAAGGGACGTGCACTCCATTGCCAACACCAGCCAACCCGTGGGAGTCAGTCTCAATGGGCTTCCTATTGGGTTTGGTCGCCACAAAGAATGGTCATGACTATTTTTTGTGGTGGTAGACAGACACTTGAAGATGGCTATTTTGGTGCCATACCAAAATACCATCTGTAAGACTGAAACTGAATTTTTTTTATTCACCCATGAGTGGATCTATTTCTGTTTGCCAAAGACATTTGTCTCTAACATGGACAATGATGGATATGGATCTCTGACCATATTTGGATGACATTACATTCTTCTCATATTGTAGATTTGAGAACATCAGTCCATATTGAATGAAAGTTTGCCTTTTATACAACATAACTACAACAGAGCTTTGTACAACTCTTGATATGACTCTATTTCCGAGTGTCTATTTACATAAGAGGACCTTGTATATATAGGATGAACATATTGCAATTGTTATTTATTGTTCCTATCCATCTACCTGCTTTCAATTCATTCTTATCTACCCTTTACAGCTATTCCAGCTGTACATTTAGTTTTGATTCATTCTATCTACCCTTTCTAGCTGTTCTAGCTGTCCACATACATTTGGAGTTATTTCTATCTACCCACTTGCATATGGATATTATCGATAAATGTTTTTCTATCTATTCACTTGCATATGGATATTATTGATATAAACCATTGAATTATTATGTTAGATGTCGGCATCTACTCTACTAGACACTGTCGACTCCAGGTATGCCTTAGATTTCTGCCATTGGTGTTTGTTGAGGAAAACTCTCCCATAGTGCCGCAAACAATTCTTCCTCTGTTGTGAAAGAGTGAATTTATTGTACATATTCAGCTCATTCAGCAACAAGTTCTTGATATTCTGCAGGAAACCAATGCCAAATACAAGCATTACCATGACTGACATTTGCTGCACACTAATACAATGTTGGTGATAAGTTATGGTTGCATCATAAGACTCTACGCTTCTAACAAGAAGACGAAACCACTTTGCTACAACTCACACAATCACCAAGGTGGTGGAAAATGCCTTTGAACTAAATCATCAACACTACCTTGGTTTGCACCCTATCTTGAATGTGGAAGCAACACAACTTGTTGTTTCAGCAGAGTTGAATGCCAATTGCATTTCACTTGTGAACACAAATCCGATCATGGATATGAAAAGGAAGGGCACCCAAAACCAGTCCATACCACTGAACACAATTTTCAAAGTAGACAAGAAGATGCTTTTATGCTAGGTTATAGAACTTGACACAATCGAGGCCCTTGGTTATCAAGGAGAGGCAACTGATCCAGGTGGCAGTTCCCCATAGGATGTTTTTCAATGTGTGCCGGCCCCAACTACGTCTCTAGTAGTTTCCCTTGCAAGTTTTAAATTGATTTATTTTGTGAATGGACTTAAGGCTATTCTTCTAATATCCTTTAATGGGTTTTGTTTTGGACTTAATGTTGCCATCAATTGCATAATTTTGTATGTTTTCTACTTTTGCAATATATAAATGAAAGTGTACAAAGTTATTCACCTATCTGTCATATCTATTTCACCATTAATTGTTAGGGTTCTTTTAAGCAGTTTCTCTTTATCAATTTCTGTATGCAGTGTTACCAAATATCTGACTAATGATGACTTTTATGATTAGTTTTGATTTTGATACTATCCAAATTTTTATAAACAAAGATTCTGTAAATGTTCCATGCAATAAGTGGTTGAATTTTCTATAATTTTTCCAGATTTTTATGTCTTTTTTCTTATTGCCATTAACAAAATTTTAATTCAGCAAGATGCACAATGTTGCTGCACCCTTTTCATCTATCTATGCTTTGTCAGTGTAATGGTGTCTAGAAGTGATTTTAGACAAAAGGAAAGATAACAAGATGTGAAAGCACAAACAATGTAAAGCCAAAATGAAAGGACATTAAATATGAAGAAATAATAAAACTAGCGGAATTTGAATTCTCGTTGGCAAGCTTTCCAGTCTTACTATCGAAGCACTGTATTTTGAAGTTAAAGCTACAACAAAGAATTCAGTCTAGTACTCACTGAGCATTAGTCACTCATAGTTACTGTTTCTAGCCTATACAATTTATTGCCTAAGGAGTCATGGTTGAATTATAGGGCCAAGTAGTTCAAGTGTATTGCAAGACAGAACATGTTCTTTCTCTCTCTACTAGTTTTTTCTGTCTTGTGACCCTTCTTGTCCATTTACAACAATTAGTTCTTGTTATTACAATTTTCTGTTTTATTTTGTAAATTCCGATGCTTTCCTATTGAAGGTTCTGAGAAAAATGTCTTGAAGTCGTGGCTTGCTTCAACGTCGAAGATGCCAAATTCATGTGAATTAGTTTCGATCTCAAATGAAGCAAATGGAATGGCTGGTATGTATGTATTAAAGAATTTTTTTATTTATGTATTTGGAAAATGAGAATTCTTCTACTTTTTTGCAATTTAATTGGTGTTAATGTTTACTTAGAAAAATGCTTGTATTGACATTGAATTGAAATTTGAATGCTAAATACTCAATTTTTTTTTTTAAGTGTTCTATTCGATACATGTTAAAACAAGTTTGTTATTTTGTGTCCTTGCAATCTATCTTTTACAGAAAAATCATCTGATGGTGGACACAAAAGTGTCGAAGTTGATGGGAGTTATGGTTTAGGAAAGGGATTTCAAAATGTTGAAGGCTATGATGCCAAAGTCATAGGGAAAGGAAAAATCCTTGAAGGTGGACCTTTGCCGCATATTTCGCAACTAGACCCGACAGTTCTGGCGTGTCTTCCTCAGGAAATACTTTCAGAAATTAATGATTTTTACAATGGCAAAGTTCTTGATTGCATCTCAGGGAGCGGCGAAGGATCTGAGCGACATAGTGGGTCAAATATGGATGTAGCACATATGTATAGTGCACACACAGGCAGTACAAGACAACGATTAGGGAAATCTGTGTTGGAATGGCAGAACAAAAAAGACGTAGGAAGTGATTTAAAAAACATGGACTGTGATAAGAGTCAGAAGATTGAACTAAAAGTACATGATGACGACAAACAAGCTCAAGATGTTGTTGCTCCTATGATCTGCTCAGTTGATTTACCTCCACCATCACAGGTTTGTTTTTTTTAGTGCACCTGATTTATTATTTTGCATTTTTCTTTCTTTCTTTTAGTTGGAAGCTGCTGTAAAGAATAAATAAATTTTGTAATTGTTAAATTCACATTTTAGGTCCACGTTACATGCTTAAGAAGTATTGAATGCGTATACATGCTAATTGGAGATGTTTGTGTGCTCTTATATTGTTGTTAGTAAATCTATATATGTTCTCATCTATGCCACAAGGTACACCAAATTTTATTGAACAAGTTTGAACTTCACCGAATTTTATCCTCCTTGAATATGAACTCGAATTTTATCCATTATTTTTACAAGGGATTTTTTGAGATGCTTTTACATTATTTTATAAATGTATGCTTATATACATACCTGTTAAAAGGAGAGGATAGAAAACTCTCACCGCTTGCCCCTTTTAACATATTGAAGCATTTAAAAAAATAATTGACAATGATTAAAAAAATCTTTTATACGAACTTAAAGATGTTTTTTTTTTCCAAACTTTATCTGTTGGCGAACTTGATCCAAACTTCATCATTGTTGAACATGAACTCGAACTCAAACCTTGTGATTTTGAACTTGAACTTCATCATTGTGGTTTTGGACTAGATGTGAATCACCTAAATTCTAAAAGAGATGAGGGGGAGGTGGTGGGTGCTGGAATGCGAGGTCCAAACCTGTCACACTGAGTCCCTGTTCAGGGTCAGTCTTTGTGCCAGAGATTCCTAAAGTACTATTTTGAAGTTTGCACACCTAGAATTCTTTCTTTGAACAGGAAAACTGGGAGGCCTTGGTTGGACATAAGAGTGAGAGGGTAGTAGTGCTGTTACATATGTGAAGAAATGCATCTGCGTGCTGGAATCCCAATCCTGCTCCCATTCAGGGACCTGAAGTAATAAAATACAGCCAGAATATTTGGCTATTATCAATGAAGGTAAATATAGTCATTTTCTAAGATATCATGTTGTTTTTCTGGCTCCCTCCCATCTATGGAGTAAACCCATTTTTCCTCCTGAGTAAAAGGCAAAACATTGACCCTTCATTCTTAGAGGAAGGCCGATAATTTGGTCTCAGTGGATGGCTGAATTGAATTTACCTACTATATTCGTTTTTTTTATTTCATTGGTCACATGGAAACCATAGTACCATCACTCGGAAAAGGATCGCGGCAGTTTTTCTGTGCTGTTTTGATGTGCCATACAATACCGTGGTCAAACCCGGGATTCACCAGGTCAAACTGCAGGCCATGTAATTGGAAAACCATAATGTGTACACATGCAAACAAAAAAATTTAAAATTGTGATTCATTAAAAAACATGCAGCTGTTGTTTTGTTATAAAAGGCTGTAGACAGTTTTTTGGGATTGGCATTTGAAACTTTGATTGTAGTGAAAATTTAAGTGTTTTGATTCTTTGACCCGTTCAAAAAACATTTTCATCATATTTATTACTTTCATGTGTAATACATCTTATATGTTTATGTTGATGTTTATGCATTATATTTGGCATGAAATAACAAAATCATTTTTTTTGGTATTTTCATGAATATTATAATTTGTTGCACGTTTCCCGTTTCAAACCCATGTAATTGAAATACACTTTCATTTCTTCCATGCCATGTTGTCGTTGTGTAAATAGATTGCTACTATGATAGAAGCTCGCATAAGGCCTCATTTGTTCTATATTTTCTCAAAACAACCTGATTAACTGTATTCTGCTGTTCAAGGGAATTCCAACCACTGAGCTGCTGAATCTGTACTATGTTGCCAGGAAACAGAAACGGGTATGGGTACGAAAGGTGGAAATGCCAATTTTCAAAAAAACCTTGGGTACGAAATGTTACGGGAAACGTCTGTACAATATATATATATATGCATAGTTCTCATTTTAAAGTTGTACTCCATAGACCATAAGAAATAAGTATAACTGATAAACACTCAAAATATTTTGTATTCATTGAAATAATACATTATTATCATGTATACTTATCTCTAAGACGTTTCGAAGGAGTTTCTGTTTTGGAAACGAAACGGGGGGGTCTAGGCGTTTCCTGGTAATAGAGAGTCTGTAAATCATGCTCTCTTGACCTGAAGGTTGAGTCCCTGAAGGCCCTCCCCATTGGCCACCTTGACCTTTGGTTGAGTCTTGGTGTCCCTAGATTTCACCTTGAAATCTGGGACTACCATATTTAAATTTTTTTCGTACTTTTAAAATAATGGGTCGTTTTGTGTTTTTATTGCCAGAAAGTTCCTGTAATGTGTCAAGATATTCCCAAGGAGCCATATAAGCCATTTTCGACAAATACCCAAATGCCCAAAATTGTTTTATTTTGTCGTTGCAAAAATTTCAGAAGGTAAAGTAGATGGGAAAGGAGGCTCTTCCTCGGCAGAGCCACTAGACGGGGAAATTTGTATTTAATTATTTTGAGCCCCGTGAGAGGCAATTTGTGCTCCGGTTTAACCCTGTTGTGATCATACATATCATTATTCTCATATACCAGTAGGGTTTTAACCAAGAATGAATCCTGGGCTTTATTTGTGACTTCTGGGAACGTTTTGTGTTTTTTGTGTTTTCCCGTTTCGTTTTCCGTGAAATTTCTCTGGATCAATTCCTTTGCCGGTTTGGCCTGATTCTTGGCCTGGAGTATCTGGAGATCACCTATGCACGTTGTGCCAGAAGGAATTCGCCATCGGAGGTCTGGTTCTCTTAGAAAAGACGAAGTTGTGCACCAAAAAGCTTCTTCTGGGCTGGCTGCATTTTTGGAAAAAGAGGGTTTGAAGTGAATCATGGGGTTTTTGGAAGCAGCAGGCAGGTCGAATTTTTGTACCTGCCTAGCAGGGTAAAAATTCCCATTGTGGAATAAAAGAAAAATCACTTAAGACATTGATGGGATTTTCGGAGCTGCCTTGCAGGGTAAATAATCCCATTGTCAATTGTCTTTCAAAAATAGAAATCCCTCATACCAAAAAGTGCGACCCCTTTAGGGAAAGAAAGGCAGCCTTAAATGCATTAAATTAATTAAATTCTTCTCCAATTTTGGCGCCCAGGTTTGTGGAAAAGTCAACAAAGGGTAAGTGGATAAAGGAAGTTGGAATTAGACATTCTAAAATTAAATAAATGTTATTTATTTAATGCAGCCCCTTCATGTCAAAAAGTGTGCCCCATTTGGGAGAGAAATAATACTTTAAGTTTTAATTGATTTAATTAATTCCTATTTTCAGTGGCTAAGGTCAAAGCATACTGTGTGGTTTGAGTTAACTGAAAGCAAAAGTCTAAAATTAAATAAATTTAATTTATTTAATGGCAGCCATAAGCATGCACAAAATAGGTGCCCCATTTGAAGAGGAAAACTTATTAAATAATTAATTAATTGCTAGTAATTGATCCAGAATTATGAGGATTATATAAGTAGGGGCTGCCATAAGGATGAACTAATTAATTCAAAAGCAGAGAAGTGCAACCCAGACAAAATTTGCACCCCATTTGAAGAGGATTTTTGCTCAGAAGGTGTAATTAATGCTGGAAGCTTCCAATTTTGGCGCATAGGTTGAAGAAGGTTGATTTGTGTCTAGATAATTGTTTGCATAAGTGATACAAGTGCTCAGGTGAAGTTGGTAAAATTCATGCTTGCTTTGCATGCAAATAAAAAATCAAATTTTGGGGCAGCAGGCTTGAATTATGCAGTTTTTAATGATTAAAACCCATAATTCATGTTCTGGTTGCCATCTTTGTCTGAATTAATTGCAAGAATTCATTACAGGTGCTTTTATAAGAGAAAGGGAGCTTAAATCAATGTCCAATACATTGAATATATCTTCCGAATCTGAAGAATTATCTAGATCTGCACCGGTTGTGAAGAATTCCGGCCGAATAAAGAGAATTGTTCAGACAAAGATAGATACAACCATGGCAAAGAGGGATGAAAAATAGAGCACAATAGAGTCATGCATCACTTTTAAATTTGCAGACATTGGAGACACAAATCTAGGTCTGGAACCTCTTTTTGAATTGATTGACAGATCCAGAGTAGGAAAGACTTCCCTTATGCGTGCAGTCAAAAGCAGTGGAATTATTTGAGCTGCAGCATTTCCATACACAGCCCAGTTGCCAAAGTTCGTTATGGAGTTTGTTAGGTCTTACCATCCATCATCCAGATCAGTCCGAGATGCTATGGGGAAAACAATAATCCGGTTGGATGCACAATTCATCAATTATTGTTTGAAGATTCCGGCACGAAAGGTGGTGACTTCTATTAGCATACAGGATGCCGACAGCAGGTGGGAGAAGCATAGAGTTGACTGCGTGAACATAATGAACAGCAAATACATGAAGAAGCCCAAATCTCCTTCCAAGTTCCCAAGAACTCTTCTGTTGTCCAATCTGGTACAAGAGGTAGATGATATTACCAAGTTGTTATGCAGGATAAATGCCGAAGCGAACACTCACACCTACCGCACATGAATGTATGCTTTCATCAGTGACCATTGAAATCAACAAAGCAGATTCAATAATCAATTGGTAAGAAATTATTAGCGAGAACATTGGTGAGCAACTCCGGAATGTGAGGCATATTTTCAGCTTCAAAATGACTTCCTACTTGGTATATGCAGCAGCTTCACAAGGCATCTTCTCCAAGCTGGATAGATGTGGTGTTCTTTCCAAGGACCCTATTTTTGAGTGCTACCCACAGCTTACTGTACCTACATGCAAGAAATATTTCAAAGTGGTCAACGATGGATTCTTCTACGAATTCATTTGCAGGCTGGACAGGGATCTAAAGGCTAACAGGGTGAGCAAAGAAGCGTGGGAAGCTATGTCCAGGATTGGCAGTCTCTTTATTCAATTTGCGGATTTCACATACCTCAGGGTCACAGGGTTTTCTGGAGAACCAGTTAAGTTGCCCAGATATCCGAATGATAGATTGGTCACCATGGAGCTAAGCAGACAACTTGTGGAGATGCACGGTCTTCAGTCGAAACGGCACAAGTCTACGGGCTTGTTCCCGATCATTGTAGGCCATTATACCTGCTAGAGTATTCATAAAGCCCGAGGAATGGAAGCGGAAATGTTCTCTGAGTACGAGCAAGAGTTCTTCCCAGCATGGCTGAACTTCGATCCATTCGGAGTAGCCAGGAAGACTATCTCCCAGGAGTACGCACATGTGCCTTCATTAGAAGATTTCTGGATGAAGTGCAAAAGTGAGTACGAGGTTAGAAAGAAAGATTTCAGCAGGCTATCAGCACGACAAGTGTTGGACTTTGGACTAGCACGGATACCTGCGGATCTTAAAGATGATGGGCCTGTGTTACTTGACACATACCATTAAATGGGAGGAGATAGAGCTGTACTTCAGGAGAATGTAGTGGGCTGCCATACGATTGTGGAAAGGTCTGCCGCTGTTCTGGTGAACACTTCAAACTGGTTGCTGACGAATGGATATTGCCTTGATGCAACATTGATGAATCAAATCACGGGCAACTTCGGCACAGGGAATTCCCTCAAGAGGAAGCATAGAGGAGAAAGTAGCAAAAGGCCTGAGAAGATGAAAGTGCACAGAAGGTCTCATTTGAAGGAGAAGATAACTTCTATGGCTATGATGTTAGTTCCGACTTCTCCAACACCAAGTACTTCACCGACTATTGCACCTCAGCAGGACACTGCCATTCCTCCGTTGAATCCGGCAACATTCATCTTCTTTCCTCAACCACTCTGTTTAGCGCCTGTTCCTGAAGAAACGTTGAAGCTGTAGATGACAGAGTTTGAAAGAGCTTTGTCTTTGGATGACTCAGAGGATGGCAACCACAACACTGCGGCAGTTTCAGATGGAGAGGAATTAGAGCGAGAGATAGTGGTACACTTAGCAACTTCTCATTCTCCGAGAAGTAATTTCTCAGAATGGTTGACTTCGCAGTTGGTTCCAGAGGCTAGAGAGGAAATCAACTTGGAGGAACATGACTTGTAGCTGCTCTTGAGTCTAAGCGGGAAAGACAAAAAACCTAAAGTTGCTAATGTAACTTCAAGGTTGATCATCGAGGAGTCAGGGCAGAAGTTTGCTGAGATGTCAGTTCTAGCAGAATGGAAGGAGGATGAGTGCACGACAGAAGACATAATAGTGACCAGAGTACCCATAGGTCAAGCCACCACATAAGGATTGAAGTAGGATACACAGACATTGATAGATGCTCTATTCCTTAGGATTGGCAAAGAAGAGCCGGAAAAAGTTGAACTTCAGAAGCAGGTATCTCAGTTGTGCGAGATCATTGCCAAGGTTGCTAAATCTTCCACTTAGCCCATTTCAGCACAAAAGCAGGTGAGTGATCATCTGATGCAGGAAATGGAAGATGCAAGCAACCAGGTTAAAGCTATCGACGAATGGAAAAATCTGATTATTCGTCAAGCTTTTGTACAACTTGGAGAGGTGCCAGCCCGCTTAAAAGTTATGAAAGATGCAACAGATCAGCTGAATCAACTAATGACAAGCACGGTAGCTATGAACACAGTTGCTGAGAGTAACCTGAGTACTTTGGCCGAAATCAATAAGTTGCCGAGAGAAGTGTTGATTGCGGAGCAGATTGTACCTGACGGATTAGTTGAGAAGGGGAAGCAACTGGAGTTTGTAATATCTTTCTGTTTGGAGATCTGCAGGATTATGTTGAAGAGGATGCAGGCACTTGAGAGTATGGCATCGTCTTTACCAGACAATATCTCTACTTTCACTCATGAGGAAGTGGTCAGAAATGTTACTTTTTACACACAGATCATTCCTAGCAGAGTGCCTAATTCCCTGGAAGGGTCTCTTCTGATGGTGCAAGGGAGAATTGATGGAGCCGTTAAGCCTTTCACGATGAATTCTATTAGCAGACTGATGGCACTGTAGTCGGATATTGAGAAGTTCGGGCCTAGCTTTGAAGAGGTAGAAGCATGTATCAGGGTGTTGAACAAAGGATTGTTGTAGTTCAGAACATAAAAGGAAGCTGTGGCTAAGACAAATGGGAAGATGCTGAATTACATGTTTGACAAGTATATTCAGTATCAGAACAAAAAGAAGATATAGATGTTACATTTGACGTGTCTTTCTTCTTCTACTTTTTCTTCTTCTATTTTGCATGTTCCCAGATGAAATTGTAAAGCTTTAAAGTTATTGGTTTTGAAACCATTACTTTAAGTTATGTGGAACAATTCTATTAGTTAAATGACAGTTGTGTCACTTAAAAAGGAATTAAAGGAGGATGATTGCCAGATGTTATCTTTACCTTTTGTTTATGTTTCAGTTCAGTTGAGTTTCCCATTTGTACTTTCCCTTCTACATTCTATAAGTTCCAAATTTTGTGCTGAAACCCCTGATAGCCACTTGAAGCAAATGAATATAAAGGAGCAGGTTTCCGGAGAACTTTGTGTCATGGTGCATTTTGTTTCTAGCTTTCTATCTTAGATGTTCTAATAAACTTTGTGTTATTTTAGATCTAGATTTGGAGTTGCCTTTGCTTATAATTCTGTGTTGATATCGATTGGTTTCTTCTATGTGCATGCAATCAACTCTGTTATCTATTGATTGGGTTGCACATCTTCTCCATTTCTTCCCTGTGTTTTCTTATTTCCCTTTTCTATAAATATTTCCTTTCTTAAAGCAGCTGCTTACTTGATGCAGAGCTATACATGTATGGTTTATGAGCTGAATAGTTAAAGTAAAACCCCATATAGATACTAGCATATTTTAATTGACAAATCTGACACGGGAGCCTCACCGGTAAATGAGGGAGATTTATCTCATGACTGCCTAGGTTTTCAGCTATGCAAAAAATCTAGCCCACAAGTCTCTTCCCTCCCACTTGACCTATCGCTCAAGTGCTTGTTCAAAATTGAAGAATCTACAAAAACACATCTTTTTGATAATATATTGATCCATGTTCCAGGTAAGTCGCAAGGTTCGAGTTCAAGTTCATGTTTGAGGAGGATAAAGTTTGGGTTAAGGTCGCCAAGTGATTAAGTTCGAAACAAAAATATCTTTAAGGTCGAACAAAGATTGTTTTAATCGAAATTCATTAATACATTAGAGGAACATATTAGAGAGAACTTCCTGTTGTTTGCTTTCACTCGGTATACATATATAGACACATATTTATAAAATAGTGCAAAATCATGGCAAAAACTTCCCAGGTTAAAGTAATGGATAAAATTAGAGTAAACATTTGATGGGGATGAAGTTCGGAAAAGTTTTGAACATTTTCCTTAAGATTTGGCATACCTTGTGATATAGGATCCCAAGATTAATCTGGGGGCCAACACACAAATTGCAGGGTTCAATGTGTTATAATAGGAAGCAAATTATATAACTGAAATTAGATAGCAGAAAGAACTTTCATTCATTGGGACACCAAAAAATCTATTAATCTGAAAATTTGTATGTAGCAAATCTTGTAGAAGAGATGAATGAATGTGTGTCCGGGGTCACAGAAGAGTTTTTCAGAATAGAAAAGGGGTTTGGAATTTATCTTTGATCTAGAATTATTTGGGCCTCTTACTCAATTTGGGAATATTGAGCAATTTTGTATCATATTATTAATCATGAATAGCCAAAAGTAATGATAGTTACAACAGGTGCGGCCAAAGCATCTCTTGCCTAAAGAGGTAACAAAAGAGTTTACCTAGAGAAATGCAATTTAGAAGAAAATCTAAACCCTAAAGGTTACAAAATATCAGCAATCTGTATTACTATGAGTAGATACAAAAAAAGGAAAGTGCTCTCAAAGAAATCAAAAGACAAGATATGATGTAAAGCTTCTATTCTTTATTAGCATTCAAATGGGAATATATAGCATTATCATTCATTGTGTACCATTTTTGAAGTTTCACTAGGATTTGGTCAATTGGGCGAGGTTGAGATCTAAGGTGTGACTCACCAACTATCAATTGATTTGACTTGGGGCGATGAAGAGGGAGGTGTAGCAATCACATTTTGAGTGTGAGCTTTGTTCTGTATGTGGTTGTCAAGTGGTATATGGGGTTGCTCTGCAACGGTCGATGTCCTATGTAAGATGGGTGAAATCTAGCTGTATAATCCAGTATTTTAAACTTTGTAAGCTTTGGCCAAAGACAAAAGTTCATGCCTAAGTGTTGCTTCATTTTTGTGCCCCGACATAGGTTTTTTTTCAACATCTAGTAACTTGAAGAATTGGTGCACTTCTCGAATTAATGTAGAGACTCACCTAAACTCTTACAACATATAAACTAAGTTGCCAATACGTCTTGGCTACAGGGTACAAATATGACAAATTTGATATGTCAATTTTTTTGCCCCAGATACAGCCGTACAAAAAAATATAAATATAAAAATAATATAAGTTGTAGCTTGATAAATAGGAATTAACCACATAGTATGCATATAAAAAAAAACAACCACAAAAAACTACTGATAATTTATATAATTTTACTGCCAATCAATTGCCAAATGGCAAGTCACAAAGTCATGATAAATATAAAATTTAATCATTACATAAAAATCAGTGTATGCAATGAGAGGTAATTGTTTTACTTTCGAGTTTTGTGTTGTCTTATTTACTTTTTAGGGGTTTTGCTGTGTTTTTTAATTTTGGTTTTTGGTCACTTTATGTTTTAATGTTAAAAAAAAAAAGACTTTTTTGTGCCGGCTATGTCCCATACTTTCTG
Source organism: Taxus chinensis (assembly GCA_019776745.2). Taxonomy (NCBI): domain Eukaryota; kingdom Viridiplantae; phylum Streptophyta; class Pinopsida; order Cupressales; family Taxaceae; genus Taxus; species Taxus chinensis. Next base: position 47,589,024 of record CM034153.1, read on the forward strand.
GATATGCCCAGACATGTTTGCAAACGTATCCATATCGTCCAGGACATCCACAGATATTCCCTAACTGTATCCATATCGGATAGATACTGCACTTGTTTTCCAGGCTTGCAGGGGGTTATAATGGTATCCTAGCTCATAATGATCAATTCATCCTGTTATGTAGTGGTCGAGTAGATCTCGGTCGAGCCCATTGGTCAGCCATATTTCTAGTTCAGGGCGCCCCCACCCCGAACTATCTTATCTCCTAGTTCTAGATTTATAATAATATTTGCTGAGTATGCTATTGCATGTTTCATGCATAGCTTTGGGCTTCTTTTCTTGGATTACTATTAAGTGTCAATATGTATATTTTTAATTAAGACTGCTTTCTGTAGTCATCAATTTTATAGCTCTGCCGCCTCATTTTAGGATGTCTTAGGTTTTACAACGTATTTAGTAATTCTTAAGTTGTTTTCTGCAGCCTAAAGAGTCAGTGCTCTCTTCTAGCTGACAGGCTTCAGCAGAAACTGTCCACAATTAACATTTTGTAATATTCTTGAATGAACATGAAATTTATGCATTTACTTTTCAAGAAACAACACAACACTCTTTGTTTGTAGACTTTTGATACATGTAAACCCAATGCCTTCATTCCACTGTTACCAAGTCCGGAAATCTAGATCCGTTCACATGGGCAAAAATATCCACAAATCCAGAATCCTTAATTTTATTTGGAAACACTGTTTCAAAAAATATACTTAATATATAATTTATATATGGGCATAATTTACAAATAAGCATAATTGACAAATACAATGAAGAATTAATAATGTAATACAAAATTGAAAAAGTTAATATATTTAATATTAAATGATATATTAGGTTGCTGATGTTCTTTTAAAACTATTTAAAAAAAACAGGGCCAACTGGATTTTGCGCAGATACAGCTGGGTTTGGTAACTCTGCTTCATACCAACTTCTTGTTTACCCACATTAGCATTTATGGCTCCGTAATTGTCATAGGAATCTTGCTATTTATCATTATCTGTGAGACTTTTTTTAGTTACACACCTCATGGGTTTAAGAGCCTTTTTGAATAGCTAAACATGACATCCTAAGAACAACTGTATCATATGTTTGGGAACTTTCCATGCCTAATGGGGCATTGTTCTAGGGTCTCATTCTACATTGGTGGATTTTTTTTTTCATAAAATGTATACTAAATGAACATAAGCAAGAAGTGCCATATGTTGAGGCTTTTTTGACAAGGAGCAAATAATAGAAGATGCAATGAACATTTGGCTTGGTAGAGATAGAACAAACATTGAATTGCCTATATTGAACACAAATTATCATTTTGGTAATGCATTTGTTGGAGTTTTCGCTGTGCTTAACCCTTTATGGCGCACAAACTTAAGAGATGTATAAATGAATTGTCTAGACACAAATATTGAGGTAACCTGGGATAAATCTAACAATTTTCAATATAGGTTAGCTTCTCTCAGAAAAAATGAAATTTGGTTGGCAGATGAGAAATCTTTTGTCAGATTGTATAAAATATCTATATAATAATTTGTAAGGGCATCAAAAGCATGCTTTTGTTCATATGTTTAATATGACCAGATTACTGCTTATAGGTATTCTATAATTGAGCTAGATTAAAATGGGCAGTGCTTTTGATGTAATTAATATTTAAGGTATTTAAATGATATGCAGTTGGATCCTTCTGTACTTTTGGCCTTGCCCTTGTCCTTGCGTCTTGAGATAGAGCAACATTATAGTGCCACATATGCCATAAGAAAGCAGAATGGTCCTGTTAATCTTAGAAGAAAAAAGACTCCTAGTGAATCTCAGCTCCGTATATCAAATCCAGGAAAGGTACATCTCGCAATATCTTTTGTGCGTTCTCAACTGCAAAATTTTAATGCTTATTTTGCTATTTAGTTTTTGTAATATGGCATTGACTAGCAGGGTTTTCAGAAAAAGGTTGTGGACAAAGCAAGCTCCTCAAACTCACATGCCTCTGATTTCATGAATAAGTTGACTGGTAAAGTTGAAAGGCAGAGCAGTAAAGATGATATGATGTCTCTCTCTATGAGCCAAGTGGATGTCAACATTTTGCAGGAACTACCAACAGATATTCAGCGTTATGTACTTGATTCCCTTCCTGCTCATAGACCACCAGAGGCACCACGTGAAAATGCATTGTTATGTAAAAGGGAAGATTCTAACATACTGAATATTGAAAATGACAAACTTTTAAATTCTTGCATAAAAAATGGTATAGAAAGCAATGCACACCATGAGAAATGCCTTTGGAAAGGAAATCCCCCTGAGTGGGTGAACAATTTTAGACTGAGCAGCTGTGTATTGCTTCAAGAAATGTCACAGTGCTACAGCAAAGCAGATTCTTCCAAATCCCTTTCCTCCATTTTGCTATATCTGGTATCCACACTTCCACAAGAATTTGTTTCGTGTACAGATTTAACGGGGAAGTCTGTTACAGAATGTTCAGAACTCTTCCAACAGTACATGGAGGAAAAAGTAAAATACGACATTGAGGAGATTTACATTTGTGTTCGTCTACTCAAAAGGTATATAGATGATTTTTAAAGCCATCTGCATTTCTGCCTAAATGGCTTTAGCTCTTTTTGATGTGTAACAAGGACAGTGCACTCCTGCTATATACTTGAATACACAAGTTTTTGTAATTGTAGTTATTCTCTAGGAACTGATTTTCCTAAATAGGAGTAAATGAAAAGTGTTCCGAGTCTATAATCTCTGTTTCTTTGAAAGGAGAAATGAGATTTTTGTATGTTGTTTTCTTGTGTGAAAGTATTACTAAATTCTATTTCAAATCAGAACTTGTCAGTGAGTGTTGTGCTTATACAATTTGTACAATTCAACAGGAAGCTTATTTAAAGATAAGGAGTTTAATATGCATTTACCTGTAGCTTTTCCTTGTCTGTGAACTTGTCTTGGATTCTTCAGAAGCCACATTCCAGTGCTCATGTTGATCTTTCTTTTCCAATTAGCTTAGGCTGTAATTGTGATCTACGAATTTGCAGAAAGTCTGCCTCCTGATTTGTCTTTTCCCCGAAAAACCAGGATGCTAGTCTTTTGAAAAGCCTATTACAAATGACCTTTCACCTATCAACTCCACCTACATCCCTTAATATTCTATTATATAATGACATTTTACATGTCTATAATGTCCATCATCTGAGACTTTAATCCCTAAACCCACCCTAATAATCATATTGTAAAATATTTGAACTTGAATCACATCACTACCACTGAAACTGCATATATGACTGTGATCTACTTTTACACCTGTTGCCTAAATGCCAAGGAAACTCTCATCCGGCGACGGTCCCTTCCTGGATTTCAATTGCTATATAGCCACATCTTGCTACCCTGTCAAATTATAATCACATTTCCTTAAGTTTTTCCTTCCTAACTTCAGTGAGCCAAATATTTTGTTTGTTTATCACAATCCCTTTTCAGTTTCCCGAGCTGTTCATCCCATCTTTGCATTTCACATTTTTTAGTTTTGCTATCCATCAAACAGATGGCTTTCACCATTTACTTTAGAAAATGTCTATAGGCATGCTCATCTCACCATGTCTCCTCCTTCACCTTTCTCAAGTAGCCCCCCTTATCCCAAGTCATTCTCCCAAGCATATTGTTTGACTCTCTATTGGCCGTATCTTTCATGGTGATCAACAAGGAAGCTGACCCTTCTTGTGCTCTAGATGTTAATATGAATTAGAGGCTTACTCTCCATTCACCCTCCTCTCCTGGATTTGTTGCCATTTCTTTTCGACAACAAAACTTCTTACAAGACTTTTTGATGTATGTCTTTTGTACATACTGATTTGTCTATGATTTGCTGCCCACTTATTAGGTTTTATTGCCTTTTAATTTTAATTTTATTATTTTGGTGTTTGTTGTTGGAGTTCCTTTTGCACTCCTGATTAGCTATTCTAACTTGTACTACTTTCGAGTCCCACCAGCATGCTTTGGTTATTTGAGGGCAAAAATATAATTTCCATAGTTACCTAAGTCTTGGGGACGGGGGATAGGGTTTCTGGGACATCTATTAAAATAATATATAAAATCTAATATTTATATATTGTAACTTTATTTATTGAAGTTCGGGGGTTTAAACATTATTTAATGGTTGTTAGGAAATTTTCGGGATCAAATTCAATAATCTTGTTAAAAATAACATAGTTTTCAAAATAAAAACATCAGATTTTCATTTTTTAAAGTTAAAAAGATCGGGGGCATCCCCTCTATGTCCTTGAGTCCTGAAAATGTTTGGGACATCACCAAATTCTAGGGAACATGTCCCCACGTAACACTGATGATTTCTTTCTCGCAGGTTGCTAATAGCATCATGCATCAAGATTGTCCTTCTATCTCAAAATCATATTCATACACATCCATTTCCCACATTAATTTTCTTATCTAGAGATTATTCCACTAATATTTCTGCATTTGAACTTTGAATCATGAACCTGGCATCTCTGATAAGACTAACAAATTCAAGCATGCAAAGAATAATGCTGGAGTTCTGGATATGTGAGGATGCCTAACGAATGAATCTCATATCTCACTACCAACAAAATGCCTGTTAATTGTTCAGATGTCTATAATCTCGCCTTTCACTTCATTGCTTTAAAATAGCCATTTTGAATTGTATGAACACCAATGAGCTTCAAAACACAAAAATAAATTGAGTGACTTCTCCTGGCTTGCTTGCCTCTCTGGATTAGCAGGTTTAAGACTCTTCAACATGTAAGTTCATACAAACATAATATGCTGCAAATTCCAATGGAAAGCTTACTCTCAGCAATTGCAATTTCTATAACAGTCACCTGTCCCATTTGACTCTATTCCCATATGTTGGAAGGATTGCATACATGTATTACAAAGACAAATGCATAAGAATGATATGCATCTATGGAATATGCCTACAGGCTTTCATTTTAAGAAACTAGAAATAAATAGACTACAAATGATTTGTGACCTTTCAAATTTGCTCATAACACTTCATATTCTTAGCTTTACAAATTACACTCCTTAATTACATTTTTTACATGCAGGAAATAATGCTTTTCTGATGATTATCATCCCTGTCACAGTAGGTTCAATGTGATTGTGGTACTTTTGCGTCTGTGTGTTTTGAATTGTTTAATTGTGTTGCTCCGACGATTATGTATAATGGTATAAAAAGATCCTGCCTTTTGATTCTTCTCAGTTTTGGATGTACAGGATTTGCTTAGTACTATTGGTTTGTGTTTGGACAGGTTGGTTGTCAAATCAAACTTTTGGTCAGAAGTATACAATGCAATTATATCGCCTTTGCAGGTAAGACCTGCCTTCAATATGATTCTGGGCGATGCATCCATTTATTTTATTTATGTCATTGGTTTGCCCCCTTATCCTTTTTACCCATATTTTTCCCTATGTTTTATGCACTTGTTTTGTTTCTATGTATCTATTTGAGATTCTGTTTTAATTTGAAAGCTGGAAGTTGTTGTATAAGTTAATGATGTTTACATAATATGTTCCCTTTACGTAGATGTCATAAATTGGCTGTGGGTTTGCAGTTACACTTCTAGAACATAGTTCTGGGTTTGCAGACACAGTTCCTTTATGTACATGACTTCATAGGCAATTAAACATCTCCATGCCTCTGGTTTGGGTGAGTTTTAAAGAAAGAAAGAAAGAAAGAAATTCTGTTAGTGTCCATGCATGACCAAAAGTAGGCCAATGGAACTTGAGCTACATCCAATGACAATAAAAATGTGCAAGGTAAAAGGTCCCTGGGATCAAAGACTACCTTGTTTGTTGTTTGGCACAGTACTTTGTCAGGGAATACCTTGTTTGTTGTTCGGCACAGTACTTTGTAAGAGAATACCTTGTTTGTTGTGTAGCAGAGTCCTTTGTCAGCTCCTATTCTTGAAGTCTGTTTTGTAATTCGAGTTGCATAGAAGAACACTTAAATTCCTTACACCTCAATTGATAATTCTTGCCAACCACTTTAGACTTGGTGGCTGGATTTTGAATATGCATGTTGGGAAACACATTTCTATCACCTGTTGGTTGTTCTACCTTTAAAACATGTGTGTTATTTGAACATTTTTGCTATGATGCCTAAAAACACTTGCTTTAAGGATTCTTCAGCCTCTACAACTTGATTTCTTGTTTTACTTCTTTAGTTATATTGTGGTATTATATTAACAATTTTGCTTCTCTATCATGCTAGGATTCCAAAACACGCTTGTTTTCAGGAGTTCGTAAACCTTAATTTTTAAATTTACTTCTTTAGTTATGTTAGGGCATTTGATCTAGATGAGCGCTCGGAGCAAGATTGACCCATGTCAGCATTCAGAGAAGGATGTATGCAAATCTTTTGTTAGAAAATACTGAGATCTATATTTAACAGTGAATGATCGAGATGAGTATTAAGAGCAATATCAACAATTAGAGTCTATTCTTGAAATTTATTTTTAGTAGGTTTTGGACAAGTTTTGGTATTTTGCAGTTTTGATGGTCTTTGGACTATATATGATAGCCGAAATGTTATTTTCGTATTGTCTTTTTTTGAGTTCGCTCAGCCATCTTTCCAAAGGGTCCCGTGGTTCGCAAATCAGGCCAACGGGCTAGGAGATATGACCCCGACAAAGAGCACTAAAAAAGAAATAATAAAAAAATATTATTAAATTCAGATTTTGTTCTTTTCTCCTCATTCAAACTCACCTAAAGGTGGATGCATGTCATCTCCATGTAGAATGACCTTTCGGCTCCCAAGCAGAACCCTTCATGTAGAAAAACAAACAAAAGGTATTGCTTTCAAACTAAAATAAAATGGAGTATAATGGACAAGGCCTTGGAAAAGATGGATAGGGAATTCAGGATCCTCTCCAAGTGGAAAAGAGACCCAAGAATTTTGGTTTGGAGTACACTGAGTAATCATCTCAATCTGCCAGTTGCCACGGGTCCCACATTCATTAAAACAAGCATGCATCCATAACACTCTACTCAACATCGGTGTGAGCTTTCTATTCATGCGTATGGGAGGTATTTGATTTATCACCTCATCTAGAGTCATTATGGCAGAAAAACTCACGATTCTGATCATTGTTGGAATCTTCATTCTTGTGATATTTGTGGGAAGTGCAACCATGGTAGTTCTACATGTCGGTTTGTTGATAGCCCTAGATACAAGGTCTCACAAAATAGTGAATAGGAATTTCGGGTGGGCCACCCCACTCAAGCGGAAGGAAATAAGTTTAGCACTTAGAATTTCTTATCTACGTCAAAGGTCAATCGTGCAAGCAATGGGGCCCATTGCTTTTCAAGGAAGGGAAAATGACCAGGATGAGCGCTCAGAGCAAGACTGACCCATGTCATCATTCAGAGAAGGATGTATGAAAGTCAATTATTAGAAAGTATTGAAATCTATTTTTAGCAATGAATCATTGAGATGAGTATTGAAAGCAATATCAACAATCAGAGTAGAATTTCTAGAAAGTCTATTCCCGAAAATCTATTTTTAGCAGGTGTTTGACAAGTTTTGGTATTTTGTATTTTTGAGGGTCTTTGGAGAATTTATGGGCTTCAAACTGTATGATGATAGCTGAAGTGCTATTGTTGTATTGGCTTTTTTCGAGCTCGGTCCATCATCTTTCCGAAGGGTCCTACTGCTCACAAATCAGGTCAGTGGACTAGGAGATATGACTACGACAAGGAGCACTAAAAAATAAAATAATAATAATATTATTATTTTATGAATTTTGTCCTTTTTTACACATTCAAATTCACCCCAAGGTGGATGCATGTCATCTCTGTGTAGAATGATGTGATGTCCCCTTTTCTCAAAATAAGTCACTAGATTAATTTAAGTTGCTATAAAAACAACTATGTGCATGGGTGAAAAAGCGACTTTATAATAAAGTGATTTCATAATGACAAACTAGAAAGTGACTTTTAAGAAGGCACTTACTTTATTTTATAAAAATAAAGGGACTTTTCAATAAAGTAAATCAACATTAAAATAGAAAAGGGGAAAGTTGTTTTCGGGACTCTTTTATTGTGGAATGTGATAGGAAAAGTTATAAAAGAGAGTGAGGGGGGATCACTTGGAAAACATCTTTGGTCATTATCATAATTTTCGTGAAGAGTTTGAGTTGCTGCTCCAACCATTGCATTAGAGGATGGAAACCCTCTTGTGTATTCTGCTATTGAGGACTAAAAACCTCGTTGGCATTTAAATTTTGGGGATGAAAACCTTCAATCTCTCCTTGGTGATCTAACATAGAGCTAAAGATCATATTTTTAAGAGTTAAAGGCCAGATTGTCAGAGCTAGGGCATAGTTTTAGGGTGATTTCAGAGATTGGTAGCTAGGGTATCATATGCAGATCATATTTTCAGTATTTTCTACAGTGGATGAGCCCCTATCAGCTGGAATCAAATTTGGGAAGGCCTTTGGAGACATTTGCAGCCATTTCTAGGGCTGTCTACACCTTTTTGGGGTTTCAGACCTGGGTTTAGGGCATCATCCCTAGAATTTTTTTTCCAATCCCGGGTTGCATACGCGTCATTTGGCCTCTTCATGCCATCTGGGGGGTCATTTATCATGAAATTTACTGCAATCATATGTGGGCATTTTTCCTATTTTGTGGCCTAAAATATAATAGAAATAAATTCAGTTCTTGCTTGTAAAAATTCTTTTCCATCATATTCATGTGCCAAGAAGTTTTCTAATTGCTTTGGCCCTTGTGGGTATTCCTATTTTGTTGATTTTACATTTGAAAAAGGAAGAAATCAGACTGATATACTTTTTATTGATAAGAGTTTGAATAAACATCAGTTTGTTGCAAATTTGGTATAAGGGTTTGTTGGAAAACCCAAACTGTCTTTATTTGTGTAGGAAAGGGACATTACAAATGACCTTTCAGTTCCCAACCGGAACCCGTCATTTACTATTCCTAGCAACCTTCCATCTTCTGCATTGTTTCACTATAAAAAAGATGGTGTCAAATGGAGACATAAGTTAGCAACCTAAAAGTTTTTGTAGACATAAGTTGCAAGTTGCAAGTTTTGAAGCATACATCTCTCCTATAGAGTTTTTCATTTGTATACATCTTCATTTGCAAGAATTATGAGGCATACATCTCTCCCACAGAGTTTTCCATTCCGCATACGTTCTTGATTGCAAAGACATGAGGCATACAATTCTCCTATAGAATTTTCTCAATTTGTATACATATTCAATAAAGTTATTTTACTTTTACAATTTTAGTTCTATTTTTGCAATACAACTCTGTTTTGATTCTGTAATACAATTTTTTAATTTGGTTATTTCATTATGAATGTATTGCCATAACACATTAAACACCACCGTTAGTGTGTTGTCCACCAAATTCCAAAAGTAATTCGGATCAATATTGGATTAGTGAATTTTCATTATTTATCACTTCACCCAAGTGTAGACCGGTATAATTAATAATTGCTTTCTTTTGGGATCTTACCACAAAATTGACAACACACAAAAATTTGCAGCAAAATACTAAATCTGATTTTTGCAGATTTTATGCAGAAAAAGTACAGCTAGGGCAGCGAACAGAAAAATATGAATAACTCTCAAAATACCCGTCCAAAATACTTGAAATTTTAACTGGAACAAGATAATAATATGAAAAACACAAGGGAAATATTTTTGGAATTTTTCAGTCAATATAACGCTGCCAGAAAATTACAGCGTGCCTAAAATAGCCGGAAAACTTCGAAAATTAATATCTTTCTGAATACAAATGCACTAATGATGAAACTTTGGAAATAATATATATAAAAATAGTAGATGACTTTCCAACCTTCAGATCTGAAAAAGGACTGCTGGAAAGCCTAGAAATTAGGGCTGCAAATTCCCAAACAAGTCGCCCCCTTTGGAAAATAGCCAAAACCCTTGTGAAACCCTCTGTAGATGATGCCGAATCCTTCTTCTATGGCTGCCGTAGGTCTGATCCGAAAACCAGCTGAAAATCTCCACAAAAACTCTCAAAAATCCTCAAACCCTAATTTTGAAAATTCTGAAAATATCTCTGTAAAACCAGCTCTTAAATCTGCTCCAAATGACAAGCTAGGGTAGATCTTTCACTACCGAAGAATGCCCTACTAGCTAGGGATGGATCTCTCACCACCGAAGCTAGGGTTCCCGTGGGATCTTACTCCACAAGCTAAAAGTTTGCAAACAGCAGTTGCACCATGAAAAGAAATATAAGTGTATGCATGAATGACTATCCTTTCACCCCTCTTCTCCTTTTATAACCTTTTCATGTCAAAGAAACCCTAAAACCCCCCAAGGCGCACTTTCCTATGGAGAGGGCCCATTTAATAAATATTTTAAAGTTACTTTTTCCCCCTAGGCGCCTTGGCCCAAAAAGGCGCCCCCAACAAAGAAATATAACATTAAATGCAATACATATCCCTCAAGTCGCCAAAAAGGTACTTTAAGTGGCCCCAACGAAAAAACATAACATTAAATGCCAGAAGTGTCCACTTAAGTGATCCCAATGACAAAATAGAATACAAAGGGCCCATTAGACCCTCCCAACGCCCAAAATATAACAAAACCCTAGTAGGAAACCAGACAACCATCCCCAATAACCTCCAAAGTCGTTAGTCCCTTGGGAATGACCAGGGCTAAGACCAAAATAGGGCCGTTAGGCCAACTGCTCGGAATTGGGGACATTACAATCCTCCCCTCTCGAAAAATGCTTGACCCCAAGCATTATCCTCCTGTGCTGTAGAAACTGAATACCACAAAGTAAGTGCCTCCATCTCAGCCTGCAGTCAATCAAAGATCAGTGTGATCCTAAGTGACCAAAACACACATATAGTCATCATGCTCTCCATGCAGTGTAGACAACAATGCTGTCCCTGAAGTAGAATATTGCCCACCTTGACTCTCTACTGGTACCCATACTGAAACTATCAATCTGTCCAATCCCTGCCACTGCAAAACTGTCATCATGTGATCACCCACAGTATCTCTTGTCGACCCCGTCCCTTGGCTAACTAGCACATGCTCGTCATCCTCATAAGCAGTAAGACATATAGGAGTGTTATCCCCTATCAACTCTAGAAATAAGGAACATGCATACTCTGATTTGTCACCATGACAAACTACACATCCTTGCACAAAGTTGAGGATATCTTCCCTCAACCCATGCCATCTAACCCTTTCCCATATGAAGTTGAAGGTCTCATCAAAGCTCAAGTGTCTAGACATGGAAGAATAATGCACATGTCGTAGTATCTCCATCCTCAACCATGAATCCGACACGAGGTACAATCTGTCCTGATAGAAGATCATCTCATCCTCCAATCTGTAGTTATCATCCTGTATGTGACCATCCAGAATCTCACAAGTGTGTCGGTTCTTGGAGTACTCAACAAGCAAATGAGATCTCCAGTCTACCGAAACCTCAGACAACCAACATACTGATAAACTCAGATGATCTGGACCTGTAATCCCGATCTCTGCAACTGCCTTATGTGCAACACTACTGGTCACACCCATATCCATCATACTCCACATCGATCTGCAATGATAAAACCCCTCGTTATGCTGGAAAGTCCTCTCCATCCCCTCAGCTGTAACCACCCTAGGTGCTCCTATCGATAATCCCCTCAAAGTCACATTCCTGCCTTCGGACTTAAACTTCAGCTCCATCGTCTGGAAGTTAGTCCGAAACTCACCAAGAGAGTGAAGCCATTGTACTCCCAACACTATGTGGGTCACTCCCATACCAACAATGTGGAAATCATCAGTAACTGTGTAGTTACCCATGGTAATGCTCAATTGTGGAACTTTCCGTGTGCATCTCATATACTCCCCATTGGCTACAACAATGTTGAAGCCCTCAAAGTCCTTAGTCTGTAAACCATGTCTCTCCACCAATGATGCATCAATAAAGTTGTGGGTAGCCCCACTATCAATGAGTACCATAACTCGCTGACCCTGCATAACTCCCCTAATCTTGAATGCCTTGTACATCGGAGTACTAGACAATGTGGCTATAATCTCCCGAGGGAAAGTCTCCTCCTCCTGCTCCGCATCAGCACTATCCATTGCAACTCCATTCCCATCATCCATCTCGTGAGTCTCCAACTCCTCACCTCTGTCATCCTTACTCTCCTTGAAGACTTCGATGAAGTGGGCTTCCCTCTACCTCTGCAATCATGTCCTGGAACCCAAGGTGTGCGGCAATCGAAACATAATTTCTTTCGCCTCAACTCATCTCTTGTCTTCTCGGGAAATGAATGGCTTCTTAGCCACCTCTTGCCTCAGTGGAGGCTCCCTCTGCTGAAGTTCGTCTGATCCAGATGGAGGTTCTCTTTGCTGAACACGAGGTGGAACCCTCGACTTTGGAGTGGATAACTCCAAGTCTCGAGATCTCCTAATAGCCTCATGCAAAGAAGAAGGCTCAAATGCCTTCACAAACCCTGCTAAGGCGTCAGTCAACCCTGCCATGAAGAGTGAAGTCAACCTCATCTCTGAAACATCAGATACCATAACTGATAACCTCTAAAAATCTGCAATGTACTGGTCTAGAGAACCTGTCTGCCTCAAGTGAGTCAACTCCCTGAAGTGCCTATTTGGGTCCCTCCTGTCGAACCTGCTCATCAACCTCTGTGTAAAATCTGCATAGGTAGTGATATGCATGTGCCCCTGTGTGATCAATCCATGATGCCACCAGTCATGAGCATCTCCCTCGAGGTGTAGGATAGCAAACTTAATTGCATCCTCTTCACGCATGGGATTCAAGTCGAAGTCTTCAACTTCTGAATCCAATACTGGGCGGTACACTTCCTAGAGCCATCGAAGTGTGGAATAGAGATCTGCCCTAATCTTTTCTGAAACTCAGGTACCTGTGGCTGGTAATCTCTCCTCGGCCTGCTACCAATCTTCATTTTGCAATACTCCTGAAATGACATGTTGTCTCGGAAACCCTCGCTCAAAGTCCGGTACTTCTCCCAGCAAGATTCTTCTTCCACAATGTCTGCGGCCTGTCGTGTCTGCGAAACTTCCGGATCCTTTAAGAATGAAGGCTCGTGGAGTCCTAAGGGCCTGGTAGATGCATGAGGGGACCCTTGTCCCAAATGTCGACTCTCACTTTTATTACCATGTTGACTCATATTGCTGGCCTCTCCTTTCTCTGCATGAGTCTCAATCCTACCCTGAGCTAACCTCTCAGTAAGCTGGCTCAAATAGAGGTTGGTAGTCTCCTGCTGCTTCACCATGTTGGTGAACAGTTGTCTCATCAGATCTACTCCCATCTCTTCACTGTCTCTGTCTCTGTCTCCCATCCTTTCAACCCTAACAGGCTGGAGGAACAACCGCTCTGATACCACTGAAATATCCCTAGTTGGGATCTTACCACAAAATTGACAACACACAGAAATTTGCAGCGAAATACTAAATCTGATTTTTGCAGATTTTATGCAGAAAAAGTACAGCTAGGGCAGGGAACAGAAAAATATGAATAACTCTCAAAATACCCGTCCAAAATACTTGAAATTTTAACTGGAACAAGATAATAATATGAAGAACACAAGGGAAATATTTTTGGAATTTTTCAGTCAATATAACGCTGCCAGAAAATTACAGCGTGCCTAAAATAGTCGGAAAACTTCGAAAATTAATATCTTTCTGAATACAAATGCACTAATGATGAAACTTTGGAAATAATATATATAAAAATAGTAGATGACTTTCCAACCTTCAGATCTGAAAAAGGACTGCTGGAAAGCCTAGAAATTAGGGCTGCAAATTCCCAAACAAGTCGCCCCCTTTGGAAAATAGCCAAAACCCTTGTGAAACCCTCTGTAGATGATGCCGAATCCTTCTTCTATGGCTGCCGTAGGTCTGATCCGAAAACCAGCTGAAAATCTCCACAAAAACTCTCAAAAATCCTCAAACCCTAATTCTGAAAATATCTCTGTAAAACCAGCCCTTAAATCTGCTCCAAATGACAAGCTAGGTAGATCTTTCACTACCGAAGAATGCCCTGCTAGCTAGGGATGGATCTCTCACCACCGAAGCTAGGGTTCCCGTGGGATCTTACTCCACAAGCTAAAAGTTTGCAAACAGCAGTTGCACCATGAAAAGAAATATAAGTGTATGCATGAATGACTATCCTTTCACCCCTCTTCTCCTTTTATAACCTTTTCATGTCAAAGAAACCCTAAAACCCCCCAAGGCGCACTTTCCCATGGAGAGGGCCCATTTAATAAATATTTTAAAGTTATTTTTTCCCCCTAGGCGCCTTGGCCCAAAAAGGCGCCCCCAACAAAGAAATATAACATTAAATGCAATACATATCCCTCAAGACGCCAAAAAGGTACTTTAAGTGGCCCCAACGAAGAAACATAACATTAAATGCCAGAAGTGTCCACTTAAGTGATCCCAACGACAAAATAGAATACAAAGGGCCCATTAGACCCTCCCAACGCCCAAAATATAACAAAACCCTAGTAGGAAACCAGACAACCATCCCCAATAACCTCCAAAGTCGTTAGTCCCTTGGGAATGACCAGGGCTAAGACCAAAATAGGGCCGTTAGGCCAACTGCTCGGAATTGGCGACATTACATTTGTGTAGGAAAGGGACATTACAAATGACCTTTCGGTTCCCGACCGGAACCCGTCATTTACTATTCCTAGCAACCTTCCATCTTCTGCATTGTTTCACTATAAAAAAGATGGTGTCAAATGGAGACATAAGTTAGCAACCTAAAAGTTTTTGTAGACATAAGTTGCAAGTTGCAAGTTTTGAAGCATACATCTCTCCTATAGAGTTTTTCATTTGTATACATCTTCATTTGCAGGAATTGTGAGGCATACATCTCTCCCACAGAGTTTTCCATTCCGCATACGTTCTTGATTGCAAAGACATGAGGCATACAATTCTCCTATAGAATTTTTTCAATTTGTATACATATTCAATAAAGTTATTTTACTTTTACAATTTTAGTTCTATTTTTGCAATACAACTCTGTTTTGATTCTGTAATACAATTTTTTAATTTGGTTATTTCATTATGAATGTATTGCCATAACACATTAAACGCCACCGTTAGTGTGTTGTCCACCAAATTCCAAAAGTAATTCGGATCAATATTGGATTAGTGAGTTTTCATTATTTATCACTTCACCCAAGTGTAGACCGGTATAATTAATAATTGCTTTCTTTTGGCAGCTGAATTTGTTATTTTGTTTAGGGGAAAGGAGCCAATGATTGTGAACCTAAAGTTAGGGGCCTGCAAGAGCCACTTAACTATCATAGATTTTTTTAAAAAAAATACCCTTTAACAGATTATGATTATCATTTTTTTAATGTGCAGATTTTATTTTGTACATTTAAATTATGTGGAAAATATATTTTTAAGGGATTTAAAATATGTATTTCTGAATACAAAGAAAAATAATATGAGCCCTTATGAATAAAATCACCCTTTTGGGACATCCGATGTGTCACTATTTTATTGACTGATTTGAAGATGCGACTTGTGTTATTGATTACCTTTTTTCTAAATTTTAAATGTGAAAATGATAAATGTTGACTTTGATTTTGACAATTAGTGGTACTATACTTCACATAACCAGTCACAGTCATTGGTTTATGCACAATCAGTGGCTTCTTTCCCCTAGTTATTCTCTTGTTGGCTTTCGATAGTTTATTAATGCATCTTTAATTATGTACAGTTGTGTCTTAACCGACAACCATTCGCATCATTTGTCTTATAAATAGTCAGTTGAATGTCAGAGTAAGGGCGCCTATGTGATAGGTTCTCCATGTACCAAGCAGTATACCCTGCACTATCTATGCCTTAAAGATATTGTTCTCTCTCATTATGCTGTTTTTTTTTTTCATGCTGTGTATTTATAATTCTGCAAAGAGTAATCTTAGGTAGTGTAATTTTTTGTAGCAAACATTTTTGGTGCTGTTGCCTTTGGAACGTTGGGTAAAATTAAAATATGGTTGAGGATAACTGTTGACCATGACACATTGCAAGATGAAAGTGTAACAGAGTGAATGGATCAATCAATTCAAGAAGCAGTCAAGACTAAGAAACAAAGAGAAGAACTGACTAGAGATTTCAATTGCTTGTGGCATCTCCAGGTACGTGAACACATCAATGAAGAATTGGAGAGGATTCAAGTGCCTGAAAATTCTATCCAGGGGAACTTAGTGGCGACAGAAAAACTTGATTGACTCTTAAATAATTTGTCTAGACTCCTTGCTAGGCATTATATAATCTTTGGCACATGGACGATTTTTTTACTATGGTGCAAGGAGAGGAGTCAATGCACGAATCTTCTCTAATGCCTTTACTTGATCCTTAGGGGGTATATTTATGCTAAGGGATGGGGAAATGAGTCATACAAAGGATACTAGATGCCTCCCACATGAAGAGATGGAAGAATAACCAATTCAACTTCCCTTTGGATACCCAGTTCTACTATTTTGTCCCCTATGGCACAGTTTAGTAACAAGGTTGAAGATGTGTGATTTTGTCACAAGCCGAAACTGTCTATATAGTTTTGTCTTGAGCCAGGACTGTTGCTTAGAACTTCTTCATTTGATGTAGCCCCAGCGTGTTTAAATTATATTTGAGCTCAAGTGCAACTGTTTCCTCTGTTGTGCTTCTGACTTTGCATCTCTGCCTTGCTCAATTCTCTCTTAATAAGGTTAAAAGCACTTAAGCTTTTCTTTAGTCCCATGATCCAAGAAGCATGGTGATCATCTCAATCAGCTGAATTATCGGCATTTTCAGGATCCAATTCAAATCACACAACAGATATAGGTCTGGGTAAATCTTGTATTGTGCTAGGTAGAGTGATAATTGAATGTCTCACCTGCAAGTACCCATCACTATTGATACATGGATTTGTTCTTGTCAGTTTTGACGTTCATTGTCTTTTCTTGTCACTTTTTGTAAAGTGCAATGTTTCTTCTATGATACTATCTACGCTACATCTTCCCATATAAGGGCATTTTGGTTGTTGTCTAATCTTTCTTTGTATGATGCTATTTAGTTGTAGACCAAGAGTTTCAAGATGTTTTTGTATGCGACAGGTTTTATCGTTTCTTCTTTCAGATGCCTTCTTACTTAGACAAGGCTGAGAAAAATAGAGTTGATATTTCTGTCAGTATATGCAGAAGCTATATATCAATATAGATAATTACTTTCAGTATATTGATGTTCTCATTTTTATTCTCATTGATGCTCAGAACGTGCTTACAGATTTCATGTCATCTTTTTACAGGCTTATGTTAGAGAGACTTATGGAGGGAATTTGAAGCTTTGAATTTGCACAAAAAAAGGATGTTAAAAGGAGAGAATTTATATCATTTTTTTCAGTGTTTTGGAGGTAAATGATATTGTTTCAGTTTAAGTTTCAATACCCTTTCTTGGTCTGGTTTGTTGCCACATGTTAACTTACACGTATGTATTGCAGATTTCAAACAAGTTCTTATTGAAGTTTTGTTTCCTTCTAAGAATCATGGAAGGCTCTTGTTTGCTTGGAGATGATGAATGTAGCTCTGTGGCCAAACTAAAGGATAAGTTCCGTGTTCACTAACTATGTCATGGATGAGGTAACCATAAAACTTTTTATCAAAATATGCAAAGCTAAGCGGAAGCAAAATTCTTGTTACATTTTATCGTGGAAATGATTGGGTGGCGGAATCTATATTGCCAGATTAGAGACATGTCTTGATGTTATATATTAATTTCTAATGAGTGACTGATAAAATTATTTACATTTTACAATGAACAATCTGCACAGTTACTCATCTCAAGACTCAGACCATCTCGGTCACAGTCAAATTCTATGAATAAATTACCAAAATAAAATTAATTACATCATATCCAAAGATATATACATAAAAATAATGGCCAAGTTGAGGACCCTGGCAGTCATATTTCTGTTCCTTCCTAAAGAAAGTAGATGAGCATTAGCAAGGGGATTTCTCTTTGAACTTCCATTATCCCACCCTTCTTACCCTCCAAGATGACATCTATTATGATCTTACGAGGGACCTTGGCAAAGCATGGTTGGTAAGGTTTCTTCTTTTTGCAGCATATACTATAGTCTCCATCTATCATCTTAGACCTGATCTATTTGAGTTTAATATGGAATCAACCTTCTCTCTTCGCTTGTTAGAAGAAATATTTAGGTGGTTTACTGAGCTTAATTTAGACATGATTGAGGTATGTAATGAGTGTTGTGCCGGACTTTTGTGCAATTTGCTTCACAAAATAGAGTTTCCCTTCTCTCGTTGGAAGATCCACTTCTAGAGTAATCTTGGATTGACTAGGGACAGGTGCAAAAATTTATGTTATGTAAATCAATTGTCTGTTAACTTTCTGCGGAAGACACGGCATAAATCGGGTATTTCAGGAGGATAATTTCCCAATTAGCTTAGGTAAATTAGACTCTTTACACAAGGTTTGGCTTTCCTTGATAAAGCTAAGTTTGAATGGTTGTACATATATCTCAAATATTTGTCTATTGGGGCTCAAGCTTAGGTGTTTTTTTCCCTTGCTTTTATAGGGAGAGATTTTCATGTAATCCTCTTGGTCAGCCAGCGTGATCCTTGTTCATTTATGTAATATAAGTTGTTTTTCTTCAAAATTCAAGAGGTAATCATCTTCTTCAGGGTTTACATTTTATTCTGCAACTTGTCAATTGCCTTTTGTTTCTCCTCCACCTCAAAAACATATTTTCCAAATTCATACCTCGAAAATGATTTCTTTTATTAAAGTTCTTATTATTGTTTTATGGTGTTAGGCTGTTAGCTTGACTATTTTGACAGAGCTTTGAACTGAACCTTGTTAACATATTAGACCATCTTCACGTGCTCATTATCACTATGCCGAGTCATTAAAGAAAAAATATTTTCTTCAACACAAGCTTTACATATGCCACAATTATTTTTACGTGCATGCTTAGAAAGATGCTTGTATTTGCTATGCTTAAACTATGCAGAATAATTTCATGTTCATTTTGCATGTCTCTGACCACATACTCATATCTATAAAGTTGGATCCTGTATCTTAAAAAATAGTAGTTGACACTAAATTGTGTCTGATTTCTAACACACAGAGCATCTCATAGAAAGCCTTTTCTTCTCAATCTTCCAATGCTAGTAGCATCAGCCAATGTTTTGACATCAAGGGAAGTGCCATTGCAGAGAGCCACCTTTTTACATGCAACCTCTTTAATTACGACCTTGAAATGCTACCAATTATTTGATTGTGATAATGTACTTGAATCTACACTCCAAATTGTTCGATTCTTCAGAAGTGATTACCTATTGTTACATCATTCACAAATTTTGGTGATACCTAGTTGGAGCTGAGTGATTTATGCAACGACCTGTTTTTTACATTGCAACTGAAACAAATGAATATATTGATTTGTTATCTCTCAAGATACTATGCTTTTTGGAAATGTACTGTTGTACATGCTGTCCTACTTGAATTAAACTTACAATTTGATAGAGATTGAATTTGTAAAATGCGGGAATTGGTGTTTTTTTGGTTGCCGGTATTGAAACAATGTTGCAGTTGTATGAACAAGGATGAAGTAACATGAAACACAACCCACAAACAAGATTGACACAATGATTTTATCTCGAAAACCAAGTGTGGGGAAAATCAATTTTAAGTGGCAATTGGTTAACTTCCTCTCCATCCTTTGGCCAAAAGCAGTTACAAAGAGCTCAGATAGAGCATATACAACCATCTTCCTACTGTCACACTCACTCAGTTACACGCTAGACCAAACTAGTTCCGCTCCTACAACAAAATGAACTATCCAATCTCCCTGTTACACTTTCAACACTTATGCTGTACAATTGGGCCTATGCTTCTTACATTTAGAAACATTGAAAGTGTCCTTTTGTGTACTAAAAGACTCCGAAATGTCATGGAACTAGAAGAGACATTGTTCCCTGCTTTATTCTTCTTTTATGTGTGAAATAGGTAAAACTACCATAACCATCAGGACAAAATTGCCACAACACAAATGGAACTGCTTTGACACATTCTAAATTCCCACAATGACGCAACTGCCGCCCTGCCGTATCCGGCAGTTTTTTCACTGACAAAGCTGTTCTCTTTTCTCTGGTCTGTTTTTGATTGAGTTCTGGTTGTCTGACGAAATAAACTGTTTTCTGGATGCTTATTGATTATATATAGTAGTGGAAATGACATGGTTGGATGACCTTAAGCCCACTCTTAAAATGTTTAATGATCAAATGATTGACAGATTCATGCATGACATTGATCAATGGTGCCTAATGATTTTCTTTAAGTTGAAGTAACTCCATGTCTATGCCATTTATTTTGTTGATAATGCTAGTATAGATATCCGCACTGCTGTCACAATTGACCTTAATGACTACAGTGAGCTGTTGATACAGTTCAGCTTTTGTTTTTTGAACAACCTCAAGGAGGCCATGATATGTACGACCCATATGTGATCTTATTTCTGTTTGGATATGGGTCATAATGCTTTGCTAATTCTCTACTACTAGTATTCCTCCCTAGCAACCCATCTTTTTCTGAAACTTCATGCTATTCAACAGGACCAACAATCATAACTCTTTTGCTTGTGCCAATCACAGAACAATGGTGCTTCGGATTCTTCCTTAGCCAGACCTAAAAAGCGCACAAAAAATCCCTTAAACAACAGAATCTGCAAAACTGACTTAGGATTTTGTATGAATATTGTCTTTCTTTTTAAAGGAATACAAGGGACAATTCGTTTTGTAGCTTATAAAGTGGTAATTCTCGAAAAAGTAATATATTTTACCCACAAATCAGGTAAGAAGCCAGGTCTGTCACCCCAGCAGGAGTGGTCTTGGTATGGCGCATACTGGATAATGGTCTTGGTTTGGTTTGTCCTTGGGTCCTGCTCAGGAAAACCCCACATCAATAGTGGGTAATTTTTATTTACTATTTTTTTTGTATTAACTTAAAAAAAAGTCAAGTTGGATTTGTTTTTGATGAATAAGATCTTATATTAATTTAACAAGTAAAATGATACAAGATAATTCACAGAAAAATCGGGTGGTATGGAAGCACGCCCCAAAGCCACGGAACAAACTAGGCAAAAAAGCCTAGGAATGAGGGAGAGCGAAAAACATCAGTACATCAAAGACAAAGAAAATTAAGTTGCCATTGCAAATTGCTGTCTTGCAGGGGGCGGGTCTTGATCATGCCAACCAGCGCCAAGTAGATCTTTGTCGAAGTCTGGCACATCCCAGCCTGAACCAAGTCGGCTTTCTTCTTCAGTCTCTTCAACAGGGGCTCGAGAAGGCAAAATGGCAGGCGCCAACCTTGGAAACTTGTCCGGCGGTGAAGGCTCCACCATCATGAGAGCGAGGTTGAAGTGCAGGTGGCGAGCCCCAACCGTGTTGGCTGGGTGGCGGGGAGATATCCCAACCCCGGTGCCGAGTTGAAGGTGGTGGAGAGAAGCTCCTTCGGGGAGGTTGGCTATGTGGGGAGCGGAGCGGCTCCGGCGGTCACCACCTCATTGCCGACTGCTGGCATTGCCACGTGGCGGGGAGCAGCGAGTGGGGGATGGCAGCATGCGTGCAACATTGCAGAGGGCATCGTCCCAGTGGCGCAGAAGCATCTGAAGATGCTCCACTTCAAGCTGGATTTTTAAAAACAAATAAAAACCAATAAAAGTTATGAGGAAACTCTAAACAACACTCTCATATTCATTTTGTTAAAAGCACACGATGATGTTGATACTCTTGATGAAGAGCAATATTCTTATTTTATAAAATTTTTTATGGTACTTTTGAACTATGTACTTGCAGTTCTAAGTTCGTCCACTAAGTATATTTATTTAGATAAGTAAAGGAGGGTTCTATTGGGGCTCTTACCCATTGGATCTTTAGAAACAGTTACATATTATAATATCATTTATCTAAGGAGAGGAAATCCAAGAGAGTTGAAAGAAGAAGTTGGGTTTAGATCATGGTAGAAGAAGATACATAACTGCTACAAACAGTATTGTATTGTAACTAAAATAACTTCTAAGAAGATGATGTGTAAAGTTAATGAAATTTACCACCGTCCATCGACCAAACTGTTCGAACTTTTTCCAAACTGAATCACTCCTTTTGAAATTCTTTGTGGACATACTAGGGGAACAACTTATCCGACCTTTCATAGAATTCGGTTGGAGTGTGGCGTGCAACCATCATCCAACTGATCTCCCGTGCAAAAGCTGCGGCCATGACGCAGGTGGTAAATAATTGCTCCAACTTCATAATTGGCACCTCTATGATTTCCATTCTGCTTGGCTTGCCTGAAGGTTTTCCTTCATGGATGATCATCCAATATGCTGCATCCAATAACTGACTGGTTTTTCCTTCCTTCCCCTCTTGGTAGGGGTTGAACTACAAGGGGGATTTTGGGCCTCTCTGGGTTGGGCTGCATAAAAGGATTCCAACAATTAATTGTACTTGCATTTCCCAGGGGCTTAGGCAGGAATTTATGGAAGGCGCTGGAAGCAAATGTCCATTTTCTGTACAAGAGTTTCCACCCAGACTTCCAACAAAGAGGGGATTTTCCTCTGCCCACTGTTTTCCTTTCTCTTTACCACAGACTCTCCCAGCTGCTAGATTAATTGGCTTTGTCTGCCCCAGCCGAGAACTTTTCAGGGTAATACAAAAGTCAATATTCCTTTAGAACTTCCGCCTTGGGAAGGTATTTTTTGGGAAACACCAATCTGATTGTGATCTGGAACACAAAAAATGCAGGGGTGATTGGGCCATCACAGTCTATGTCTCAAGGTTCTCTGAATTTTATCATAAAAGTTTGAATCTTGCCGAACTTTATTCTCGTCAAACATGAATTCGAGCTTTATCCTTTATTTTTGCATGGGAAGTTTTTACATGATTTTGGAATATTTTCCAAATGTGTGTATATATACATATACTGACTGAAAGTAGTGGACAGAAAGCTCTCTACACTCTGTCCCTCTGACATATTTATGCATTTTTTCAAAAACTAAATAATGATAGAAAAATTTGTTCGATTAAAGACATTTTTTTCTCGAACTTTATCCCTTGGCGTACCTGAACCGAACTTTATCCTTGTCGAACATGAATGCAAACATGAACCTTGTGACTTAGATCACATCTATGAGATCATCACACATCCCTTCTGTTGTGCAGTAATAATCTTGAGAGGCATCTTCAGCTCCAAGAGCTGCCTAAATTAACTCTGCTGCCTTCTCCCCACCCTCAAAACTGCTGCATATGAAATCTTTGGAGAGAAGGTGCAGTGGAATAAACCAATAAGAAGAGGGTTTGCTGGACTCTATTCAAAACGGCAAAAGAATCTGAGATGTAGAAAATATGTCTGTGAAAGAAAAGAGGTGTAGGTGGATATAGAATGAGGCACATATAATAACCACGTGTCATTTGCACGGTCCAATTAAGAATTCTGAAGTGTGCCAGGCAACATTTGGAATGATGGCAGGAAAGATGTCTAGTTTGGTGCCAATTTTGGCAAGTTGATGTGCAGACAAGTTTGCTTCTCTATAACAGTGATCAATTGATGAGTGTGTGAATAGGCTTAAGAGAAGAGTGGCGGGATGAAGGAGAACATTCTATGACCAGCTTGCTGGGGATCCTATTTGGAGCCCTGAAATAGCTACCAATGAGTCACCTTCTTTTTCTAGCTTGTATATGTTGTGTCTCTGCACTAGTGAAAGTTCAGCCACTAATGCTCTAAGTTCTGCCTCATTGTTGGTCACTTTGGATAAATATGACGATGATGCAGCTATGAAATTACCACTGCTGTCTCTGAGTTTGCATCCCGTACCTGCCAGATCTGGATTACCTTTCGATGTTCCATCAAAGATTAGCTTTATCCACCCTAGTTTTGGAGGCCTTCAATGAGAATCCTGTTATTTTGACTTATTTCCTCTTATCTCATGAACAGGAGTCGATTTGATAGCTGGCCAGCATTAAATAAGAATCTGGTCTTTTACTGATAGGGTTTTTTATTTATTTTAATAACTTGTGATTTTTCCATTCTGAGATACTGGCCTCCAAGCAATAGATAAATCAATTCCAGGGCAATGAGGTTTCTCCTAAAACTATTCTATTGCATTCTAACCAAATGTGCCTAACTATTAGTAATGAGGCTGCACTCCAAAGGGGAAGCAGTCCAGAGAAGGTCATATTGAGAGAAAAAAATGTAATAAAGGTGGACATGCCCATGAGAATGAGAATTTTCAAAGAAGCCAAGTCCAGACTCTTATGGACCAGGGCAACGAAGGAAGAGATGTTTGGTAGATTTTTGAATCAGCTTTGCAGAGGATGCATCAGCTGGGATCATGATATCCTCTTCATAGTTACCAAATCCGGCCGGATCCGGATTTTCAGCCGACCCGGATAAATTCTGTCTGGGTCGGCCCTAATCTAGGATTTTTTTTATTTTTATTATTTTTTAAATTTTCTGTATTTTTCTGGAAAAATTAGTCAACTATCAACCTTATATTTTAAAAAATATAACATTTTACGCAACATTATTAAAGTTTTTAATTGTATTTGTCAAATTTTCATATTTATAAAATTCAACTCATATATTTCGGACTGGGTTTTTCCAAACTTTTTCAAGAATTCCAGATTTCGGACTTTTTTTCCCTCCCGAACGGATCTGTATTTCCGGACCTGGTAACTATGATCCTCTTACTTGCAGCTTGTCAAATGTGAGAATTTTGTTGTTCAGTTGAATAAAAGTGCTCTCCTTGGACATTTCCAATTTATCCATATCTTTATTGCTGGTCAAGAATGGTTGAGAGGAGTATTTCTCAAAATGAGCTGTTGGTAACCATTTTTGACTGAGTAGGATCCTGTATTAGAGGCTGCCCAGATTAGAGCATCTGGAAGTGATGAGGGGAAGATCACTCTGTTTTTGTGATTTTTCGCATTATCTCTATTTGCTTGTTGGGACCACCTAACTCTGACCAGTTTTTCCATTCCCAGTTTGTGAGAGGAGTCGGATCTGGAATAACCAAGTAGTAGTTCGACCACTGAGTATTAGTCTGTTAATCTATTTGGATTTATACCATGACATTTTGCATTGAATTATCAGTACTGTTGTCAACAGTTTTGTGGCTATTTCTCTTATTTTGTTAATTGATAATCTATGGATATTACGTTGTTAATTATTCTTATTTGGCTAAGCTTTATATATATATTACGGCAGTACCCAAGCTATACCCGGGAAAAAAATCCTTGTACCGGTGTCCCTGAACCAAATACCCGTACCTGTACCAGGATCGGCTATTTAACCAATTACAACTAAAGAGTTATTTAATTATTCATTCCACTATCTAAGTGTATTTTAGGACAAATTAAGGGTGTCAGCCTGATTAAAACTATGTTAAGGAGGCCATCCTATAATTGGGAGCACATAGGTTCTATTAGGATTCTAAGGGCCTTTAGTTTGTTTTATTTTGCTGACTAGGGGCCTTCAGTGGGGTTTATGTACCACTATATTTGGGAACATATAGGTCCTATTAAGATTCTACTAAGGTCCTTTAGAAGGCTTTATTTTATTTCGCCAACTAGGGGCCTTCTGCGGGGCTCATGTACCCATTATATTTGCTTCTTGATATTTTTAATGACCTTCTAAGATCTTTCTACATTAGAATCAAGTTTACTATGATTGTGAAGACCTTATGACAACGTATCTATTGAGCATCCAACTGTAAAAAGGACTCATTAAGATCCTGGAAATGCATGTCGAACCTGTTTGGGTAAAGCAGGTCGAGAATTAAAAGCATGTTTAAGCAAGCTCGTTATTAATTCCAACTCTGATTTATGTATTCTACCTCGTCTTCAAAACCATAACTGATAAACTGAAATCAAAGGCTAATCACCGGAATTGGTGAAGCCTTCAATAATTGATTGGATTACACTGAATCTTGATACTATCTGTTTGTAATTATAGGTGTGCCATCTTTATCCTGGATATATCTGTCTCAAAGGATGGCGTCCGAGTGTTGACAAATACAGTAATATCAAGGTAAAAATGTAGTGTTGTTTTGGTTTTATTATACGTTTTTCATGATCTTGCACCAATGGGCAGTTTAAAGTTAAAATATATGGTCATATTTTAAGGTAACATGATTTTGTGTACAAAATTGAAAAGGCTGTCTTTGAAGTTCTTCATGTCGTGTAAAGAATATGCTTGTCATTGGTAACCACAGTTCTCAAATTTTAACACGAGGCACTTCCTGTAATGTTGGCCCAGGTGTGAAACCCTCCAGTATGCCCTTGTGACAGTAAAGTGGTTGCTGCAATAACGCCACATGATGTATGTTGCAAGCTGTTCGTCAAAAGGAATATTGTGAACAGAGGATAGCCTGTTCATGCAAAAAACAGGGCCTCTTTATCAGGGATGTCAAACCCCCTCCAATAACTGTCAAAGTTATTGTATAATGTAATATGGAATGTGTTATAATGAAGGCATATTATGGGACTGCAAGCGGCTTAGGTAATCCAGATTTAATTACAAGATCATTTTCCAATACTACACCGATCCTATTTCTTGGTGATACCACCGCTTTCTCTTCAATTTGCATGTGGAACTTAAAGGCACTGTTTTTCATCTTATTTGGATATGGTGGTCTGCTCTTGTGCTGGATGGATCACCAACTTGGCTCCTCACCACAGGTGACAACTATCTTTGCAAAATTGCTGGATCTTGTTTCTCATCATTAAAGAGAGTTAGTTCATCTACATCACACTTTGTAGGATACATGGTGTGAAATTCAAGGCCATTGAGAACATCACTCTATCCAAAATCTGTGTACCAGCACTGTCTTGTTTGTAGTCCCATTATATGAAGGTTGGCCTTATGGTGGTTACTGTATTGAGGTCCTTGAATTCTGTTCTTGTTTATTTTAGGCCTTTGTGCTTAGTGTCTGCTACTCTTTCTTCCATAAAAAGAAAGCTTCAGCACTGTCTTACTTGTTTGTAGTCCCATTATATGAAGGCCTTATGGTGGTGACTGTATTCAGGTCCTTGAATTCTGTTACTCTTGTTTATTTTAGTCATCTTGTACCTTGTACTATGCTCTTTCTCAGCTTCATCCTTAATATGATCATTGCATTCCAATAAAAAATAATAGATCTGGAGTACAATATGTTATTGGCCAGCTGAACTGTGTGGGGTTACAACGAAAAAAGGATAAAGTTGAAAACCTAAAAGAAAATTCAAACTCATTGTAGTTTTGCTCACGTGATTCTGCATTTTAGATATTGGTTCAATTTTTAAATTGGATTGAGCATCCAATAGTTTCATTTGGGGCTAATCCCTGTCTGCATATTATGTTTTTTTTGTTCTAACTTGGACTTCGCCAAACTGCAATACTTCTGGGTATTATAAAACAGGTATCAAAGTTGATTTCAATTAGATCTTTGAAGGATATTGCAAAGTTTTTGAGGCTGATTGCTATGTTAGTGTGCAAGCCTAGAGCTCTTTTTCAAGTTTCAACTTTTATGCTCTATGCATGTAATGGTGTGCTTTAAGAAGCTATTGACATAAATGATGTCATGTTGGGAAGAATAAGTGCTACCCAAAGAGAGAAACAGTCAGTCAGTTTGACTAAATGTTAAAAAGAAGACAGCTGCCGGATTTTTTACACATTATAAACAGAAGACAACTTCATAAGGTTGTTTTCTACCATTTTTTAAGAAAAGTTAAAGATCCATTGAATTTGTTTAGAATTTGCTGCTTTGTTTAAATTCTTAATTTGCTTTCCTCTTCATTGTTACCTTCTGTTGGACATGATTTGGTATGTCTCATTTCCATATTTTAAGAACTTAACGAGTATTGTTTGCATTGATATTTGAAAGAACGATTTCTGTGAAAATCTGTTACGGGCCTTCTTAGTAAAACATGTTCAAAATGCATCTGATATTGAGCTTCTAAATATTACCCCATTTATTTGGGATTTACTCCTTCCATACATTATAACTCTTATTTTTAACAGGCTATACCAGTGTAAAATAATAAATTAGAACTTTCCTTTGGTGTTGCCACATCCTAGGGTGACCTCTTGGCTATACCATTGTAAATTAATAGATTAGAGCTTTCCTTAGCAAGTATTGGTGTTGCCACATCCTAGGGTGACCTCTTGGCTATACCATTGTAAATTAATAGATTAGAACTTTACTTAGCGAGTATTGGTGTTGCCACATCCTAGGGTGAGCTCTTGGCTTTTGCAGTTAACAAAAATCTCAATCAATCTAATATGTGAAACTGTCACATGAGGTCAGCTTCTAGACAATTAAACATTAATCTAAACTACACTTATATCAAGTGAAATGGCCTCTAGTGGTGGTTCTCCCTTTATTGGTAGGGACTACAAACAAATTCTTGCTTTCACTAGAGCCAGAAAGATCTACGTTTCTCATTGATCCTTTGGACAAGTTTGCAATAAGTGATGTTTAGAGGATGTCGGATCATTTATTACAAATCAAATTGCTACCTGTTAAATTTATTCCAGAAGTGCATAAAATTCTAGACCAACTGCCATTCAGCTGACATCTTTTTCAACAACAATCATGATATACGTGATTTCTGTTGTACTTCACAAGAGTTGCTTATGGATGATGAATAACATATAATAACTGAATGTGGAAGTTTCTAGAATGTCCAAAAGTGGTTCTATCCATGTTAGTCCATAATTTTTAATGTTTGAAAGATATCATTCTCATTTACTAACAATAGATCATTCCATTTAGTTTGTGAGTTTTAAACCGCTTATATGGCATGCCATTAATATTGCTACATTGTGTTGTTAGCATCTTGAACAATTATTAAAGATGGATTCATTAGGGTTGCAACAAATATGTAATATTTAATCATCTTCAATAGCTTTTCTTATAATTAAATTATATTTAAAGATGGAAAAGTATTTATAACTTCGATGTGCTACCAAACTGGACAGCCAGCTCCGCTGCAGCACCAAGTCAGAAATGTCAGGACCTGGAACACCCTAAAAGTGGTTATTTAGTTGGTTGTAACAATGCCAATCTTGACCACAACAGGCCAAAACAAAACAGACTTTATAGGGTTATCTTCAATCGAATTGTTTTTATGGATGGTCTTATTAGGATCGTAGTCAAAATGGCATTTTCCTTTGAGTTAGGGGTAAAATTTCTGGACGCTGGGCAGGTTTTGTTTTTTTTTGAAAGGGCTATTGTTGTGACTTATTTAAAGAGATTTCAAGAGC
The DNA here is from genome assembly GCA_019776745.2 of Taxus chinensis. Lineage (NCBI taxonomy): Eukaryota > Viridiplantae > Streptophyta > Pinopsida > Cupressales > Taxaceae > Taxus > Taxus chinensis. The sequence goes on from CM034153.1 coordinate 47,618,369, forward strand.
TGCCTACCATGTTTGGTCCTAAGTCTCTTTGTAGCAACTGCTTCAACTTGCAACCCCATCAAATCTCGATGGACTTTTAATTTGTAAGATAGTTAAAATAACATTCAACTATCTTTAATTGTTAACATAAATATTGTATACGCAGTATTAGAAAAGATCTTGGACATATTTTTGTTTTGAATGTAATTAACGGCTTCCCTTGTTTAGCATTTATTATTTGTTGGCCGATAGGTCTTTATAAGTCGTTATTCTTGAAAACGCCGTTTTCTTCAAACTGTTATCTTTTAATATCTATAATTCATTCATCCTTTTTATTGTATGCAATTCTGCCAGCATCCCTTCACTTCATATTCTACGGTTCTGGTTAGTTACAAGAAACCACACATTAAATTCTGTATCATATTGGAATTGATAGCAAAACTAGTGGAAGAAGCTTAGTCTATTTCTGAGTAGCAGATGGGATAACAGCCATAGGATGTGCTCAAGTGTATGCATATTGGGTTTACTATTGGAATTGCCCATTATATTAAATAAAATATATGAGAGTTACAAGAGCAGGGGCGACCAGAATACTCAGTCCCACAAAAAAGCCACGACGACACCACAAAACACCCAAAGGGCTAATGGAGAACCCACGAGGGTAAACCCGAGAATTACATAAAACCAGAGAACATTAAGCACACGCCGTCGCTCCGGTAGGAGTTCAGATGTTTGCTGGCTCTCCTCTCCTGGTTAGGTAATTATGGTGCCTCTACAGATGCAAATGCCCGATCAGGTTGCATATTGGGTTTAGGTTGCTGTTTAAGAAAATTCATTTGCACAATAAACATTCATGTTTGGTAAGCCGTGGATTCCATTTTGGATAAAAACAAAACAAAAAAACCTATAACATATTTGAAATAGGTTTCCTCATGCTGGTTCAGGAAATAGTGAAGTAAGTAGTTTATTCATCTTCGCATTAGTTAATGACAGGAATATAGTGATGCTCAAAATATCTATTATGGGGTTACAAAGTTTAATGTTTTACTTGAATGATTGGAACATGCAATAAAAGACATACTAAAGCTTTTGCTAAAATTAATGGATTTTCAAAGAACTCTTAAAAGGGGTTTAGCATCTTTTTATCATTGTCAATGGATCTACTCAATAAATTAATAAATTTTGTTTAAAGAATTTTGCTAATTTTAACATGGTTACAACATTGTTTCAAGTAGTTTGTTTATAATATTGTAAGTTTACATTTCAGATTTGTCACATTTAATTGCTCACTAAATCAGGTTTTCAATTTAATGGCCACCTATATCAAGACAATTTTTCTATGATGACTACTTGTTAATATTGTCCTTCAAATTTTGCACAAGAGTACTACTTTAACAATACTCACAAACTAAAATAGGCAGCCTTCATTTGATTTAAGAGGCGTTAACCTATACTTATGTTGATATTATATAAAGAAAAATGATGCATGTACATAAAATTTGTAAGTTGACAGAGATGGTGTTGTCAAAATGTGGAGTATTTTATAGCCTAAAAAACAAACGAAAAAAAGAGTAAACATTATAAATGGCTATGCATTGAAGTATTCCATGTTGAGTAATGACTCTATTCACATTCTGTCACATTCTCTAGTTATGGATGATATGAAACAATTTATCTCTTAAAACTAATAAAATTATGAACTAAACTATTATCGTTATACACAAATGAGTACCTACAAATGATGCTGCTAGTTTATTTTATTTTTCCCACGAATGTGTCACTGGATTGGCAGATAAAAGTAGAACATAAATCTCTTTGGATTAAACATTTATCCTAGGTTCTATATGTCTTCGGATTAAGCATTTATTCCATATTCTTTTGTTTATCATGATTTTGTTTTTGTAGGGTAGAGTTGGTCCATTGACCATGAGAAGTTGGTAAGGGAGTTACGAGCCCGAATGTAATGGTGCACAAAATATGTGCTTTTTTACAAGTGAACCTTGCTTTATCTCATTATATAGCCTATATTTTGAGTTTAAAAGGACCTTGTTGGAAATGCGCTAAACATGTATTGTGGTCTATAGTATCATTATTATTTTTATTCACATATGCAGTAGTAGATAAATCTAGAGATTCAAATAATTTCTATCTAAAATATGGTAAGGCTATTCTATTTAGAGGTATCATAGGAAGTCGAGTTGGGTGTAAGCTAATTTGTATCTATATTATTGCTTTTTCTGTTATACATGTTTATGCTTTAGTTAAAAGAATTTTTGGTTGAAAGAATGATTACATGATAATCAATGTTCATGATCTTTTTAGGTGGTTAACATTTTTTTTGTTTTCAATAATTAATTTAGAGATGATACAACTCCCAAAATGTCATTTATCTAACATGTTTGGATCTAAGAAATATTAATTTAAAATCTCTTTAAAATATCGAAATTTCAGTCCAACTCTTTTACCAATAAATCACCCTCTTTTTGGAAAGATTGTAAAAGAAGGAAATGTAGAAATAAATGAATAAGACTTCCCCTTTTATAATTGTTTTGTATGGTTATGCGGTTGTAACCACTAACTAGTTTTGTAACCGTCTTTGCATAATAAATACCCGGACACACAACCCCATTTGCACAGTGTGTATTCTGGTTTTCTCTTCAATCATTCTTTACACATTTTATTCGGTTTATTCTCTCTCTCCGCAAATTCTAACAGTGGTATTAAAGCGTGGGGCAAGCAAAGAGAGGGAGGAAGAAAGATATTTTCGTGAGTCCCATTAGGGCACGCTATGCAGTCGCGAAATCAAGAAGAATGCCAAGGGCACGAAAAATCATGCTGTACAGTCATGAAGAATACACTCGCGTTTTTCTATTAAAAAAATAATAAATAAAAAAAAAAAGTCACGAAAATACAGTCACTAATGGCACATTTTTCAGTGAAATTAACAATATTTTCGAGCACGAAAATACAGTCGCGAATGGCACATGTTTCAGGTAAATAACAGCATTTTTGAGCACAAATAGTCAGATTTTAATAGCCACGAAAAATCGTGATTTTAGACATTTTTACAGTCGCGATTTGCGCTAATATGGTGCATTATTACAGTCACGAATTGCTAGGGCACAAACATTTTTCACAGACATAAGGCTGGAAAGGCGCAGAAGCAAAAAGACTACCTGCGCTAGGGCACGGAACTGTGCAACTGGTACTTTATTTTATTTTATTTATTCATTGCCAAAATACGCAAGTTGTATTTATTCTATTTTATTAAAATGGAAATGCGCATAGAAAAATATTCTGGTCTAAATTTTCATACATGGAGAGTGAAAATACAAATGCAACTTATGAATAAAAATTTGTGGGGCATTGTAAACGGGAAAGAGACAACACCTACCGATGCATCGAAATTGTTAGAATGGCAAAGTAGAGCTGATAGAGTGAAAGCTATTATTGGCTTTGCTCTCTCTGACTCTGAACTTCATCATGTAGACCTAGACAAATCATCAAAGGAAATTTGGGATACTCTAAATAAATTATTTGGAGCGAAAGCAATCAATGCCAAATTTTCCCTGAAACTTCAGTTATATAGGTTCAAAATGAATGACGGAGTCTCTATGTCAAGGCCACATCAATAATCTAAGGTCCTTGATCAAACAACTAGCAGAAGTGAAAGCTGCAATTGAGGACGAAGATGCCAAAACTATCCTATTAAATAGTCTGTCTTCAAAATATAGCAATGTAGTTTTTACCCTCAGCCAAATTCAATCTCAATCTCTGGATGATATGATAGCAGCTCTTCTTGCTGAGGAAAAACGAACTACAGAGGATGCAGAAGGTCATTCCCAGCAAGAAAGTGGCATTCTATTCTAGAACCAGAAAATATCATAAAAGATCAGATAAGTCCGAGATTGAATGTCATTATTGTAAGAAAAGAGGTCACACAGCATGGGATTGTCGTGTTCGAGCCAAATGATGTGCTCAAGGGTAAAGTCATATCAGATACAACCAATATAGCCATGGTTGAAGACCCACCAGATGCAGAAGGTAGTGAGGATAATGACGAATACGTGCACTATAAAGATGCTCTAAACTTTGAAGGGAAGAAAGGATACCAGGGTAGAATGAAGCTCGGTATGGATGGTTGCTTAGATAGCTCGGGAGACTATGGATCTTGGGAATTATACCCTCACGAGGGTCATGAGACAACTTGATGGAGCTTGTGGATGGCTTAGTATGGATGGTTGTCCAATAATTCGAGAGATCTGTGATTCGGGAGTTCGGGGAGGTGGAATCTGGGAAACTCGGGAATTCAGCTCGGGAGCTACAACTTTACGAAGGTCATGAAGCAACTTGATGGAGCCCTATCCTATCATAGCATTGCTTTCAAAGTGAAAGTGTTTTGAAGATAGCGTAGTTCTGTTTTGTTAGATTGTTTGTTTTTGCAGTTATGTAGGGTAAGTCTTAAGAGGGTGTGTAGGTATAAATGAATAAGACTTCCCCTTTTATAATTGTTTTGTATGGTTATGTGGTTGTAACCGCTAACTAATTTTGTAACCGTCTTTGCATAATAAATACCCGGACACACAACCCATTTGCACAGTGTGTATTTCGGTTTTCTCTTCAATCATTCTTTACACATTTATTCGGTTTATTCTCTCTCTCCGCAAATTCTAACAGGAAAAAATGTTAGCATCAAATAAGACGTCATGTAAAGTTAGCCTTGTTACATGCGACTCATTTCAGATCATTAGATGAAACAGCAGCATTTATAAGGTGCCTATGATTGTAACTAATGAGAAACCTTGTCGAGGTCTTTTAGCACATTGTCTGAAACTAGGAGGCCAACGAGGTTTATAGTTGTGTGTTATCAAAATGTTTAACAGAATCCATTTAATCTGTCAAACTTTCTCAAGGCCCCCATAAAAGTTAGTCCTCTTTACTCTATCAATTTCAAGGAAGCTGAAAAGGCCCTCTAGCATTTAGCTTGGGATTGTAATGGGATACTCATGTCTTGAGTTATTGTTTCTCTCGCAACTTCATTTATGCTTTTAGTAATTTAATTGTATATCAAATTTGTATAAGTAGTTTCAATCGAGATAACATTATATGAAGGTCTGTCGATGTTTGAAGTAGGAGTGGACCTTGGTTCTAATTCACACAATAACAACTGTACTAGGTAGGTGTAAAGATCTTGTGCTATGAGCTATATGAATTTACAAACTTTTCCAAGTGTTATGGTTTACCAAACTTAATAGGCCATTTTTTCTACTGTTGTACGATGCATGGATCTTATATTATCTTAATTCAATAAGATTCAAGATAACTTTCAGGCTAGTGGATGGTATGAGAGCATGCCCCAAAACCACAAACATACTAGGCCAAGTTCTCATTATCACACCAGCTGCATTGCGTCTACAATGGGCTCTAGGTATGTTTTCAAAATTACTTTTCCATTATTAGTTTATTTGTTGCTGTCAGAAGATCCCATAATCTGTCTAGGGTCATTGGATATTAGTTTTTGCCTGATTATTCAAGGAGGTCCTTGCTAGAATATTGGAATGTCCCAGCCAATGGCAGATGATCAATCTTTAGTGTCCGCCTCCACCCTTGCTCGGATCTGAAATGGCAATCGGTAGCCGTTTTCTCATTCCTCTATGTACTCGGCAGATTTTTTATTTTGAAAATATTCAGCTTTCTGAAGGTTCGCAGCTTGGGATTTTTTCGGCCGAAAATCTATTTCTACACCCGAGTTAATAAGCAGGGGGGAGATGGTAGGCCTATAAAACAAATCCTATTGATTGTTGAATGCAGGATATCATTGAGCTCATTCATGAAATAACGCCATTGAGAGCAGCTACGACGACCACCCATGGGGAAATTTACGCCAAAGTGGCATAAAGCACCGAGATGGCGAAGCTTGTAGGGATCCCGATGACATATTCTCCGATGGGCCATCCCCATAATGATTGTTGGCTGAGTATGAAGCTGGTCCTGCATCTATTGGAGACATTTATCCCCATGGATTTGCATCTGTCCACGGGTGCCTCCATTTTACCCTTAAGGATAGAAGGGGTAAGAGGCACTAAAAATTGTTTTTTCATCTTAAAGAATTAACAATGTTGAAGACATTATGTTCTTTCCACATGGAAGACTAAAATTCATCCCCTCTGAGAGGAGCATGCTAACCTATGTGCGAATATTCCTTGGTTGTGTATTGGGAAGTTTTATCTCTTAAAATAAATGTGTTGCCAAGTAAAGTAAATTTAGGCCTAAGAGGACTGAAAATGGAATGAATCCAATTCCATGCTAGTTCAAGCTTTTGGGCATTGACTGGTTCAAGGGTCGTGCTTTGCAAAAGCTTGTCGAAGTGGCCACAGAACGGACACTTGGGAGTCGGAACCCCCTTGTCTTGAGAACCTTAAAGTTGTATGCAGCCAACTCGAAGACCTTGATGTCAAAATGCACCAAAGAAAATCTCGTAATTTTTTTTTTTACATAAATGGGGCCCAACAATGTCAAAATCTCCTTCTCCAGCGTTGACGAAGGCACAATCATTCCTCTCGTCAAAGTGTCGAGTTATTTCATAGCATGGGCAAATGTGGGGAGATGTTTCAACGGTAGCCAACATGCTGGTTGAGATGATTGTAGAAATAAGGTATGAAAAGTTGAAGGGATATGAAATATTTTCACAAAGGGTGAGATGAATGCTTTCTGATGCATGTTGTGTAAGATATGATGGGGGGCCAATTTAGTTAATTTCAGTAATGCTACTTTGAACACTACCGTACTGAGCCGAAACTAAGATTTAAGCTCAGGCCAAGACTCATTCTTTATTGCATTGATGACTGTTTGCAGAACAGATCTTGACATGGTGCACATTCGGCGTTTGCTTATCTTGTTTGTTGCAGGACACACATAGGAAAATATACAACTAAATATAATCATAGTCACGCCACTGGACCAGAACCCTCGATGTTCAGCTTTAGACATACTTATGGTTAATGTAGCAAGCCATCTACGAAAAACCATTCTCTTTCCATTCTCACCAACTCAAGTTACTCCGAAATGCATTCCTATGCCTTCCATATCCTTTCTGACCACCAATAGCATTTTCTTCAACAAGTCTAATCTTTACTTGAACAATGACAAGATATACCAACCCCATAACACTTGCTAAGAAGGGCGGCCGTAAGGTGATCAACACTCCGTGTTTCCATTTTTCACAAAAGCACTTTCTAAGCTGATAAACACCTCTAGGATGCATTGACCATGATCAAAATCTAAAAAGGACTGTTACCTGTGCTTCTATTAGGAGAATCATTATAATGTAAATTGAGCTTGTGACAACCCCTCAGAATCCCATTGTTTTGAAGTGCAACATATCTCACCAAGCAACTTCTATGATATCCTTTGCCCATCGGAGGCATTCTGTTCACAGACTTCCATTTGAGGACTATCTCCAGATTTTGAATGGATGCTTTGTAAGGCTACCCAACATAAAGACTTAAGTTTGTACCTGACTTGGCTTCCATAAGGAGTTCTCCAGAAATGCCCAACAAACGTAGTATCCCTGTCAGATACAATGCTTCTAGGTAGATCCATGCAATCTAACTACTTCTTTGGCCACCTAAAAGATTAGCAACATTTGTAGTATCAGCTATGTTGGCGATACATGAAAAACAAAGTGAATGCCAAGAATTTTGGAAAACCTATCAACCACTACAAAAAATGGAATCATGCCACTTTCAAATGAGTTCTAGACAAGCGGGCGCAAGGAACAAAGATCCATACATGTAAACATTGTCCCATGGTCTACTAGGAATTGGTAATGGCTGATACCAGAAGTTAAATAGAACATATCTGACTTCAATCCTTTTGCATTGCTGACACACTTAACATCTCTTCACAAAATGAGAGTGACATAATGACTCATACCTGGCTGAAGTGACCATAGTAAGCACTCAGCTGAGATAGTGTTTGTCTTGCCGCAGAAGTGTCAACTGCCATTCCCACCAACGTGTTTTTCTTTCACTTGGGATTCTCTCTCATTGAACTTTTTGGTATGCATAGCTGGCCAAAACCTTAAACAGCAGTCCTTGGATCATGTAGTCCAGGCGCTAATGGACACCCTATCATTGCCAATAGAATTCGAGCAAAGCTTTATATGCAACCTTGAAATAGAAACTGAGGCCTCTTTATACATGATCGGGGTCAGAGTCATTAACAAATCCCAATATGCTGATTTGAGATTCCTGCATGATTAGACATCTGCTGCTTAAGGCCTCATCATCTTTGTTAAACATTCCCACTCTAAATGATGAATAACAATCATATCATAATCCTTGTCAAAAACTTGGTTCCACTTAACATAGCCTTTGATTTAATTTATGCTGATCTACTAATAAACTGTAAACAATGATTATCTGTAAACAAAGCAAATTCTTGTTGGCGTAAGATAGTGTCTCCTGTAATGTCCCTTCCCTTTTCCTGCACCAAATGCCTAAGGGTCAAGTGAGTCCAAATTGTGGTCATATCCAAGGGGCGAGGGACGTCGGGGGCCGCGTGGTAGTAATAGTCGTGTTTGGCGTTCGGGGGACACTTTGGACCTTGGTGACTAAAACGGGAAACAATAACTTTAGTTACTTTTATTTTATTGACCCCTCCATGGAATGAAACGCGTCTTGGTCTATTGGGGCTATTTTTTTGTGGTAAGTATATAAGGAGCGGGGGAGGGTAAGGAAAGGCACTTTTTGCATACTTTTTATTGACCCATTTATGTGCAGCTGCTGTTGTTCGCATCTACAGCTTGTGGAGTCAAATCCCACAGGGACCCTAGCTTCAGTGGTGAGAGACCCATCCCTAGCTAGCAGGACATTCTTTGGTAGTGAGAGATCTACCCTAGTCTATCATTTTGGAGCCGCTTTCTAGGCTATGTTACAGAAATATTTCAGAAGGTACAGAGGAAGGGTTTTGAAGATTCATGGCAGCATTTGGAGAGGATAATCAGTGGGCTTCCAGATCAGAATCACGGAAGTAGATCAGATCCATGGCAGCCATTTGGGTAGAGCATGGTTGCTCATTGGAGGCATCTCATGAAGGTTTTCATGGGTTTTGGGGGCGTTTGGGGAAGACAATCAGAGGGGCTCCAGACCAGATTCATGACATCCTTTTTGGGCTGAGCATGGAAGCTTTTTGAAGATGCTTCCTTCATTTTCAAACCCCCTTCTCCAAGTGTGGCGAACTGCTGCCTCTATTTGGGGTTTTTCCGGTCGGTCGTTTCAGATCTGAAGGTGGAAATATTGTTTCCCTTTTCTGTTAATGTGATTACCAAAGACCCTTAATTTCTACTCTGGTATTTGGAGAGTTACGAGCCTCTAAAGTTTCCAGCTATCTAGGGCACATTGTGCTTTTTCTGGCAGCATTTTAATTTATGTAAAACTCCAAAAATAGTCTTATTATGCCCCCCTATAATAATATCAAGCTCTCTTTATATTTCCAAGTAAATTTGGGTGGTCATTTTGGGGAATATTAAGTTTATTTAGTTTGTTGTTCTAACTGTAAAAATATGGTATAATCAGTACTTTATGTGGTTCCACATTTTCAATATTTTTGTGCATTTTTAAGTGGTATCCCATTGGGGATACTTCAGTGGTATCAGATCTGTTGTTCCTCCATCTTGTGTTGGTTAAATATGGTAGTTTGGAAAGATCTCAAAGGGGGTTTTATGAAGGAAATATTCACCAACATGGTGAAACAATAGGAAGCCACAAACCTTTATTTGAGTCAGCTCACTTAGAATGTGAATCAAAGCAGACCTAGGGAAAGGAAAATGGTGAGAATAGTGATAGAGGGCAGCCAATAGAGGTGATTGATGAGGATTCTTGTTGGAGGAAGTACCAATCTTTGAGTAGGGGTTTCAGAGATAATATGGCATTTCCAGATTATTGCATGACGAAGATTGGTAGCAAGCCCAAACGAGGTCATCATATGCCAGTACCTAAATCACAAAGAACTCATTTGTAGAAGAAGATTCTAAACCAAAAGGTATGATTTCCATTGAGAAAAATAATTGCATTAGTGAAACTTTGCTTGTTAGAGAAATTATTTCAGCTCAGGAGAAGAAACTTGTTTACGCAAGTGAGGAGGATGTAATGGAAACTCTTAAAAAGTGTGAGGAAGGGAATAACAGAGCTAGAGCTGCTAGGTTGATAGCGACTCAAGTAATACAACACATACAAGAGTTCAAGGAAACGATGGGGGCAATTGATGCAAGGAAGTCTACACCCACGAAAGAAGACTTTATGAAGCAGCTGGCACATGAGGAGGAGCCTCACATTGACACTTGTGTAAAATTGTAGCCTGTTGTAATTTCCAAATCCAACAACTGTTGAATAGCTTTCAAATACTTTCAATAGGCACTTAGGAAACAATGTTGGGGGTATCTCAACATATGTCTATCTTGAACACACGGAGGACATTGTTGGCCTTGAAAGGTATGAAGAGCACACTAAGGTGTCTTATTTATTGTTTCCTATTCTAATTTATTTCCATCATGAGATGCATGGTATGGTAGATGATGAAGTCTTCATCATGGAGTTTGTTGGACCGATGCTCCAACTATGTGTATATGAGCATCTTGTGGATGATATATGGTGGTAAGTTTTAGCTCACTTAATAGATACAAGGGCTCATGGGCATTATAAGCTATGGAATCCTGGTAATATGTGGCCATTATCCAAAACTATAAATTCTATTTTTGATAATTTTGTGACTGATTTCATAAGCAAAAGAAGGAATTCCAATGTGTCTTTTGGGATTACAAGTGTTGGCAAGCATGATTGCTTCATTGGAGACTTCGGTGCAAGAAGGGAGAGTACCTCTCAAGGTACTAGAGTTGGCTCTATGATTGCTAAGAAGGGTAAGAGAATATTCTTTAATCATCTTCAGCCTGCTGGACTGTGTATAACAACAGTCATAATGAGAGGAGAAAATAGCAATATGGGACAACATGGTCAAAGAGGTGAGAGTGGACATTCAGGGCAGGGGCCTCCCCATTCTTCTACTAGGCCTTTGGGGTTTCACAAACCTTATTTCTTGAAGGATCTAGAAGTTTCACATGTACAGCAGCCTGTAGATATTTTGGGTGAGGAGTCTTTTTGGGAGAGTAGCAAGATGGGAAAATAGGGTCAAAGAGGCGAGAGTGGACATTCAGGGCAGCGGCCTCCCCATTCTTCTACCAGGCCTTTGGGGCTTCACGAACCTTCTTTCTTGAAGGATCTAGAAGCTTCACAGGTACATCAGCTTGTAGATATTTTGGGTGAGGAGTCTTTTTGGGAGAGGAACTAGATCTGGAGTGAGGGCTTTCGTAACAACATGTCATTCCAAGAATATTACAGAATGAAGATTGGCAGTCAACCCAAGAGAGATTATTATAAATAGGTACCAGAGTTACAGAGGAGATTGGGACAGATCTCCAGTCCACACTTCGATGATTCTAAAAAGTGTACTGTACTGTCTTGGGCCCAAAAGCTGAAGACATACTCCGACTTGAATCCTATGCGTGAGGAAGATGCAATTAAGTTTGCAAGCTCACATCTTGAGGGAGATGCTCATGATTGGTGGCATCATGGGCTGATTACATAGGGACACATACACATTATGACTCATGCAGAGTTCATGCAGAGGCTGGTGAGTAGATTTAATACGAGGGACCCTGAAAGGTATTTTAGGGAGTGGACTCATTTAAGAAAAACCGATCCCCTGGATCAGTACGTCACAGATTTTAAGAGATTACTAGTCATGGTACATGATGTCATGGAGAGGACATTGATTTCGCTATTCAAAGAAGATTTGACTAATGCTTTCACTAGATTTGTGAAGGCATTTGAACCTTCTTCCTTGCATGGGGCTGTTAGCAAAGCTCGGGACTTGGAGTTATCCACTCCAAAGCCGATGGCTCCACCTCGCGTTTAGCAAAGGGAACCTCCATCTGGATCAGATGAATGTCAGTAGAGGGAGCCTCCACCGAGGTGAGAGGTGGTTAAAAATCCAATCATTTCCTGAGAACATAGAGATGAGTTGAGGCGAAAGAAACTATGTTTCGATTGCCACACACCTTGGATTCCAGGATATGATTACAGAGGTAGAGGGAAGGCTCAATTCATTGAAGTCTTCGAGGAGAGAAAGGGTGATAGAGGTGAGGAGTTAGAGACTCACGAGATGGATGATGGAGATGGGGTTGCGTTGGATAGTGTTGATGCGGGGCAGGAGGAGAAGATTTTTCTAGGAGATTATAGCCACATTACCTAGTACTCTAATGTACAAGGAATTTAGGATTAGAGGAGTTATGTAGGGTCAGCGTGTTGGGGTACTCATTGATATTAGGGCAATCCACAACTGTATTGATGCCTCATTGGTTGAAAGGTGAGGACTACAGAAAGAGGATTTTGAGGGCCTCAATGGGGTTATAGCCAATGGAGAGTCTTTGAGGTACACATGACGGGTTGCCCAAGTGAGCATCACGATGGGTAACTATACAGTTACTAATGATTTCCACATTGTTGGAATGGGAGTGACCAACATAGCACTGGGAGTGTAGGGGCTTCACTCTCTTGGTGAGTTTTGAACTAACTTTCAGACGATAGGGCTGAAGTTTAAGTCCGAGGGCAGGAATGTGATTTTGAGGGGAGTATCCATAGGAGCACCAAGGATGGTTACAACTGATGGGATGGAGAGGATGATCTGACATGGTGAGGAGTTTTATTATTGCGGATTGATGCGGAGTATGACGGATGTAGGTGTGACCAGCAATGTTGCACATGAGACAATTACAGAGATTGGGACTATAGGTTCTGATCATCCAAGTTTATCATTATGTTCGTCATCTGAAGTTTCGGTAGACTGGACATCTCATTTGCTTGTTGAGTACTCCAAGAACCGACACTCATGGGAGATTCTAGATGGCCACATACAAGATGACAGTTGTAGATTGGAGGATGAGATGATCTTCTCTCAGGGAAGATGGAGCCTTGTGTTAGATTCATGGTGGAGGATGGAGATATTGTGACATGTGCATTGCTCTTCCATGACTGGGCACTTGAGCTTTGATGAGACCTACAGGATCATGTCTGAGAGGTTCATATGGCAGAGGTTGAGGGAGGATCCCCTCAACTTTATACATGCATATATTGTTGATCACTATGACAAGTTTAAACTTACGGGACCATTTTTTTTTGAATTGACACGGGACAACACTCCTATGATTTTTGCTGCTTCTATGCCCGGTGAGCACCTCACCCACGTGTTAATGAGTGGAGAGACAAAAGTGACCCATGGTTATTTAGTAGTTTCACATTCAGTGCAGGAGGTGGACTATATGGAGCTGATATTTCCGGTTGACTGTCTGTTGGAGTCTTGGGACTTTTCCTCCACGTGACACATCAAGATACAGTATGAGGAGCCTGGCTCTCACATGAGTGTAGGTCAGGTAGGAGAGTTAGCACCATTTGTGCGTAAACAGGTTGTTTCACAGGCTGATACGGAGGATTCTATAGGATTCAAAGTGGAATTTCATACCCAGGAGTTGGTTGGAGAGGCCATGAGTGATCCCGTGATGACAACCTTGCATTGGCAGGGATTGGACCGATTGGAAATTTTGGTGTGGGCACTAGTGGAGAGATGGTTTGGGTATCATTCTATTTCATGGTTTCGTGGTTACCTCAGATTACACGGATCCTTGGTGGACAACAGGGTGAGGTGGAGAAACTTATGGTGTGGAATTCAGCTGCTGCAACAGGATAGGTTAATTCTTGGGGTCAAGCATTTCTCAGGAAGGGAGGACTGTAATGTCCCCTTTTCCTACGCCAAAGGCTTAAGGGTCAAGCGAGTCCAAGCCGTGGTCATATCCAAGGGGCAAGGGACGCTGGGGGCTACTAACAAGGGGCCGCATGGTACTAATAGTCGTGTTTGGCGTTCGAGGGACACTTTGGACCTTGGCGACTAAAACGGGAAAAAGTAACTTTAGTTACTTTTATTTTATTGACCCCTCGGTGGAATGAAACACGTCTTAGTCTATTGGGGCTCTTTTTCCATGGGAAGTATATAAGGGGCGGGGAGAGTAAGGAAAGACACTTTTTGCATACATTGTATTGACCCCTTCATGTGTAGCTGTTGTTGTTCGCACCTACAGCTTGTGGAGTCAAATCCCATAGGGACCCTAACTTCGGTGGTGAGAGACTCATCCCTAACTAGTAGGGAATTCTTCGGTAGTGAGAGATCTACCCTAGTTTGTCATTTTGGAGCCGCTTTCTGGGCTGTGTTACAGAGATATTTCAAAAGGTACATAGGAAGGGTTTTGAAGATTCTTGGCGGCATTTGGAGAGGATAATCAGTGGGCTTCCAGATCAGAATCACGACAGCAAATCAGATCCACGGTAACCATTTGGGTAGAGTGTGGCCGCTCATTGGAGGCATCTCATGAAGGTTTTTGTGGGTTTTGGGGGCGTTTGGGGAAGACAATCAGAGGGGATCCAGACCAGATTCATGGCAACCTTTTTGGGCTGAGTGTGGCAGCTTGTTGAAGACGCCTCCATCATTTTCTGACCCCCTTCTCCAAGCGTGGCGACCTGCAGCCTCTATTTGGGGGTTTTCTAGTCGGTCGTTTCAGATCTGAAGGTGGAAATATTGTTTCCCTTTTCTGTTAATGTGATTACCAAAGACCCTTAATTTCTACTTTGGTATTTGGAGAGTTACGAGCCTCTGAAGTTTCCAGCTGTCTAGGGCACGCTATGCTTTTTCTGGTAGCATTTTAATTTCTGTAAAACTCCAAAAACAGTCTTATTATGCCCCCCTATAATAATATCAAGCCCTCTTTATATTTCTAAGTAAATTTGGGTGGTCATTTTGGGGAATATTAAGTTTATTTAGTTTGTTGTTCTTGTTAGTGTGAGTTATCCTATGTGTCCTCCTCTCATGTTGGAGGGTCATCTCACATGGGTTAGGTTTAGGGTTAGGTTTAGGGTTTCATATGTGTCATGCACTAGGGTTACTCAGCACCCTATATGTACCCCTTTTCTATTCATTTATGAGCATGCCAAGACACTCCGCTGTCTTTCCTCTATGCAAGCTTTGTTTCTGTTGAGCAAGTTCTTCCATTACTGATCATTTTTTCCTTGCTATCGCTGGAGCTTTCACGATTCCGTTGGAGTGCAACTACTTCGTGGTGCCTCGTTTCCGATTCGATTCTCGCAAACTCTTTTCATGGTATCAGAGCTGAGATCGGGTAAACGTGCACTCGATTTGTTTTTTGTTGCTATTACTCTTACTTGGTTTCATTATTTTACTCTGCATGCAAGTCTTTTGATCACTATTTTCTGGAAATTATCTTGCTAATATCTCTAACAAGCTTTCTCGGAAAGTTTTTTGTGTTTTTTTTTCTTGTGCATGTGCAGGTTTTTTCAAAATACCTTGAGAAATCAGGTTTTTTTAACTGCTTTTTTTTGTTGGATGTATCAAAATCCAAAATAGAGATTCCTTTCATTTATTAAAATGGAAGTGAATTTTTTTTAAAATCTCTGGTTTTTGCAGGATATTTGTCTATGCATGTTGTCTGTGGTTGCAGGATCTTTGAGTTCTTCAGTCGTGGTTGCTCATCAACGAACTGTTGTCCCTCTGACCATTTTTGGACTGTTTTCACGTGCGGCCTGCACTTTTTTCATTCATTCCTAGGCGTTTTTAACCTCTGCCACGTTTTTTTGCTTGAAGGGGTTGTAAACTCTTATGTACAGGCTGTTAACTATCATGCGTGGACTGTAAGATCATTCCTAGGCATTTTTCAACACACAGCCACGTTTTTTTGCTTGCAAGGGCATTTTTCAACAACACAGCCACATTTTTTTGCTTGCAAGGGCATTTTTTAACAACCACAGCCATGTTTTTTTGCTTGCAAGGGCGTTTTCAACAACCCAGCCACGTTTTTTTGCTTGAAAGGGCATTTTTTTTGTGCTGGCAACGAAAAACGTGACTGTACACTCCTGTGCGCGGCTGTACACTCATATGCGCGGCTGTACACTTAAACCAGTCGGTTTGGTAAGTTTAAATTCATTTCTTTCTTTTAATCTTACTCAAAACAACAAAAAAACCACTGCTTTTTACAAAAATGGCCCGAGTTTTCTGTTTGATTAAAAGCTTCCTTTTAAAACACAAAATCAAACAATCTCTTTTTTAGTATGCGTTTTAAATCACCAAATCTTTCTTTATTTAAAAGATACTTTCTAAAAACGCATTCAATCTTTATTTGTTTAAAAATCTTCATCTAAAATTCCTTTTTTAAATGCCTTCTTTCTAACACTTGTAAGTTTTAGAAACTCTTCAAAAAAAGTGCTTTATTCAGTGATTTGTTTAAATTAAAGCCTTTTTCAAAATTCATTAGATTTAATTACATTAGATCTAATTTTATTTCATTAACATTATTTAAACACTATTTCTTTGGCATTATAAAATTTGGTCTATTGGCTTGTTGTATTTTTAACCTTCCGTCGAGTGTCGAAGACGAAGGGTGAGGTCCGGGATTGGCAGGTGGCTAATCCCCCCTCGCAATACAAACAAACCCTATCTCAAATTCCATGTCATTTCCAATGAGCATACATACGACACCTTTTGCATGCGTTTAGGGCACTTTTTTAATCCGTTTGCAGGCTTATTGGCTTTTTCTCATCAATTGCGGGAATTGGTTTTTGCTATAACTTTTGACTCGTTGCTCGGTTTTGAGCACTTCTTTAGTCAAAGTTGCATGTTTTTTCACACTCTAGATGATGGGATCATTATCTTTGTAAATGCACTAATTTTATAAAGTGCCGCATTCTGGGGGGTGTCTTTGTATTGCTTATTTCAGCTCATTCTTTTGAGCTTTGTTCTATTCCTTTTTTTGTGGACTTGTGAGCGCGTCCGCCACAGTCTTACGACAAAGGGATTCTTTCATTTGCGATGTGAGATGCTTTTTCTCACCACCAGGGTTGGCTTTCACCTCCTTTCTATTTTTTGCTTGTGCTTGTTTACGGTGTTCCTTTTTTGTTGCGCTCCACGAAACATTGTTGTGGTCTCCTCTCTTGCACGTTATTACGCTAATTGCAAGATGAGTTACCAAGTGTTTCAAACCGCACGCACGGACCCGATTGTAATCAACGCACTAAACTATAAAGTGCCGAAAGTAGGGGGGGTTGTTATTGTCCTGGGTGGTTGTGTTTCTTTTCTACATTTCTTTCTCTCTCTCTCTCACTATGGATGCACTTTCAATTCCTTTGCTTACGCCATTCAAATTTTTCGAATGGAGATCGAAAATAATAATGAAACTAAGGGGTAAAGGGTTATTCCGCATCACCATGGGAACTGAGACTGAACCAGATGACGAACCTGAAAAATCTAAGTGGTTAAACCATAGTGATGAAGCTTTAGGTCTTCTTTGCATGTCTGTTTCTCCTGACTTGCTCTTCCACATTGAGGCATCTGAAACACCTACATCTACGTGGAAAATGCTGGATGCGATGTTTGGACAACTAGATGACATGAGAGCGCATGAGTTGGAAAATGAACTACTAGGGTTAAATCCTAGTGACTTTGAAAACCTACAAGCCTTCTTCTCAAAATTTGTCCACATTAGATTATTGTTAAAAGGATGTCAAGTAGAAAAGAAAGATTCTCAACTGATCTTGTCGATTCTCTCTAAGCTAGGTCCCGAATATTCTGTCTTCATGTCAACTTTCTACACTACAAAAGTTGCTTTGGGCGATACTTGGACAATGCCCTCCTTTGACTGTTTTTCGTCCCAACTCATTCGAGAACAGGACAAACTCATTCAAATGGGGTCTCTCAAGTCCAAGTCACATGCCCTTGTAGCAAGTACTAGCAAGGGAAAGAAGACTGAAAAGAAGAAAGAAACTAAGGATCAACCTAAGAAAGAAACCAAGATCAAACCTAAAAATGACACAAACACTTCGACTTCTGAGCCTAGAGCGCAGAAAAGCAAGTATTTGTGTTCCTATTGCAAGAAGTTTGGTCACGATGAGCAACACTGTTTTAAGAAATAGATTGATCACTTATCTCATTTACTTGAGAAAAATAAAATAAGTGTTCCTGAATCCATAAAACAAAGTGCTCTGAAGGCCGAGTCTTCTGCTGCAAAAGGTGCTAAAAATGATAAGAAGAAAGGAAAGGCCCTTGTAGCCAAAGTTGCTCCTTCATCGACATGGATTATAGATTCTGGTGCCTCGCACCACATGGGTTCTTCGCATGTTGAGTTTTCCAACATTGAACCTTGTGGAATGTCCCAAATCACGATGGGTAATGACATGACAGTGTCAGTTTCCAGTAGTGGATCGGTAGAGATGGATGGGGGAACATTTAACCAAGTGTTGAGTGTTCCTGATCTCTCTACCAATCTCCTATCAGTTTACCAAATTACTCACCTTGGTGAAGGAATGCGAGTGGAATTTGGTCCTAACTCGGTGATCATTCGTGAGCTTAACAATGATACTACAGTGGCTGAGGGAAAGGCAGATCACCATTCACGGTTGTACACCTTCTCCCACTTTACTTCTGATTCTACGCCCACTGCCTTGCTCACTCATGCAAATGAGGTTAGTAAGCTATGGCATGAGCATTTTGGACATCTAAATTATCGCTACCTTGAACAATTGAGTCAAAATGAAATGGTCAACGGGTTGCCTCGCGTCAAGTTTTCTAAGGGTCTTTGTGAGGGTTGTACCCTTGGAAAGCATCCTGAAAAGAACTTTGACAAAGGAAAAGCCTGGAGAGCCACTCGTCCTTTGGATCTTGTTCACAGCGATGTTTCTGGTCCATTTCCTTCTCCTTCATTTACTAGAGCTCTTTATGTGCTAACCTTCATTGATGACTATTCGCGATATACTTGGGTATATTTTCTTAAGCTTAAGTCTGAAGTCTTTGAACATTTTCAGGACTTCAAGGCTCTTGCTGAGAAACAGGCGGAACGGTCTATCAAGGTTCTTCGAACTGACAATGGAGGTGAATATGTAAACAATAGGTTCATGGATTTCTGTACTTCTGAAGGGATCTCTTTGCAACATACAGTTGCTTATAGCCCTTCGCAGAATGGAGTCGCAGAAAGAAAGAACCGTACTCTGAAGGAGATGGCCACTTGTATGATTCACTCGAAGTCTCTTCCTCTGCAGTATTGGGCCGAAGCAGTGAATTGTGTAAATTACATTCAGAACCGTGTTCCACACAAGGCAGTAAGAGGGATGACACCCTTTGAAGCTTGGTTTGGATGCAAGCCTGATGTTGAGCACTTTCGAGTCTTCGGATCCAAGGCTATGGCTCAGATTCCCAAGAAGAAACGCAAGGCCTTGGAACCACAATCCAAACCTTGTATCTTTGTAGGGTATCCTGATGGCGTGAAGGGATATCGATTGATGAATTCTACTTCTCATGAGCTATATATTGAGAGAAGTGTTAAGTTCGATGAGTCTTCTTCGACTTCTACTTCTCCACCTATTGAGGTTCTTCAGCTCACTGATTCAGATTCTGACTCATCAGATGATGATACTGTTGAGCGTGCTCCTCTTCCGGATCCTCCCGACCATCAGATCTTTGAGTCTTCTGATTCTGACAGTAGTGATGATGAGGACTATGTCCCTTCTCACTCAAGTGAAGAATCTTCCGACTCTGAGCCTGATCCTCCTGGTCCCCTTTGGGCCAGGAAAACTTTGCAAAGTGCTGGAGATTTAGTTGGAGATACTTCGGATATGAGACGTACTCGCTCAGATTTCATTGGACCCCACTCTTTCTTTGCCTCTGCTTCTGATCCACAGTCTTTCTAGGAGGCTTCTGGTATTCCTGAGTGGGATTCTACCATGGATGAGGAGTATTCCTCTCTCATGAAGAATGATACTTGGGACCTCACCACTCTTCCGAAAGGAAGAAAAATCATTCGGTGTAAGTGGGTGTTCTGAACAAAGTATGGAGTAGATGGAGATGTTGAAAAGTTTAAAGCGTGATTAGTAGCTAAGGGTTTCTCCCAGATAGCTGGGGTTGATTATACAGAAACCTTTGCTCCGGTTGTGAAGATGACTTCTATTCGACTGACCCTAGCCATTTCCGTAACAAACAGATGGAAAGTCCATCAAATGGACGTTAAGAGTGCCTTCCTTCATGGTGACCTAGAGGAAGAGATCTATATGGAACAACCTTTGGGTTATGTCCAAGATTCCTCCCTCGTTTGTAAGTTAAAGAAGTCTCTTTATGGCCTTAAACAAGCCCCTCGGGCTTGGTATGCCAAGATGGACTCCTTCTTACTTACATCAGGGTTTACTAGGTGTCACTCTGATCCAAATGTTTATATTCTACGGCAAGATGACTCCATACTCATTCTTGTTCTATATGTTGATGACTTGTTGATCACAGACAGCTCTTCCTCTATTATTGATTCTGTGAAGATCGCCTTAGCCAACAAGTTTTCCATGACTGACTTAGGTCTGCTTCATTACTTCCTTGGGATCCAGATTTCACAATCTGACTCGGGAATCTTGATTTCACAACCTAAGTATGCTCTTGATTTGCTAGCTCGGTTTCAGATGTCCGATTGCAAGTCTTCTCCTACTCCTTTTCTTTCCGGGGTTAAGTTGGTTTCAGATTGCTCTACTCCCTTGGTTGATGGTACTCTTTACCGACAGTTAGTTGGGAGCTTGATCTACTTGACTCACACTCGACCGGATTTATCATATGCTATTGGGATCGTGTCCAGATTCATGCAGGAGCCACATGAGCTGCATTGGAAAGCAGCTAAATGGATCCTTCATTATGTTCATGGCACTTATGCTGATGGCATACACTATCATGGAGGGGTTGATATTGACTTGATTGGATTCACAGATTCTGATTGGGCCAGTGACTTAGATCATCGGAAATCTACTTCTGGCTACAGTTTCTCTCTTGGTTCGGGTCCTATTAGTTGGTCTAGCAAGAAGCAGAATGCAATTGTGATATCATCTACAGAGGTAGAATACAGAGGAGCAGTTAACGCTGCCACAGAAGCTATTTGGCTACAGGGTATTCTGACAGAGTTTGGCATCCACTTTCGGCGGCCTACCATTATCTACTGTGATAACACGAGCACAATCTCTATTTGTAGAAATCCAGTTCAACATCAATGGATGAAGCACATTGAGATCCATATGCACTTCATACGGGAGCTTATTCATGATGGTATCATCAACATTCAATACATTCAGACAGCTGATCAGATTGCAGACTTATTCACCAAGCCTTTCACTGAGATGAAGTTTCTTCACTTACGGTCTCTTCTTGGGGTGAGGTCTTCTGCAGCTGCCCATCTTCTTAGGGCTATGTAGTCCTTCTTTTCTTCTTCTTCTTCTAGGAAGATTGTGTTTGTATATGGGCACCTTATCAGGCCTTTAGTTTCCGGGCCCCATTGACACATCTTTCTTAGTTGTTTAGGAGTGTCTTCCTCTTCCGTCTGACTCATCACAGCCGCTACCCCAGCTTCGATGAAGGGGGGTGTTAGTGTGAGTTATCCTATGTGTCCTCCTCTCATGTTGGAGGGTCATCTCACATGGGTTAGGTTTAGGGTTTCATATGTGTCATGCACTAGGGTTACTCAGCACCCTATATGTACCCCTTTTCTATTCATTTATGAGCATGCCAAGACACTCCGCTTGTCTTTCCTCTATGCAAGCTTTGTTTCTGTTGAGCAAGTTCTTCCATTACTGATCATTTTTTCCTTGCTATCACTGGAGCTTTCACGATTCTGTTGGAGTGCAACTACTTCGTGGTGCCTCGTTTCCAATTTGATTCTCGCAAACTCTTTTCAGTTCTAACTGTAAAAATATGGTATAATCAATACTTTATGTGGCTGCACATTTTCAATATTTTTGTGCATTTTTAAGTGGTATCTCATTGGGGATATTTTAATGACACAACCACATAGCTAGAGCTTTAGCAATAATTTTGTAGGAGACATTCAACAAGGTGATGGGCCGCCAAATAGTAATTTTCTCAGGATCCCCTGGTTTCAAGATGAATTTAATGTTCCCTTTGTTGATATACATCACCAACGACTGGTTCTAAAAACCCTCGAGATAAACCTAAAGAAGATCTTGGCTGATAGAGTCCCATAAGGATTTATTAAATTCGCATGAGAAGCCATCACATCCAGGGCCTTATCATTGGTCATTTGCATGACCGCTTCATGAAGGTCATCAATGGTAAGCATGCGGTCACAAGCCACCTTCTGAGTAGGAAAAAGTTTGCACGGAACAACAACCAGACATTGGTCGAGAGTTGTTTGTCGTTCGGCCAAAGGGATTTTAAGCTTGAAAAAACCAACTTATAATGTTGCACAAACGCTTGCAGCATGAGTTGGGGATCAGTGACCTGAACCCCGCCATCACTGATGGCACAGATTTGTTGAGAAGGGTTTTTGGCTCTGAGGAAAGAATTCTTTCGAAACCCAATCACCAATTTTAAGCCAATGCATGCGGGCACAAATTTGAGCTTTCCAAGCATTGTAGTTGTCAACAATTTGAATTTGCTGGCGAAGCTCTGCAACTTGAAGTTACAGAGTTTTAGAGAAGCGGTTGCCTTGGAGCGCCACCACCGCTCAGCTAAGAGCAGAGGTGTTAGCGGAGTATGAGCGACACCTAATTTTAGCCAATTGTCTGCCATAGATTTTGAGGAATCTAGTAGTCTGAGTCATAATGTCCTCCCACCATTGAGTCCAGCTGATAATAGGTCATTGTTAATCCATGGTACCCTTTTGCTTCCTCATTTTTCACTTACCTTAGGTTTGACTACCTAAAATCTATATCCCCATCGTCTATTCTACTTACTTTCCCACGTTTTTCATCCATTCGTTCCTTTACCTCCATTCATCTCCCTTGCGTCATCTATATGCTTCATGCCCTTCTAGCATCATGTTGTTTATTGCTTGGTTAATATAGCGGGCATGACACTATTACCTACATAATCTTGTCCATCTCCTTCTATAGGCACTACATGAATTTATAATTATTAAAGTATATGATATTTGATTTTTTTACTTGATAATATCTGACTATTTATAGAGGCATCTGTTAAATAATAATTATAAAAGTTAAAAGTTATAATATAGAAGTTTTTTGGTTGTAACAATGAGATAAATACTCAATTAAAAGGTAAACTTATAATAATGAAGCTCACACAAATTACCAAACAAGTATAAATTGTTCTTTATTTTTTAAGATTAGATAAAAAAATATTCCATTACAAATATATTATTATTTATTTATATGAAGAATATATACTTATTATATTAATAAAAATATAGATACAATTACTTAATAAATATTACCATTTTCTATCATAAAACGATAAAATTTATTAAGTTTTAGGTGTGAAAACAGTCTCATGAATGTCATTTCACCATCAACTTTGGACTATATTGTGATAGACACATCAAGGGAGTTGTATTTTTTGTATTTATTTAACCACTACTTCATCTCATTGAAAGCATGACAAATTGTTTCTATATATTTCTATTAAAATATGTCGTAAGTGAACTTTGAAATGTAACCACTATCAAACTATTTCTTAGGTTGGAAAGTTTTGTCTTTACGTACCTTGTACTCTTATTAAATTGGAATAATAAAAGATATGTACATTAGTTGGTTATGTTAATCATAAACTAAATATATTTGATAAAGACCCAAAGTTTGTCATTCCCTACGTGTTGCAACAAAATGCAAGGATGTAACGAATTATTGAGAGATGTGGATATCTACAAGGAAAGGGGGAACACAACAAAATTTTGTGGCCGGCATGATGTAAAGAAATTCAAGGTTATAGTCAAAAGTTGCTTATATGAATTGATTGTTTAGTTTGTTTTCCTTTCTTAGTCACTAGAGATTTGATTGAGTAGCTTGCAGGGTATTCATTGTATTTGTCACCCTCTCATGGTTGAAGAGAGACGTGAAGACCTCAACTTGTATACATACATTTAGCTCAACATTATTTAGAAAAGTGGTTTGCTTGCATGTTACCAATTGTAGTGTGGATATCCTGGAATCTAGTGAGAATTGTAAGGAATTTGAACAAAACAAGAATCTTGTAGTGAGAAGTTTTTGTGGTATTTGTTGGTAGATGTTGGAATTGGTTTGTAGTGTATGGAGGAGATCGGAAATTGTATTGATTTTGAAGATGTATATATTTTTTAGCTTTCATAGCTAAAATTACACTTAATGTATTTGTGATGAGGATTGCAATCTAACTTTATTTAGGGATCCTTTAATGGAAAGGTTGCCACATCTATACTATACATACAAATATGTGACAATGGTATTGCATTTAATATGGTAGTACCATAGACTTTGTGACAGTAGATGGATTATGCTTTGCACTAATGTTTAGAGGGCAAGTTTTAGGGACAATCAACAAACTTATTTTTTAATATTACTAAAATATACTATACATTAGCAAGGATATTATACCTTTGTGTGGTCATTTCTTGGACTTGCGTGTACCATATCCTTATCGTTGCAATTTTTTTTTTGTGACAACTAATAATTTTTTAAAGGATATATATTATCTTGGGAAGGGGTTTTCCAAGAATGAGTGGGGATTTTATTATAATAATAATATATATGTGGAGGCAACACATTTTCAAATCAAGAATATCAACTAAATTGTATAATTGATATGTTTTTTTGTGGGATGTAGAGTTTTAAGTACTGTGTAATGTGTGATGTTCTTGTACGGTCATTTCTTGGACTTGCATGTACCATATCCTTATCGCTGCAATTTTTTTTGTCACAACTAGTATTTTTTTAAAGGACATATTATATATTGGGAAGGGCTTTTCCAAGAACGAGTGGGGATTTTACTATAAAAATAATATACAAGTGGAGGAAACACATTTTTTAATCAAGAATGTTGATTAGATTGTATAAACGATATGTTTTTTGTGGTATGTAGAGCTTTAAGTACTGTGTGATGCTCTTGTACCATGAACACGTGTCATTACAATAAAGGATGGATAATTTTGGTTGACTTATTTTCTCTTATGATTAAATAGTTGGACAAGTGTCAGCGAAAATATGATTTCTAAATACTTTTTTTGTAACATTAAAAAATATTTTCAAACACTATTCTCTGATAAGAAATGTTAATTTTTTTCCAATGAATTATTAGACAATGTTATGCCGAGTGTCATTACTTTTTTTTTCTTGCAAAAATAAGAAAAAAACTCATACTGCAAAGGACAAAAATAGTCAAATCAATATGTAGCAACAAATAAAAATAGGATTAAAAATGTCTTTTTAAAAAAATCATGTCGTAGTAATAAATGTGAGCTTCTTTCCAATGAACTATATGACAAATGTTATGCCAAGTGTCAATTTTAAATATTTTTGATGAAAAATTAGAAAAAAAAAATGTATAATGCAATAAGGCCCAAAAATAGTCGAATCAATATGTAGTAGCCAATAAAAATATAGAAGTATTTTTTTTATGAATTTGAATTATCAATTTTTTTAGTTCCACATTCATATTATATGTATATTGTCATTTTGAAAAAAATTTGCGTATATGATTGGTTGAAAATATCATATGAATTAGATTCATTGAAAGATATAATATCCTGCCTTGAAAAGAGTAGGAACTAAAAATGTGCACCCAACAATGACATTGACTTTGCCCAAAAAATTATTAGCGAACAAAGATGAACGCATGGAAAGGAAGGATACCCCTCATAGGCATGGATAGGAAGTGGTGTTCTTAGTGGGTGACAATCAACCCAAAAAATGGTCTAATGATTGCGCTCACATGGATGGGGTCTTCTATTATATAACACTTTTTTTCCTATTGAATTTCCATATAGTGGTAACAATATACAAACTTAAGGCAAACAATGAATTATTAGGGTATTGTGCTGAAAGTTAGTTGCCATTTTAAGCACCATTTATTTATCAAGACCCTAAGTACTAAAAAAATATGAAAAATAATAAATTACATAACTAAAAGCAATTCGTGTGACATATAGACTTGAGGTTGTGCGCTAGAAGTTCTCTCCATTTGAGATACTAGATTCAATAATGATAAATGCTCTAATTATTGCTTGATCTCTTAAGAATACTTGTAAGTACTTCATAAATTCTATGTGAAAATGCTTAGTGTGTGTTTGAGGTGAATTTTGGTTTGTTACTATTATAACGAAATACCAAAAAATCTATATAAAGCAAGGTTTAGCAATACCTACGCTGACAAACACAATGTCGGGATGAGTGGATACACGAGCAATGTGAGAGACTCATTCTTCCACCAAGGAAGAAGACATGAATACAATGACAACTAAACAAGTAAGATATTATTTAAGGATTGAATGAGTTGCTTGACAATGACCAATCCCATGAACCAATGGGCTTCATCAAGGGATGTTAACTCATGTTTACAATTAAGTTATATGATATGAAAATAAGATAATGACAATATGATTATAATTCAAAAGGGATAGGGAGATCTTGTTCCACGTGATAGGCGGCCCAGGTAAGGGCTATGACAAGCTCAAAGTCTTGGAAGTAGTTGAACCAAAATTGTTTGGTGGCTTCATGTTCTTCCTATATAATTTCAAGTTGGTCTTCTATGTCTTCGATCTCCGGTGTGAGGGAAATGACGCACAAGCTAATATCAGATCCAGTTTCTGAGTCACTCCGTAGACTAGGGCGCCAACATGCGCCCTAGTCTAGCCAGATTTGCCACTTCTGCAATCTTTTGAGGTTTGTCTTGACTTTTAGCTCTACTAGTAAATCATCTTACCCATTCCCAGATTACTGCGAGGTAAGTCTAATCATGTTAGTACCTTTTCCCTCCCATTTCATTTATTTCATTTCATTTAAAATATCAAATAAATTATCTAGCTCTTATATTTCAGCTATTACATTGTTGTACTTTCTTAGATTATTACTAAAATACAAAATTTAGATAATCATTCTTGACCTTTTCGACTTCTTCGGTCCACTAGTCCATCTCGTCGGCCTAATTCCTCTACGCAGGAAGCCCCTTCATATAGATGTCCACCACCTCCTTCACCTCATAGGTCTCATTCACATAGGTGCCCATCACCTCCTCCATCTCATAGGTCCACTTCCATAGGTTTTCATCACTTCTTTCTCCACTAGGCTTCCTTCACATGCACATCATCCTTCTCATACACAACCGATCTTAGAGCATTATCACACACCTTTATCTACTTAGACATCGGGTTGAGGATCCTTGCCCTTCAATTTCATTGGATAACTTAATTTTCACCACACACTTGGGGGCATCATGCTTTCTATTCCGCCCTTCAGTCATCACCAATTATTTCTAATATCTATACATGCACATTATGCTTCGTGCTTCACATCTAGTCTTTCTCATTACTCTTAAACATCTTGACACACACCTTGTATCTTCATTACTCTATGACACACTCTAGTTCCATGGTTCATAATTGTCTTCTGAGGGTCTAAATCTGAAATGAACCTCACCTTATTCACTTTTCGTGCTCTATGCTTCATGATCTATCTCTCTAGCGCACATGCTCAAACCATTTCCCGATGATACACTCTTGTTCTATGGTTCAATCTTGATTATTGAGGGGTATTTTATAAATGAGCCTCATCTCATACTCATCCATACCCGCTGGGGGGAACTCTCCTATCACATTCATATTGTATACCATTCCATTTCACCCATACACAACATATTGTATATCTTGGTTGTACTTATTCTTGCTTGCTTATACTTACATGTACACTTTTTTCCCATTGTAGACGAATACTTAGTATGTTGATATATTTTCTATATACACATGTAAATTTACTTGTTCTCTAGTTGTGAATGCAGAATTCTTATGGGAATTTACACACTGTAATGATGTTTGGCACTGTACCACCTACCAATCCCACCGAGGCTCCTGGGGGCATATACTTTCTAATACATCACATGTACTATTATTTCATTATTTACTACTTCTAATTCCTAGAACACTACTTTCTATTGGTACATACACGCTTTGACATAATTTTATCTTTCTAACATGCTAATTGGAGCTTCGTGTACAACATTTTCCTTACAGGACTATTTGCCACCATGGTTGTCTAATACACTTTTCTTGTTATTTCTTTCTACTTGTATCCTATTGTTTGTTGGCTATGCCCTATGTCTTGTTTGATCACTATTTGTATGCTTTCGACCACTTCGGACCTGATTGTCTTGTGACATTGTGAGCGATGTCCCATGTTTGAAACCCAATTTTTGTGGTCTCTCTTGTATGCACATTTGTTACATTTTTTTTCTATAACATGTTTGCTACTTTTGCAACTAATACATGTATCTAACCACTTTGTTTGCATGTGCCTTAGTTTATACCATGCACATCCCCTCCCCTATAGGGATACAGTTCAGATCAACATTAGGGCCTCTCCTTTGGGCCGCACACTCCTATCAATGTCACATGCACTCCAAACGAGGGGGCATACATTGGGTGAAAAAAACACCCCATAAATCAACTTAGAGATACAACACAGTACAATACATAACAAAATTGGCATATATTACAATTATAACACTTGCTCAAAATCATACTTGGGTTAGAATCACAACACAAACACTAGCGCCTGGGCTCAGGTAGGAGCGTTTGGGCGCCTATTTCCTCTCATAGGCACGAACGTCCTAGGGGCACACACAATAAATTTATCAGATCTGTTTCGGCTCTGTGGAATAGACTAGCTTCTATCCTATCATTCCTTTGAGAAACAAATAAGGGTTAGGGCTAGGAGGAATACCTGTTGAATGTTGAGATGGTGTGCGCGTTCCGTAGAGAAAGATCAGATCGACTGCGAAGAATTCCTTTTTATCTTGGAAGGACTACCTGTAAGTAAGAATACAAGACCACCAGATTTTAATTAGACAATAAATGAGGGAACTGCCTTGGGCCCAGAAAATATAAAACTTCCTTTCGAAGGTGGTCAGCTCCCCTGCTAATACGAATTAACACAAATGATAACCAAGAAAGCTATTACAAAATCATGATTTAGGTACCTCGTTATAAAACAATAGAGGCTAAGCCATCAATAATAAAACGTCACGTTGTTTGTTCGGTTACTGGTTGTTGATACATTCAGGTTGAGTTACAGGGATAAACCAGACTGGATCTGAGGTTGTTAGGTGACAAATAGGTGAGAGGAAGGTTTTGGGTTATAATTCATAGTGACCGATGTCGGTCACTAGATAACCGACCGCGGTTAGAGAACCACTGCCGGTAGGGGATATATGACACCGGTAGGGTCAGAAATCTAGGTGCTTCTGGATAGAGGTTGGTTACAGGGTGATTGTGGGGTTATTAAGACTGATGGATGACTGAGGGGAATAATGAGAGGACAGGGAAGACTCAGAGTGTGATAAAATGGTCTTCTGGGCAATACAAGGATGTATGGATGAAGGTTAAGTGCAGGGTGCTGGTAGGTGGTAGATCTAGGAATGAGCTTATAATTACTATCAATCCATAGGCTCAAGAAATGGTGCTTAAAAAACGATACAAGACACTACTTACTCATTCCTGATGAAGATGCAGGTTCCAGGACTGTGATGACGAAGACAGGGCTCAAGTAGGATGATCTGACAATCCAAGATGAGCTATCTCCTCTTCTGATGCTCGGATGAGTGTCACTGGGCTCTAGTTATTCAGTTGCAGTCTTGGGCTTGATCTCCTTCTCTGCAAACTCTTCTTGTTTCTTCACTTGTCTCTGCTCAGCCAAGCAAATCCAGATCCTTCCAATGATTTCTCCTCTTCTCGATCGAACAAAAATCTGATCCTTTGTTTTTGGTTGGAAGTGGTCATTTACAGGGAACCGATGGCGGTTACGCAACCGACTGCGGTCAAGTAGGAACCGGTATCGGTCAGGTCAAAGCAGGCTATTTTTGGTAAAATAGCCAGCTTTCCCTCCTTTTCTCCCGAGGGGATTAGTGGCGGGCTTGGTCAAGTCATTATGAGGTTGGTTTTAGGTGCGGGTGAGGAGTAATTAGTCATGGGTGTGGATATGGACCAAGTTATAGGTCTTAACTAGGTTAGTTTAGGGTTAAGACTAGGTCATGATGAGGTGGTGAAATGAGGTGGCAAGTATGGCGATGTGGATTTATTAATTATAAGGTAATTAATAAATAATTGTGTAAGGTTTAGGTGATGAGGTTAGGTTGCGAAATGGGATGCGGGGCACAGGGTGTTGTAAGACACAAATTTGGTGTCTACATTAGCCCCTTATTGTCGTGTAGTTTGTTTTGTAAAGCTACACGGACAATAATATGAAGTGGTTTCCCCTGTTAAGGGTATAGGTAATCCCCCTCAAATCTATCACAAATTGAGATAGCGTGAAATCAGGGATAGGGTTGATAAAGGGTAAATGGTGTTTAGATAATGGTAAGATGGTGGGGTAGGTCCAAGGAAGCATACGCACGTTGACATGCAGTAGTGCGACCAGGGTACATGATTGGAAGATTAAACAAACAATTCATAGGCAAAGGTTGATAGTTTATTCAAACAAGGGTGATATAATCCTGGTATCCAAGGCATAGGAAGTAGCTCTAGGGGATATAACGGGTAAGGTACAGGAATGTTTAGGCATGTTCGGCAGTACCAAATGGTTGGTTTGGTTGAGATAAATGTCACAGTCTTGGTCTAGGAAAATTTGGTTGACTGATCAAGTCAAGGACCCTAATCATGCTAAAACACGAACAGGTGAGCTCGAGTGAACAAAAAGCTACATGATGGGTAGATAAAATTGTATTTTGTTGATTTTGGGCGAGGTATTTAATTGGTGCGGCCTTGGGTCGGGCCAAATGGTTGGGTGCAGCCTTGGGTTGGGCCAAATGGTTGATTGCGGCCTTGGGTTGGGCCAGATGGTTGGTTACGGCCTTAGGTCGGGCCAAATGGGTTGGTTACGGCCTTGGGTCAAGCCAAATGGGTTGGTTGCGGCCTTGGGTTAGGCCAGATGGTTGGTTACGGCCTTGGGTCGGGCCAAATGGGTTGGTTACGGCCTTGGGTTGGACCAAATGGGTTGGTTGCGGCCTTAGGTCGGGCCAAATGGGTTGGTTGCGGCCTTGGGTCGGGCCAGATGGTTGGTTACGGCCTTGGGTCAGGCCAAATTGGTTGGTTGCGGCCTTGGGTCGGGCCAAATGGTTAGTTGCGGCCTTGGGTTGGGCCAGATGGTTGGTTCCGGCCTTGGGTCGGGCCAAATGGGTTGGTTGCAGCCTTAGGTCGGGCCAGATGGTTGGTTCCGGATGGTTTGGTTTGCGGCCTTGGGGTCGGGCCAGGATGGTTGCGTCCTTTGGGGCCAGATGGTTGGTTACGGCCTTGGGTGGGGCCAAATGGGTTGGTTACAGCCTTGAGTCGGGCCAAATTGGTTGGTTGCGGCCTTAGGTCGGGCCAAATGGTTGGTTGCAGCCTTGGGTCGGGCCAAATGGTTGGTTGCGGCCTTGGGTCGGGCCAATGAAGTTAACAAAGGGTGTTCAGCCAAGGTGGATATAGGCGATGTTGTGAGAAAGGGCGATTAGTAAATAAGGTCAGAAATTGGGGAAGAGGTGGGATAAAACTGATATCGATTGTCTATGACCGATATCGATTAGGTGACCGATACCGGTTCCTTAGGGCACAATAAAACCGACATCGGTTATAGGTGAAAAACCTATAAAAAGAAAAAAATCCGGCCTGTCATTGTCACATTGTCAATTTGAAACCCAATTTGAGTTGTCTGAGGTGTATTGTTGAGATTGGAGCATTTTTTGGTTGAGGTGGCGCTATTTGAGTGGAGAAGTGAGTGGTTGGTGGACCCTAGTGAGTAGGAGGCAGCAGTTGATTGGTGGAGGACCCAGCAGAGGAGAGTTAGAGCCATGGCTCAGCCAGGAGGAGCAGGAGGTGCTGGACCAGCTAGACCACCACCACCCATCCCACCACGACGACGTGTCGTCGTATCGGTAGGTTTGAAACCCTTCATTGTGTGAATTTGATGTTGTTATGCTGTATTTGGGGTTTGGGTAGGAATTCAAGGTTTTTGAGAAAATAATTAATAAATGGAAATTATTTGAAAAAAGGAGAGGGTAGATGGGTTTTAAATAGGCCAAGGCAGTAGGGTGGGTAGGTTTTTAGGATGTTTGGGTGGGTAGATAGGGAAAAAAATAGGCAAAATTCAATTTGGGGGGCCGCGTCGGGTTCGGCTCCAGGTTTTAACAGTGACCGATGTCGGTCGCTAAGTGACCGACATCGGTCACATTTTTTGGTTTGGAGGGGAGTTGTATATTGACCGGTGTCGGTCATATGGTGACCGGCGTCGGTGGAGATAGGCTGAGGGAGGACCGGTGGCGGTAATGGTTGACCGGTACCGGTCCTTAGGATTTTTTTTTTTTAGGGTTGGTTTGATTTGGTTATCATTGTGGTTTTGGGTGTTAAGTTCTTATTAGGGTTGTCGGGTTGTGTTGTTTGTTGTTGTTTATGATTGGGTTGTGTGTTTTGGGTGTGAAGAGGGAGGGGGATATTGTAGAAGATAGGTGGGTGGAGGTGTGTGTTATAGAGTCGGGCTAATGCAGTGAGTTGGTTTTTGCAGGCACGGCAGCAGCTGACGATGCGGGATAGGATGCCCCCGCTATTGAGATGGATGCGACCACACGTGTCCGCAGCGCAGTGGGGCATTATGCGCGAGGTGGGACTCGCTGGATTCCAGTGGTATAGGGTGATCAATAGGGATCACAGTCTGATGGTCACCCTCATCGAGAGATGGGATCCGGCGAATAATGTGTTCCATCTCCCGACTGGAGAGATGACCATTACATTAGAGGATGTGTATCGCATCCTTAGATTACCGATCGATGGAGAGGCAGTCTTCCAGGTGGATGCAGAGATAGCCATGGATAGTATCTTACAGGTCTTCGGGGATGCAGCCGCGCTATTGACTTATCACAGCGTGAGCATCGCCTATGGGGATATGTATCGTGCCCACCGACATGAGACACGGCTTGCCGTGTTGATGATAATTGGCATTACATGCTTCACCCTCCCAGACTCAGAGGGAGGCCGCTTTCCACGGGCGTTGATGGGGGTATTACACGAGATGGTTGAGGAGCATACATGTTATGCTTGGGCACCAGTATACCTGGTGCAGTTATACCGAGAGCTGTGGGGCTACCGCCGGATGAGGCGATTCGGGATTTTCTCTACGTTTTTGTTACATTGCTGGGCATATGAGCATATCATATGCATTCAACCAGAAGGGCTGCCCCAGCAGCTAGGGCCACAGGTGATTTATAGATATGGCTTTCAGAGGTGGCTGGGGGTCGTGGGCCAGCGACGAGTAGTTCTCGCCGGACAGGACGTAGCATATTACCGGCATTTATTAGAGGGCTTGACGGCTTTAGATATTGTATGGAGGCCTTACGGAGGTCATCAGCCCCACGGAGGAGCCCGATCACAGTTGCAGTGGATCCAGTATACATTTTGGATAGCGGGATGGAGGCCAGGAGAGTATGAGCAGATACCCCTGGAGAGGGTACGACGACAGTTAGGGCTACGACAGAATGAGCCACCTCCCTTCCCTCAGTACTGGAGGGATGATGTAGAGGCCCCACTACCTGCACCACAGCCTATGGACCCAGATTGGGTAGTAAAGCAGCAGGCAGACAATACAGTGGATGACGCCGGGTGTACAGGATCATTTTTGGTATGGTGGGCAGGGGAGAGAGCCGCAAGGAGAGCACAGCCCGCACAGCCAGACTTGGCGGCTGTTAGAGCAGAGAGGGACCAGCTCAGGGGACAGGTATAGTTGTTACAGGGGTAGCTTTCTACCACACAGGCACAGATAGGTGTCTTATAGGGGCAGTTAGCCCATGCACAAGTATAGGCCCAGCCACAGGCACCACCACAGGTACAGGTACAACCACAAGCACCACTACAGGTACAGGTACTGCCACAGGCATCACCAACAGCACCAGCACAGGCACAGGTACAGGCACCACCACCAGCGCAGCCACAAGCACTGGCACAGGCACAAGGTGTACTGGTATAACAGGGGCCATTGGTATTAGGAGTCGGGGGACCAGCCCCAGCAGCTTTGGTGGCACGGGCCCGGTATATGGAGGCGAGAGTGGAGGCCCAGTACTATCAGGAAATACTTGATGGTACCGGGGCTGACTATCAGCCATATGCGGCGCATAGAGCGGAGACCTCGCAGAGTCAGAGATCCCAGGGTGGTGTAGCCACAGCTAGTGGGTCCGTTATAGGGAGGAGGCGAGAGGCGGCACAGGGACCAGCAGGGAGACAGGCGGAGGGCAGTGGAGAGAGCTGAGGGATCCCTACAGAGGAGATAGATTTTTATGTTTGTACATTGGATATGGGCACCGGTCTGCAAACCGGTTATGTTTATAGAGGCCTGCGTGTGCACACATGATGTATTCATGATTTATTCATTTATTGTATATACCAGCCTATGAGCCGAGTATGGGTTGTATCAGTTATACCCAACCTGCGAGCCGAGTATATTTTTGATATGAGAGACCGGCCTGCGAGCCGAGTCGAGATTATTGACAGTTATTGCGGCCTGCGTGCCGGATTTGTATTATTATGAGATCACAGAGGCCCCTATGCAGGGCAAGTTGTATATTTGAAACCTTTGGTATATATATATATATATATATATATATATATATATATATATATATATATATATATATATATATATATATATATATATGATGATTTTGACCCACATGGTGTATATGAAATGGTGTATGTGTTTTGTCAATGGTTTGTCTTATTGAATGTATGATGAGTTTGATCCACATGGTTTATACATTATGGTGTTGATGTCTTTTGTTGATGGCTTTTTGAAATGGAATGTGTGTATATATAGATGATGAGTTTAATTGACATGTTGTGTTTATGAAATGTTGTATGTGTTGTGTCACTGGTTTGTGAAATTGAACGTATGTAGCTGCTGAGTTGGATCCAAATGGTGTATAGATTGATGGTTTTTGATATCGTTTGTTGATGGCTTGTTTGTGTTCGTAATATGGATAGATGATGTTGATGAAATTGTGATGAGATATGGATTTAATGAAAAATTATAGTTAATGGTGTTGTTTATGCAGGTAAAATGGACGGGCTCCACAAATATTTGCAAAAACGAAGAAACAGCTTAGGTTTAAGCAAAAAGGGGACACATGACCGATATCGGTTATGTAATCGATGTCGGTAGCTATATGACCGATAGCGGTTACGTAACTGATATCGGTTATGCCAGAATTATTTTCCTAAAAATAGAATTGCTTGGTTGGCAACTTAAGTTCTTATTTTTAGCATTCTTATTTTTAGATGCATGCAATAAGTTAAATATGTGAATGCGACGCTGTTTGACAACTGATACAGGTAATTGCATGAAAGAATTTGAGTGATAAGGAGGAAAGAGACAGGTGAAGTGAGTGTGGGCTGAGATTCATAAGGTAGAAAGACAAGTTATATTTGAAGAGGGTGGTGAACATGGCTGAACGAGGAGAAGCGTCCAGCAGGCAGGGATGAGGGGGAAGACATGTTCCGCCCCAAGCTGCTGCATCCGGAGAGGTAAACTGTTTGGTTGTAATTTGATTCTTGCATGTTTTGTGAATAGGATGAGAGAAGTGTAAGTGGGTAAAGATGAGAAAGAATAGGTGATAGGCAAGGGTTGGGGATGGGGTGAGTGCAATGGGGTAGGTAGACAGGGTGGTCACGTATGTTTTTAGGTATAAATAGGAGTAAACGGGCAAAATAATTATCGTAGGTGTATGTTGTAAGCAGGGTAGGTATATTTTTGACAGGGACCGGTATCATTTAGAAATAACCGTATCGGTAGAAACCGGTATCGGTTATATAACCGATATCGATCACTGTAGGAGTTTCCAGAATTTGAGAAAAAAACCCGTGGAGATTTATTCTATTGAATAATTATGTGTCATTTTGATGTATGCAGGCGGAAGCAGGGTTAAGGATGAATGATATTGTGCCAGCATTGTTGTCATGAATCCGAGCGGATGTAACACCAGCTGAAGGGGCATTGATAAATCATTTGGGGTTAAGTGGAATCCGCTATTATTCACGAATCGCACGTAACCATGCTATGTTGCAGGCGTTGATTGAGAGATGGAATCCAGAAAAGAATACCTTCTATCTGCCAACAAGGGAGATGACAGTGACTTTAGAAGATGTGTTCCATATTTTGAGACTCCCAATGATAGGAAAAATAGTGTATCAGGCGTTGCCTAGTGCGGGGCGGGCAGCGATAACAACAGTATTCGGTTCATCTGCGCGAGATTTGACACAACGAGGTTTATCATTTATGTATGGTACAATGTATGCAACACACCCTGAGGAAACAAGGTTAGCCGTGCTATTAATGATAGCGGTGGGGTATTATGCATTACCGAGGGCGGAGGGTGGAAGATTTCCCAAAGCATTGATGAGTGTTATTTGGGAAATGATAGAAATGAGTGTGACTTTTGTATGGGCACCCGCATATCTAGCAGAGTTATATAGGGGTTTATGGGCCTGCAAGCGAAAACACAGGACGACACTGGATTGTTCGTACTTATTACATTGTTGGGCCTATGAGCATATTGTTTGTGTGTATCCAATAGGACGACCCATCGAGTTGGGAGAGGTAGGAGTGCAAAGGTTGGGATTCAGACGATGGGTCCAAACAAAACAAGAAGTGAGATCCCAGGCCGTGATAGATGACATCGAGTATTACAGACAGGTATGGGAGATGGTGACGATTACGGGTATTTTTTGGAGGCCTTACGGGAACTATATGGTGACAGAGCACATAGCTGAGGAGTTGAGGGGTGTAGAGCGATTGAGGTGGATCACAGGGCACAGGCCGGGTGAGTACGAGAGGATTCCTCTAGATCACATGCGGTGACAATTTGGGTTCGTTCAGGATATACCTATGACATATAGACCATACATGAGGATCGACGCCGAGGCAGCATTCTCACCTCCCCGGCCTACACCTCCAGAAGGGCTAGAAGAGATAGCAGCCGATCGTAGGGTAATGGATGCGGGAACGACAGAGGCCTATAGAGTATGGTGGGTAGCAGAGCTGCGAGGTGCACGTGAGCGCCTTGACATAGCTGTGATTACAGCGGAGAGAGATCGTCTGCAGGATTTGGCTCACCAGCTTCAAACACAGGTGAATGAGACAATGGGATTGTTAGAGGTTTCACAGTTACGAGTGGAGAGACTGGAGGCAAGATTCCTCCACGCGAGAGGACGTATTCGTATGTTACAGGAGATGTTGGTGGATCAGTGGGAGGAACCAATGGCAGTGGCACCTTTGAGGATGGAGAGGCCAACGGAGGGGCATCGACGATCACGATCACCACCTGATTCAGGAGGAGGTGCAAGGGTCTAAGTGAATTTCATAGGAATATAAGAATAAATAAGGATGCCGACCTGCGAGTCAATGATAGAGAAGATGTATTTGTTTAACATCTAAAATAAAACTAAAGATGTATGTTGTTTTGAGTGATGATAATAATAAGAATGGTTATGTTTTGAATGTTGTTTTTGTTTTGTTTGAAAAGGATAAAGATGAATGTTGGCAAATAGAAATACACAAAAAAAAATTATATTTAGAACATATGATAGGGTATGGTAGGGGATGGTCGAGCTAACCTTGGGAGACCCCATGTCTCCTAAGTGCTGCCTACATAGCCCATTGCACAAAGCAAGGAAGGGCCTCAGACCGATGTAGTTCTCCCTTAGGACCAGGGAGAGGTGAATTCAGGCAATTTGGTTATGGTTAGACAATTTTTTGGTTGGTAAAAAAATTTGATGTTGGTAGGGTAATGTTGTTGGTGTTGGTAGGGTAATGTTGTTGGTGTAGGTATAGGTGAAGTGAAAGTTAGCATACCCAAGCAGTAGGGAATCGTGTCTTGATTAAGGTCAACACATCATCCTAAAGTCAAGAAAAAGAGGCCAGTGTGTCGCGTAGTTGAGAAGAGCTAAACAAACCACATATTAATGTAGGATGAGCTTGAGTCCCTAGGTACCTTGCATAGGCGAGAAGTCGATAGGTGAAAAGAGTGGTATAATCACAATATATCGGATATACGTCACGTCCCTTGAGTTTTTTTGTTTTGACAAATGGTGAGGTGAGGTGATTGATGTGGGGTGAGGGTGCAGAGAACTTATTATAAGATGATTATTCTGACAAAAGAGAACCAAACCTAAATAGACAAGTCCATGGCTCAAAAGTGTTTTGAAATACTGCTTTTATTTTTATTTTATTTTTCTGGATATAGACTGATTGATGCGGGAAGTCTACATGGGATATGTATTTTGTTGTTCTTGAGGTCTTCATGAAGCTGATCAATGCAAGAAGCTTCTGATAAAGGTTGTTGTGTATAGCTGTCCTTCAAGGGAGCAGTCTATTTATAGTAGCAGATGCAGTGTTTATGTATAGCTGTCCTTTGGGGGAGCAGTCTATATATAATAGTAGCTAATAGTTTGGCATATAGCTA
Organism: Taxus chinensis; assembly: GCA_019776745.2. NCBI lineage: Eukaryota > Viridiplantae > Streptophyta > Pinopsida > Cupressales > Taxaceae > Taxus > Taxus chinensis. The sequence continues at coordinate 47,656,949 of CM034153.1, forward strand.
TCCTTCAAGGGAGTAGTCTATTGTATAATTTAGAGGTTTAGATGTCCATTGGGCATAAAACATCTAGTTTTGTACGAAGTTTGACTCAAGAAAATCCCATAAGTGTTTTAATTAAGAATGTGTCATTTTGATACTTTGAAGTCATGGACTAGACTAAAAAAGGGGAAGGCATCTTTTAAGGGGAGGTGATAATCAAACCATGTGAGCTTGATTTGATTTTGAGATGCAAGAAACAAAGTGTATGTGGTGGTAAATGAGCTCAAGGGATGAGCGTAAGGTAGATAAGAAGTGACACAACACTGAATTCAATAGTAGAATGGTCAAAGATGCAAGGCATTAAGGGGCTTAGGCTCAGGTTTACCATTAAGCGAAGCTAAATGATAAGTTCCTGATCCATAAGTGCGAGTGATAATGTAAGGCCCAATCCAATTAGGAGCAAATTTTCCACGTTTGCTCTTTTCTAGTTTGGTTACATGTTGATTCTCTTTGAGGACAAGATCACCAACCTTAAAGGTACGCTCATGAATTCACTTATCATAAGCACGCTTGATGTGTTTTTGATAGATTTGAAGGTGGTCAAGAGCTGTAAGACGACGCTCGTCAAGAAGCTCCAATTGGGCTAACCGCTCTTGGTGGAAATCATTGTTGGTGAGAATATTCTGAAGAGATATTCTAAGGGAGGGTATTTGTATTTCGAGAGGCAAGACAGCCTCGGTACCATATACCAAAGAAAATGGTGTGGCATTAGTGGAGGTACGAATGCTAGTACGATAAGCCCAAAGGGCAAAGGGAATGTGATCATGCCAATTTCTTCCAGAATCATTAACAACTTTCATGAGGATTTTGGTTAGGGTTTTATTAGAAGATTCAGCTTGACCATTGGCCTGTGGATAGTAAGGTGATGAGAAACTAAGTTTGATACCAAAGTTGTCACAAAGGTCTTGTAACAACTTATTTTTGAAAGATTTACCATTATCTGTTATTAGGCGATGAGGAATACCAAAACGATAGATAATGTGATGGTTAACGAATTCGACAATTTTTTCTTTTTTGGTTGAAATGAGTGGAATGGCCTCCACCCATTTTGTGTAATATTCGGTTGCCGTGATTATCCAACGGTGACGTTGCGAAGAGGGCGGGTGAATCTCACCAATAAGGTCTAAACCCCATTGTGAGAAAGGCCAAAGATCTCGTGCGACTTGTAGCGGATGGCTAGGAGTATGTTGAAGGTTGGCATGTTGTTGACACATAACACAACGCTTAACATATTCGTAGCAGTCGTTATTAAGAGTAGGCCAATAATAACCTAGGCGAAGGATTTCGTTTAGCCACGGCAAGGCCACTAAAATGTCTACCACAAATACCGTCATGGACCTGTTGGATGGTATAGGTGACCTCCGTGCCGGTTAGACATCGAAGGAGGATGCCATCAAAGCCACGTTTATAAAGGAGTCCCCCCATGACGACATAACGAGAAACACGTTTAAGAAAAGTGCGTTTTCCAGTACTAGTAAGGTCAGGTGGGAGAACGGAGGTTGTAAGGTAGTCGTGAAATTGGTGGTACCAGGTATCCTGCGAATTAGCAGACACATTATTTATCATACAAACAACCGGGGCTGAATAGGATGGGGCAAAGAGTTGTTGGACCAAGATGAATATGTCAGAGTCAGTTGGTGAGGCAGGAATTTGTGAGGCTAAGCAAGCCATAGTATCCACAAATTTGTTAGTGGAGCGGGGAATGGTCTGGATAGAATAACGAGTAAATGAGATCAAAAGTGAATCCACGTAATGTTTGTACTTTTGAAGTTCCTCATTTTTACATTGGTAGATGCCCATAACTTGATTGACTACCAATTGAGAGTCACCAAAAATATTAATAGATTTGACACCTAAGTGTAACGCCACCTGGAGACCCAAAACAAGGGCCTCGTATTCCGCTGTATTATTAGTGCAGGGGAAATCGAGCCGGAATGAAAGAGGCATAGGCTCAGCGTCAAGAGGAATGAGAACAACACCGGCCCCTCCGCTGCGCTGGCATTTGGATCCATCAAAGAAGAGGGTCATTGGATATGACTCTTCCCTGAGTGAAAGAGTGGCGATGAGTTCGTCGGGGAAATTAAAATTGGTAAATTGTTCCCCAGGTAAAGGGGCCTCCGCAAGTTGGTCCGCAATAGTTTGTCCTTTGATTGACTTCTGTTGTACAAACTCAAGGTCGAGGTCAGTGAGGAGCATAAGCCATCGGGCGATGCGTTGGTTTAGATGTGGTTTGGCATACATATAATGAATGGGGTCCGTGTTGGTGATGACAAAAGTTTTGTGATTCAGGAGGTAGTGTCGGAGTTTGGTGGCTACGAATGATAGGGCTAGGCACAATTTTTCTACATGTGTATACCTAGTCTTGTAATCCACGAGAGTATGACTTATATAATAAACGGCTTGTTCTCGACGTGCCGAGTCCAGATGTGTGCGAGCATGGCTCCTATAGCATGGTCAGTGGCAGAAAGGTAAAGGTAGAAAGGGTGATCATCCTGAGGTGGGATAAGCACGGGTGGCTACAAGAGATAGGCTTTGAGAGATTCAAAGGCTTGGTGACACTCTTCGCTCCATTGAAAGGCAATGTCCTTTTTAAGAAGGTGATGGAAAGGTTGACATCGATCCGAGAGTTGGGAGATGAAACGCCGGATGGATTGAAGTTTACCCTGCAAACTACGCAATTGTTTGAGGTTTTTGGGTGGGGGCATTTCTAGGATAGCTTTGACTTTAGATGGATCGACCTCAATGCCACGCAAAGAGATGATAAAGCCAAGAAGTTTTCCCGAAAGAACACCAAAGACACATTTCTTTGGTTGAAGCCGGACCGAATATTGTAACAGGCGATCGAAAATAATGGTTAAAACATCGAGATGTTCACTGCGATGTTTAGATTTGCCAAGAAGATCATCGACATAATCCTCAAGGATAGTGTGCATAATGTCATGAAAAATGTAAGTCATAGCCCGCTGATAGGTCACACCAGCATTCTTAAGGCCAAACGGCATGACACGATAACAGAAGGTTCCCCAAGGAGTTATGAAGGTAGTTTTATGTTGATCGGCCGGGGCTACCAAAATTTGATTGTATCCCGAAAAACCATCCATGAGAGAAAGCATTTCATGGCCCGCAGTGAGATCAACAAGTTGATCAATACTTGGGAGGGGGAATTCATCCTTGGGGCAAGCAAGGTTAAGGTCTTGGAAATCCATGCATATCCGGACTCCCCCCGGTCGCTTTAGTGACAGGTACGATGTTAGAAATCCATTGAGGATAGTCAATAGGCAAGATGAAGGAAACAGAAAGGAGTCGTTGAAGCTCTTCTTTGACCAAGAGGGCAATGCGTGGATGCATTTTTCTCAGTTTCTGTTTGACTGGTTTGGAGTCAGGTTTTAGGGTAATGTTATGGACAGCAATGTCAGGATCAATTCCTGGCATGTCAGCGTAGGACCAAGCGAAAGCTTGGTTGCGGGTACGGAGAAAGGTAGTAAAGGTGGCTTGTTCTGATGTGTTAAGGGATTGTCTGATCTTCACAACGTGAGGATCCTCCTCTATGTGGATGTTGATTTCTATAGTCGACTCATTCAACATGGTTTGAGTTTCAGATGGTAAGGCGCGTTGAATATAGGAGTCATCCGCACCAAGGTAAGTGAGGATGGAGTCGTCATCCTGGCACTCAACAACATTAATCGAAGGCGAATCCTCTTCGATCATGTCTGGATACAGAAGGGGAAGAGAAGATGGGTCCTCATTATCTCTTTGATAAGTGAGAGGACCTAGGAAGATAGCATTTATGAAAAAAAAAGTTAGGAGGGATAGATTCAGGGTCTATCGACTCTGTGGGTGATGATGGAAAAATGGGTGATGATGGTTTGGTAGGGGTGACGTCGTCATCTTCCAGGATACAACTGACACGAGGTTTCTCCGGTGTAAGTGTTTCAGGAAAACCGAGACCACTACGATCATTGTGTTTGCGTGTAGTCACGGGAATGAGTGTATGTCGGCCTTGTTCATAAAGACCAAAACCAAAGCCTTTCCAAGCACAGCGAGTCAAGAAGGTGAGGGTGAAACGACGATTTGTCAAGTATTGAAAATCGGATTGGAAGGGAACCACACCAAGAGGAGGTTCAGGGGTAATGAAGGATGCGTCAACACCCCCATATGTTAGGTTGGTGCGGCAATGGGGTGGTCCGTAAGAGATTACCTCCCCCACGCGATGGTCGTAGGTAGGATGCGCATGTAACTGTCCATACTCCTGCGGGGTATGGAAAGAGCTAACGTTATATAGGCGGTATTCCCCCAGAGTAAGGCGTTGAAAAACATCTACTAAGGGGTCAGAGGTTGGGATGTTATCTGCAGGAAAGGAAGTGGTATTTGTGACGGCGGTTTCATTGGTTGAAGGTGTAGGTGCGGTTGAAGTGGATGGTTGGGTTGGATGAATGGGTGTCTTGACTGGTACAAGCACATCATTAGGGTGATACAACATATTGCAGGTTTTGAAGGGGGGAGGATCAACTTTTACGGTGTAGGACTTTCCCTCGTACTCAAATTTTATGCATCTATGTAAGGTGGAAGGAACGCATCCCATAGCCCGGATCCAAGGGCGGCCTAACCACATATTGTATTGGAACTCTCCTTCAAGGACATAGAAGAGTTCAGGTAAAGTACATGGTCCTACACGAATATTAAGGATCACGGTGCCTAAGGTAGAAGTAATAGCATCATTGAATGACCGCAACATGATGGGGTTGGCACACATGCAGCTAGAAGGGATATTCATTTGTTGGAAGGCTTTTGAAGAGATGATGTTTAGGCTAGCGCCCCCGTCAATCATAACACAACGTACCCGAATGTCCTGGACATAAGCTGAGATGAAAAGAGTAGGGTCAGGATCTTCAGCACCAAAGTCGATAATTTCATCTTCGAAGAAACTGACAGCAACGGCTTGCTATACAGAGATAGAAGTAGTTGGGGAGATAGATTGTTTGGTGAGCGAAGCAACGTGATTGGGTGTTAGAATAGAGGTAATAGGAAAGGTTTCATTAGGTAATACCTCTATCCCTTGAAGTATTTCAACGAGAGCTTGTCGATGAGATTCAGAAGTCTGAATGAGATCATATAGTGTCATTTTTACAGGCAATTAGTGAAGCTGTTTGATCATGGTTCGGTGGGCAATTCCATTAGAGACGGGGTAGGTGGGTCCACGAATAACCACTTTAGGTGGTGGTGTGATCGGGATGGTGGACAGAGAAAGAGATGTCGCAGGTGTGTTTTATTTCGTTTTCCCATTGTTTTTTTGCCCTCGAGTAGCAACATGAATCATATTGATCTCGTTAATACGAGAGGAGGAAGACGGTAGGGATAGGTCATGGTCTTTGAGAGGTGGGGCTGTAATAATGATAGATCTTGGTGAGGCAGGGACAGGTGGTATAGGAGAGGGAATTGAAGCTAAAGGTCTCTCTCTTCGTAAGTTGTCTTTCTTGACTTTTCTATCTGAGAGAGGTGACTAATGAAGTATGGCTTTCAACGCTTTGCATCCCTCTACATCATGTCCTGGTGTGTGGTGGTAAGCGCAGATTTTAGACTCATCATAACCTATAGGTCGAGGTTTAGATGGATCATAAGGTCTAAGTGGGGGTAGGGAAATGGTCACATTCTCCACCAACATATCAAATATTTTGGTGTAAGACCCTTTGAGTGGGTCAAAGTCAGAGGAAAATGAGGCTATTGACTAGGTAGTTTGTGGTAATGACGGGGTATGGTTGGTTTGTATGGTTGGTGGTTTAGCCAAGGGGTTTTGATAATGGGTTTTAACTAAACGTGGCTTCTTTGCCGCAGAAGATATGTTTAGCTGGTTAGATGATGAGGCCACAGATGATGTGGTATCAGAAAACAACCACGGAGAAATAGGAGTGGCAGCAAACAATTCTTTTGATGATGGAATTTGTTTAGGGTTGGTAGGTGGACAAGATACGCATGGTGATGGTGTTGCTATACCCTTGGATTTCTGTATGGGTGTAGAAGGCGTAGGTCACTTTAAAGAAAACGTAGGAGGTATGATATATTGATGCAAGGTAGAGGGATGGGGTCCCAATATGGAAGGTAGGTGTGACGACGAGGGTTTTAGTTGTGATAGCGGCATAGATTGAGGAGATTGATTTTTTCTCCTAATGGGATGGACGGATTTATTTTTAGATAAATCTAGCCACTTAGGTGGGTGTGTTAGACTGGGTATTAGTGAGGTCCCAAGCGTAGGGGAAGATTTGGTTAGGTTAATAGAAGTGGATGAGGTATTTGGTATAGATGAGGGGGGTGAAGATGAGGACATAGGCATTTTAAGCTTCTGTAAACAGTTTGGGTATATGGTAGAGGCATCTGGATCGGTCATCTGCATTTGGGTAGAATATGGGGTACTCAAACGTTCCCATAGGACTCGTCTATCTTCTGGTGAATGACAGTCCTCACGTGTGAATAGGAGATTTTGTATGGAACAAAGGTGGGTTGTGATTCTTGTCCACTGTGGGTGTGATACAGGGGGTAGATGAGGCACTGTATCAATGGGCGTTAAGAGGTCAACCAGTCACTGAAAAGATTTAGGCGATGAAGAACTAATAGGTAGGAGGGCGTGTTTGAGAGAATCTATCATGTTTAAATAACGTGGTGATGTCGGTTCAAGAGGTTTCTCATCTAAGGATGACAAAAGAAGTGGCGATCCTTCCTCTTGTACAACAAGAATGGTAGAAGGATACATTTGGGAAATAGATAAATTAGATAACATCCGCTCACAGTCTTGCAAGGATGTAGTGTAAGAAGGCTCATTTGTGAGAAGGGAACTTTGGGTGGTTAATTCCTTGATGGGTAAAGGAACAACAAGGATTTCAATTTGTCTTAATGGTGAGGAAGGGGATTTGGGTTCCTGCGTTAGTGAAGAGGCTTCATTTAAAATTTGTTCGATAGAGGTTTTTGGAAGGGAGTCGAAGACTGCATGGATCTCATGAACACTCTCCTTGGCTAAGATATCTTGGTTTATGTTACTGTTAGAAGAGTGATTTGGGAATGGTTTGTTGAATATTTTCAGATTTCGGTTAGCAGGGGCGTTAGGATTATCGAGGGCTATATCCCCCACATCAACCATTTCCTGCACTATGTTTTTCAACATCTTGCAGGTTTCATGACTGTGTCCCTTCACGCAGTGGAAGTTACAGAAGTCATTTTATTTGTACCAAGAAGGTATGGCGCGAGCGGAATCAAACCCGGAGTGAGGTTTAACAGGAGGTAAGGTAATGGCTCCTGCTTTAAGCAATTTTTCCAATATCACACCATATGTTTCTCCCAAGGGAGTGTACTTGATGGGCTCTGCTTTATACTTATAGGTGGTTTTTGGTGGGGGTATTAGACGGTGGTTGGGATTTGACCATCACCGCGTGCACAACTCCTTTTGATTTCGAAGCAGTCGATGGGTGAGGATTGGTGGTGTTAGGTTTGTTGGTGGAATCTTGGGTTCGGAAATTGGGGTTTTTGTTGTGCAACCACAATTTCTCTTCCTCTAAGGCTTGAATCTCTAGTTTTCGAGCCATAGTAAAGGCCTCGTCAAATGTATGGAAAGTTTGAATTTGGAGGGTAGGAGAGATGTGCTTAGCGCAGGCCCACGTAGAGAGTTCAATAAGTTCGACCTGAGGCGAGGCATACGTAAGTTGGTTGATAAGGCCCCGCCATCATCCAACGAAATCTGCGATAGATTCGTCTTCAAATTGTCGGATGGCATAGAGGTCAGTGATAGATACTTTCTTGGCAATGTTAATGGAGAAATGATCCAAGAAAGATTGGGCTAGCTGGTTAAAAGAGAAGATTGAGTGTTAGGTTAAAGCACTGTACCACTCCAAGGTGGGTCCTGATAAGGACATGGGAAAGGTGCGGAGTAATAAAGCGTCATCATGAGCAATCAGATAGCAGGCATGTCTAAATGATCGCAAGTGTTGTTGAGGGTCCTCCTTACTATTAAAACGGGTAAATTTTGGTAATTCCCATTGAGGAGGATATGAATGAAGGGGGACTGGAGGGTGGATAGGCTCCTGACAAACTTGCTTGTATGTCAAGGAGCTATGACTTCCTGAAACAGAAGCCTCCAGATTTTGCATTTTGTCCATCATTTTTTTAATTAAATCAGTAGTTGGATGAGATGATGGTGTGGTTGTGGTAAACGGAGGAAAATTAGGCCAAGGGCCACCGCTAGACAATGGTGGGGTTAAATGTTGATAAGGTATGGAGGGAAAATGTGTTGAGGTGACCGAATAGGGATGTCCTATATAAGACGTTGAGGTTATCGAATATGTGTGTGGAAATGAAAAGGTGGGTGGAGCTTGAGAAGGAAAGCTCGTGTGGATAGGTGGCAGAGAGCAAGTCATGAACGGAACAGTCTGCAAGAGAGACGAGGTAGGAGCAGTCAGTGGTAATGACATGTTGGGCCCAAGATTAACCAAAGGAAAGCTAATATGTGCCATATGAACCCCTGAAGCTGCTGAGCTAGGAGATGGGACTAAGGATGCAGAAGGAAAAGTGGAGTTATCAGGCGGAGGAGCTAAATGAGTAGCTATATTGATAGGCATGCCAACAAGGAGTTGACCGTCGGGTGTACGGTCAGGGGCATGAGACAAATAGTATTGTACAACGCTAAGATTAGCATCCATAAATTTGGCAAATTCTTTATCTCCTACAGGAATTTTAGGAACCTCATTGGTGTCCGTAGGATTCCCCACAGAATGTGAAGGGGGTGATTCAGGCAAAGGCACAGAGCAAGCATGTGAAACCATGGCGGTGGCTTGCTTTCGAGTCGTAACAACCATGGACAGGAGTACACAGTAGGGTTTCTTTCTATCAGGAACAGAAATAGACAAGAAGATGTTTAAAATTGGTAGGTTGCTGGTTTGTCAGGAACTGTAAAAGACAGTAACCGATATCGGCCAGATAACCGATGTCGGTCAGGCTGTAGCCAGCGTTGGTAAGCTAACCGATGTCGGTATAATAGAACTGGTGTAAGAAGTAGTAAGAAGTTGTTGATTTGGTGTTAATAGTAATTAATATGCCTACCAAACTGTTCTGTAGTGATCATAGAAAACAGTGTATGACAGAGAAACAGAATGGAAAACAAGCAAGAATGCATAAACAAATTAACAGACTAACCCTAGGGTTAATTTTAATCAATTTGGGCTTATGCCTTTAGACGCAGAATGATGTCAATCCTAAACAAAAGACTTAGGGGAAATGTCAAGTTTGTTTTGGCTTATAAGGTTACCTCAATCGGGCGGAGGAATACCGCGGAAAAGGGGGGATGTTTTGAGCTATTGTGTTAATTATGAAGTGATTCGGTATGTGTTGTGTAGTGAAAGTAAGATTAATTTCCTGTCAATACCATGGAAATCACCCCCACGTGTACGACTTGTTACTTAGTCTATGTTCACTAGAATTGAAAACAGCAAGTAAGAATGTAATGCACGTGTTTAAAACCCAAATCGAAAATGATATGCGATGAAGCAAAGAAGATGACTTTAACTAATGCCAAAACTGGGAAAGCAAGACAAATTCTTTTACTGAATATAACAAAAAACAACAAACAACAAGTATGCTCCCCAAATGAAAGCAAGCAAGAGAAACAGAAACCCGAAATGCGTCCCACTGGGCGTGCCAAAATGTTTAGCACGGAATGTTTCGGCTCTATGGAATAGACTTGCTTCTATCCTATCATTCCTTTGAGAAACAGATAAGGGTTAGGGATAGGAGGAATACTTGTTAAACGTTGAGATGGTGTGCGCGTAACGTAGAGAAAGATCAGATCGACTGCGAAGAACTCCTTTTTGTCTTGGAAGGACTACCTGCAAGTAAGAATACAAGACCACCAGATTTTAATTAGACAATAAATGAGGAAGCTGCCTTAGGCCCAGGAAATATAAAACTTCCTTTCGAAGGTGGTTAGTTCCCCTTTTAATATGAATTAACACAAATGATAACAAAGAAAGCTATTGCAAAATCATGATTTAGGTACCTCGTTACAAAACAATAGAGGCTAAGCTATCAATAATAAAACGTCACGTTGTTTGTTCAGTTACTGGTCATTGATACATTTAGGTTGAGTTACAGGGATAAACCAGACTGGATCTGAGGTTGTTAGGTGACAAATAGGTGAGAGGAAGGTTTTGGGGTATAAGTCACAGTGACCGATGCTGGTCACTAGATAACCGACCGCGGTTAGAGAACCGCTGCCGGTAGGGGATAAACGACACCGATAGGGTCAGCAATCTAGGTGCTTCTGGATAGAGGTTGGTTACAGGGTGATTGTGGGGTTATTAAGACTGATGGATGGCTGAGGGGAATAATGAGAGGACAGGGAAGACTCAGAGTGTGATAAAATGGTCTTCTGGGCAATACAAGGATGCATGGATGAAGGTTAAGTGTAGGGTGCTGCTAGGTGGTAGATCTAGGAATGAGCTTATAATTACTATCAATCCAGAGGCTCAAGAAATGGTGCTTAAAAACATACAAGACACTACTTACTCGTTCCTGATGAAGATGCAGGTTCCAGGACTGTGATGACAAAGAAAGGGCTCAAGTAGGATGATCTAACAATCCAAGATGAGCTATCTCCTCTTCTGATGCTCAGATGAGTGTCACTGGGCTCTAGTTATTCAGTTGCAGTCTTGGGCTTGATGTCCTTCTCTGCAAACTCTTCTTGTTTCTTCACTTGTCTCTGCTCGGCCAAGCAAATCCAAATCCTTCCAATGATTTCTCCTCTTCTCGATCAAATGAAAATCTGATCCTTTGTTTTTGGTTGGAAGTGGTCATTTACAGGGAACCGATGGTGGTTACGTAAACCAACGGCGATCGAGTAGGAACTGTATCGGTCAGGTCAAAGCGGGCTATTTTTGGTAAAATAGCCAGCTTTCCCTCCTTTTCTCCCGAGGGATTAGTGGCGGGCTTGGTCAAGTCATTATGAGGTTGGTTTTAGGTGCGGATGAGGAGTAATTAGTCATGGATGTGGATTTGGACCAGGTTATAGGTCTTAATTAGGTTAGTTTAGGGTTAAGACTAGGTCATGATGAGGTGGCGAAATGAGGTGGCAGGTATGGCGATGTGGATTTATTAATCATAAGGTAATTAATAAATAATCGTGTAAGGTTTAGGTGATGAGGTTAGGTTGCGAAATGAGATGCAGGGCACAGGGTGTCGTAAGACACAAATTTGGTGTCTACAAGATCATCACAGTTCACATAAGCCTTCAGAGCAGTTTAACAGTATCAGGGGTAGTCCTCCAGAAAACTGAACATAATTTATCTCCTATATACATTTCAATTTGTACAATTCAAAAAAAATTAGGGAAATCAAGAACAATGAAGGAACACACCATTTGCAGTGTTGTTATCGAGCATTGTTATGGAAGGAGAGTAACACTAGACCTCTCTCCCCAAAATTTGCTCTTTAGCGTGATATCGCCCAAAAAACTCGCTATTGGCGTGAGATTGCCCAAAAAACTTGTTCTTGGTGTGAGATCACCCAAAATACCGCTCTTCATAGTAGCTTAGGAAAAAAAATTTCTATCCTTTTACACTATTCTATATCAGGTGCACACTTTCCTTTTACACACTTTTACATACTTATGCATATTTTCTCTTATTTATCATATATGGGACTTTGACTACTTTCTTGCTCTTATTTTTGTAGGTTCGTCCTTACAAGAAGAAGTAATCAAAATCTACAATAACAAGAACAACAACATGTACACCAAGGTAAAATGCATACACTTCACCCCTAGGGTAACTTTCTCTTCCTAGTTTTCCACACTTCATTTCTTGCATTATTCCACACTTCACTTGTCCACTCGACATGTTCTTCGTTGCACACTCTACAGGGTTAACATGTACACATCTTCTATCTACTTTACGTTATCAATTATTCACTAAACAACATAAAGTGGGGGAAAATATAGACACAAAATCACGCGCTTGGGTACATTTTTAGGTCCTAAATGCATACTAGCATTCATATGGTTCCAAAGCAAGAAAACTAGTAATTGACGAATGTCTTTTTCCTTCTTCCTTTGCTTCTTGTTTTCTATTTGGACTTTTACACCCCATAAACAAGTTGATATTTTAATTATTTATCATTTCTAGCTCTAGACACAAGTGCTTAACCAGGCGTCAGCGCCCAGACACCCCTGGCCTCTTTCCACCTTACTCGATTTTTTCAGCCTCTTTTATCTTTTGGGCATATTGTTTTCTTATAGGTCAGCCTTCCAGTTGTCAATTACGAAATTCAGACAAGGGAATCATATAAATAGATAGCTGTGTGTTCAAAATGAGGGACCAAGTTCCAAGCATTATATTACTATCACCTAAGCTTGCACTCAAAATACACCTAAAACAAATGACCCATTTGACATTCAATCAAGGGACAAGGGACTACATACACTGCATAAGAAGGGGAGGTTCATTTTTTCATCCACACATTATATTTACATTACTACATCTAACTACAACCTGCTATCAAGTGCACTTGCATAAGGGCATCCTAGGGCATGATTCTCTCACACACTCACAGAAACTACATGGATTACAAGATGTAGTGCAACAATCAGTCATAAGTTCACTCAGTCAAGTGACTACCGGGGTCAGTATGACTCCCCATATTGCATATTTTTTATTTTATTTGATGTGGTATTTTGGGTTTTGCAAGTGATATATATTTTGCAGGTTAGAAGTACCCTCAGTGACTAAGGTGTGAAATACAAGCGACCAACAACGAATATCAACAACACTGGTGCGACACAAAAAAATTAGATTATGACCACTTTCGCAATCATGGGTACCTAATAGAGGTCTTTGATGCCATCTCCCCCATCCAAACGCCCTAGTCTGACCTTATCTAACAATCCCAAATTTTACAATGCACATTTAGGATGATCTGCCCTCTTTATTCATCAGTTTCCCCAGTCCATACCAGTTCCAAGAAAAACACAAATCAACTAAGTTCTTTCCTCTCTCTTGCACTTAGGGTTTTATATCTCATTAGCTTATTGCTTGTGTCAAATATGTACTTTAGGATTTATTTAGCATATGTGACTCTGATATATTAGATTTAATTAATACAAAATAAATTAAATCATCTTCCATTAAATTAATTCTAAGCAAGTAAGTCCAAAATTCTAATTCAATACCATAATACATAAAAATCAAACATAGATCAAGTGTTCATTCTTATTAATGAAGACCACTTTTTTATTCATTTACCTACATATTTCCAATGTACCAATTAACACAACTCCATCGCACACATATGTTTATCCACATAATATCTCTTCATAAATTGGTTCTACTAAAAAATTTAACATCCATAACATAAACTAATTTTTCCAGTTATAAGTTACTTATCCATTATTGTCTATGATCTAATTTTTTCATCATTTTTATTAAAATTTACTTAGTAAAACCATCAATTATATACAATACAATCAAACAATCTTTTAACATCTATACAATGCAATCATCAACTTTCAATTTACAAGGTATGATTTCACTTTTGTTCATTTTATATAAATCACATCAGAAATACCTTGATACAATTTTTACCATATAATATCATGACATAAGTTGTAGATAATTGTGTTTTCCAACTGTAATGAGAGAAATAGCGTCATCGGACCACTTTACCTCCAACTACGAGCCATACAAATCCCCGCACACCTCTTGATGTAGGAACATCCACTTAGAAAGATTTATAGAATCAAAAATAAATTTTGAGTATGTCCGGGGGGTCAAAGTAGGCTATTTGGGGTGATTTGAGTTCATTGGAGGGATTCAAAATTCTAATTTTGGATTGTATAATTTTTCCCTCTAAAACTCAAGTTTGAATTTCTTAGGAAGGATTTGTCACTTTTTGTCATTTTTTTTCTTTGTTAGTGTTTAGTGGGAGATTAGTTAGATGTGGGGGGTAAAAATAAATCTTGTGAGCCTTATTTCTAGGTCATACAACTATCCAATAAATATGCATCTAACTCAAACTCTACTTCCATCTCTAACTCAAGTATGTAACATGAGTTTTTGGTGTTGCTTGAGTCTAGTTAAGCCAAAAACTGTGGAAAGTTAGTTAGGAAAGCAAGGATGAATCAAATGGTAGGAGGTTAAAGAAGGTAGGGGAGAGATGTTTTAGGGCATGAATGACGAGAGATGAAAAACAAGATAATAGCTCTGTTTTTAGGGATGAGAAGACTGTATGTGTGTGAACACATTTAAAAAGGAAGAATTTTTAATATGAATCTCAAGGATGTTTCTTGATAACATTGAATATTTTGTACAATTGTTTTATTCAAGATGAGTGAAGAATGATATAGTTGATTTGAAGCTTTGGAAGTGAGAATAAGTGTTAACATTGTTTGTTACTCATGTCCAAGCCTATCTAGTAATAAAACCATGTTTTAGTGAGGTTAAATTCTTCATTTTATGTGTTTGTTTGTGTTTTTCTGTATAAACCCTACTCAAGAACATTGCAAGGGATGGTACATGCCTCCACATAAAATACTGTGGCATGAAATTTTGTGAAATGTTCTAAAAATCCACTTTCTCTCCTATTGGGTCTGTAAAAAACCGTAGTTAGGGTTTAGGGGAAATCCTTTGTTAGGAAGACTAATCAGTGAATTAAGGGTCAAAATTTACAAGGTGACTTCTATGCAACCCCTAATCACTAGTTTTTAAGGTTTTTATGATTTATATTTTCCCATTTGCTTGTAAATCTTGATAGTTTACAAATTTGGAGAAACTATCCTAATGGAGGCCTAAATGTAAGATCACAAAATAACGAATTAAAGGTTTAAGTTGGGATTTAGTTTATGAAATTTTTCTTGAAGCTAATAATGGATAATGGGTGCCCAAAAAATATCTTTATTTTGTGTTGAAACCCCCTGAATCAAAATTTATTCCTAGAAACCCTTGTGACATGGCTTCAAGGAAGAAAACCTAGTTGTTTGGGAACAAGATAGAGAAAGGAGAGTTTACATTAAAGTTTGAGAAATAAATTTTGGAATAAAGCTTAATTTCTCATAAGGGTACTCAGAAGTGGTCTTACTTTGTCAATGACCATTGCAATTTGTTCCAAAATATAACCTTTGGAGATTATGAGAGTTAAGAAGAAAACATGGTTGTCAAGGAGGAATCTCTTATAACTTGAAATTTCTTTATTATTCGACCTTTTTCTAAGTTGACATTACATGTAAAGGATAGGGAAACAAGGTAGATGAAATTAAAATCTCTAGGAACAAAATTACATGATTGAGACACCATTCATGTTCTAAGAAGGCTATTTTTCTTACAAGGTGAAAGGACAATTTTAGTGAGTTATTTTTGCTAACTTTTTGACTAAAAGTTGTTTGTTGTTAGGCATTTCATCAATTGGTATCCAAGCATGGTTTTTTCTCTTGAAAAATAAAGAAAATATTGATAAGAAGTTGTGAAAGAAAGACATGTTGAGCGAAGAAGAAAACTATGAAACAAAAGTTTGCAAGAAGAGAGAAAAACAAGATGGCTCAGAGAACAAGGGTGAGAAGAGGATGTCAGAGAGGAAAACCTAGAGAGAATGAGTGGGTTTCCATATTGAGGAACATAAAATACAGATTGGGAGCTTTATATGTTACTCAGAGAAGAGGTATGGTATTAGTAGAAGAATGTGAAAAATAAGATTAGGTAGAAAAAGAAGCGGTAGAAGAAGCAGTTGCAGAAGAGGAAGGAAAAAATATGAGACTATTGAAAGTAATCATGGCAGCATGTTCTAAGGCAAGAATGAAGGTGCTAGAGTATGGAGGAATTCGACATCCAGAAGACTTGATTGACTTGATCACTAAGATGGACAAATACTTTGATTTTGAGGGAATAAATGAACACAAAAGGGTAAAGTTTTCTTGTACTAAATTGGCAATTCATGTATCTATTTTGTGGGACTTTGTGTAAGAAGAAAGGAGTAGAGGAAAGGATAAAATCATATCTTGTGATAGGATGGTTGCTAAGTTAAGAGGTAATTTTATTCCATCTAATTATCAGACTAGTTTGTTTAAGAAATTACAAATTTAAGGAAAAGAGAGATGAGTGTGGTTGATTATACTGAAGAATTTAATAAGTTAGCTATGAGATCATGTCATATAGAGGGAGATTGCTAAGAAGTGGAAAGATATTTAAATGGATTAATTCTTAACATTCATGATGAAATCAGCTTGTTCAATTTGAAAATAGTGGAAAAAGCTTATTAAGAAACATGAAAGAAGAATAAAAGTTGTATAGAAGGAAAGTATAGTATTCTAGAGGTAGAGCTAGATGAATCAAATGTAGAGGATAGCAAAAAAATAGAGGATATCAACAATACAATCAAGAAGAAGAAGAAAATAACTCATAAGGACAGAGCACTTAAGGAGGTGGTTATTCAAGCGACATATATTCCTATAGAGGGAGAGGAAAGTTTTAAGGTAAGTGTTTCAAATGTAATAATTTTTCCTGTCATAGGTCCTATGAGTGTCTAGAGATCCCTCGAGAAAGTGGTAGCAGGGTAAGTGAAGCAAGAAATCATATTGTACATGTTGATGAAGAAGAAAGTGTGGGATCACAATTACATAGAAGAAAATGAAAAATGAAGGCATTGATGATGATAAGAGTGTTGATGAAACCAAGCCAAGAAGTCTAAGAACCAGCCCAAAGAAGAACATTATTCAAGACAATGTGCAAGTCTAAATGTAAGTGTTGTAAGTTTATTGTTGATAATGGTAGCACAAACAATTTGGTGTCTTTTGAAATGGTAGAAAAGCTAAGATTTCAAAACTTGGTGCATCATAAACCATCCAAAGTGTATTGGGTTCAAATAAATCATCAAGTGTTGGTAAATGATTAGTATTTTTTTAGTTTTCATACTAGTAGTTACAAGGATGAGGTTCTTTGTAATGTGATGCACATGGATGTTTTTCATGTCTTACTTGGAATACCTTGGCAGTTTGATAGGATAATTATTCATGATGGTTAGGAAAATACATATACTCTATGAAGAATGGTGTTAAGCATACATTAAACCCTCTCAAGGAAAAAATTACATGGAATGAAAGCTTCTCAAGAGTCATGTTGATGAGTGAAAAAGAGTATATGCAGTAGGAAGAGAGATTTGGAATTGAATCCTCAAAAACTACGGTTTAAAGGAAGTGTGGTAAGATGGAAAATAAGGTTAGTACAACTAAAAAGCTTTGGAAATGGTTAAGTGGGGAAGAGGAATAATAAGACATTCTTCAAAGGAGAAGAAGCAAGGAAGATGAGAATAATGGATATGCAGATATCATAGGATAAAGAGACAAATCATAGCTTTTAGAAGCATAGAAACTAATAAAAAAGAAATAATAATTTGAGCATGAGAATACCATGGATCAATACCTACTAAGAAGGACTATGACAGTCCAAAGAAGAAGGTTGAAACTGCTAGAAAGGATGATGAAGTTCAGGTTCAAGAAGAAGACCAAGAACACCTAGTTAAATAAGACAAAGATAAAATGTAAGAGATGGTCAAGAGGGTTGTTAAAGCTCTAAATTTTTAATCTAATACTTATTTTAGTGATGATTGTGTAGATATACTATTTTATATTGAGACAATAAAACAAGTGAAGATAAGTGATTCATGCAAGCAAGGTCTGCATTCTCAATTCTTAAGATCATGATACATCAAGCATGTCAAAAAAGAGTAAAGAAGATGATTTCATAGAAAAAAAATTCAATAATTCATCTACAACTAGAGCAGGGTTGGAATGATGAGGAAATGGTAATGATGACCGCATACAGTTCAAAGACAACTTCTACACAAGGAATACAACTCATTCAAAGGATAAGTGTGATGTTACAAGACATAGTGCAGATCATGAATATGGTATACTCATTGCATGGAATAAATAACAATCTCAAGGATGTCAACTACAAATGGAAAACCAGAAAGAAGAATAAAATATTAGTCTACACAGAAGCTCATGGGTTAAGCTTTCTTGTTCCTAGGGAGAATGATGTAGGAGCATCCACTTAGAAAGCTTTATAGAATAAAAATTTCATTTTGGTCATGTTTGGGGGGTCAAAGTAGGCTAGTTTGGGTGATTTGAGGTCATTGAAGGGCTTGAAAATTCAAATTTTGGCATGTATAAGTTTTCCCTCTAAAACTCAAATTTGAATTTCTTAGGAAGGATTTGACACTTATTGTCAATTTTTGGCTTTGTTAGTGTTTTGTGGGAGATTATTTGAGTATGAAGGATCAAAATTAATTTTTTGAGTATTATTTTTAGGTCATCCAACTATCCAAAAAGTATGTATCTAACTCAAAATCTACTTGTATCTCTAACTCAAGTATGTAACCAGATTGTTTAGTCTTGATTGAGTCTAGTTAAGCCATAACTATGGGAATTTATTTAGGGAAGCAAGGAAGAATAAAATGGTAGGATGTTGAAGAAGGTAGGGGAGATATGTTCTAGGTGATGAATGATGTGAGGGGAATAACAAGAGAATAGCCATGTTTTCAAGGATGAGAGGACTGCATGTGTGTGAACACAACTAAGAAGGAATAAATTTTAAATACGAATCTCAAGGATGTTTCTTGATATCATTGAATATTTTGTAAAAAATGTTTATTCAGGATGAGTGAAGAATGATATTTTTTATTTAAAGATTTGGAAGTGATAAATAAGTGTTAAACATTGTCTTCTACTCATGCACAAGCCTATCTGGTAAAAAATATTGTTTTAGTGAGGTTAAAGTCTTCATTTTATGCATTTGTTTGTGTTTTTATTTATAAAACCTGGTCAATAACGTGGCATGGGATGGTACATGCCTCCACATAAAATATTGTGGCTTGAAACTTTGTGAAATGTTCTAAAACTCCACTTTATCTCCTATCGGGTTAGTAAAAAACCCTACTTAGGGTATAGGGGAAATCCTTTGTTAGGAAGACTGAATCAATGAATTAAGGGTCAAAATTTTCAAGGTGAATTCTATACAACCCCTAATCATGATTTTTTAAGGTTTTTATGATTGATACACCCCCATTTTCTTGGATTTCTCGACAATTTATAGATTAGAAGAAACTATCCTAATGGGGGCCTGAATGCAAGATCACAAAATAGCAAATTAAAGGTTTAAGTTGGGAGTTAGTCTATGAAACTTTTCCTGAAACTAAAAAGGGATAACAGGTGCCCAAAAATCTCTTTATTCTAGTTTGAAACCCCTGAATCAAAATTTATGCCTAGAAAACCCTTGTGACAGGGCTACAAGGAAGAAGACCTAGTTGTTTGGGAACAAGATAAAGAAAGGAGAATTTACCTTGAGAGTTGAGAAATAAATTTTGGCATAAAGCTTAAGTGCCAAAAAGGGTATGTAGAAGCGGTCTTACTTTTTCAAAAACCATTGTAGTTTGTTTGAAACTATAACCTTTGGAGGTTAGGAGAGTTGAGAATAAAACAAGGCAGTCAAGGAGGAAGCTCTTATAACTTTAAATTTCTTTGTTCTAAAAACTTTTTCAAAGTTGACATTTCATGTAAAGGATAATTAAACATGGTATATGAAGTTAAAGTCTCGTTAAAATCTATAGGAACAAAATTACATGATTGAGACACCATTAATGGTCCAAGAAGGCTATTTTTATTGCAAGGTGAAAGGGCAATTTTAGTGAGTTGTTTTTGTAACTTGTTTACTAAAAGGTGTTTTTTGTTAGGCCTTACATCACATCTCAAAAATTGAGAGTGGACCTACCATTCATGAGAAGTAATATATGGTAATCAATGAGGAAAGAGAGAGTATTGTGTGTAAGTAGTTACTTGATCAACTGGTAAACATCTATAGGCTAGGAATGATATACATCCTAAAATCATAACTTTTTTTTGGCCAAATGTCTACAGATATCATTAAGTGCCCATGTAGTCCTTGAAATCCATCATGATGCTAGAGTATGAAAATCAAAAGTGATATTTCAAGAGGGTAGTCTAAGTATCAATCCAGAACATACCTTGTGTCCCCTCCTATCATTCGTCATGTGTGATTCTATGCATTAGGTTAGCTATCATATTAGTACTATCACCCCCTAATCTTAGCACATATCTCACAAGTATACTCTTTTCTCAACTAGAAGATTTCAAATAAACCAATATATTGTTAAAATATCTCTTGGAAAAAATAAAACAAAGTACTAACAACACTAGCCCTTCCAAATGTCCCATACCATTTGTCAAAGTTATTGCTAGTAGGATTTTATTCTAGTTTGTTTATTCCTTTAAGATAATTCAACAACCATGAATAAGACACTTTCCATCCCATCCTTATTAGGTGTCCCATACCACCTAGTAATATCATCATGGAAATGCACCCCAAACGATGTTGGTTACCACATGCAAAGGTCTAAATAACATTTTGCATAGTCTCACTCACTTATATTTGTAGTTATATATACAATTTAATACTTCTCGTATAAGTTTAAATGTTTTTAATCAATAACATAGATACTAAAATGAACATAGGGTGGAGTGATGTTAACCACATAATTATCTCATTTAAATCCTAATTTTCTCTAATGACATCCATACTTAAAGTTGTGATAAAATTTCAATGTGTGGCAGAATTTTATAGGATTTTCTACTAGTCTCTCATTGACCTTTGTTGAATTGCAAAATTTAGAAATAATTTTTTACTCAAATAATCCACTTATTTGTAGATTATACTTTTCTACTCCATCATATCACTTTGTTCACACCTTGGGTTATCCTAGAGGTCTCCATGAAAATTTTATCAAACATCTTAATCATTAAAGGACTTCTAGTTAAAAAGGTTCCTGATTTAACTAGTTTCTTAAATGGTTTAAAATGATGTGTTGTCATGTGTTTTTGTAAGGTCAAAAATTCAAACTTGAACCATGCCAACTAAACCCAAGTATTAAAAACTTACTCGAAAACTGTATCATGCCTATCCCAACCCTAAAGGTCATCATAATATGTTGTAAAATATTTCCTTAGCATTTGAAATGTTGTGGCAGGGTCATTCATTCCATTTAGTGAAGTGCAACCAAAGGTGAATTCTCTGGTAAGCCTAGAAAGGCCAAGTTTTTCCTTTTCTAGACAGGTGTGTATCCTATTAGATTGATCTAAAGGCCCAAAAATATCCGGAGGTGGTATATAAGTTTTAAAAAAGTAATGTAACTGATTTTGAAATATTTAGGGAAGTTTAGGAGGTTCAAGGACAATTGCATTGAAAGTGGGTTTTTTAGGGTTAAGGAGCATGCGGTTAAAAACGATACTTGAGCTTCTTTAGATGATTACAAGAGTTCCATAATGATTTGGAAAGAAAAAAATTAGTCATTGTAAATATTTTTGAACCATCTACGTGATTTAATTTTCAAATCTTTCACAAGACATGTTCACTTCTTAGGGTAACGTAGTTTTAGTAGACACATTGTCTTGTCCCGAGGAAAAAGGAGATATTTTAGGGAGTTACAGGAAAAATTTGAGGCTAAGACCCATTTCATTGTTCTTGGAAGGATATTGGGAGTAAAAATAATATAATTATTCATCAAAACGGCCTCTTGGAGCTTCGGCATTCTCGTCGACAAGTCTCTCTCTCTCTCTCTCTCTCTCTCTCTCTCGTGAGGTACGTTTCTTATACTTAGCCAATTTTTGGTGAAGACAACCTTCACCTCCAGGTTGAGGTGAATTTTTTGTGTCACTATTACCAAGGGTATATAGGGGACACAAAAATGTGCCCCACCTCAACCCTTCCTCTAGGTTCTTCACATGACCATGACAAACACTTCATATGGCCTATCTACCTATTTCTAGCTCTTCCCATTGTGCAATGAGAAAGTGCCCCTTGTCATCACCAGGTGAGGCAAATTTTTTTTACCCCTTTTCCCCATTACCAAGGGGATAATGGGGAAATTAAAATTCACCCCACTCTATCCCTTGTCAAGGTTCTCCATGTGACCTAGTCTCATCCCCTTAGGTGTTATATGCTAGTTTTCTCCATTTCCCCATCATGCAATCTGAAGGACACACTTGTTAAGCCCTGGTAAGGGCATATTTTATCTTTTCCCTATTGTCCCCTTTCCCAAGGGGACAATTTGGATAGAAAAATTCACCCCATACCAATAATTTGAAACCCTAACTTTTTAACTTGTTGTTTTTACTTCATCCGTACACCCAAAATACACTGTCGTGCAAGCTAGAAACTTAAAATAAATTATTTTTACCTCTTTCCTTCCTCCAGTTCGACTCAAACCTCCAATTTTAATGCTTCAAACTTTATAACACCTATAATTTCACTAGGCACACTGTAAAAATTCATCCAGGGAAGCTATGAACACCAAAACCATGAAAAACTCATAACTTTCAAACATGTAAATGTAATCCATTGAGATTTTCTCAGTTGTTCCTAATTATATGCACCTTCAAGAATATTTTAACATAAAAGAGGATGATTCCTTGTTTTTTTAATGGCGTAAAATCCTATTTCCCCCCCTAAAATATACCTTTTCAATTTCTAAGCATTCTGGCAGACGGATCGATGTGAAATTTGGAGCACGAGGTCTCGGAGATGAGATAAATCCAATGAAGATATTTGCATTGAAAATAGACATGGATAAGTGTTGATTCTAAAAATATTAAGTATATACTTCCCTCACTTACTAAAAATAGTAAATTCTCTCAGATCACTGCATTTAGAATACTCAGAGAACAATAAAGATGACAAACTAGGCAATTTTTCCCAAAAAAGTAAAAAATCAAAAATCAAATTTCCAAAATTAGAAACTTTTAAAAATCAATAAAGTAACATCAATAAAATTACTCTCAACATATTAGGGAATTTTGGAAACTGAATTCAGTCAAAAAATTACTTTTTCCCAAAAAATAGCTCATGAACCCTAGCTGTTAAGAATAGAATGTCTTTGATTCAGTCACAAAAAGTTGTTATTATCTTTGTTTTCTCTCATCTTGTTGGTTTTTGCAAGTATTAAGTTCAATTTTTCTGGTCTAGATCATGTTTCATGCCTAGTATCATAATATCCAGGAGTGGGTGACATCGATGTTCCTTATATAGACATATAAGATTTGAAGAACTGAATGCTCAACAATCCAAGGGAATCGGTGGAAGACAAGGTTTTCATGAGTGGATTGTATGTTGTCGGAGGTAATATCATGTCTGTTTAAAGTGTGGAATTGGTACTTGCATGTGCCCATCACTATGATTCTGAAACAAGAATCATAAGGGAAGACAACAACTCAATATTGGCAGTGCTCACTCCTAAAGTAATTTCATAGTGTATGCAAATCCTGACATGGAAAAAAATGGCCATCATCACAATGGATTTTTCATTAGGAGAATGGTCAAAAACATAATCCTACCTCCAAGGTCTTGCATTCCTTCATGGTTGAAATGGGGGAGAAAGTTGTCTCGTATGCTGAAATCTTTTTCCAAAAGTGAGTTCCACGAAGGATATTCAAATGCAATCATTCTATTGAGCATAATAACGGGAGAAGAGGCTACAAAGGATTTTCAAGATTAGATGACACAATTCATCCTTATTGTCATTGAGGGTAAACAAATGATTGACTGGGGATATATAATCAACGACAAAAGCCATCAACAATTGTTGTAGTTTTTAGCTACTAATAAGTTCTCGATGACATCCTACTTATTTTATGCTCTTACAAGCACATGATCGTTCAAAGGACTGACCCTCACTTAGAAAATTTATTAGAAGTGCCCCGCCTATGATAAGTATCTGCAATTGACCCTAAAGGATATCAACTACCATTTCTCAAGAGTGAATGACACATTCACTATGTTTTTCATATGATTGCTAGAGGGTAATATTGATTAAGAATATCTTCTCAAACTGGCACTTTGATCAAGAGGTACGGATCCTTCTTCAATCATTCTAATACATCAAAATATATGGTTTTGATATCACTCCTCATAAGCTTCCGAGGTACCTCAACGATAAGATCATGATGTTTGATCTATGTAGGCAACTCGCCCACATTAACGAAAAACTCAAGAATTGCAAGAAGAAAAGTGTTTCATTCCCTATATTTCTATGGATATTCTCTTGTAAGAATTATAATGACTCCGCAAACTTGGAAGCTTCCTTCACTCCTTTGAACCTCTACTCAAACACACCAAGGGTGGATTTCGACATTCGGAGCAACCCAGAAACATTCCATATTCCTAATTTACACCTTGTTCCACAAATCAATTATTATTGGGTGAATTTCTTAGATGCTTTTGAGGTCAAGGAACGTGATCACATGAGAATGAAAACTGAGAAGATGAGAAATTTCAAATTTTATTCGTTTGAGGATGGAGATGAAGATTATGGAACTAAATTGTATAGTCTTGAGTATCAACCAGTGAAGGCCTCACCCCTCCCACAAGTCTTATAGAGCATTCATGATTCAGGGGACATAAATGAACTAACCAAAGTGGTAATCCAGAAATCCAAGGAATGGTTCAAAAAGAAGAAATTTTTACTCATCAAATCAAGAACTTTCCCAACTCTCAAAAGACAGGCATCTCACCTCTCCACTTCCAAGGAAACTAAGAAAATTTCAAGCTCAAACTATTCGGGAGGTCTCATGAAAATGAAGTCAGTGGAATCTGAAGTCCCAAACTATAGGAGGCTTCAGAAAAAGTAAAAATAAATTCAAGATCCTATATAATGTTAGGAACATGGAGAAATTAATTCATCTCATCCACCCATCTCTTCATTGTCTCCAAGCATTTCCCCCTCTGTAGCTACTCAACTAGTGTAAGATGTACCTTCTCACTCAAAGTCGGAAATGGAAATCATGCCCAACATTGAGCCTAAAGAAACCAAAATATTCCCATGGTTGCAAGAGATGATCGGAGGATAGACCCACAAGGTTCAACAACAACGGTTCCATATTTTCAAGCCATATCCATGATGGTGAAAATGAAGAAATGTAAGAAATCTCAAGTTGCTTCCTGTTTCTTTAGTGGTGCTTCGGGAAATCAGTACATGGAAGTAGTTTTGCCAAAGTTAATCAAGACTATTGGTGAGATGACCCCATCTGACTATGAAATGAGAACCATTCCTCTGGGGCCAGAAATGCATGAGGGATATGCTCACATGTTCAAAGAATCTTCCACTCTCCTTCTTGCAAGAAACGAGGAGTATAAGGAGAAAATTAAACATCTAGAAGATCATGTAAGAACTATCTCTTTGTATGTGAAAAATTTCATAGATCCAAATGTTATCCCATCTCTCCTAGATGAATAATTTACTCCCATTAGTAGCTTCGATCTAGAATCTATCAGAAGGATGCAAGGCTTCACAATGCAAGGAAAGGCTAATGAAAAATGGGTGAGAAAAATTCTTGAGAAAGGTAGGACCTTACTTCCTAAAATTCTCTCATTGTTTGAATACATGATTGCAACTTCCACAGAGGTAAGGATGACTGGAGATGAAAATGAAAATGATAAATATCATTGGGACTAGGTGTCCCCACTAGTAAGTTAAATGAGCAAAATAAACTCTTTTGTATTGGTGGGAAGAAATGTGTTCAGCTCTACATCTAAAGACATGTCTCAAATTTGGGCCAGAACGCTTGTTGCTTGATATGAGATGATGAATCATTATCTTGATGAATTGGACTTGTCCGATGAGCATACTTAAAAGATGTAGGAAGATATTAATGTTGAAGTACATAAATTTTGAATACTCGGGGTGGATGAAAATACTTCAGTGGATGATCTCATGAAACCATTTAAAGAGTTGGTTAAGAAGGAGGATGGAGATCCATTTTATTTCAATGAAGACACAGTGGAATATCTTTAAGAGATTAGAGTTGTTATCTCCAACACTATGAAGGAACATCAGGCATGGTTCACAAAATGAAAAAATATCAATGCCACTTCCAAGAATTAGCTCAAGGCCCTGAGTTTTGTACACATTCCCCAAGTAGATAAGATTGTGCCCACAACAACTCAGTTTAGTAAGGAGTTCAATGTGATTGAGGTCTTTCTAGAAGAACTCTCCAAGAGTACTTCACGAAGTGAATCTCCACTAAAAAGTGAATTATCATCTTCTGAGTAGCTATCTCCTCTCTTCTCTCTTTCCCACCCCCTTCCTCTCTTATTTCATGTTCTATTTCTTTGTTGGGTGTTTACTTTTTCAGTTTTGTCTTATTCATTAAAATATGATCTATAGTTATACTTTGTAATGAGTTTCCTTGAATTAATTAAAAAGGACTCAAGTTCTTTCCTAGGAATAAAAAAGGTCACATGTTGTAAAGGTTAGTGAAAATTCATGTGGGGGTAGGAAAAGAGTCATTTGAAAAACTATATATTGTATGACTTCCTCATTTCATGGGGTTGTCAATTTTGTGAGTTCATGAGTAGATAGATAGTGCACTACAAAGAAAAAACAAATATATAATTTCCTCTATCCCTTTCCATATGTTACCTCTCTCTCTCTCTCTCTCTCTCTCCAACTTTGTGAATGTGTCAATCTTGCATGACCAAGAATGGTGTAAAATCCTTTGATGAGTGAATGAATGGAATTTTATGTTCATGATTCATTTTTTCTTGGCATAAATAGAAAAGTTTTTTTTCCTTTTAATTGTGTGTTGATAAACTTTGGTTAATACTTGTAAAAATTTGCTTGATCCTATTTGCAATATTAACCCCCTCTCTCGAAATTCTCACTCCTAACATATCACCTTCCTTAAAAATTATTCCCTTGCACGAGGTGCACGAATTTTCCGCAGGTTTAGTGGAGTGTGCTTGTGTGATCCCCGACCTCCTTGCCACCCATTTTTTAAATTTATTTGCATACAATAAAGGGTGACTCTCCTTTTCCAAGCAGGAGGGACATAGTCCCATAGCGTTGGTGAAAATTAACTAATTTATCCTAGTGAAAAATAATTTCACCAACAGTTTTTGGTGCCCACCATGGGGCAATTTTTTTTGTCTCTGCACCACACCATAAACCACAAAATCCCTAAAAAGTAAATAGCTGAAAAATACAAAAAAAAATAGATATTGAAATCCATAAGAGCCTTCATGTATACTCAACATTTTCCCCTCCATGACTATCCTTGGTAATCCTCTTGTGTTGCAACACAATTTCTTGTTCTATGAAGATACCCAAGAAGACCTCTTAGTTGATCTAAGGAGTTATATTTAGTGTAATAGAGAGAGAGAGAGAGAGAGATTTAATCATTATCACATAGCTTCAAGATCTTGGACCTTGAAGAAGAACGTTCTTAATCCCTGCAATATGAAAGAAATTTTCAAATTCATTAGAGAATAGCTCAGAAAATTTTATCTTGAGTTGTGCATCCAACTAGCAAGCTGGATTACATGAAGTAAACAAGATCTAATCGAGCTAGTGGCATCACAGATCCAAACTTTGAACAAAAACAAATACCTAAATTTAGAATTTTCCTTGATCAGATAAGGAGGCAAACTAATCAAGAATATCTTATAGATTTTGATCCTAATTTCCACATTGTTGAAACAACTGAAGAACCACTAAAATTTTCTCCTCCAAGTGAAGGAGAACAAGAAGAACCAGAAAATGTACTCGAGGAATAATTTCAGAAGAAGAACCACAAGATGAACCGCAAATGGCTCAGCAATAACCATTACCTTGGGGGAAAAATACGGGGCCATTAGCTGTCAACCCTCCTTTGTATGACTTACCTAGAGGGTCACAATAATTTTCCCAAGTTGTAAAATGACGGGAACCAACACCCGGATGATCACATTGCAGATTTCATCACTACTTATGGAGTTCTAGGCATAGGACATGAAGATGTGGCAGTCCGTCTGTTTGTAGAATCTTTGCAAGATGCATTCGTGGACTAGTTCTACCATTTTCTGAGGCTATCCATAACCAATTGGAATGAAATGAAAACTAAATTTGAATCTAGGTTCAAACCTGCCAAAGATGCACATACTGTTCTTACACAATGGTCTTAGCTATAGAATAATCCCTATAAGAAACCCAAATTTTCCCAGCCTACGGAGGAAAAAAGAATAATATTCTTCAAAAATGCTCAACTTCTAGAGGTGAGTTTCATGATGAGAAGGACTCAACTAGCTGATTTGGAGGAAGCAAAAAATCTTGTTGTTGAAGTTGAAGATGACCTAATAATGTCAGGGAAAATAAAAAAATGTCTGAATGAAGAGAAAGGCCAAATTTCAAATGCAAGAACAAAATATTCATTAGTACATAAGATGGTTAATGATGTTCTCTCTCTTTAAAAGTAATTTGCTCAAACATCCATAAAAAGAGATGCTCCTAGGAATAACTTCCTAAATAATAAAAGAGATCGGTCCACCACAAAAATACTTTCTATTGAAGGTTCTCCTATCAATGCAGCTTGTGATGATGAAGAGGAAGAAGAGGAAATTGAAGAGCCAAAATAATAAAATGAAGATGGTAACATCTTTGAGATTGAAGAAGTAGAAGATGATGCACAAGTCAATTTCATTGGTTAATCGTCAGGAGAAGATGATGACGATGAAGATGCACCCAAATTATCATGTGCAATATTCACTTGCTCTCAATCCCAAAAAGGATCTTCATCCTCCATGGCTACAAAAAGGAAGAACAAGGAAGATCGTTAGGTGACAACTCTTCAAAACAAAATAATCAAAAGAGAATCTATGTTTCCTCCTTCTATGGATTTTGTGAAAGATAATTCAGACCTCATGGTGAGAAAAAATCAATTTCTTGTACAAAGTAATTCTCCTAGTACTTCTCTTAGTTCTAATTCTTCTTCTGCTAAGTTTAATCCTTCAAAGGCCTAAGATATTCCTATAAAATTAGCCACTACTTCCCATTCAACTACCTCGCTGGTAAAATTGTACCAACTTCTAAGGAAGTGCCTCCTCCGTCCTACAAAGCATCCACTTTCTTAGGAGTACCCACCTCATTTCTTTTTGCTCCATTTGACATCATTGAGCATGTAAACAAGTCCAAGGTTCATAATTCTGAATCTGAGTTCTTGCAAACTGATTAACTAAAAATGGGGATGTATGTAGTTAATCTAATATAGAACGACATGTAAATACAATAAATTAATGCAATAAACAAGTATGGAAAATGACCAAAGAAACTAATATAATGAAAGAAGAAACCCTAATATGCAAGAGAAGTATGGAATTGAATTAGTTGATTTGAAGAGCTCACTGGATTGTGTCGTAGAATGAACATAATAATCCGGTAGTAGGAACGAATGTGAAAATGCCCCAAAAGGATGGATCCGAGATATCTAGCTGGACTGGAGTGCCTGGAGAGGGACTGGGTCGCCTATGGGCACTCTGGTCTATGCAAAAGGTCTAGAACTAAGTTTCACAGGTAGTATGAAACCCTCATTGTGTGTCGCATCAGATTCGTTGCACTGTGCCAGGTTTCGTTGATAATCCAAGATGAAGGAAAGACTTGTAAAAGACCACAAAAGTATCAAAACTCTAAAAAAATGCAAATGAATGGGTCGGACTGACCTCAGATTCCACAATAGTGGGCTTATTACCTGAGTGATGCACTACATTTTGGACCCAAATGTAGTTTTGGTTTATGTGTACATCATGTGCCCTAGGTTCTCTTGTACCATTCACACTTTGTGAATTAGTGAGAAATAACTAGATGTAAATTGTAGTAGAATGGGGGATGGAATAAAATAGAATCCCTCCCCCTATGCTTGTGTGATGCATATAAACCAACCTTGTCCTTGTGATGGAGCTTAATGTATGCAAGTGATCTCCAAATTCCTTTGATGGATGCAAGCCTAGGTGGATGATAGTATTGACTACTGTTTGGTCCCTCATTATGGTCTCATAAATTTATATTTATAGGGTTCATTTGATCTAATTTTGTAATTAACCCCTAAATGGTTGACCACCAAAAAGATAAGAAGTTGAAATGGCTAGAAAGTGCCCAAAAAGTGGAAGGAAAGTTCAAAAAGGATCGGGGCGCCCATGGTGGGACCAAAACATCCATCAGCACCCCAGTACTAGCCCGGGCACCTCAGTCAAAGCTAAAATAACATGAAATGACAAAATTTGACTGGGAATGAGGGTGTAAGAGGTAGGAAATGATGAAAGAAAACAAAGTAGGATGGCCAAAAGATGGGGATTAATTAGTGTTTTCTTCACTCCAAAGCCTTATAAATAGTAGTATGATACCAGGACTAAATAATGCCTAAATTTCATGATTTGGTGTTTACATTTTCCCCCACTTCATGTTGGTGAGCGGAAATATTGGTAACATAAAATAGATAGAGATGCGTACCTAATGTCCATGAAGATTGTAGTAGAAAACATTTCAAAGGACTAGAAAAAGCATGGAATGAAAAAAATATAATGGAGCATCGAAACTAAAGATGAAAAATTGAAAAAAAGTGATGAGAGTGAACCTAGGGTGGAAACGCATGTGTAGTTGTTGATGTGTGTGATGTACTTACATGGTTAGTATGGTGTGTGTTGCCGTGGAATGTTGTTACTGACGTTGTTTTTATTTTTGTTTTTGTTTCCCCTATTTGTCTTCATGTTTCTCATACAACTGGACCTGCAAGGAGAAAACGATCAAGTAGTCAAATATGTATATATGTATGTACGTGTAAAAATGAAATGTAAAAGACACATGTAAAAGTGTGTAAATGTAAAATGCGCAAATGAAAAATGTAAATGGAACATGTGCACCTGATCCATATCAAGAAAAAGAGTTTAGAAAGATATCATGTACTGTCGGGGTTTTTTGGGTGATCTGACACCATAGGACGAAGAAGTGTAGGGAGGAATTCCATTGTATCCTTGAACCTGTAACTACTTCCCTAAATGTGTGTGAAGAGATATTTGTACGTCCAAGTTTTTTGGGCAATCCGATGTCATTGGCCGAAGAAGTATAGGGAGGAATTTCGTTTTATCTCCCAACCTTTAGCTGCTTCCCAAAATGCTAATGACTACCATGTCCTATAAAATTCATTGTGTATAAGGTTCATGTTAGAAATAATCTAACACTTAATTCACCATATGTGGATTAATGTGTAATTATAATAAAGTAATTATTTAATTACTTTAGTTAGCTTAGTTGTTAGTGTGTTGTTATCATCCCTTAGATTGTGGAGGATGTTATTTAGTTAGAATATTGTTCTCGGATGATTTCATGTAGAAGCTTTTTAGGGGCAATATGCTATTATTGAATATTTGTTTTGTTTAGGATATTTATTCCATGTATTGTGGAAGAGATAGAAGCTGTCCAATATCTATAAATATTGCAACTCTCTCTTTTGATTGTAATGCTTCATTTTATATTAATAAAATCATAGCAAGCTCTGCCTTGTTTTTGCAATTTAATTTGGTTTACAGATTTCATTTGGTATCAGAGTAGGTGAGTTAAGGCTGTAGATAATTGCTGAGGAAGTGTTAAAATATTTGAGGAAGGAGGACTAGAAGCCTGAGCCAAGAGGAGCCATAGATGCCCCTAACATCTTCACAACCCCTGCCCCTTCTCCACACACCCGGTAGTAGTAGAAGCAGCAAGAATTAAAAAAAAAATTGGAAGGGCAATCACAGGCCAGAACACCTGGATGCACCTCCCAACTCCATTATTGTTTTCAAGGCATCGAGTAGAGTCTGTGAGAAACTACGGAGCCGTCATTCAGACTGTAGAAGGATTCAACCCTATCCATAACAGATTGGAACAATCAAGGGAAGAGTAGCCATCTCGAACAGTCAAGCAAAAGCATCCACGTAAAAGAAAGAACGGTGCAGTAAAAATAAAATAGCGGCGGAGGAGTATAAACAAAGAAAATCCATTTTTTGAGAGACCTAAACCGCCTTCTCTCCACTGCAAGCCACGTGGTCAAATATGAGTGGTTCGAAGGTAAGTGAATTCACTGTTTAATATTAAAAAAAGAGAAAAACAAAACTTTCCTTTTTTCGATTTTAGGAAAGGGGTCCGAAAAGATCATAAAATCAAAACTTGTATTTGTCATTTCTTTCCGCCGGTACCTCAGATTGAGGTGCCATTTTTTTTGAAAGTATATGTTTTTTCAAGCTCTACACTTTGGTCTAGTCAAAGAGGCTGAAGAGCCCAAAACTAAATTTTTAAGGGAAAAGAGGCCAAAGTGCCCAAAAATTTAAAAAAGTTGCGAAAATATTAATTTTTCGTAAACAAGAAGGGGGGTGCAATTTTCTTTTTCTATTTACAAGATGTTTGTAAAAATGGCCGATAGTGCCAAAAAATCATTGTAAAAGGCCAAAAAGGAGCCCACACTCAATAAAAATCAATTTGGGGGGGGGGGTGTGGGGTGTGTGTGCTAATTTGAGGGGGGATTTTTTTCGTGTTTGATTCTCTATTTCTCTTTTCTTTCGTGCAAAAATGGCCAACAATGCACCTAAATTATTTTTTCCCGATTCATGACTCCTATGAGGAGATAATTATGCTGCATGGAAAATGAAAATTAAAACTCAACTTGAATTTGAGGACATAATTGGTGTAGTTGATGGCTCAATAACGAGACCAGAGAATGATATTGCTCAACAACGTGTGTTTGATCGTGCTAATCAAAAGGAAAAACTTATAATTATGTTTGGTGTAATTGATGATGTATAACCTCATATTCGTCAAGCGACAACTGAAAAAGAAGCATGGGATAAACTAGCAACTATATATGAAGCTAATAATAAAAATGCTATTTTTCAATTACAAACACAACTCCATTGCCTCAAAATGAATTCTAATGAGTCTATTGAAGGTTTTCTAAAGCGTATTGCTATATTGAGATCATATCTCCAAGCTTTAGAAGAAGAGGTCACTGATGAATCTCTTGTCCCTATTGTATTGAGAGCTTTACCAACCTCGTACAAAATATTTGTCACAACTCTCAACATTATGGGTCCAACTACAAGTTTTAAAGAGTTAATGAACATGTTACAACAGGAAGAGTCCATGAACAAACCTGTAGAAGATGAGGAACAAGCCCTCTCTTCATTCCATAACGGAAAGAAACATATTCATACAACTGGTAAGCAACACAAGCAACATTCTCAACAGAATAATCAAGGGAACACTCAGAAAAAACAGTGTCAGATTTGTGGCAGAAAAGGACATGACTTTAAATATTGTTGGTATAACACATTTTAGAAGGGTTCATCTAGTGGCAAGAAGCCAAATTTTCAACAATCTAGTCAGGGTTATCAAAACAAACAACAAGGACAAAGGAAAAGTAACTGGAAAAAGAAAACACTACAACATGACAACATTGCTAAAGAGGAAGATAACTCACCAGATGAGGACTTCCTATTTGTTGCACAATCAACTCAAGAAATCAATTCACCACAGGCAATTTGGTATGTTAACTCAGGAGCAACAAGACATATGACCAGGAGAAATGATTGGTTCTTAGAGTTAAATAATACACCTAACAAAGACTATATTTTGTTGGGTGATGATTCATCATACAAAGTACAAGGAATTGGAAACATCTCCTTACCTCTTGGATCAATAAAGTGCACAATAAGAGATGTTCTATATGTTCTTAGATTGACAAAGAATCTACTTTCGGTAAGTCAGCTTTTGGAGCACAACTTAAAAGTGGATTTTGATTGTACAGATGGAAAGAAGATGTGTTGAATCAAAGATAAGTCTAAAAACTCCAACATTGTTGCACGAGCTTCTGGTGTAGGTCGTATGTTTCAGTTGGATTTTGTTCAAACCAAAAATCAGGCCCTTGTAGCTAAGGATACATCATCGGCACAATTATGGCATCGAAGATTTGGCCATGTAAGTTTTGGCTATCTTGAAACACTTCGAAAAAATAACATGGTAAGAGGACTGCCAAATTTCAAGAAGAATACAGACAAGTGTACAAATTGTTTGGTAGGAAAACAACATAGAGCTTCTTTTCAGAAAATTAGTACATTCAGGGCCCATGGTAAACTTGATTTTGTGCATACCAATCTGTGCGGACCTATGAGACCTAGTCATTCAGGGTTTCAATATTTTATGCTCTTTTTTTATGATTACTCACGAAAAATGTGGGTATACGACATTCGCACCAAAGACCAAGCCTTTGAAACTTTCAAGAAATTCAAAGCAGCTTGTGAAAATGCAACTGGTAAGAAAATAAAAATACTCCGCTCAGATCGAGGGGGTGAATACACCAGTAATGAGTTGAAATATTTTTTGGAAACACATGGAATTCGTCAGCAAATGGAACCTCCATATACACCACAACAAAATGGTGTAGTTGAGAGAAGAAACAAAACTATAATGGATATCGTAAGGTGTATGATCGATGATTCAGGCTTGAGTAAAACATATTGGGCAGAAGAAGTAAAAACAACAGTTTATCTGCTGAATAGAGTTCCCACTTTTGCACTTGATGGAATAACACCACAGGAAGCTTGGTTAGGGGATAAAACATCTATAAAACACCTTAGAGTTTTTGGATGCAAGGCAAGTATGCACATTCCTAAGAAAAAGAGAACTAAACTTGATATGAAATTAGAACAACTTATATTCTTGGGATACAGTGATGAAGCCTTGGGATACAGGTTAATGGATCCAAAAACAAGAAAAAAATTCACAAGTAGAGATGTTGAATTTTTTGAAAATAAAGAAGCAGATGCTCCTTGCATAAAATCACAAAACAATCCTACTAAGAAAATAGAAGATATTCTTGATGAAGATAATGATGATAAGGATAATTCAACTCCTCCATCTACAGGAACAGCTAAACATATGCCTAAGTGGTATACTAATCTAATTCGAGATGCTAAGTTGGACGGTGATCCTAACACATCCACTTCAGGACCAAGAACTCGTATTATGGCTCAAAATGAGGTAAACTTAGCCTTGATGAGTACAGTAATTGAATTAAGTGAGCCCACTACAGTTCAGGATGCCAAACAGTCAAAACCTTAGTCAGATGCTATGAATTCAAAATTCAACTCTTTGATGAAAAATAATACTTGGCAACTTTTAGATCTTCCATCAGGGAAGAAGGAAATAGGTTGCAAATGGATATTTAAAACAAAGTACAAATTAGATGGAAGCATTGATAAATACAAGGAAAGATTGGTAGCTAAGGGTTATGCACAAAAAGAAGGCATTGATTATGAAGAAACATTCACACCAACAACTAAGATCAAAACAATCAGGATGATATTTTCTCTAGCTGTACAATTTGGTTGGAAAGTTCATCAAATGGATGTAAAAAGTGCATTTCTCAATGGGGATTTACAGGAAGAAGTCTACATGACTCAACCAAAATATTTTGTCATACCAGGTAAAGAAGGAAAGGTATGTAGACTCACAAAGTGACTGTACGGTCTCAAATAGGCTCCCAGGGCATGGTACATAAAGATTGATGAGCATCTCATCAAACATGGATTCAAAAGAATTCCATATGATCCTAATCTCTATCTCAAAAAGCAAGGGGGGGAGATAGTGATCATAGTAGTATATGTCGATGATCTAGTCATCACTGGAAGTTCAGTGAAGATGATTGAAACAACTAAGGAAGATCTAAATCCATCATTCGACATGACAGATCTTGGGCTTCTTCATTATTGTCTTGGACTTGAAGTATGGCAAAAGGAAAATCACATCTTTGTTACTCAACTAAAATATGCCAAGACAATGATCGATAAATTCAGTTTGATGGATAGTATACCAATGGCTACACCTATGGAGACAAGGCTTCAATTGTCTCACACAGATCCATCAGAATAAGTAAATGTTACTCTTTATCGACAGTTGATTGGGAGTCTCATTTACTTAACTTATTCTAGGCTAGATATCACCTATACAGTTAGTTATCTTTCTCGATTTATGAAAGAACCAAGGGTTTGTCACTGGAAAGTAGCAAAGAGGGTACTGAGATACATCAGAGTAACCATGGACTTTGGCCCAGAATACAAGAAGAATGATAACTTATTCTTGACATGATATACAGATTCAGATCATGCAGGGAACGTTGATGACAGGAAGTCCACTTTAGGATTTGTGTTCTTTTTGGGATCTGGACCTATTTCATGGGGGAACAAGAAACAAAATTTTGTTTCAAGGTCTTCCACAGAATTATAATATCACGCAGCAGGAGGAGCTATTTGTGAAGCGATTTGGCTCAGGCGGATACTTAAAGGATTGGGAATTC
This sequence comes from Taxus chinensis, assembly GCA_019776745.2. Taxonomy (NCBI): domain Eukaryota; kingdom Viridiplantae; phylum Streptophyta; class Pinopsida; order Cupressales; family Taxaceae; genus Taxus; species Taxus chinensis. The sequence continues at coordinate 47,693,196 of CM034153.1, forward strand.
CACAGGATCATCCAACAATCCTACATGTAGACAATGAAGGAGTAATAAATCTTGTTCAGAATCTAGTTTTTCATGAACGCACCAAACACATTGAGGTGTAGGTACATTTCATTCGTGAACAAGTTCAAAACAACAACATTCATCTTCAGCATTACCCGACAGAACATCCGGTGTGCAGATATCTTCACAAAAATCTCTTGCACGTCCTAAATTTGAGGCATTCGGAGTATTTCTCTCCTATTCACTTCAAAATATGATGAATTAAGGGGGTGGATGTTAGAAATAATCTAACACTTAATTCACCATATGTGGATTAATGTGTAATTATAATAAAGTAATTATTTAATTACTTTAGTTAGCTTAGTTGTTAGTGTGTTGTTATCATCCCTTAGATTGTGGAGGATGTTCTTTAGTTAGAATATTGTTCTCGAATGATTTCCTGTAGAAGCTTTTTAGGGGCAATATGTTATTATTGACTATTTGCTTTGTTTAGGAGATTTGTTCCATGTATTGTGGAAGAGATAGAACCTGTCCAATATCTATAAATATTACAGCTCTCTCTTTTGATTGTAATGCTTCATTTTATATTAATAAAATCACAGCAAGCTCTGCCTTGTTTTTGTAATTTAATATGGTTTACAGATTTCAGTTCGTAGACTAGTCTTAACCCACTCGCTATATGTAACCCAAAATGCCGAGGGTGGAAAGTGAACTAAATTGAACTGGTGTAAATGTGTTGTGTAGTATGTAAAACCCCAAATGATTCCCCCCTCTTTTGGTGTGCATGTGATGTCATTGATAGGAGAATACATCCCCAAAAGAGGACCAACTGCATGAACTATGAAACTCTTCCCTGCATGGGTAAGGGAAATATCTTGGTAGAAACCAAGGCACACAAACAAAAGGCTAGCGAAAGAAAAGTGTTAGTATGAACAAGCATGCATTTATAATATAATATGTAATCTACGCAAACAATGTGTAAGCTACCAAGAAAAGTTATGATAACATGTAAGAAGACAAGTAAGCTGCACAAATCGAGCTGCAAACATGGGACATCACTCACGATGTCGCAAGAAATGCAAGGACATCATGGTCACATACAAACAAACAAGTTCTCACACAAAACATAAGGAAAGGCTCGCATACAAGAAAAAATAATAGCATATAATGTAACAAACATGTATGGAAGAAAATATCCTTGCATAACAAATGTTACACATGAAGCACTTATTATCTTGTTAGAAAGATAACTAGTATGTAAAAAGCATGTATAGCCATGTAATGTAAAGTGTTAAGTACAAAATGAAACAATAGCACCTGTGAGAGATGAATGTGGATTCCCCCAACGACCAGTGTAGGAAGGGTAGAAGACGAGCATCCATGTTATGTGTAAGAGACATGTATCTACGATAATAGTTATAAAAAGACGTGAACACGCATGTGTGGATGATATAGATAAATGAAATACAAGTAATCTAACTATCATGTGTAATAAAACGACCATGAACAAGTAAAAGTGAGCAAGAGTAAAAGTAAACATAATATGCAGTATATTGTGGATGGATGGAATGGAATGTAAAATGGAGTGATATGAGGTGCATTGCACACCCCCCGAGTGAATGGAAATGTATGTAGTGATGTTCATTTGGTTTTCCCCCTCAGCAGTCAAGAATGAACAGTAAATGAGAGTGCGTCATCGAGAAATGGTCAAAGTCCGTGTGTTGTGTCTAGCACGCTGTGATGAGTATGTATGCATTGTGATGATGAAATGTGACATATAGAAGAGATGTGTTTGTGAAACTTATAGCCGAAGTGTATATCACAACAAAATGAATGTAGGAGTGATGATGTAACCTAAAGCGTATATCACCACAAGAGGAATAGATGGAGTGATGATGTAGCCTAAAAGCGTATACCACTTCAAGATGATAGAGTAGGTGACCATTTAGCCTATAACATATGTCACTATCCTATTAATGTCGCATGATGGATGTTAGAATGATGATAAGTTCCATTTGATTTGTAAACCCTCGATAGTCGAGTATGGATCGAGGAACTAAAGTACGTCATAGGGTAGTGAGTGTAGTGCATAGAAGATGATGTAGTATATGTAATGAAGAGGATAAATGACTATGTGATGTGTATGTAGCGTATAGTATGTACGATGCAATGCTAGATGAGTATGATGAAGACTAGTATGATGTATGATGCATTGAAATGCAAAGGTTGAAATGATATGGACTAAATGTATAATGTGTAAAACACAATGTCTGGTGTCTATGGTGCAGTGTGTGGGGTTCATGTGTAGTATTCCATCAACAGTCAAGTGTGAACTGAATCACAAGAGTGTGTCATCAGGTAATGATGAGTAAAACATGTGATGAATATGCCTATGCGAGGATATGAATGTATAATTATGAAAAAATGAAATATGAGCTGATGTTAATATGAAGGGGGGATGTAATAATGATATGCCCCCCAAGGGCATAATGGTATGTATATTGTTCGATAACTGATGTATGAAGGTGGTAAAGTATTATAAATTTTTCAAGATTGATTCAGTAATGGGATAAATAATGATAAATTGTATAGTATGTGTGACGAGTGATAGATGATTGTAGATGTATGTATGTTTAAGTGGTTATGTAATGGATAATTATGTGAATGTAAGATGAAATGAGGTTCTTAATCATAGTATACCCCTCAACAGTCATATAGGAACCATAAGAATATGAGTGTGTCATCAGGAGGGTAGAGTGATAAAATTCACCTACCAAAGACCAAGTTTTCATTTATTGGTGGAATCATGGTTAGAAAAAGTAACAATATGTGATTGTGGTGGAATTTGCAATGTGTCATGACCACTAGTATGAGGATTAGTTGCTTTGATGAAAGTAGTTGGTTGGAGCTTATACTTAAGAGGAGGCCAAGTTGCACTCATTTTTAAATGAGGTTGGTTAGGTTGACTTGGTAATACAATAGAGAACTTAGTATGAGGAAGTGGTGAACTAATTTTGATAGGTGGTTTATTATGTTGACTTGATGATGTCATAGGTGGTTGCTTAGGCAACTCGTGACTAGCTGAAGAAGGAGAAAATTTAGGATCCCATGTGGGTGTAGCATTTATAGATGGAGACATAATAGAATGTTGTACAATGAATGAAATAAAACCTTGAAGCTCAATATATTTGACTCTTGATTGCAAAGTGTGGAAATCGATGTCATTATGTCCATTGATTTGATGATAATTACAATATGGATGACTTGATATTTTATTAATCGATAAGGAGGATAGTAATCAGTAGGCGGTAGAGTGATCAATTGATGACTAAAGAGATGAGTGAGAATGTCATGTTGCTTAGTATTACATTCAAATAGGAGAGTTTGGCTTGACCTGAGGTTCAGCTATATGACATGTAGTGGACATAGATTGAAGATGAAATGTAGAGGGAGAACAAACATGAGCTTGAGAAGTGTCCTTAAACTATTGGATTTCATATTTGATAGTTCTGATTGTGGATTCCATAGCCATAAATTTTTTTTGAAACAAATAATGTAAAACTTAAATTGAGTCAAGTAGGGGTTGATTAGATAGAGGATCACTAGGTTCAATAAATAGACAAGCGAGCCTAGGAATTAGTTCATGTGGCAATGTATTGTCATCAAAATAATTGGTGTCTAAGGATTATTGCAAAACAACCTGGAAATCAGGACATCTCTTAAGTAAATTAGATAAAGAAACTTGACCCATGATAGAGGAAAAATGAGGATCCTCAATGTGAAAGATGTCGGGTTCACCAAAATGATTAATTAAAAATGGGGATGTGTGTAGTTAATTCAATCTAGAATGACATGTAAATACATTAAATGAATGCAATAAACAAGTATGGAAAATGACCCAAACAACTAATCTAGTGAAATAAGAAACCCTGATATGCAAGAGAAGTGTGTAAGTGACTTAGCTTATTTGAAGAGATCGTTGGACTATGTCGTAAAATGAACTGAATAATCTAGGAGTATGAACGACTATGTAGAGGCCCTGAAAAGGATGGATATGAGCTATCTAGCTAGACTGGAGCGCTTGGAGAGGGACTAGGGCGCCTATGGGCACTCTGGTCTATGCAAAAGCTTTGGAATTGAGTTTCACAAGTTCGGAAGGTAGTATGAAACCATCACCACATTAAATTTGTTGCATTGCACTATGTGTCGCTGATAATCCAAGATGAAAGAAAGACCTACAAGAGACCGTAAGAAGTATCAAAACCCTAAAAAAATAATAATGCAAATGAATGGTTTAGACTGACATTAGTTGTCATAACATTTCAGACCCAAATGTAGTTCTCATGTGTGTGTGTGCATCATATGCCCTAGGTTTTCTTGTTTTAGTCGCACTTTGTGAGGTAGCGAGCAATAACTAGATGTAAAAATTTAGTAGAATGGAGGATGGAATATAATAGAATCCCTCCCCATATGCTTGTGTGATGTATATTAACAATTCTTGTCCTTGTGATGGAGCTAAATATATGCAAGTGATCTCCAAATGCCTTTGATAGATGAAACCCTAGGTGGATGATAGTAGTGTTTAGTGCTTGGTCCTCATTATGGTCTCATAACTTTATATTTATAGGGTTCTCTTGAACTAATTTCATAATTATCCCCGAAATGGCCGACCAAAAGAAAAGATAAGAAGTTGAAATGACTAGAAAGTGCCCAAAAAGTGGCGGGAAAGTTTAAAAAGGATTGGGGCACCCCTGGTGGGACTAAAGCACCCCAGTACTAGTATGGGCCTCCCAGTTAAAGCTAAAATAATGTGAAATGACAAAATCTGACTGGGCATGTGGGTGTAAGAGGTCAGGAATGACGAAAGAAAACAAAGTAAGATGGCCAAAATACTGGGGTTAATTAGTAATTTCTTCACTCAAAAACCTTATAAATAGTAGTATGAGATCATGACTAAATAATGCCTAAAGTGCATGATTTTGTGTCTACAAAAACTCATCCATAGTAATTCAAAAGACTTTTCAGCTACATCAAGGGTAGTGGTTCAAAGTCTAATGATGCAATCTCCAATTCCAAATAACTACTACCAAAACCACCTACCCCTCCATCACAAAACATGCTTTCCTTGATTGCATCTAAGACCATTAAAGTTGAGCCACTCTATTTTTCCCTCCTCATAAAATTCCATCAGTTGAATAATTTCATAATAGATTTAGGATCTTTAGATAATGTGATGCCGATAAAGGTTACTGACACCCTATGACTTACCTTGACACAAGATACTAGCTCTTTTTATTCTATGGGGTCTAAATGAGTCCCACAGGTAGGGTGAATCAGAGATGCTCAAGTGGCTCTCGCCAATTTTTCAGACAAGAAGGTTTTTCTGACCCTCTTGGTAGATAATATCCAGAAATCTTTTGGAATGTTGTTAAGTCAAATTTCTCTCGTTGTTTGACAAATTACAAATGGGTGAGAAAACTTATTGATAAAGGTAGGACCTTGCTTCCTAAATTTATCTCATTGTTTGAATACATGATTGCAACTGCCACAAAGGCAAGGACTACTAAAGATGAAATTGAAAAAGATAAAGATCATTGGGACCATGTATTTCCATTAGTAACCAAAAAGGGAAAAATAAACTCTTATGTATTGATGGGAAGAATTTTTTTCAGCTCTGCATTTGAAGACCTGAATCAAATTTGGGCCAGAACTCTTGTTGCTTGATATGAGATGCTAAATCATGGTCTCGATGAATTGGACTCGTACAATGAGCGTACTTCAAATATGTAGGAAGATATCAATGTGGAAGTACAGAAATTTGGAATACCCACGGTGGATGGAAACACTTCAGTGGATGATCTTGTGAAACCATTTGAAGAGCTAGTTAAGAAGGGGGTTGAAGATCCATTTTCTTTCAATGAAAACACACTAGAATATCTCACATAGATCAGATCTGTTATATCCAACACCGCAAAATAACATCAGGCATGTATCAAAAAATTCAAAAATATCAATACCACTTCCAGTAATTGGCTCAAGGCCTTGATTTTTTTATATATTCCCCAAGCAGATAAGGTTTCACCCGTAGCAGCTCGATTCAGTAAAGATTTCAAAGGGATCGAGATATTTCCATAATCACTCTCCAAGATTTTGTCACTAAGTGAATCTCCATCGGCAAGTGCATCATTATCTTCTGAATAAATATCTCCTCTCTTCTCTCTTTACCTCCCCCTTCCTCTCTTCTTTCATGTTCTATTTCTTTGTTGGGGGGTTTACTTTTCACGTCTGTCTTATTTATTAAAATGTGATCTATAGTTATACTTTTTAATGAGTTTCCTGCAGGGAAAATTTTAGTGGCGAATATTCGTAATATGGCAAATATTCCATTTTTGAAAATTTTGAAAAGGTGAATTTTTTGGCACGGGTCAGTGACCTGTTCACCTAAAAATTACACTTTAATTTTTTTTAGGGGTCGGCTTCACCTACCCTTGAAAAATATCCCCTATATAAACCTAGATTATTCGCCAGGTAGAACACTTCTACTTCACATTTTTCAACAATATGATATATCCCGTATTATAGACGCGCGACAAGGGGTTAAGTTATTGACGCACGACAAGGAGGGTTTGCAGACAAGGAGATACTGCAGATATTGACGCATAGTAGACGCATGACAAAGAGTTTGTTGACGAGCGACATGGAGATTTTTTCGATGAGAAAGAAGAGGGCAGAGGCTGCAGACGCGCGACAGGATATTTGCTGTCGCGCGTCAAAAAAATGCATTGACGCATGTCAACAGACCTCATTGACGCGCGTCAACAGACCTCATTGACGCCCGTCAACAACCTTGTTGACGCGCATCAAAGAGGTCTGTTTACGCGCGTCAATGAGGGTTATTTGTTGACGCGCGACCTTGACAGATAGTTGACGTGTGATAAGGAGGTACAACAAATATTGATGCATAGCAAACGCACGAAAAAGAGTTTTTTGATGCGCGACACAAAGATTTTTTGATGAGAAAGTAGAGGTCAGAGGCCGCGGACGCGTGACAGGAGATTTTGCTGTCGCACGTAAAAAAAATGCATTGACGCGCGTCAACAGACCTCAGTGACACGCGTCAACAACCATAATGACGTGCGTCACTGAGGTCTGTTGACGCGCATCAATGAGGGTTATTTGTTGACGCGTGACCTTGACAGATAGTTGACGCGCGACAAGGAGGTACAACAGATATTGACGCATAGCAGACGCATGACAAAGAGTTTCTTGATGCGCGAAACGGATATTTTTTTATGAGAAAGCAGAGGTCAGAGGCTGCAGACGCGTGACAGGAAATTTTGCTATCACACGTCAAAAAAAATGCATTGACGCGCGTCAATAGACCTCAGTGACGTGCGTCAACAACCGTAATGACGCGCATCACTAGCAGACACACGAAGGTCTGTTGACATGCGTCACTGAGGGTTCTGTCTGATGCATGACCTTGACGGATAGTTGATGCGCGACAAGGAGGTACAACAGATATTGACGCATAGCAGACATATGACAAAGAGTTTGTTGATGCGCGACACAGAGATTTTTTGATGAGAAAGCAGAGGTCGGAGGCTGTAGACGCACGACAGGAGATTTTGCTGTCACGCGTCAAAAAAATGCATTGACGCGCGTCAACAGACCTCAGTGATGCGCGTCAACAACCATAATGATGCACATCATTGAGGTTTGTTGACGCGCGTCAATGAGGGTTATTTGTTAACGCGCGACCTTGACAGATAGTTGATGCACGACAAGGAGGTACAACAGATATTGACGCATAGCAAACGCACGACAAAGAGTTTTTTGATGCGCGACACGGAGATTTTTTGATGAGAAAGCAGAGGTCGGAGGCTGCAGACGCGTGATCCCGTCGCGCTTCTGTAGCCTTCTGTCATAGCACTTGACAATCAGGTGAAAAATTTTCATACAACCCCCAAAAAATTCACCTTCCCGCGAAACCCGTTCCGGGGATATTCGCCAGGTATTCTCCACCTCTGATTTCCAAGAGGTCTCTTAAAATGAACCCTGGTTTCCTCCAATTAATAAAAAAGGAATCAATTTATTTCCTCGGAATATGAAATGTCACATATTGCAAAAGGTTAGTGAAAATTCATGTGGGGGTAAGCAAAGAGTCATTTGAAAAACTATATATTGTATGACTTCCTCATTTAAAGGGGTGGTCAATTTTGTGATTTCATGAGTAGATAGCTAGTGCAATACAATGAACAAGTAAAGATAATATTTCCTTTATTCCATTTTCAGATGTTTCCTCTCTCTCTCTCTCTCTTTATAACTTTATGAATATGTCAATCTTGCATGACCAAGAATGGTGTAAAATCCTTTGATAATGAAATGAATGATAAGAAGATTTTTCCAAGACACAAAGATATTAGATGATAATAGCACACAAAATTTAATAAGCTGAAAGGAATTCACTAAAATAAATTTACAAAAATATTTGCAAACAAATAGCTAAAATATCATATATGGAAATCTATCATAATCGATTAACCTCAATACATTTCTTAGCTCAATAAGAAAAATGTACATATAGGAGGGGGAAGTGTAACTACTACCTACATCAGTGGTGAATAACTCCCACTAACCGATACTGAAAGTTAAGTTAACTTCATAATACTAGCAAGCTAACTCCACACAACTAGTAAGCTAACTCAACACAACTAGTAAGCTAACTCCACACAACTAGTACACCTAAGCAAGCTAACCCTATAGGTGTATGGATAACCCAAGTGTAATAATTATCCTATGAAATAAATAAAAGGATAAATAATAACCTACACTAACACCCCTCGTAAGCATAACTCAAGTGGGTGGAAAATAAGGTGGGTCCCGACAAAAAGGCCTGATGAAGTAGCCACGTACAATAACTAGGAAAAAGGGATAGCACAAGGTACCCAAAACCAATAATAAAAAATTAGAGAGAGAAACCCCGTTGCAAGGCATCCAAAGAAGTTTAGATAAAAAAATCATACAATGCTAAAGAAGTTTGGTGTGCATTGTGGTCTGAATCCACTGCTCGATAAAAAAATTCAAAAACAACTAACACTGGGATTCACCAGAATATCTCCATACAAGGAGACTTTCAATGGAGTGATGTTGAAAGTGCAAAAAAACACCAAACATAATTCGATCAACTGCTACAAATAGGTGTGCCACGATCCAAGAAAAAAAACCAAGGCAACAAGGCAATGACACAAGATCCAAAAAAATAGGAGTGCCACGATCCAAGAACAACTAGGGAAACAAGGCAATGACATAAGACCTGAAGAAGCAAGATCAACACCACACTCTCCCATACTTCTAAATGGGTAGAGTGACACTAAAAATTTATATGAGTTTTCAAAATAACAACTCGAACACTGATAAACTAACACTGGGTTTCACCAAAATAGCTCCTGCACAAGAGAGATTGTCAACATGCCTGAAAGTGTCAAAAATACAAATAGAAAATATCTCAAAAAACAATAGAGCTATACTACACCGGCTAAATAAAAATTATCAAAACAAGGAACATTACAATGTAAATGATATAGAAAGTGGAGTAAGAGGTCAAATGGTGGAGGAACTACGCCTGTAGAGTCCTCTCAACAAATTCTTATGTCACCTCCATGAGTGATCAGAAATCCACCCCAAATCAACATAGATGGATGAATAATATTCTTGCATTTTATTCGGTGTGAAATGCACAATGGGGTCATGCAAATGAAAATCAAAATGTGTGTCAGCTACATCATGTCTGATAGTTGAAATCTTAGGTTTCTCAAGCCTTACTGAAGGTGCATAACTCATGTGAAGCTCATGATCCTCAAAAAGAGTTGAGAAAACAAAAATAAGAGCTATGTTAATGTGTGATCCTAATGAAGTACCTGCTAAAAAACCAATGCCATGGCGAGAATTCCAATTAACATGTGGAATAGAGGAATTTATACCTTATGAATGTTTGTCAATACCTCTACCATTGAAACCCATAGAATGGAGTATGCAAGAACTGAATGTAGTGGGTTGCTTCTCAAAATATTCATGCATGTGAGCATAAGTAGGATACACAAAATGTATAACTGCAATAGGATTAGCAGTATCAAGAATAAGATAAGACTCATAAAATAAAAAAACAAGGTCAGTCAGTGCGGGAGCATGAACTGTAAGTGGACTAGGAATAGGAGTAGGGGTATCAAATTCTACAATGTGAGGATGATGTTGTAAGCAAGTAAGTGTCTGTTGTAGGGAGTGTATTAGTTTATCCTTGTCATAAATGAGGTTATGAAGAAGATATTTTTTCTTTTTAAGTGATATATTATGTTCCACATATTTGACTATATCTTCCTTAAGTCCACACACTTCAGATAAAAGCATCTCATCCTTAGAATCCATGATAGATATAATAATTCAACATCCAAAAAATTTACGACATCAGGGTCAACCATAAATGCATCTGTAAGTGACTACACCCCTAGATTTGACAATGTATAATTGAGAGCGTGTTACAATAATGACATTGTATAATCTTAGTGTTTTTCAGAATAAATAGTTCCAATGGAATAATCACAAAAAAATAAGCACTTTAAAAAACAACACTCAATTTCGATTTTCCTATCAAACGTTACAAGAATTTTACTTTGTGCTCTAATATTTATTTTTAAAAATATAAAAAATATCTTTTGTCTTCACTTTTCCTCAAATTACCTACCGTTTTTAGAAAAAAATTCCAATTATGGATTTGCAAAAATGGAAAAAAAAACCTAGTACTGAACATGAAAAACCCAGAAACCATTTTTCTGGACCTTTTGCTTTTCCTGCACGAATTTTTAAGATCCCTAGAGGAAGTGCATATTTATAAGATTATTAGATCCTTACCACACAAGACCTCTGCAAAGCGGAAAAAAAATCAAACGCGAAAAACACAAAAACTATTTTTCTTTAGTTTTTTCTTCCCCGGCATAGATTTCTTCCCCAACATGGATTTGTAAGATTTTGATATCCTCATCAAACAAGAATCCTGCAAAACAAAAGAAAAAACCCTAGTGCCGAACGTAAAAAACCCAAAAACTAATTTTCTAGGCTTTGTGCTTCCCCGACACATTTTTTCCCATCACGGATTTCTAAGATTTCAATATCCTCGCCAAATGGGAACTCTGCAAAGTGAAAGAAAAAAACTAGTACCAAACGTGAAAAACCAAGAAAAACCTAGAAAGAATTTTTCTGGACTTTTTGCTTCCTCGACACAGATTTCTTCCCCAGTATGGATTTCTAAGATTTCCAGATCCTCGCCAAATAGGAACTTTGCAAAGCGGAATAAAAAAACCAGTACTGAATGCGAAAACCCATAAAAACTTAGAAACTATTTTTTTGAACTTTCTACTTCCCCAACACATATGGCACAAATTTCCAAGTGGTTTGTACTTATTTTTGTCCACCTACGCAAAACCCAAAAAAACTCATAAAATACACGGTTTCCTTCAATGACCAATTTTACAGTCGTTTCAAGGGTTTTACCGCCTTCTGAATCCAAGAGTACCCCCCATTTTGAGTAAAAAATGGACATTGCAACAAAGTGCTAACAAATTCTAAAATATATGAAAACAAGTAAACTCTTGCTTGCAAAAAACTTACATATGGATATCTACATTATATACTGATATGATACCATGAATGGAACGATAATAAGATTGTTCCAAGCCACAAAGATCTCATATGATAATGACACACCACATTTAATAAGTTAAAAGGAAGTCACTAGAATAACCTTACAAAAATATTTGCAAACACAAAGCTAAAATATCATATATGAAAATCCATCGTAATCCATTAATCTCAATACATTAATTAGCTCAATAATCAATATGTACATATAAGAGGAGATAAGTGTAACTACTACCTAGATCAATGGTGAAGAACTCCCACTAACCAATACTGACAGTTAAGTTAACTCCACAAGACTAACAAGCTAAATCCACATCACTGGTAAGCTAACTCAACACAAGTAGTAAGCTAACTCCACATAACTAGCACACCTAAGCAAGTTAACCCAACAATTGTAGGGATAACCCAAGTATAATAATTATCCTAATAAACAAATAAAAGGATAAATAATAACCTACACTAATAGTGAATGAATGGAATTTTATGTTTATGATTCATTTTGTCTTGTCATAACTATTTAGTTGTTTTTTACTTCTAAATTGTGTGTTGATAAACTCTTGTTGATACTTGTAAAAAAATTCTTGAGCCTATTTGCAATATTAACCCCTCTATTGAAATTCTCACTTATAATATCTCACCTTCCTTGCATATTCTTCTCTTACACGAGGTGTAAGCATTTTCCATAGGTTCGGTGGAATGTGTCTGTGTGATCCCCGACCTCTTGGCCACTCACGAAGTTTGTTTTATTTGCATACAATACAGGGAACCTCCCCTTTTCTAAGTAGGAAGAACATATTCCTAGAGCGTTGGTTAAAATGAACTAATTTATCCTAGTGATAAATTATTTTGCCAACAGGATGTTAACCAAAATTTATTCCACATCTTAACACGATATTTATTTAATCATGTAATGGATTTGTTCATCACTACCTTGAAATTTAACACATGATAGAAATTGTTTAAAACATGGTTCTTTTGATACTTCAAGTGCTCAAGAAATCTATCTAAAGCAAGTCATAATGACTAGTTTAATACTCATATTTGATATTACGATTTGATTGTAATACTTTGGAAGGGAAATAGTTTAAATTCTTGAATATCATAAGCACATTACTAATGCTTCTTTATAGTTCATTTGAATCTCATGCATCTTATCATTGGAATCTTATCGTTTATTTACTATTATGCCTCTTTATTAACAATAATAGATCTCCAAAAGAAAGGTAAGCAGTTTCAAGCTTAATATGTTTTAATGTGATATGAATCATCGGTTACTCATGGGTTCGACTCAAGCCTTACGGGTTTACTGGTTGAATAATTCCTAATGTAATTTTGGAATAACTCATCCCATAAATTATGTTATCTATTTTATTATCTCAATGTTTTCTTTGGCTAGATATCTACACATGTATATAATATAAATATATTGTATATAACATATTCGTAACTTGATTCAAATCCTTCCTTATAAGGATTAAAGAATTTTTATGCAGTTGTATCTCAATTGCTAAGATAACTCCACCTCCTATTTTTCACACCCATTTCTCAACCTAGAACCCCATTTTTTAATATGTGCGCTTCAACCATTTGTTTATTTTTCTTCTCCTCCCTGCCACGTTGTAGTTACTCCTTCTCCTTGTTACATTGTAGATACTCCTTTGTATACATTTTTTTAATAAATATTTGACCTTGTTTTAATTTCTCCACCCTAGGTTCTAATTTCCTGCTATCATATACCCTCTCCTCTTTTTCCAGAATGATCAAACTCTCTCCTTGTTATGTGTTTTAAAATATAGTTATCTTCTCCTTCTCCCCAAGTGTGTTCTCCTTTTTTCCCTCTCAACATTGTATATTCATTTACTCTCCACCTGCTGCTTGTCATATCTGCTCATTCATGACCATGCTTTTTCCTAGAAATTTCCTCCTCCCTCTTGTTTACTCCCTCCTCTTTTCCTTAACTTCAGTTTTTCTCCTCATAAAATAGCACATTTATACCTTCTCCTTAACAATGGATTTTTATCAACGAATATTTTAGTTATGAGAGTTTTAAGATATGCCATGTGGTTATCTATATCGAAATTTCAACTCTTAATTAGAAAGAATCCAAAAACATCTATTCACAAGCACTCTTATTGTTAAATCAAAAACCCCTTATGAGATATTATTAACTGAAGCGGGTACCTTCCCGATGGAAGCGTTGACAATAACTTGGTTGATAAGCTATTTGAAAACAATTGAAAGCATGGATGATCTTCGTTGGCCCAAAATGGCTACAGAGGATAATCTAAAGCACAGAAAGAAAACCTGGATGAAACAGAAAAACAAATGGATGAACAAATGGGGCATCAATTTTCAGGAGTGTCCTAACAACAACAGGGAAATAAAAAATTATGTGATGGAGAAGTTTAGGACTGCCATGTGGAAAGAATAGATTGGTCATAAGAAAGAACAATATATCAAAGAATTCAACCCCACTCTAGAGCATGATGAAAAATCTTATCTAGGGGTGGTTATCACAGGTAAGGAAAGGATTTTAGTGGCTCAGTTGAGGACCGCATCACATCATCTTCGTTATGAAACCGATAGATGGAATATTCCCAAAGAGAATTGGGAAACGAGAATTTGTCTTTTTTACAGCAAAGGGGTTGTTGAAACATAATGACATTTCATTATGGAGTGTTCAGCTTATGATGATATTCGTATCCATTACGAAAATGAATTAAGAGTGGACAACTTAAATGAGTTATTTAAAGAAACAAAACTTCAAAAGATCATTGGTTTGGTGCTCAAGATTCATAGTAGAAGAGATGATATGACAAAGAGTCTGAAAACAATTTAATGTTTTGGTTTTGTTTGGTCTCATAGACTCTTCAGTCTTGTGGACGTCATTAAAATATTTCATTCATTCATTCAATTTAAGAAAAGTGAGTCCAGTTTCCCCTAGTTTTTTCCACACATGAGGAAATCTTTGTTCTTTGTTTAGGGTGCTGAAGTGGAGTTAAACTCCAATTTTATTTGCTTAAATTTTAAATTATTCTTCCTATCCTAGGCATCTAGATCTTCCCATATTTCCATGCAAAGTAATTTAGATTTACTTCCTCAAATTTTTGAATGATAGATTTAGTTTTTTTTACAATTTATTTATTATTTTAAAACTCTATCACTCACACACACAGAGTTTTACATAGTTGGACATTATAGTCCCTCACTATTGGCACATGAAAATATTAAAGGATATGTAACTAGAAACATTACACATTAAATAATAAAATATAGCTTTCGGGTAAGTGCAACAAGCTGTGGGACAATTAAGTGGACGTCAAATGTTGAATTTTACATCAAAAACATCAAAAACATCAAAAACATCAAAACATCATATTTAGTCTTCCGCGGACTTGAACCATGTTGAAAAGTCAAAAATATGTCATAAGAATGGTACCATTGCGTAGGGGAGACTGTTAGCTTTATAGAAATATTATTTTAAAAGTGAATAGAATAGGATGAATATCATTTTATAATTTGTTATTAATATTAGTTCTTTAAGATGATGATTCTCATAATGGATTACTGATGACGCTTTTTCATGAGAGTTAACCTAGGTCACTGCTAAAACCGCCTACAGCCGCCTGCTGATTTTTTGGTGTTAGTTCGGATGCCGGACCCCTCTGGTCCGGATCAGGGATCCCTCATGTCAAGGGCCCTCTCTCCAAAGCCACCCGATTCCTGGAATAAAATAGTGGAGGGTTCCACCTCCGCTCCTAGTTTGAGAAATCTCTCTCCTTTGTTGTCAGATGGGTCCCTCTCACTGTGCATTCCCTCTCACATCACGGAGGCTACTGCTACTTCTCGTGATCTTTCCTTGGTGGGTAAACTGATGGGTCCTAGACCCCCTTTGGAGGATATCAAAAAATGGGCATGGTTGAAATGGAAACCATGTGGAGTGCTTGAAATAGCGGCAATGCCTAACGGTTTCATGTTATTCTCCTTCAGCATGAAAGAGGATTTTGCGAGAGTTCTTCTCAGTGGCCCTTGGTTTTTTGGCAGATGTGGCTTCTACCTTAGGAAATGGTCTCCAGGTTTCAACCCACACACTAAATCCATGACCCAAACCCCAATATGGGTTCACCTCCCGGGGCTCCCCCTAGAGTTCTGGCATCCAGCGGTTATTGAAGGTATTGCCCTTTCCATAGGATCTTTAATTGCTATTGATCAAGCAACTAAAGCTAAAACTAGATTCATCCATGCTCATTTTTGTGTTAATGCTAACGTAAGTTGTCCCCTCCCAAAAGAGATAGAGCTAATATCGGATCTTGGGAACTGGAAGCAGAATATTGACTATGAATATATTCCTCAAGCATGCTCCTTCTGCAAAAGCATTGGCCATCGGGCCTTTAGTTGCCCCTCCAAACCTTAGCCGAAATCCAAAACCCAAAACCTTTCCCCAAAAACTAAGAGAAAATTTATTTCTAAATTGTCCTCTATTGAGATCCCTATCATCCCCACCTCTAATTCCTTTGCTCTCCTAGAAGAAGGAGAAATAAACACTTCCTCTCATCCTTTTTTCGAGGTTGTTCCCCCCTCTCTAGCCCTCCATTCCCTCATCATCCCTTTATCTCCCTCGACTCTCCCCCCCCTTTCCTCTGAGGAGGTTAACCTCTCCTTGGATGTTTCCTCCTCCCCTCCTCCACCCCTGTCTTATCCTCTATCCCTCCCCATCCCCCCCCTTCCCACTTCTGGTACCCTTTCCTCGGAACCCCCTTCCTTGAATCTCCCCCCCTGACCCCCCTCTTTCCCCCTCCCTTGGACTCTGCCATCTCCCCCTCGGCCCATTCTTCTGATAATAGTTTCAACCCCCGCTATACAAGAAGAAACAGTAAGAAACCTGATATTGGCACTGAAAAAGTAAGGGGAAGGATTCCAAGCAATATCAAACTCTAGCAAGAAGTTGCTCTTAATGTCACTCAAGGAACGCAGAGCACAATCCCCATGGTGGTGGGGAGAAAATCCAAATCAAAGAAATGAAGATCATCTCTTGGAATATAAGAGGGCTCAACTCTCTTCAAAAGAAAAGAGTCATCAAAGATATCAAATTCCAGAACTCTCTTGATATCATAATGCTGCAGGAAACTAAACTAAAAAAATATGATCGACTCCTAAAAATTTGGTCGGCTGCCTCTTTTGAATATCAACCTTTAGCAGGGATCTCGGGAGGACTTTGTACCCTATGGGATCCCAAAAGCTTCAAAGGGGATTGTTTTTTCAAGCATCCCAAATTTTTATGCATGCTCTTCCAAGAGGTTGGATCTGACTCCACTTGGATTGCCATCAATGTATACGCCCCCAACTTAGAGACTCGACGTGGGAAATTATGGAAAGATATCACAAACTTCATCAACACTTGTGGTAAAATCTCCATATTAATGATGGCGGATTTTAATTGTCCCCTTTTTCCTTCGGAAAAATAGGGAGGAGTTCCTTCCATGACCGTCAGCATGGAAGCTCTGGCTGACTTCATCAGGGAGAATTCACTACTTGACATGGAACTTCACTGTTCCTCCTTTACGTGGTCAAACCGCAGATTGGGTAGGAACCATATTCAAAGTAGATTGGATAGATCTCTGGGCTCTCTGGACTAGATCTCTCTATTTCTTGACTTCTACCTCAAATCCCTCCCCCAGGCTGCCTCTGACCACAACCCTCTCCTGCTGAGTGCAAATCACAATCTGAATACCAAGAATCCTCCCTTCAGGTTCGAGCTTGCCTGGCTTGTGAATAATCACCTGAACCCTCTTGTTGCCAAATGGTGGAATATCAAAATTGAGGGCACTGACATGTTTAGATTTTCCAGCAAGCTCAAAGAAATTAAAAAATAGCTCAAAATATGGAAGTCTACGGTCTTCGGCAACATCAAGCTCCGCAAACAGAAGCTATCTCAGGATTTGGCTAAAGTCTCTGCTCAAATGGAGATTGAGGGGAGGTTGGATCACCTTCACCAAAAAGAAACCTCCCTCCTCAATGATTATCACAACACGCTTCAAGAAGAGGAGACCTATTGGAGACAACACTCTCGAGTCCTTTGGCTCGAGCAGGGGGATCGTAACACCAAATTCTTCCACATCATTGCATCTAAGCATAAGAGCAGAGATAAGATCAGAGAGCTGGTGTCGTCCTCGGGTACCCTGTTAACATCTGAGGCTGATATCTCCAATGAGCTCGTCTCCTTCTATTCTAACCTCCTACAGGTTGATCAGCCTCCTTTGAAGCAATCAATGGCCTCTATGCTCCAACATATCCCACAACTTGTGTCTTCTGAGATGAACAATAATCTGTTCAAACCTTTTTCTATGGAGGAAATTCACAAAGCGGTCTTCGCCATGAAAAGGGACAAAGCTCCGGGCCCAGATGGTTTTCCTATTACTTTCTTCTAAGTGTTATGGGAGACCATCAAGTAGGATCTCTTCAAAGCGGTTAATGAGTTCCAGATCGGTAACAATCTTCTAAAAGCATGGAATACCACCTTCGTTGCCCCTTCCCCAAAAGTGCTTAGTTCAAAAGATGTCTCCAACTTTAGGCCAATCAGTTTATGCAACACCGCTTACAAGATTATCACTAAGATGCTGGCCTCCAGGCTTAAACCCCTAATGAATGCTCTCATCTCACAAAACCAGAATGGTTTTATTAAGGGGTGGCTCATCCAAGGTAGTATCATTACAGTTCATGAAGCTATCCACTTGGCCTATCACTCGAAATCCCCTGGAATGATCCTAAAGCTTGATATGCAAAAAGTGCTTGACAGATTCAGCTGGTCTTTTTTAATTAGTGTCCTGGAAAAATATGGTTTCGATAAAAGATGGTGTAGTTGGGTCTTCTCTTGTATTGCCACTCCTTGCTTCTCTATTCTTATCAATGGAATTCCGGCAGGATTCTTCAAAAGTAGAAGAGGTATTAGGAAAGGTGACCCCCTGTCACCCTTCCTCTTTGTTCTTATGGCAGAATCCCTCAGCAGAGCACTGGAGGCAGCTAAAAGTCAGTCTATCATTTCGGGTCTGAAAATCACCTTCAGCTTCCCTTTTGCTACTCATAGCCAGTTTGTTGATGACACTTTCCTGTTAAGTGTTGCCTTTATGATTGAAGCCCGGGCTATCATGGATATCCTATCTCTTTACCAAGTAGCTTCTCAGCAAATAATCAAATTCAACAAGAGCAGCATCTCCTTCATCAACACTGCTCCTAGGACTCAGAGAAAGACTGCGGATATTTTTGGGTGCAATATTGTGGACCTCCCCACCTCTTATCTTGGCATCCCCCTCTTCCATGGTAAGTAATCTAAAAATCTATGGAATCCAGTCATTGAAAGATACCAAAAAAAACTCACTACCTGGAAAGGGGCTCTGCTCAGTCAGGCTGGAAAACTCCAACTGGTTAAAGCCACCCTCCAAAGTCTTCCTACTTACTTCATGTCCCTTCTCAAAGTTCCCAACTCGGTGAAGGAGGTGGTGGAAAAAATCCAAGATCACTTCCTGTGGTCTAGGATGGAAGAAAGGAAGAGGATCCATCTTGTCTCATGGAAGGAAGTGTGTAAGCCGACTTCTTAGGGTGGGCTTGGACTAAGAAGGATGGCTGACACAAATGTGGCCCTCCTGGCCAAACTTGGTTGGGACGTGGCTAAAGGTAACTCTCATTGGGCTCAGCTTCTCAGAGCTAAGTACCTTGCTAATAATGAAGATTTCCTCACTTCAAATCCAATTCGAGGTTCGGCCATTTGGAATTATGTTATTAGCTCCCTCCCCATTATCTGGGCTAGCACTAAATCGAGATTTGGAAATGGTAGACTTATTGACTTCTGGCAGGATCATTGGATTGGGGTCAAGCCGCTTGATCACAATCCCTCATGGGATCCTATGAAAAGAAGCCTCATTAATAAGCAAGGAAGGTTAGTTTCTGGCTATTGGAAGGTGGTGAATTCCATTCCCTCCTAGAATATTCAGGTTTGGGATGATATAAGTGAACAGCAGAGCATGCTCCTGAATTCGCTTAGAACTGTGCTCTCATCCATCTATATCCCCTTCTCCCAACATGAAGATGAGCTAATTTGGCCCCTCCCCATCTGGCTCTTTCTTGGTTAAGGTTGTTTATCTCTTAATGCATTGTGCTGACTCTGGTCCCCCTCTCACCAAATGTTGGCCGAAGGAGATCATCCCCAAAATTGGTTTTTTTTCCTGGCTCTCTTCTAAGAATGCTTTCCATTGTTATGTTTGTGGAGCCTATTTTCATGTTAGAGTGTGGTACACCTTCTATGTGTTACACTCGGGTATTTTTACGGTGGTCCTGCTCGCCGGTGAGCGGGTCAAGGGGCTTCGGGGGCGAAGCCCCCAAAGCAAATTTTCATGGGTGGTTTACTAACCCATGGGTAATGGGTAACCGTTATGGGCTGTTTTTGGGCCCATGGTTTTTCGGTACCCATTGTTTTGATACCCACGGTTTTTACCCATGGTTTTGATACACACGGTTTTGTATCAAAATGCTTAAGCAATTGTCTATTTATATGGTCTTATGCATATGATACATAGACAAGCAAATGTATTGCTAATGTGTTTTGAATTTGGGTGTGAATTCTGTAGAGTTTGCTGAGAATAGCTCCAAACAGATTTGGGTATTGTATTGAGAGAGTGGAGGCTTGTAATAAAATCTAAGCAAGTGATTTTTGGTGGACGTAGCCCAAATTGGGTGAACCACGTTAAATCTTGTCTCTCTGTGTTGTGTTATTTATTCTGCACTTTTATTTGAGATCTGTAATATTTTCTGCATATTAGTTTCTACTGTTGTGATTCTATAAGGGATTATTCCGCATATTTTATCTCTTATTTCCTAACAGCTCTCATCAATCTATATCCCCTTCTCCCAACATGAAGATGAGATAATTTGGCCCTCTCCCCATCTGGCTCTTTCTCGGTTAAGGTTGTTTATCTCTCAATGCATTGTGTTGAGTCTAGTCCCCCCCTCACCAAATTATGGCCCAAGGAGATCATCCCCAAAATTGGTTTTTTTTCTGGCTCTCTTCTAAGAATTCTTTCCTCTCTAGAGAAAATCTGAAAAGGAGGGGTTTCTCTCTTCCCACTAGATGTGTTCTTTGTACAAAGGAGGTGGAATCCTCTACCCATCTTTTGATCCACTTTCCCTTTTCGCAAGTTATCTTGCATTGGTTCTTATCGATGATGGGTGTGTTTTGGACCTTCCCTGAGTCCATTCAGGACACCCTCTCTCAATGGAGTTCCCCCTTCACTCACCCGGCTCTGGTTCTGGCCTAGAAACTTCTCCTCCCGCATGGCATATGGGGCATCTGGAAAGAAAGGAAAAGAAGAATTTTTAAAGACTAGAGTCTTGAACCTGATCGGGTGGCTACCCAGATTGCTCTAACTTTCCAGTATAATCTCAACTCTCACCTCTGGTCCAAATATCAGCAAAAAATCTAAATTTGTAACTCTCGGGAGTGGCAGTGGCTGTTGGCTATTCATCCTATAAGTAAAGGCACTTCCTCTACTTGGGGATTAGTTCGATGGCTTCCTTCCCCTCCGGGATGGAGAAAAATTAATACGGATGGGGCCTCGAAAGGTAATCCTGGTAAATTAGGTGGAGGATCCATTCTTCATTGCTCCTCAGGTTCCATCGTTGTTACATCTACTCATAATCTTAACTATGACACCAACCATCGTGCAAAATCCATGGCCATCCTCAAAGGCCTTGAGCTGGCTATCAAATTTGGTGATGATCCTCTCCAAGTTGAAAGTGACTCCCTTAACATCATCAATCTCCTGCAATCAGCTGATTCTGGTTAATGGTCAAACCAAAATATCATAGTTGATATCAGAATTCTACAAAGAAATTTCTAGCAAATTCAGTTCCAGCACGTCCTCCGGGAGGGGAATAAAGCAGCGGACCACCTCGCTAACATTGGAGTTCTCCTTGAGAGTCAACAAAGCTGGACGGAAAATTTCACGGCTGATCTCTTCCAAATTACTCAGAATGATCTATCCCAATGCTTACTGGTGGAAGGGGGAACTGATATGGGTTTCAGCAACGCCTTTATGGCCCCCTCAAAATGCGGCAGCATTTATGTTTTATTTATTATGAAAATACCTTTGGCGCTGAACCATTTGATGAAGGTGATGTGTTATAATGTGGAGGATTTCCGCACGCATAGGGTAATTCCTCCCCTTAATCATATGATGATCTGGTGGGAGGACAATGATGGCAAGGCCAACAGCTTCCACGCCCTAGGCGGGCTTTTAAAGAGCCCCCATCGCTCTCTCTTCTGCACTTTTCTAAATTTCTCAATAATGGGTGGTCAACTGAAGCGGATTGAGCCTGCTGCCTACGACTTAGTTAAAGAAGATGTGGAGGTATGGAACATTTTACTGGAAAATGGCATCATGACCTTCTTGGAGAGAATGGTGGGCTACTCGGCCCTGGTCTCGTACACCGTTATGGCTTCTTGGTTGAAGGGGCGGGTATAGATTGGTAACACATGATTTACCATCTCCACCAATGCTATCGCTGATGCCACGGGTCTTCCTGCCACCGGCGACATCTATTTCAAGCGCTCGCTACTTGCTGAAATGTAGGATTTTATCACTCCAGGGGACAAGCTGGTCAAATATATCTCTAGCTACACTCGTGATTCCCTACCTCCTCCATGGAACAGAGTCACTGAAGTTGTAATGCGTTATTTTACCATTGACGGCCGTCATCATCTAGTCTACAGCCCTCACTTCTTCATCCTTTCTCATCTGCGTTGGGAAAAAATATTAATCTGGCAACTTTCCTCTATCAATCTTTAGAGCACTCTGTTCAGCTGGCTCATGACGGGGATGGGGCTATACTCCACCAGGGCTTACTGTACTTGCTTTTTTCTGATGCTGCTTTGCATGCCAACTTAATTTTCTTCCCCCCCAAATTTGGTCATCGTTTTCATTCTCCCTCACCTTCCCCCCGCCCCTCCTCCACCTCCCTCCTCTCTTCTCGGTGCCGTCGTTATTTGCACCTTTCCTCTGACTCTAACTCGGATGTCGCCAGTCTTATCCCTCCCCTCATTGTTTTCGAGCCTTCTGATCCCCCTATTTTCCCCTTGCACCTTTCATGCATGTTGCTGGAAGGAACTGACACCAGTTTTAAAGTTGTCTCCCCCGTCTCAAGCCACGATACTTCTCTTGCCAAAGACATCCTGGGCCTCACCAAGCTTTATCCTGACTCCCCGGCCTCGGAGCAGATGGAGACGAACCAGCCTGTGGACGACCCCACTTCTTAAACTATTGGAAATAATCCACTCTTCGATGACAATGAACCTCCTGTTGACACTATGAAATCTTCTCCGAATTTGAACTCAACTCCCGTTGAGCCTGCGATTGCTGACTCACAGAGGGATGAACGCATAGTCGATTTGGTGTCATCTATTTTAAACAAGCTCAAGCGTGCCTTCACTGCCTTGAAGGCCTGGGAGGCCTTCACTGATTCTACCAGGAGCACTATTGCCAAAGATTGCTCGAAGCTCATCACCCTTGAGGAACAACTTGCGGAGGATTCAGGATCCCCCAGAGTTAGAACTGCTGTCTGTGAGCTAAAAAAGCTCTTCTGATGTTATCCTCTTTTCTTCTGCTATCTTTTTCGTTTCCTTTTTTTGGAATCTCCATGGGTACTTTTTTGCTATGTTCTAAATAGCTAAATCTGGCCTGAAGGGCTTTTTTGTATAAGGTTGTGGGACCTTCTAAAACCCTCTTTTTACCCTATATATTCCAAAAAAATAGTAGGTCTTTAAGACACTTTTTCCCATGAATGTTTACGTCTACGTTTAAGACTACAAATTTTGTTTCACTTATCAGAATGTGATAAAACTTATACCATCCCAACCGTGGTGAAATTATATACATGTTCAAAAAAAATTGATTTCAATATTTTTTGATGAAGTTATGGTGGGCAAATGGAAAGTGCTCTGTTTTCTTTATGTTTTTAGACCACTTTCACGGAAAAAATCATAAAAAATAAAATATTGCTAAAAAAATACAAAATTAAATATATCCCAAGATAGATAGCGGCATCTAACTTCTCACCAAAGGAAATATATATATATATATATTTGGTCATCCAAATCGCGGGAAAACAGAATACAATCTTATAGGTGTTTTTCTTTTAAAATACCAAGTCATTGAATTTTGAGTGTTTAATATAGCTAAACTTGTCCATTTTTAAAAAAAAATAGTAGTTTAGAAACTAGATTCCGGATGTCATGATTCATATTCATATAAGTTTTTCTAATTTTTAGTGTATGCATTGCTAATAATCCCGACAAGTTGATATTATGTTGATGTCCACTTATGGCCCCTTTTTTGTCCCCCAACTTGTTTCACTTACCCTTTCACAAGACTCGTCAAAGGATGATGAGTTGAGATTAGTATTTGGTGAGTCAAAATTAGACTTATCTCAACGAGCTCCACCCACATTTTTTATTTCTATAATTTTTTAATGAAATGACTATTCTTTTTATTTGATCCAATTAATTTCAAAGTATGTAAATCTTGTAATTATATAATTACAACGACATTATTATCGCAAAAAAAGACAATGCGACCATTAGCGTAGTATCCAAATTGTGCAAGCTTAGTTGTCAATTGAATATAGTAATAAGACGTCGTTAATAATACTATTATTATTAATTTTATTTTTTTGGAAATGACGCTATCGTAACCCCTAAAGGATGTAAAAACACAAGGAATTGTGAGCCAAAATAAATGAACATGTTCTATTTACTGACTTACGACTTGTCCCGGTTTCAAGCACTAACATACACATGTAACTCACTCTCGCAATACTCATCAAAAAATATTTTCTTCTCTCTGATGATTCCCTTTCTCATTTCCCGAGAACTCTTGCACATACACAAACAACAATATCAAGTGCATTACAAGTCCAAAATAATACATCAATTTTCTATTAATCAGAAATGATGTGTTATTTTCAACAATATTCCATACTTGTAATTCAACCTTTTAATAATCATCAATCAATTGTTTAATTATTGAAAATAAATGTTTTTTGTTCAATACATATTAAAATGTTAAATCAAGTAAAATCAATCAATCAATATCATGTTATCTCTATGGTGGCCATCACCATCTAGTTCTCCAAATGTATCAAAATAATAAATGATTGGTTTCGGGATGTGACAAATCGAGGAGGCTTTTTTGTATCTACGTGTATGTTTTACTTTTATATGTATGAAAAATACAAATATGCATAAAAATTTCAGTGGGGCGTCATGTAGGAACCTAATTATAGTATAATGCTAGTTATTTGTTGCAAATTACAATATAATATGGTACTTGTGTGTTTTTTTATTGTTGCTTCAAATTATGCTCTTATTTTTTCTCTTCTTTTATCTGTCTTCTACAATGTTCTCCTTTATTTTCCTCCTCTCTTGGTTTCTCTTTCTCCTCTCTTACTTTATGTATTCCCTTTTTTTCCTTCTTGTTTTAGTTTTTCCCTCAAAACTTTATATGCACGGTTATATTCCCCTAGATTCTTGTTTGTATGATATTTAATTCCCCATAATGTTAATTATATATTTCTTGGGATCTGCTTTATTGTTAGAAATGTGAAATGGCCCCATAATAACTAAAAACCCTCAATAATATCACTTACAATTGCATGTGAAACATTAAATTAATATATACATGGATATGACTAAGGTGGAATGACTACCATAATATATTAAAAAGTGTAAAGCTTACAAGAATCTTTGATGATATGTTAGAATAATGGAATGGTTTCAAAATAAATGAAAATAATTGTAGACACCAAATTGTGGTTCGCTTGTCCAACATCCCACGTTAACTCTCCTCTTCATCGTCATCTTGCACGTTCGCACCCATATCCTATTTGAATAACATTTCCCTCCTTTTTCCTCTTAATTTCCTATTTTCCTATCGTAATCCTATCACATCCCACCATTACTTTATCCCCCATTATTCACTCCTAATCACATTTATTATCCCTAAACACGTTTATTATCCTAATCACATCCCTAAACCCCTCATTTATCCTCCCTAGACTCTCACTTACCCTCATTCAATTTCTTTCCGCCGTCCAACCACCTTTTATCATCCCTATGCAACCCTAATCTAACCTCATTAGGCCCCCTTGTCTCTTGTTGTGCATCATCTCCACCGACCAAATCAATGGCTATTCACATTCAATGATGACCTAGGCGGGTTTCCTTCCACCCTATAAATATATCACTGCCCCCATCCTCAAAAGGATGAAATTTTGGGATTTTTGGACTTCTTGCGAGATTTTCTTGTTCTCTTCTCTTCTTGTGAGATACTATCATCAACTTGGAGCCCTTATATGCTATTTATGGAGATCTAAATCTTGGAGTAGCTTGGAGTCCTCTCTTGTGCCCCCACCTTTTCATCATTTTTGTAGGTATGTTCGTCACCTTGGAGATCTGCAACATCATCAACCATCCTTGTTTCTTTCTTTACAATCCTGTTTCCATCTATAAAGCCCCATTAAACCCTAATCTAGCCCCAGTCATCATCCACCTAATCTGCATCAACCATGTTCTTGTATTTTATCTCATCGATCATCTGTTTTCCAGCCTCCTCAACATCTAGATCTCCCTGTCTCTATGATCTACCCACCTAACTATTCAAATCACACTCTTCAGCCTCAGTTGTCATTTATTCTACCCCAATCACCTTCGAACCAATCTTCATCAGTTCCTTTCCCTACTTTTTATCACCCTACAAACAATTTTTTGTCTTCTATATTACCCAGATCCCTCAAATCCAGCAAAGTTTTTATTCTACTTATCTAATTGCTTAGATCTTACCTTCTTGCCCCAATCATCATCGATTGTCCCATATCTACCTCAAGTCACCGTCGACTCAATCTGCATCCATTATTTTCTCATCATACTATCTACATCTTGCATCCTTTCTGTTTCCTTTTCCTCCACATTAGATCCAGAACAACCTTAACATTTCAAAATCTTCTCCAAATCCATTATTTTCACATCTTTTTCATCTACTTTGTTGTAGTAGTAGTCAATTTTATTTCTCTGTGTCAGTTTTCCATCGACCTTATCAAGTTTGATTCCTTGTTATTTTAGTTTATCATTATTAGATCGTTATCTTAGCATATCTAATATATATTTGATCTCTGTTCCATTCTACTCATCTTTTGCATGTTATCTATCTTTCATTTTCAATCAATCTTGTAATCACATGGGTTGACATCCTCCATATGAATTTTATCACTTCTTAAGACTGAATTTTTCAGGCAACCCAACATCCAATATACTAATATTTTTATTTTCTAGTTGTCTCTTTTTTGTGCATGTTATTGAGATCGCCCCAGAGAGTATCTTTGTGCCCGTATCTCATCTTCATCATCGTCACACATCAAGAGGTAACATTAAACCCTCCCATATTTTGGAGTTTATTATTTTCTTACATAACATTTCATTAACTTAGAACATGAGTAGAAAACTCATCAAACATTTTGGAATGCCCAGTGTGACCTACCTCCTTTCCTTGGTGAGTTCCTTGTTTGTTTTCATATTCTATTTCTCTCTTTCTAATTATTCTACAGGTAGAGCTTTTTGTTGGAAGCACAAGAGACTAAGAGGGGGGTGAATCAGTTTATTAAAAATTCATTCCATTTTTAAATTCATCATTCATTATCATTTATGAAACCATACAACCAACCATGAACCATATGTGTGATTACTTAAGCTTGAAATAACCATACACAAGAGAAAAGGAAAGAGACTACACAAGAACACCAAATTTAAGTGGGAAAACCTAAAGGGTAATAAAAACCACTAAAACTATACTTATATTACATGAATCAAAGAGATTTAGTGAAGCACCAACTTCACAAGGAGCACCAACCCCTAGTTTAGTAGAGCACCAACCCTACAATGAGCACCAACCCCTAATTTAATGAAGCACCAACTCCACAAGGACACTACAATCCCCTAATAGGATCAAAAACTAACTCAACCATATGAAGATGAAGATGTCTAAATTTTTTTTCTGCCACAACTAATGGAGATCACAATTTTAGCTCTCTCTCTCTCACACATACACCTTCAAACCCTCATTCCTTCAACTCACTCTATTCTTCTTCTTCATGACTTGTCTTGGCTTCAAACCCTTGTAAACATGTTCCTATCATTCCTCAAACTTTATCACATCATCCTCAGCTCTGAAATCATGAAATTGATACAGCTGTTCACACTCTCACTTAGGTTGCACTTTTCCCTATATGCTCAACTAGTTCAAAAATGAACTCAAAACATCAATACTTTTATATGCTTTATCTTATTTCAAATCACCATAGGTTCGGTACTCCTCATCATTATCTAGACCAAAAACACATAAAAATATAACACAAAACTTATAAACATTCATCAATTGAACCCATGTAGGTCATCCATTACCAAATGCACCAAACAAGGACAAAACAACTCAAAACCCCATCACCTAGATGAGCAAAAAATGACAAACACCATAACCATGATTTTTCAAGCTTCAAAATTCCTCATAAATGTCAAATATAACATAAAAACGTCATCCATGGTTGTACATTATCTTAACCAATCAAATTTATTATAACACTACCAAGAAGGCTCACATCCTTCACAAAAGAGTTGTTTCCAGGACCATGTCTTCACATTTGGGCATCAAGACCACCCAAGAACATACATCAAATATGGAATGTATCCACTCATTAGAATCCATTAGACTTTTATATCACATACATGCATGCTAGATATCTTGAAACATTCATATGTGCAAACCACACCAACTTTCCTCTTCACCAAATCAGGCTTCCCAGAAAGCAGTTTTACAAAATCAACTAGTTTTCACCTTCTTGTCACTTCCAAGACCTAAAAATTCCTTAAATAGGAACAAAATTCATCCCTCTTCACTAATCTTAAACTAATATCAAGCATCAACAATCAATCTACATGCCTCGTCTACCTCATTCTTTCAGCTTGAGCAATCCTGTCCTGAAAACAAGTAAACCTTCTTCTCGTACAAAATGAGTTGTATGACTCATAAAATCATCATGATCATGAAACAAAAATTATACCATTAGAAATCAATATAAATCCTATTTCCATAACATATTACATTTCCTTCCAACTCCAAGTGGAAGGCCTTCAACCAGGTCCATCTCTAAAACTACTCCTTTAGCCTTCTAGGACTCAAGAACTAGGCTTAAGCTCAACTTGCTCCATCACCTCCAAAATCACTTACAAATATTAAAATAAACATGGAAAAATATTATAAATTGTTTCTAAACTCTCATAAACCTTCATTAAGAAATAAGAACTCAAAACAATCATATTACCTCATGAAGCTACTTGAACACCATGCCAAACCAAGCATCCTCCATATTTGACCCTTAAATAAAAGGTCATAACTTATTCATACCATATAAAAAACAGTAAATTTTGATATACCATATAGAAATATATTTGAACCAGGATCACAACACAACTCGAATAGTGTCCTAACTCCACCTATAGCTTATGTAATTCCACATTTACCACAAGCTTCTCCAAATTACCCCAAAAACAAGTCTTCATAAATAGGGCACACTTTTCCATTATAAGATCAACCATGATCTAAAACTATAATGGAAATCTAGAAAAAATCTAGGGCTAAAAATAATGTCAATTTATTCATCACCTTCTTTAGATGAATTTGCAACAAACTAAAGATCTTCAGAAACTTGCATTTTTCAGTTAGGGCCCACATATAGTCACATGTTATAATACACCTTTCTAGAAATTTGTAGGATTCCTCTACAAACTCCAATAATAAATTTTGTAAAATAAATCAAGACAAGCTCAGTATACCTCTTTTTATCCATGTCACTTTGAGCTAGGGTTTCAAAATAACTTATCTTCTTAACGATCGTTCATAAAAAAGTGTCGATCAAACCATCTCATTTTTGTGAAACATTCATAAATGACATAAAAATATATTCCAAAGATAATAGGTCCCCATGCAAATCACAAAACTCACAACAAGCATCATAAGGTCAATTTTTGCTTCAAAAACACATTGTAGATTACCTGGTTTTTCCAAAACTGACATATGTTACAAGATATTCTTCAGAATGACCTGAAACTTGTTATGAAGCATCATGAAAACATCCTATAACTTCTCATACTCAACATCATAGCTCCAAATATCTGTGAAACTCTCCATCCATTAAGACTTACCTATGCCAACTTGCCTATTCTTCACCTTCTTGCTTCCCAAGGACCATGAAACACCACCAAACCACTGAGAACTGAATTGAAAATCATCATACACCTCATATACACTAGTCACCATATTGCTACCATGCTTCACTGATAGGACTGATTAGCTCCAAATCTCATACCTCCATCTCATTATGCATGCTCTCAGGGCTAGGAATAGGCCTAGAATGACCTGACTCAACCATGATAACCTCATGAACTAATCATGGTAACCTCATGCAGACTCTTATACACCTATAAAACACCTCTATGACCATAATTACTTCATGAAAACCTTAAACCAACTCGAGACAACTCATACAATGACTATGTAAGCTTAACCATGCACTAGGACCTCATATAACTCACCAATATTGAACACTACCAATCAACCTTCATGTTTGACCATTAACTAACACCATGTGAGGACTCATAAAACACCATGAAATCATTTCTATCAATGGAATTTAAATCAACGAAAACACTAACACACAATGGCCAACAATCTCCCCCTTTGTCATTCATGACAACCTCAAGACAAAAATACTCCTACATGACCTCATATCCATGTTTCTGATGCTTCTCTCCCCCTTTGACATCTATGAAAAAGGATACAATGATGATACTACATGGAAAATGAAAACACAAGACTAGACATAATGGAAAAAACAAAGTTACTTGTTCAAACATACTTGGGACTAAACTCTCTCTTCTTTGACTTAACAGTAGCAAATATGAAGATCCATGGACCTTATATGATAATGCAATAAGCTCCACCTTAGAATACACTCCTCATTTTGGCCTTTATTATTTTCATACATCTCTTTCTAGGTCTGATTCAAAATCAAAGCTCAAGATTTGTCTCCAAACTTAACATGCCAACCTTTAGGACCACTTGTCCCTAAACAAAAACTTCAGTGCATTCTTGAAAAACTTCTTCATGCTCTAGAACCAACCCAAGCATACAAAACAACCTCCAAATGCTCCCCTGGAATCATTATATCCGTATCTAATTGAAAACAAATAAATTGAACATTTACCTTGATTTGGCTACCTTGTAGATGCACAAGTCACTTACCACAGTCCCTGAAGATATTTTTCAATCTTTTTATTCTTATCTCATGTTATTTATCCCTTATTGATTACTTGAATTCATCTATAAGCCAGTATGCCTACAACTTTCATCATCTTAGGATCAAGTTTCCCTGGGTTTAGACCCTCCATCAACCAAGAGATAAAACTTCTGAGCATACCTTAAAAGTACAAAGACAATGTTTCAATGTTGTCAAGCACCTTATGACAGTATACAATATCATTCAGACTACTGTGAGAAACTAATACCTCCATGAAGATATATCATGCTTTATATACAAAATATTTCTAACTTAAGATACCTTATAGGCTTCCATATTGACTTGGAGTCATCTTTTATAGAATTTTTAGGCCGAAATATGGTAGCCCTATGCCATGTAGCATGTTTCTCCATATTGTATAGTCAATGTATCATTCTTCATGACCTTACCTTGAGTCATATTCATCTTGAGATCTCAAAAGACCTGTTATACCAAGATAGCAATTTTTCATCCTTTAAGAGCACTAAACTATGAAATAAACTTGGATCTCTGTCAAGATTTAGAGACAATACCTTGAAGTTATAGATTTTTACAATGCAAAGTTGAAATTGATACATCAAACCCTATCATTCCAATTATTCTTCATCTAAGATTGATCAACACAAGGTGGTAACACTTATCTCGGACTCAGAGCACCCTACTAATGACTGTACAGGACATGGTTAATGCTAGATCATATTCATGATAGAATAAGGATACTCATTCACATTAGTATACTTCTCTTCTAATGGCCATCTTGGGGTAAATATAAATCCTCCATTCAAACATTACAAAGACTACAAAAAACTTAATGGAGCATCAATCAACACTTGTATTGAGACATTTGCATTTCTTATTCAAGACTTAAAAATATTACACTAACTAAGGTCAACCATGCCTTCTTATGTTCTCAAGATATAAACCCTACGCTCAAATGGAAGATGTAACATCTTCAACCTTTTCAAAACTTTGCAACCTCTTAAGACTTGAGGCTTTAACCACAGAGTACTCACCTTTGAACTCCAATACCATAAAGGATTCTTCTTGCCACTATGACAGAAAGCCTTCTAGCTAGAGCTTCATATATAACTTCAAAATATTCTTCAGCTTAATGTCACTGAAAATGTAACTCTTAAGAGGAAATATACCAACTCACTAAGCTTCCAAACCTCCTCAGCCACACAAGAGTCAAACTTGGTTTTCAACAGATAATCTTGACGTTGATTCACTCAGGCCTGGGGAAGCATCAAATTTCCTTGTCTTCAATATGTATCAATGTATCCTTCATGTTCTTATAACTACAAATTATACACACCTTTGGATTCATCAAAAACACATAGCCTTTGAAGATTACTTGATAAAACATAACACTCCTTGAGACTAAAATGTCTTCAACTCAAAACATGACTCAAACTCCCTTCACATACCTCGCAGAACTTTGAGGACTCCTTCAACTTCTTAAGTGCACCACTGATTTCATTCAATCTATTGATACTTGTAGTATATCACTTGAACTTTATAACCTACAACCTATAGCTCATCATTTTGGGTAAGACAATCCAACTGGTACCTCTATTTTCTCACTTCTTGTATCAACAATCTCCTTTTAACTTCATTCAACACTCATAGTCCTACTACCACAAGCCTAACTCCCCCTGGGAGCATGTATAAGACCTTCTTGAACAAGTCACAAACTTTGATCAACAATATTCACATTAAGCCCATACCAAGACACAGATTCACCATTACATGAGACTTCTACACTGTACCCAAACCTATAACATGACTTCTTTATAGCACATTTGAACCATGACACATCTATATAGACCTTACTGAGCATATTCACCATGAAGTGTTATCTGTGATGCATGATCACATTTAACACCTTCTCAAGATTAGACACACTAGATGATACTTCAAGAAAACTAATATCATCCACATGAGATGACTAGAGATACACAGATATTATGAGCAATATGAATACACAAAACTACCTCTAATTACATGAAACAAAACTCTTCATGTTTAAAAAAATTAGTACTTCAAACTAAGACACAACTCAAAGAGCATTACTTCCATATCAGAATTTTCATTCCATGAACTACATACTAGTGCTTGACAAACCTTGAAATTCAATTTGACATGCCCATAACATAGTGATATCATACTCTTAAAGGTACCATAATTATACGCAAATCTCATGACTTCAAAAAGAACTCATACAACTTGTTTGAGTCTCCTACTTATATGACATCATAAACTTCTCTTTAGATAATAACCTCTATTTTGTTTGCATAGACATAGTTTCCTTTATGAACCTCAAGGATTATTTTGCATATACATAGACCTATTGACTCAAACTTAGATTACACAATGTGACGAATCTTCTTGATAACTTAGCTCAACACCTAACATGTATATACCAAGATATGACCTTAACATATGTTAACTATTAATGATAAACACATACCAAGACCAACTTCCTTTGACAACCTAAAGAACTCATGAATGATCAATAATAGTATCACAAATCAACATACAACTTAAACATATCATGGATGACCACAAGACCTAAAACTCAAACACCTACAAGTAATCAAGAACTTCAAAAACGTGTGGATAGGTCACATATCATATCTTATCACTCTTGAAGTCTCCCACACACCTAATTTCTTTAACTTCACATGCATTGAAGCATTAGGACACATGATCTTCTTCAACTAGAGAAAACATGCTTCCTAGATTTGACTTAGGCTTGATGAGCTTCTCTCCCATTTTGATGGCACTAAATTATTCTTTGACAAATTTCGTGCTCTGTATATTAGACTACGAATCAATTCTCTTGACCTTATTTGCTTGGTCAACCTAATTTAACAAAATTAAACAAATTTGTTAAACCCTGGATAGGCTATTTCAGAGTCACAAAGATAAATAAAGAAATAAAGTACATAAAGTGACACAAGTAATAAGTAAAATGAATGAAACCCTAAGTGCAATGAAGAGTTAGAATAATTATTTGATTTTGTAATTAATTCTGGACTATGCGATGATGGAGAACTGGTAAAAATGGAACACGTGAGGTCATAACCGAGCCCAGAAAAATGCAGAAGTGTAGAGGAAGGCTGGACCATTGCGCCCAGGGACTCACCGGGGTGTTTAGGCACTAGGATCCTTATTTGGGCACCAGAGTCTATGTAGATGCTTAGAAAATGAATATCGCAAGGTCACTAATTTTTCAAAATCCTTCATTTTTTGTCGCTATAATGTCACATAGGGATCACCGATGTTACTAATAACCTGCTATAAAGATATGACCTACAAACCCTAAAACACATCAAATCACATAAATAAAATCATGCAAAATGGGGCTCAGACTATCCTTGAATGTCAAAAAAGTGATCTTACAACCAAGCAGTGCACTACATCTTAGACCCAATGTAGTTCTATGTGTGTGTGTGTGTCAAAATAGTTCTCTAGGTGGCTCTTGTGTGTGTCATACTTGATAGCAAGTAAGTAGCTAGATGTACAAAATGTAAATAGATGTGTGCATGGAAAATGAACTTTCCTCCTATGCATGTATGTAGAATAACATGTCCCTTGTCCTTGAGTGGAGATAGATGGATGCTTTGATGCTCTTTAGATGCCTTTGGATATAACCTTAGGTGGTGATAGTAAATGCTTAGATCTTGGTCCTTTAATTTGATCCCATAACATTGTATTTATATGATTCCCTTGCTTGAATTTTGTAATTGATCACCAAAAAGCTGAACCCTAGGAGATAAGGATGCCTAACAGCTAAAAAGGACCCAAAAGGAGCGAGTAAGATGCAAAGAGGTCTAGGGAACCTAGAGGGGACGAGGGCACCAGGGTAATGACGTTTTGGCTGGGCGCTGGTTTTTAGAACTACAAAAGGTGAAGTGTCGAGGGTTAGACTAGGCAATAGGGTGTGCAAGGCCAAAAAGGAGACCAAAAAGGAACCTAAAATGCCAAAGGTAGTGATCAATTAGTATTTTTCTCCCTTAGGAATCATATGAATTCAATGAATGTGATTAGAACCTAGAAATGTACCCAAGTGTGTGATTTAGTGTCTACATTTCCCCCCACTTTATGTTGTTGAGAAAAATCTTGGTAATATAAAGTAGATAAGAGATGTGTACATGCTAACCATTTATATTGATGATGAAATCATGCTGAGAGACAAGAAAAAGCATGGAGTGATAAAAAAAATATAAAGTTTGGATGCTAGAGAAGAGGAAGTGAAAAAGTGATGATGACCCTAGGGGTTAAAGTGTATGTGTAGATGTCACATTGTACCTATTTTTGATGTCATTTGATGTGTGATTGATGTGACTACCGCTTCCCATAAGGACAAACCTTTAAAAGAAAAGAAGAAATAAGTAGTCAAGTATGTGTATATAGCAAATTTTTAATCTAAATGTATGAAATGCATGTAAAATGTGTGTAAAACGCTGAAAATTAGAAAAAGGAACATGTGCACCTAATACGTGATGAGTAAAAAGAGATAGAAAGGATCCTAAAGATGTTGTAGAAGAACATTTTTTTAGGAAATCTCACACCAGTTGTGCCGAATGTGAATTTTTTGGGAAATCTCATGCCAGTTGTACCAAATGCAAGTTTTTCGGGTGATCTCATGACAATTGTGCCAAGTGTGGAAGAAGTGTAGGGAGAAAGGTCTAGTGTCATTCTCCAACATTTGAATACTTCCCGAAGTATAAACACCACTGTATATGGTGTGTCCAAGTCTGATCCAGTTTGATCCAATGCAAAAGTAGAAAAGAAGATGTGATGCATGCATGTTGGGTGTTGTAGGACTATGTCTAAACTGTGACAACTTCTTTGTGAATTGATGACTACTGTGTTGATCTGAGAAAACTATGTATCTACCCCTAGTCATACGTGCCCAGGAAGGGATAGAATCTCCTAGGCACCCAAGTATGTATCTGGGCACTATTGTCTATGCTGAAGTAAGGACCCAAGTCTAATTCTGAGCCCTCTTTGAGACTGTAGAATGTGTTGAATCTATGTTGAATTGTGATGAACTAAGACTTTAGACTATTGGTTGGGGTGACTGATTCACCCAATATATGTCCCCCTTGTTTTGGGTGCATGCAAAGTCACTAGGAGGATGTAGCCCAAAAGAGGATGCAACGTTGAATTGATACTGGTAAGCAGGAGGGAATGTGTTTGGTATAAACCAAGGAACACACAAATAATGGCTAGGAAATAAGTGTTAGTGTAAACAAGAAAATCATGTATATAGAAAAAAGTGTAAGCTAACAAGCAAGAAGACAATGTAGACTGCAAAAATTAGGTTGTAAACATGGGACATCACTCAAAATGTCGCAAGATAATTAGGTCCAAAGTGGCCAAAAGCATACAAGTAGTGAACAAGTAAGACATAGGGAAAATCCCACAAACAATGGCATATAAAGGAAAACAATGACGAGCAATAGTAAGTAAATCATCAGACAACCATGGTGGAAAATAGTCCCTATAAAGTAATTGTTGTGCATGAAGCACCCATTAGGATGATAGAAAGATATAAATTATGTCAAAAGCATGTATGATCCGATATAGTAGTGTGCTAATAAATAGGAAGTATTATAAAATGAAATAATAACACCTATAATGTGTACAAAATTGGATGGCTCGGGATCCTGTTGTGAGACTAGTAAGAGGTTCAGTGCCAATCATCCATTATGCATGTAATGATCTTTGTAAATTCTACGATCACAACTAGAAGTAAATTAAAAATGCACGTGTGTATAGAATATAATGACATATAATGTATCTAGCTAACATAGTAAGCAAGATGTATCATGCGAGAGTATAAGTAAGAAAGAACAATGTGCAACCAAGATATGCAATATGTTGTGAATGGAATGGAATGGTATGCAGTGTGAGTGTGTATATATGCATGAGTGAGATGAGGTTCATTTATAAATGACCCCTCAATAGTCAATAATGAACCATAGAACAAGAGTGTGTCATCAGGAAATGGTTTGAACAATGTGTATGCTATAAAGATTCAATCAATATAGCATAGATTGTAGAATGTTGTAATGTGATGTATAAGAAGAAGATATTATAAAGATTGAATGAGATGCTAGAAAACATTGATTATAAAGCATAGAGCATAGGATGTATGAAGATGTGAATGAGATGCTAGAAGGATTGATCACAAAATGTAGAATGATGTGAATGAAGTGCTAGAAATATTGATTATGAAGCATAGAGTGTAGATTGTAGAATAGTATAGGATGATATGCATGCCGAAGATGTTAGAATGAATGCTAGAAATATTGACTGTGAAGGAAAAAAACATATAAAAGAAGTGAATAAGATGCTAGAAAGAGTGATCATGAAACGTAGAAAGATACTAGAAATATTGAATAAGACACTGGAGAGATTGATTGTGAAGTGCAGAACATAACATGTAGAAGGGTGTGAATGGATAATGGAGTGAAGAATGTAACATGTAGAATGATGTAAGTGTGGTAAGGTTCAATTCAGATTTAGACCCTCAGTAGTCAAGTATGAACCCTGAGACTGTAGTGTGTCATAGGGTAGTGATGTGGGTCTTAGAAAGATTCGATCATGAATCCTAGAATGTAGAATAGAATTACATGATGCACAAGGAGAAAGTATTAGAAATATGTGAAATGAAAGTGTGAAATATGTTGTGTGAGAATGTGATGCAAGAAGGATGTACTTTGAAATGTGTCGAGTGTAAGAATGTGCAATGTGTAGCAATAAATGGGATAATAGAGTGCAAATTGTGTATAATATGTATTAGTGGATGTAAGAAGTTTGTATAAAGTGTAAAGTGTGTATGAGTCATCTTAGGATATGTGAGAAGAATTTGTCATAGATGCATAGAATGTGAAATGTGTAGTGTGTGAGGTTCATTGTAGTATGCCCTAAATAGTCAAGCGTGAACCGTAACACAAGAGTGCATCATAGGGTAATAATGATACAAGTGTATCAAATGGTTTGTATTGATGTTTAGGAGATATTAAACCTTAAGCACAGAGTATCTAGTGTATAAGATGATAGAAATATTTGATATTAATACAAGGGGGAGAAGCTATGGTTCCCTACCAAGTATGTAAGTGATAGAGATCTAGCTGATTACACTAAGTGGATCAATGTAAGGATTATTTTCCTTGACAAAAGTAATTGGAAGTTGAAGTGGTCGTGACTTAGGATCCTCAAGCAGTGGAATTCGAAATAAGTTAGCAAGAGTATGTTGATCTTGCTCAGTGAGTGATTGCTTATTTGGAATTTGTAACTTTGTAGAAGACTTAAGAAGTGGAGGAGTTATACCGATATTTAGAGGAGGTTGTTCAGTTTGACTCGGTAATGTCGTAGATGAATTAGCAGGAGGAGGTGATGGAAGACAAACCTTGAGAGTTGATTGCTTACTTGGAATGGGTTGAATGGGCATCGCTTGAGTGACCGAAGAAAACACATTAGAAGCGGTGGCATGATGATCATTGGGAATAGTAGGATCCCATTTGGATGTAGCATTTGTATATGGGCATGCAACAAATTGTTGTAGAGAAAATGAGATAAATTCTTGACACTCAAGATGTTTGATTCTTTTTTGTAATGCATAGTAATCATTGTCATTGTGTCCATTGATTCGATGATAATTTCAATATGGATGATCTTGATATTTTACAAGCTGATAAGGAGGATAACATTGAGTAGATGGAAAGCTGATCAATTGATGAGTGAGAAGCTACAAAAGGATATCTTGTTGGTGAGCATTGCGTTAAAACTTGAGAGGCTCCAGTAATGGTAAGACTTGAGGCTTACTAATATGAGCACAAATAGAGGACATAGAAGTGGGAGGAGATGTAGTAGAGGAACTAATATGAACCCAAGAAACGTCCTTAAGATGTTGGATTTCAGAATTTAGAGATGTAATCATGGATTCCATAACCTGAAATTGATCTTGAAATAAAGAATTTAAAACTTATAATGACATAATCATAGATTCATGGAAAGTAGAATCAAGAGAGTCATCAGAAAGACGAGTGAAGAGAGCATTAATTTGAGCAGGCAGTGTATCGCAAAGAAGAGATATAGTGCTTAGATATTTCGGAAGAACATTTTTGCAAGATAGGTTCTTTTAAATAAATTGATGCAATGAGACTTGAGAGACCTTATGATCCATGATATAATAAATATGAGGATCCAAGTGTTTTCAAATGAGACGGGTTCACCAAATGATTTAACAAAATTAAACAGATATGTTAAACCCTAGATATCCTATTTCAGAGTCATAATGATAGATAAAGCAATAAAGTACATAAAGTAACTGTAGACACCTAAAATATGCTTACACTTAGCATTTCCTCCAATTCAACCAATTGACAAAACTTCCTTAATTCCCCATTCTTCACTCCATTCTAAGATTCCCATTCACGACACTCTTTCGGACGTATTCCTCCTATAATCATCTAATTGGGCTAATATCTCTCTTATTAGCTTGACATTCCTCCTTTCAACCATTCATAACATCCCTAGTTCTCTCTGAACCACCTCTGTAGGATTCCTAGGCTATCTATTAGTCACAAATGATTATTCAAACTCCTCTCAACTCTCAATGAGTCTCTAATCACTTGTTAATCAAGTTTAACTAGCCTAAACCCTAATTAACTAGCCTAAACCAAGCTTAACTAAGCCTAAAACATTTTGATCCTAATCTAATCTAAAAGTGATTTTTGAGCTTTAGTCCCACATGCACCCAAAGTTCAAAGTCTTCCATTTGGAAAACTATAAATACAGGGCTAATCCTACCCATTCAAACTTACAACTTTAGATAACACAAAACCAAAACAAGCCTAAGAAAGCTTGGATCTCATTTGTATTAGCTTCAAGCTAATTAGACATTTGATCTAAAGCTTTCCTTCCTCCATTGTTGAGATAACACCTTCATTTGCATCCTTAAACCAAGTTTTAAGTAAATGGAGAGAATTTTTGGCCTTAAAGCCATTAATGGTGAGACTCCATTCTTGAAAGCTTGAAAACCATAAAAAACTAATCACCCCTTTAATTGCTAAGTTGATCTGTTTAGATTCAATTTCTTAAATTAAGTAATCTAAAGAGTAGAGAATAGTATATATGTTAGGTTTTGATGTTTTTTTCAAAGTTATGATGCATGTATAGGATTAACTCTTGTTTAGCTCTTATCTCATGGTGCATGGTTGAGTTTAGTTAAGATTTGAGGTTCTTTATCCTCATTCCATAGCTTTGCAACTTTCCATTGCATACAGTAACACACACAATAAACAAAATGAATGAAACCCTAAGTGTAATGAAGAGTTATAATACTTAATTGATTTTGCAATCAATCATGGACTATGCAAAGATGGAGAACTGGTAAAACTAGAACACATGAGGTCGTAACCGAGCCCAAAAAAATGTAGAAGTGCAGAGGAAGGCTAGACTAGGGCAATACTAGGGCGTCTAGGCACTAGGATCCTTGTCTGGGTGCTATAGTATATGAAGATGCTCAAATAATGAATTTTGCATGGTCGCTAAGTTTTTTCAATCCTTCGTTGTTTTTCGGTAGAATGTCACGCAAATATTTCCAATGTTGATGATAACCTACGATAAATCTATAACTTGCAAAAGCCCAAAACACATCAAATCCCAAAAAGAAAATAATACAAAATGGGGGTCAGACGGTCCTCGGGTGTCAACAAAGTGATCTTACGACTGAGATTGTACTACATCTCAGACCTAATGTAGTTTTTTGTGTGTGTTGAAATCATGCCCTAAGTGGTTAGACCATCTCAAATTAGCATTCTTGGTCACCTTTTCATCAGATTGAGAAATTTTTCTAGCTTCACCATCAGTCTTCACATGTTCTCCTTTGAACCCTAGACCTAATTTTTCACTAGCCACTCTTTGGATCTCCAAGATCCCCTCAAGATTTTCATACCTCTTATTTAAATTCCCATACATCTTAAACCTATTGGAAGCATCCTCTAAATCAAATTCCAAAGTTTTCAACCTCTCTTTATACATGGAGCAAGTGTCTTCTTTATCCTTTAGGGATTTACACACAATTTTAACCTACAACTCCAAACCCTTGATGGATTGACCATGCTCTATCTCCATACATATGATCTGATCTGGTAAGAAATTAATCACTGACTCTACAACCTCATACTTCATCCTTAAATAAACTTCAATATATGAAGACTTACTCATGTTTGTGCTCCAAGAGGATCTCCTTCAAGTTGTTAAGCTTGTTTCTCAGGGAAGTGCTATGATACTAATTATTGGAAGCATAAGAGAGTGAGAGGGGGGTGAATCATTCTATTAAAACTTTATTCCATTTGGGTAAGTGCAACAAGTTGGGGGACAATTAAGTGGATATCTAATCCTGAATTTTACATCAAAAACAACAAAACATCAAATTTAGTCTTTCGTGGACTTAAACCATGCCAAAAATTAAAAAATATGTCATGAAATGGTACCATCGCGTAGGGGAGACTGTTAGCTTTGTATAAATATTGATTTTAAAGTGAATAGAATAGGATAAATATCATTTTATAATTTTTTACTAATAGTAGGTCTTTAAGACACTTTTTCCTATGAATGTTTATGTCTACGTTTAAGACTACAAATTTTCTTTCAGTTATCAGAATGTGATAAAACTTATACCATCCCAACTGTGGTGAAATTATATACATGTTCAAAAAAAATCATTTGATTTCAATATTTTTTGATGAAGATATGGCAAGCAAACGGAAAGTGCTCTATTTTCTTTATGTTTTCAGACCACTTTCATGGAAAAAATCATATAAAATAAAATATTGCTCAAAAAAATACAAAATAAAATCTATCCCAAGATAGATAGCGACATCTAACTTCTCACCAAAGGAAAAATATATATATCAATTTTTGGTCATCCGAATCACGGGCAAACGGACTACAATCTTACAGGAATTTTTAAAAAAATACCAAGTCATTGAATTTTGAGTGTTTAATATAGCTAAACTTGTCCATTTTTTTAAAAAAAATAGTAGTTTAGAAACTAGATTCCAGATGCTACGATTCATATTGATATAATTTTTTCTATTTTTGAGTTTATGCATTGCTAATAATCCCTACAAGTTGATATTATGTTGTTATTTGCAATATGACGTCCACTTATGACCCCTTTTTTGTCCCCCAACTTGCTGCACTTACCCATTTTTAAATTATCACTTATTCAACCATACAATCAACCATGAACCATATGTGTGTTTACTTAAGAAATGAAACAACCATACATAAGTGATCATGGGATCATTTTCAAAAGTTCCATAAACATCCCTAAATGGTGTCAGTGCAGAAGATCATCTTGAGAGCTTTCCAACGACTGTAAGAACGCAACAAACAGACATCAGGAGCTCTAGATATGTTCGGTCAAAGTTCAAACAGCGGGAAAGTCAACTCTGGTCAACTGGTCAATATTGGACCGAATCGCA
Source organism: Taxus chinensis (assembly GCA_019776745.2). Taxonomy (NCBI): domain Eukaryota; kingdom Viridiplantae; phylum Streptophyta; class Pinopsida; order Cupressales; family Taxaceae; genus Taxus; species Taxus chinensis. Next base: position 47,735,831 of record CM034153.1, read on the forward strand.
CTGTGACACGTGGCTTGACACCACTCATCGAATTTGCTCGATTTTCCTATCGGGAGACAACAAGTGGAATATATGCTAATTACCGAGTTAATTTATTTCTAGGCCACATTGTATGGGTCGAAATTATAATTATGGTAAGGCCACTTTCCAAATGCCACATATATATATTAATGTTTAAAACATTAGTATTAAACTCCACTAACCGCCAAATTTCCACGTGGAGGAGGAGTGAAGCGGTGGTGGGGAGCAGGTTTAATGGCATGCGTGGTACCAAATCCACGTGGTGGTAGGGGGGCGGTTATGCTCCAACGTGGTCTTTGGCCACTTTATATGCGCGTGGAAAGGCTTAATAAAGCCTAAAATTTTATTCCACCGATCCTTATGGGATTTAAATCCATTTAAATATGTATGCCGCCCTACATGGGATAAATATCCTATTTAAAATGCTAGGCGCTCCACATGGGATATTTATCCTATTATTAAAACATGAAATATGCCCACATATGGATTTAATCCCATTTTTCTATGTACGGGTGAGGCTAAAATAGCCTAAGGATAATATGCAATGCATATTTGTAGGGCCCTAAAAATGTATAAATAGGGTACCTAGTTCATTGTAATGGACACACAAACTCGGAGACAAGCTCATTCCTAGAGCGCTGGAGGCGAAGTCCGAGCCAAGAGGAGAATGAGAAATTATTGTGTGAAGACCTAAATTATTTAGGCATTATTATTTTGATTATTATTGACCTATTATTTGTTAGGCAATAATAAATTAAATATTTGTGGCTAGGAGTTATTCAAACTACCTAGTCGGCCCATAGCGCCACACCAAACCTCATACTTCATCCTTAAATAAAATTCAATATATGAAGACTTACTCATGCTTGTGCTCCAAGAGGATCTCCTTCAAGTTGTTATTATTGTCTTGCATTATTTTAAATTGATTACTTAAAATGAGTAAATTATCGGCAAATAATTAAAGCCTATAAGGGTCCGAGATCAGGTAGTAATAATCTGGTTATTTTCGGATCATGTTTGGTATCAGAGCTGGTAAATCTGATTAACAGAGTGATTGCTTCAAGTTGGTGCAGTTAGTTCAATTTGTGTGAACAAGGTACAAGTGCACTATGGGCAAGATGTCTAAACAGGCGAAGCTTGATGAAATTGAGGCGTATAATCACCAGATCCAGGAAGATAATTCTCTCCTGTGATCAATGTATTCCTCCTTGGAAGAGGAGAATGCTCGTTTGAAATCAGAACTGCAAACCAAGGATAAGCACTTGGCAAGGTTGCAGTGTGGTGATCAGAGGAAGGAAATATCTTCAACTTCAGATGCAGAGGCCATGACAGATGATTGCACTGTAAGTTGTTCACCACAGGAATCTTCTTCTTCCTCCCATTCGGTTTTGGATTCAGGTAATAAAGTCTTTGGTTTGTTTGAAAAGCATACTAGAGGCATTGGATCCAAGTTACTAGATAAATTGGGATTTGAGGGAAGAGGCCTTGGAAAAAATGGCCAAGGTATTGCTAACCCAATACAGGTTGAGGATCGTCCTCGTTTTGCAGGTTTGGGTTATCCTAGTGTGGGAATGGAAATTGGAGAATGCTCCAAGAACGCTAACGGGAGACAAGCTTCCGAAAGCAAAGTGATTACCCCACTAGTCCTGCAAGAAGATTCTGAGCAGGAAAGTTGTGCTTCATCATCACATGCAGGATGTGGTAAGAGAAATCAACGAAGAGGTAATGAGATTCCACCTCCAGTTTCTTACCATAATCATAAGCACAATAAAACTTCAGATCCACTTTTTCAGCTTAAGAAGTATGGTTATGATTTTCAGAAGATGTGGAATTCCTTTCCATGTACTTTTTGTGGACTGCATAATCATTCAGTGGCCAGATGTTGGAAGAGAAGGACATTGATGAAGAAGTTGATGTCGTTCGTCAGGAACACGGCAAATCAGAAAGACCAATCTCGTCATGAAGAGTCGAGAAATGGCAGAAAGAGTTCCTCATCCCAGAAGAAGGAGATTAAGAGGAATTTTTGTGCTCATTGCCAGAGGAATGGGCATCGGGTGGAAAATTGCTGGAAACTGCATCCATCTCGCCATTAGAGTAATGGCAAGCCAAAGATGGAATGGAGGCCTATTGTAAAGGCAGAAGAGGTTTCTACGTCACCACCAGTTGACAAGTCAACCCAGGACCAGGTAATACCTGAAAGTGAAAGTCCTTTAAAATGGACATTAGAGTTCGCAGAGATCAGCTCGGAACTTCATTCTGTGTAGAGGCATTGTGACCGTGCAGTAGAATGGTAGCTGACTCATCATTGGCATTGACGTCTGGTCGGAACTTCATTCTGTGTAGAGGCATTGCGACTATGCAGTAGAATGGTACCTGATATTAGTATGTCAACAAGAGGAGCTCTCAAAGGATTAGCTTGGAACTTCATTCGGTGTTAAGGCATTGCGACCACACATACAAATGGTAGCTGATCAACAGACTTAGCATGATGCATTGGAGGCTCGAGGTCTTGAAAGAGGCTTAGCATCATGCATCGGAGGTGTTGAGGTCTATAGAGACTTAGCATCATGCATTGGAGGCTTGAGGTCTTGAAAGAGGCTTAGCATCATTCATCGAAAGGCGTTGAGGTCTACACAAACTTAGCATTGTGCATTGGAGGCTCGAGGTCTTGAAAGAGGCTTAGCATCATGCATCAGAGGTGTTGAGGTCTGTAACAGATTTAGCATCATGCATTGGAGGCTCGAGGTCTTGAAAGAGGCTTAGCATCATGCATCAGAGGCGTTGAGGTCTGTAAAGGGATAAGGCATTGTCCATCACCGACATCGGATCAATCAAAGCTCTACGTAACATAGAGTTCCTTCAAACCAGTTCAAATTCTGCGGAATCAACTCGGATCCAGGAGCTGTGTTCTAGAGTCAAAGAAGATCCTTGTTGTCAGATATCAAGAAGCTTAGCACTGCACAGAAGGAGCGTTGAGGTTTCATTCAGAAACTTAGCACCAAAAAGCGGAGGCATGGAGGTCTTCTTCAGATATCAGAATGGCGCAGCGGAAGTGTCGTGGGCCCATAACCCATAGGTCCCAGGATCGGAACAGAGTTGTCGAAGTGAGAAGGTTGGAGGAGAAGACCCAAGGGTCTACTACAGCAGCACTTCCGAGGTGGCAGCAGAGTTTTCCAGATTCAGGACAGTATGGAAGCTTTTTAGGACAAAAAGCTTTTCTTAGTGGGGAGGTGTGATCAGGGGATCATTTTTTAAAGTTCCCTAAACATCCCTAAATGGTGTTAGTGTAGAAGATCATCTCGAGAGCTTTCCAATGACTATGAGAACGCGACAAACAGACATCAGGAGCTCTCGATATGTTCGGTCAAAGTTCAGACAATGGGAAAGTCAACTCTGGTCAACCAGTCAATATTGGACCGAATCGCACTGTGACACGTGGCTTGCCACCACTCATTGAATTTTCTTGATTTTCCTATCGGGAGACGACAAGTGGAATATATGCTATTTACCGAGTTAATTATTTCTATGCCACATTATATGGGTCGAAATTATAATTATAGTAAGGCCACTTTCCAAATGCCACATATATATATATTAATGTTTAAAAAATTAGTATTAAACTCCACTAACCACAAAATTTCCACGTGGAGCCAAGTGAAGTGGTGGTGGGAAGCAGGTTTAATGGCATGCGTGGTACCAAATCCACGTGGTGGTAGGGGGGCAGTTATGCTCCAACGTGGTCTTTGGCCACTTTATATGCACGTGGAAAGGCTTAATAAAGCCTAAACTTTTATTCCACCGATCCTTATGGGATTTAAATCCATTTAAATATGTATGCCGCCCTACATGGGATAAATATCATATTTAAAATGCTAGGCGCTCCACATGGGATATTTATCCTATTATTAAAACATGAAATCTGCCCACATAGGGATTTAATCCCATTTTTCTATGTATGGGTGAGGCTAAAATAGCCTAAGGATAATATGCAATGCATATTTGTAGGGCCCTAAAAATGTATAAATAGGGTACCTAGTTCATTGTAATGGACACACAAACTCGAAGACAAGCTCATTCCTAGAGCGCTGGAGGCAAAGTCCGAGCCAAGAGGAGAATGAGAAATTGTTGTGTGAAGACCTAAATTATTTAGGCATTATTATTTTGATTATTATTGACCTATTATTTGTTAGGCAATAATAAATTAAATATTTGTGGCTAGGAGTTATTCAAACTATCTAGTCGGCCCATAGCGCCACACCAATTACTAGTAAATCCTGGATTCGACCAGAGTGCAAGCTTCGCATTGTTTGCGTCGGGAAGGCCGATCACAGCCGAAGGAGATTGTAGGCCAGGAAGGTGGAAGTCGGGTGCTATTTTTCACCCTTGTCGTCTGAAGGTCTGGTTATGCTTCTAAGCAAGTTAAATAGTTTCCATTAGGTTTTCTTGTGAAAGTACTATTGTAACTTACAAGTTTTGACTAGTGGAACGGTTCGACCACGAACCCGGAGACGTAGGCAATTGCCAAACTCCGTAATCAATCTGTGTGCAATTTTCATTATTTTCTTGCATTATTTTAAATTGATTACTTAAAAGGAGTAAATTATCGGCAAATAATTAAAGCCTATAAGGGTCCGAGATCAGGTAGTAATAATCTGGTTATTTTCGGATCAATAAGAGAAAAGGAAAGAGCGTACACAAGAACACCAAAATTAAGTGGGAAACCTTAAAGGGGAAGAAAACCCGTTGAAACTCTGCTTATATTACACAAATCAAATATATTTAGTGAAACACTAAATTCACAATGAGCACCAACCCCTAGTTTAATACATCAATAACCCTATAAGGAGCATCGACCCCTAATTTAGTGAAACACCCAATCCAAAAGGAGGATACAATCCCCTAATATTATCAAGCACCAACTTGACCATCTGAAGATGAACATCTCTAATATTATTTTCGCTACCACAACTTATGAGGATCACAATTTCATCTCACACATACACCTTCAAACCCTCATTCCTTCAACTCGTTGTATCTCAATCCTTCATGACATGTCTTGCCTTAAAAACCTTATAAACATACTCTCTGTATCACTTTTCACACATTTTCCAAACTTCCTTAGATCTTAAATCATTCCCTTGATCAATCTTTCAAATCTCTCACCTCAGGTTGCATTTTCTCCCTATATGCTCACACTAGTTCAAATTATGAACTCATACAACATCACTTAAATACAATTTTCATCTTCACAAAAATGACATAGTCTAGGTTGATCATAATCCATTATCTCAACCATTACAACATAAAAAATATAACCACACATTTACAAACATTCATCAAGTGGACCCATGTAGGTCGTCCATGCCCAAATGCACCAAACTAGCACAAAAACAACTCAAAACCCCATCACCTGGATGAGTAAAAACCACAAACACCATAACCATGCATTAGTCAAGATCTAAAATTCCTGATCACATGTGTCAAATATGACATAAAAAAACTCATAAATGGTCATTACATAATCTTTCATCCAATAAAAGTTATGCATAACACAACTCAAGAAGGCTCATATCCTTCACCAAACATAGTTATTTCTAGGACCATGTCTTCACCTTTTGGACCTCAAGACCACCTAAAACAATTCAACTATGGCATATGTAACATCTCATTATGACTCATATAGAGATATAGATAATATCCATACTTTCTAGGGATCTCATGAAACATCCATACATTGCAAACCACACTCACTTTCCTCTTCACTAAATTGAGCTTCCTGAGAAAGAAGTTTTACAAACTCAACTGGGTTTCACCCTTTCTGCCACTTTCAAGACCTCCAAATTCATTAAATAGGAAAAAAAAATCATCCATATTCACTATGAAACTAATATCAAGAATGCATTCGATTAATCCAACATATGCCTCATCTACCTTAATCTTTAAGATAAGCAATCTATGTACTTAAAAACAAGAAACCTTCTTCTCCACAAACTAAGTTGGATGACCAATAAAATATCATCATCATGACATAAACCATATACCATTGTAAATACATCTATGAATCCTATCTTTATATAACACCTTATATTTATTTTCAACTTCTAAGTGGATGTCCCTCAACCAGGTCCATCTCTGAAAACTGTTCCTTTAGGCTTTCTAGGACTCAAGAACTAGGCTTTAAGCTCAACTTATTCCATCACATAGAAAATCACTTGCAAGTTTTAACCAAATAGCATGGAAACCTCTTATAACATTTTTTATAATAACTCATACAACCTTCAAAAATCATTGAACAAATCATAACAATCATCTCATCTCATGAAGCTAGTCAAGACACTACTGTTAATTTATGAATCCTCTAGATTTTACCATACAAGAAATAGGTCGTATGTTGTTCATACCATATCAAAAAACACAATTTTGATATATACCATTGGAAATATATATGAACCAATATCACATCACAACTTTAGATCAAGTTCCTAACTCCACCTGTAGCTCTTGCAATTCCCCTTTTAGCACAGGCTACTCCAAACTGCACCAAAAAACTAGTCTTTATAAATAAGGAACACTTTGTACACTTAGAAGAACAACCATTATCTGAAACTATATTTTACATGTAGAAACACCTCCAATAATAAAAATAATGTCAATTTATACATCACCTTATTTAGAGAACCTTTCATACAAACTGAGACTTCTTCAGGAAAAAACATTTATCGGGTGAGGGCTCACATATAGTCACATGATATAATTCACCTTTATGGAAATATGTAATAGTCCTCTTACAACATCAAATCATCAATTTTAAAAAATCAACTAATATAGAATCAGTATGACCTCAATTTCCTCCAAGACTTTGAGTTAGGGTTTAGCTAGGGTTTCAAAGTAACTTATCTTCTTAACAATCGTTCATTAAAAACATGACAATAAAACCACCTCATTATTATTATTCTAAACCTTCATTAATTCTACCCAAAAACAATCCCCAAAGACCTATATGGGTCCCATGTGCAAATCATACAAGCTCATAATGAGCATCAAAAGGTCCACTTTTCCTCAAAAACACACTCTAAATCAGTTGGTTTTTCCAAAAATGACATATCTTGCAATTATATTCTTTATAATGACCTAAAACTTGTCATGAAGAATCATGATAACATACTTATAATTTTCCATACTCACCATGTATCTCCAAATATGATCTGAAACTCTCCAACCATTAATCACATTTACCTGTGCTCAACTTAGCCTATCTCTTCACTTTCTTGCTTCCTAAGGACCATCAAACATGCACTGTACCAATCACTGACTAGCTGACCTAAAACTCACCATAGACATAATCATATACATGTACCACCATGCTATTTCCATGATCCTTATAAAGGACCTAATCAGACTTCATTTACTCATAGTCACCAAACTCATTCTACATGCTCAAGGGCTAGGAATATGTCCTGAAATGACATGACTTGACCATGAAACCTCATGACCTAACCATTATGACCTTATGAAAACACATAAACACCTCTAACACACATATATGACCATGTATGACCTCATGACACCCTTTGACCAACTTGAATAGAACTCATACAGTATGACTATACAAGCTCACGAGACCATGCATCAATGATCCTCATAAAACATCACTAAAATTGGTCACTACCAATCAACCTTCATTTTTAACAATTGACTAACACCATCATGGAGACTCATTCATGACATCATGACACCATTTTCCATTAATTCACTTGACATCAATGATAACACTCATACACAATGTTCAATAATCTCCCCCTTTGCTTGCATGCTTGATGGTTTAACTTGCTTTCTCAAAAACACGTGATGACTTAATTTTGGAAAAAGATAAAACATAACTACTAGGTATTCTCCATGTTTTTTATGCTTCTCTCCTTTTTGCATCAATCCCTCCTTTGTTTACAATTGTTCAATACATGGAATATCACATTTGGATTTGACAATCTGCAAAAAACTAATTTTCATGACTTGCTTGATCACATAGTTGAAGTAGGTGGTAATTTTTGACTCCATTCACACTATGATTTCACAACCAAACAACCAAATCAACACATCTAAACATACCTACCAGGTGGATCTATTGGGATTTCATCACCCAATAAGGAATCACTTTCTAGGTTTTCTTCAAGCGTGTAACCCAATCTTTTTTTCACTATTAGTATCCACTTTTAAGCACTAGAACCCTTAAACACACCTTGCGGTGCGTGAAGTGCGGGGGTAGGCCACCAATACTCCATGATCCAAATACCGGTAGTCATCACATATTTGTGCCTCACGTACCTTTAGGTATATCAAGGACTCCACCTAAAAAACCTAAAACCATCCATAGATTGGACACTTCTTAGGTTCCCTTTGAGCCTCTTCCCCTTTTCACATTTCTCTAAATAAACAAGATAATCAAAACTTTGTTTCTTGAATTGCTTGCTACGTTAATAATCTTTGTAAGTTTTTACTTGTTTGTTTCATGTTCATTATCACTCATTCTCAAGCCAAGAAAATGTAACAATCAACCTTTTCCAACAACATCTTATATCTCAAACAATATTTCCAAGGTTGAACATTCCCCCCTCACTATTGTTCCTCTACACTTCATTGGTCACTGTCATCTTTGGTTTCCCTTCCCATCCGTTGATATAGTTTCTCTTCACACAGCCCCATGATATTCAAACCAATCCCCATGTTGAAAATAAGCCCTTTTGTTATCACCAGGTCCATCTCCTATAGACCAGCTACACCTCCATCTGCCACTTCCTTAGGAACATTTGGACCTCCCATTATCCCTCGTGGATTCTTGGAGTTTTAGGAACTCTTGATGTTAACCTCATCTCTCTCTATGACCATCCTCATCTCCCTAAATCCACCAATCTCCCTATTGAGACCCCCTTCAACAATTATGGTGCTTATCACTCACAACTGAATCATACCCAAGTTCTCACTTCTCAACTTGATCTTATTCTTCCCAATAGATTTTCATGAATGACCTCATTAGCCCAACATGAACATAGCCCTCATTTTTGTGTCTTCTACCATGGTCCCTTAAATCCATGATTCCAATCAATTGGTGGTACATATTCCACCCAAATCTACCTCGCATCAATACCATCCCTACATCTTTCTTATCTCCTAATCACTTCCTCTTCATCTACCATTGTCATCAATGACAACCCACCCTAACTCTTCAGAGAATCTAACCTAATTCCTCACCACCCAAGAAACATGATTCAACTCCTCAGTGCCTCTCTTCACATCTCAAGTTCATACCAATGTTGTTATGTCACAACCCCACCCTTCGAAGTAAACTCAAACCCATCAAACTCCACTCTAAAGTACCTTTCAACATGTATGTATTCCTAATCAACCTATTCACAATCTACAACCTTTCATCTTTGATCACTGGTTTTCCAAATCCTGTCTAATATTGATAAAATACCTACCACCTCAATCTGCAGGACCCATACACAATTACATCCCTCCACAATATCCTATCTCACAACCTATCTAATCACAAGATTTCAATTATGTTCCTACCTATTAACCACCCCCAGAAACTCCTACTTACCCTCAACAGTATTAATCCTACCTACAACCTAATCCATATACCTCTTAAAATCCATAACCACATCAATCAGCCCCTTGTACTCACACATCCAATGACCCCGTGCAAACCTTGCTAGGTAGAATGGCCAACCTAGAAGTCATTACTTTAGGTCCTAAGAGAAAATTCAACTATGAACAAATCTGCAATGAACCTATCAATCCATCTGTACCTATCAAGCCATATCCTCCACACTGGGAGCTCCCTAAATTTTCTAAGTTCAACAGTCAGGAGGATAACAACAACATCCTTAAGACATTTCTAGGAAACTCATGTTATCTTATCACCCATGATCAAGACCTCAGTGCATTGATTTCCCTATGTCATTGACCCCCGTGTATTTGGAATGGTACAATGTCATTCCTCAACATTCCCTCTTCTCCTTTACTCAACATTCACATATTTTGTTATAGCACTTATCCATCAATATCACATGTGAAATCACCATCATTGATCTTTATGCCATCAAACAATTTGATGACGAATCAATCGCTGATTTTTTTGCTAGGTGGTGTGGCATCATAAATCAATATATCCTTCTCACTTGCCTCAAACTAAAAGTCATTGAAATCTTCTCTAGATCATGTGCTAAAAATATCTCATCCACCCTCCAAATTCAATCTTTCCAAACCTTCAAAGAAGCTTTTACCATGGCCTGCAAATTAGAGCTACGTTCCCTTGAGCAAGGCCATATCAAGCTTTGCTCCAACACACCCAAAACTGAATTCACTAAATCATTCACCCATAATGAAAAATCTAATAATGTAGCAAATTCCATTTTTGTCAAAGCTTCTTCTAGCATCCACATCCCATGTCGAAGCCTCCCTAAAGAGTTCCTCAACCAACCTCTAAATATACTCCCTTGGAGAATCTTATAGTTCTATCTTCGACAAGCTCATGGTTGCAAACCTTATCCAACTTCCTCCTATCAATCTCATTGATGACATCGCATGTCCCAAACCCACATGGTATCACAGGAATGACACTTGATTACAAACATCATCAAGTTTGTGGCCATGATAGCAAAAAGTGTCGTACCTTCAAGGACCTAGTACAATGGCTTATCGATCATGGGGACCTTCAATTAAACAATCTGAATAATCCTCCTAACCAACCATTGGATGTCTTCAAGCATCCCTTCACTAATCATTACCAAATAACCAAGCTAATCCTCCCACATCTCAATCATTATGCCCATACAATCAATACTTAAGTCAGGATTCAACACCACCACCCAAGCATCTATTATACCCTCATCTAATGTATACCCACATCTATCACCTACATCGCTATAATCACATATATCCACACCTATATCTACATGCAATATTTATACATCCAATACACATATATACACCTATTATATCCATCTCACATCTATCTCAACATCTACCTCTACATCCATGCCTACATCTACACCTATTTCTATACCCACATCTACCATACCCACATCTATTACATCCACACCTATCTCAACATCTACCTCTTCATTTGTGCCTACATCTACAATTCCATCTATACCTATATCTATACCTACACTCACATCTGAATCCACAACCGTATCCACATCATATCTAACCTCTAGCAAATGGACATCCCCCTTGAATCTATCAAAAATGATGCTCCAATCTCACCCTCGTCTCCTGACAAGTAGAGTAGACCAACTCCTCTATCAACACCCTCCAACTACCACAAAATTTGTAAACTCTTCTCATCTTACCAATTGTGATATCTAAAAACCATCTTCACCCTCAATCCTTACATCTACAACACCACCTATATCCAAATCATCTAAACCCACCTCCAAAGACAACCTTATTGTTGAGATCATTGTCATCCCTGACAAGGGTAAAACTTCTCAACAAAAACCTAAGAACCTTGGCACCCCCATCCAAAAATATCTTACTCATTTACACAAGAAATTGGAGCTCCCCCCTTCGAAGTCCCATCGATCCAAACAATCCAATGCCCAATCATCTATCTTAGGGCCTCGACCATCTATTTTGGGACCATGCCCTTCATCCAAATCCCCCATCCCCACAAATCTGGAATCAAATCTTGGCCTATTTCAAATCTGAATAAAAATAATCTTACCTCTCCCTAAAGATACCAAATCAGAATTTCTATGGGATAACCTTTTATCAAAAAACCCCTATGAAATCCTCAAAAGAGTAAGGCACCTATCTTGCCTTCATCCTTCTCTCCTAAATAAAATCCATCCACAACTCACAAAATCCATCTTCTAAAACCCCCATTGGGTCTTACACTGAAATCCTTCATCGCCTCATCCAAGCATCCGCAATCACCCTTTCCCCCAGCAAATCCTTCGATTCACGTCTATGGAAACCCACGTGGTTTGATTATAATGCCATTTATGCTTACCATCGTGTCCCTGGACATGAAACTGAGCACTGTAAGGATCTTCAAACCATTGTCAACAATGTCATAGAAGAGGATTACCTTCTCACTGAAGAAGATTGCCCTCTTCCATCCACTAGCTCATCCACATCTAAGAACAACCCTCCAATGAAATCTACAACTTCTAAAGCCTCTCGTCCTCCACCCAAATCCTTCGTCGCAATCCCACCACCCAACTATACCTCTTCTAAATAAGTTCCCCCTCTTTTCATAAATGTCATTCATGTTTGCACTTGCTCTCGCCCTCATGATTCACAACCATCCACCCAATCGAAATCAAGAGTTGTAATTGCTGTTCCTTTTGATGAGCCCACTCCATCTCCCTTTTCATTGAAGGCTAATATATCTATCCTAGCCGCTCCACGTACTAAAAAACCTTCTGATATCAGAAAAAGTATTGTAAAACAAATCCACCAGGATCCCGTTAAAATGTCTCTCTATGAGCTTATCCAAAGCTCCCCTAACCATCGATAAGCTCTCATCAAAAGCTTTGTAATGTATACCAATCACCGTTGACGAGCCTTAACCTTTTACAACTGTTGTGGGAGCTCTTATAACTTTCACCGCCATCTCCTTTGATGATTCGGAAATCCTTGACATTCTACTTGAAGATCATGACCTTCCCTCTTCATCACCGTTCGTATCAATGATACCTCCATCTGGAGATTTATGATTGACATTGGTACTAGCATCAACATCATATCATCTCATACATTTAATCAACTAAAGATTACCAACACCATTGTTTCCCAATCACCTGTGGTTCTTTGAGCCTTCAACGACGCTGTTTACCCCGCTTTGGGGAAAACCATCCTCCCCATCTGCGTTAGTGAAAATATCCTCTATGAGCTCTTCTACATTGTTGAGGGGGATTTTCAATATAACGTATTTCTTGGACGCCCATGGATCCGCGCTATGTGTTGCATCCCATCCACTCTCCATCGTTGCATCAAGTATGAACATGAGGGGAAAATCCATACTCTCCTCGCCAATCTTCCTCCATTCAAAGCATGTGCCACATGACCTACCAGCCAAATGATGTGCTCATCCCTAAATAAGACTCATCCTCCGAAGCATGTACTAGTTCCTCTGTACCTACATCCAAGTTACCCAATGACGAATCTCTTGACATCGTGATGCAACGTCTCTCCCTGGGGGAGTATCAACTCCTCACCCTCAAAGCTCTTCCCACACTCAATCGATTCAGTAGACCCAACAAAGATTCCCATGTATCAACCTAACGGTGGGGATATCATTTCCTTTAGTCCACCTCATCTGAAAACCAATCTTATCTATGGTGGCATTGATCGCCCTTCCTCCCACATTGACAATCAACCCCATACTAAGCCATATACCAATGGCTTCGAATTCCTCTACAACATATCCTTCACCTACATCTATCTCCACCGTTGTGGATGGAAGGTTACAAGGAAGACATGCATGATCTCATCCTTGATAAATCTTGCATACCCCATGAGAAATTTATATTGGGATTCAAATAACCCCCACCGAATCTCTCGCTGATACTTCTTTTGAATCTCCTATGCACATCGATCCATCATTTGATCCTTCTCCATCCAATGACCCGATGGACACAGATGACACCGTGTCCCCTCCTCCTAACTTTTTTTAATCTCCATGATCAATTTGGGACCAATCACCTATCATTCCGAAGGTGAAACTAGATCCCTTCCTCTCAAATTCCCCAACATGGTAGAGGAAGATTCCCATACCATCAACATTCTTTAGTGCAACGATGATGACTCCATTCTTTCCTACATGGGGGCATAAGATTCTCATCTTCATAAGGCATTACCTCCCAAAACATCCACCCTTCTCAATAAATCCACCATCGATATCAACATAGGGAATTTACAATAGCCCCGCATCCTTAAAGTCTGCCAATCTCTTGATCCACAAGAGCTAGAAGCCTTTGCCTCTTTCCTTTCTAAGCATTTTCAGACCTTCGCATGGTCATACGCTGACATGCCAGGCCTCGATCCTAGCATTGTCATACATAACATAATCACCATCCCTAACACTAATCTAGTCAAGAAAAAGCTTCGTCGCATGCATCCTCGTTTAGCCCTCCTCATCAAAGAAGAACTGTAATGTATTCTTTTCTCTAACTTCAGCCAACCCATCGATTATCCGTAATGGGTTTCTAACATCATACCTATTGCCAAAGCCTCTGGAAAGCTCTGTATCTATACCTAATTTTGAGACTTAAATCTCACTTCCCCTAAGGACGACTTCCCCCTTCCTAACATCGACTAACTTGTTGACTTAACCACTGACCACGAGATATTTTATCTTATGGATGCTTTTTTTGTTACAATCAAATCCTTATCACACCAGAAGATCAACATAAGACATATTTCATCACCCCTTGGGGAACTTTCTGCTATCGCGTCATGCCCTTTGGTTTGAAAAATGTAGGGGCCACCTATCAACACGCCATGACCTATATCTTCCATTACCTCATCCACAAAACCATAGAGGATTATGTTGACAACCTCTTGGGTAAGTCCAAATGTTGATAAGAACATCTTTCCGTCCTCAAAATCCTCTTTGCGCAGCTTATCCGACTCTTATTTTTTCTTAACCCAGCCAAGTGTGTGTTTTGAGTTCTAACTGGAAAAATCCTTGGCTTTATCATTTCTATCAGGAGTATCAAAGTTGACCCTACCAAAATCAAAGCCATCCTTGAGATGCCTCCTCCTTCCAATCTAAAGGAACTTTGTAGTCTCAAAGGACAAATTCAATCAGTCCACTTCTTCATCTCGTAACTTTCTGTCCGTTGCCTACCATTTCACCATCTCCTCCACAAAGACACTCACTTCAAGTGGGATGCCAATTGCAAAAATGCCTTCGACGAACTCAAGCATTATCTTTTATCACCACCCGTGCTCATGCCTACATGTGAGGGGGAGACTTTCTATCTCTACATCTCTGACACAGATCATGCTCTAGGTTCCATGTTGGCACATCGCGATGAGCAGGGCATGAAACATGTCGTCTATTATATCAGCCACACTCTTCACGACTATGAGACCTTCTACACCAAAGATGAAAAAGCTGTGTTGCGATATTTTCTTCGCCACTTCTAAATTTTGCCATCATCTTCTAAATAAAAAACCTATGTCGTCACTAGCTTTAATGCTCTTAAAACCATGCATTTCAAGATTATCAAAATGATCACATCACTCGATGGCTCAAACTCATGGCTGAGTTTGACCTAGAGTTCATCTCTCAAAAATAAATCAAGGGCTAGGCTATGGCTGATCAACTCGCCGAAGCCACTCTTCCAGATAATCAACTTCCTCATGAGAAATTCCCCAAAAAATCCATCAACACCATCGATCATGAATATTCTCCCCTCAAAATGACACTCTTGTTTGACAGTTCAAAGTGTTGGTAAGGGGGAGGTGTTGGCATCATCATTATTCATCCTTGGGAAACTCTTATCCTTGTTTCTTATAAACTCAACTTTGAATGCACAAATAACATGGTTAAGTATGAAGCCCTTATCTTAGGTTTCCAAACTGCTGTCATGTTAGGCGTCCGAATCCTTGACATGTATGGCGATTTAACTAATCATTAATCAAATCAAGGGATACTATCAATGCAAAAACGAAGTCCTTCAAAAATACAAGGACATCATCGACTTCCTCCTCAAGGCCTTTGATCAATACACCATCCAAACTATCCCTCGTTCATCCAATCACTTCATAGACACTATGGCATCCATCACATCTCTCATCCCTTGGATAATAGAAGAATCCAAACTCTTCATTCTTGTTTATCGCATCGATCAACCATCTCATACTAATGAGCTTCCTCGTATTAATCTTGTCAACACCAACTAATCTGATCTTTGGTATACCCATATCTTTGAATATATTTCTCAATATAAAATCCCCTCCGACCTATCGAAAAATGGTAGGAGGTCATTCCTTCAACGCGCTAACCACTATGTTATTTTGTAGCATCCTCTACAAACAAGGGTTTAACGACATTTTACTATGATTCCTTAAATCTCATGAATGTATCCAAGAAGTCCATGATGACATATGTGGTGGACACTTTAGTGGTTTGGCTGTTGCTACCAAACATTTTTTAGATGGGGTACTATTGGCCCACCCTCAACTAATACTAATGTGAGTATGTTAAAAAGTGCATCAAATGCCAGGAACATTCCAATTTCATCAGTATCCCTAGCTAGGCCTTATAACCGGCTCAAGATCTATGGCCTTTCTCATAATGGGGACTCAACCTCATTGGTATCATCAATCCATGTTTTTCTCAATGTACTCATTCCATCCTCAGCACTACCTAATACTTCACTAAATGGGTGGAATCCATTCCACTCACATCTACCAAAGCTAACAAAATCGTCAACTTTTTCTATCAACACATCATCTTTTCGCTTCGACATTCCTCATAAAATCATCACAGAAAATGGAAAGCCCTTAAAAAACAAATATATTAAGAAGATTTGTGACACTTTCAACATCAATATTATATTCTCTTCTCCATACTATCTGCAAGCTAATGACCAATCCGAATCCACTAACAAAACTCTTCGTAATATTCTTGCCAAAACTGTTGATAAGGAAGGTTGAGATTGGAATCTTCATATCCCCTTCACTCTTTGGGATTATCAGACTAGCATATGCACCTCTACAAGTGCTACTCCCTTCTCTCTTGTTTATGGATCTGAAGCTGTCATTCCTCTCGAAGTTCAAATCCCATCATTGCACATTTCTCTTCATGACTTCATCTCTGACGAGGACTATCACTAAGAGCATCTAGCACAACTTGAATTGTTAGACGAATGTCACTTAATCGACCTCCAACACCATCATGTCTATCAAGAATGCTTCAAATGTGCCTATAACAAACATATCAAGGAATATGACTTTAATATCGATGACCTTGTCTTGAAAGAAAATTAGAACGTCACTACTCTAGAAAGGAGCCAATTTGGAAAGTTTTCTCCAAACTAGATTGGAACATACATTATCACTCATGAGTATGGGTCCGACGCCTATCGCTTAGCCTCCCTCAATGGTAAACCGGAAATGGAACCTCTCAACACCTTGCACTTGTGGCCTTTCTACTGTTAACATACCTACCAAAGTGACCTTAGTCATATTAATGATCTAATTTCCATCATTATCCTTCTCCATCTTCCATCATGATGATTTGGAATCATGTGGTCTTCCATCACTATCCTATCTATGACCTTGAATATGGGCACCATGGCTCTACTCATAGCATATTCCTAATGGACAAATTATTCCTTCTAGGTGGGAACCCCACAATCATTACATCCATCTCCTTCTTATCTACTTACTTGAACCATGATAAGGGTCCACATGTGTAGCTTGTACATGTTACTTCCCCTCCCCAAGTGGTCTACTTGGCTATCCTCAGCTCCATCATAAAAATAAAAAAATCATGGATGTTCATTAAAGCTATCTTATCCAAAAAAACAGGTTACTCCCTTGAAGGACAACTGTTCATATAAAGAAAAATCAAAAGTATAGATTGATCCCTCGAAGGACAACTATCATGCATCTTATCCTACCTTCTAAATCAAAAAGGTGAAAATCCAAAGCAAAAATACAATTGTAGACCACTCCCTCAAAGTATGGCTACATTCTTATATCATGGTAGTAAAGGATTCCCACATTGACCAGCCTTTCAAAATATTAAAAAAAAGAAAAATCTAAAAGCAAACATCCTAAGAAAGCTTCCCACATTGATCAGATTTCCTAATAAAAGCAAATTTCCCGCATTGATCAATTTGTGTAATATTTCTCAAAGCTGGGGCATAGACCTAGGACAACCACCTAAGGAGAAAATAATTCCCCATGTACAATCTACATCTAAACCCATTGTCGTGTCTATAGTGGGTGTATAAGCACATCCTTCATCTTCCCCCCATGATCTTAAATATGACTAACTATCATTGGTTATGTGTTAACACTTGCCATATGGTTGTAAGTGCATTGCTTTGATCTTGTTCCCTCTCACATTTTACCTTTAATCCAGTCCCAAAACATATACCCCACATGCACTCCTTGCTATGATGTAAGTGTACTTCATATATTTGGGTCACCCTCTCGAGGTCACATTTTAGCTATCACATTTGATCTAATCCAATACGATTACACCATCTTATCTCATACTCAATCTAATTAACACATCATATCTAACATCCGTAATCCATTATATCATATAATATCATATTTAATCTAACCCTCATATCATATGTAATCTAAGTTCACCACATCATATCAAATCAAATCATCATTACATATCATATCTGAATTCATCATGTCATATCTAGTAAAAATCCATCACATCAATACCATGTTTAATCTAATCCATATACCACATCATCACATCATATATCTAATCAATGCATTATATCAAATATTTAAATCAACATCTAATAATTTTTACATCCATAATCAAACACCATATAATCAAGATCCATCACATCCATAATCCAATCAACATCACATCGAGACATAAATTAACATACATATAATCTACTCATCCACATATCACATCGTATAGTAAATCACAAAAAAATCATATATATAATCATATCATCCAAAATGTCTATACATCCATGATAGGCCTCAACCAAGCTCTATCTGCATCAAAATCTATACATCTATATCTATGCAATGTTCACCCACTACTCGGTGAGCACAAAGTCTAAGGCCCTGAGTCCTGAGGTAGGACCCTATTCTCCTACCTATCCTCCTCCCTATCCACCATCTAGACCACAATCATGCCTAGACTATGCCACACTCGACGTTCTCCCTAAAGTTGCATGTCATGCTGATCTCCTTTCCCCCACCACATAGGCCACATAGTGTGGTACATCAGGTAGTCTCATCATCACTATGAACTCAAAATAGTGCACCTCCCCTAGATTCAGATATGCTCTATCATCATAAAACCAAGTGGCACCATTTTTCTAGTCCTTTGTGCAACTCCCTGAGCCACTCCACTCATCATCTCAGACGGAGTACCCGGATCTCTGTATTTAGCCCATAGGGCCTCTCTCTGCCTCTGATATCTATCATGCTACTGGATAGAAAGTTCTCTCTCTTGGCGCATCACATCTCGCTCCTAACGCATAGTATTTTGCTCTTGGCAATTTGCATCTAAATCTTCCTAAAGTCATGCTATCTCTGTCCTCCCCCCCTCCCCACCTTCATATCCTCCTACAGGCACTACTACCTCTCCTCCTGTTGGCGTTGCCTCCCCCTCTTCTACATGTTTTGTCTCCTCAGATCTATGGGCCTCCCACTGTTAAATCACCCACTCCATCTACCCCTATGTAACCCCCACATCATCCTCATATATAACCTTTAGCTCTTCCTCCTGCACTAATGCATCAACTATCACTGGAATAGGTAAGTCCCTCTTGAACTCATCTCATCTATATCTGATCGGCGCCCCAAGCACCGTCTGTACTATTCTGAACTTCCTCATCACACATGGAAACTATATAGCCTCCACCATCTTTGGCCTCCATCCCTGTACCCACCTCATCTATCTTGAGGACTCTATCTCCGTAAGATGTATATTCATTACACATGGCCATGATAGGGAACCTCTCTATATGGCATCCATCTGACATCATCCACATCTAAGGTTCCCTAAATCCTCTCATGTATACTATTCATCTCCACGCTCTTACCCTTATCTCTATCAACCTGAGCTTAGATATCTATCTCATGAACCCAGTTAGATATCTATCTCATAAACCCTTCTATTAACTCAATGTGGTCTCCTATGTAGTCCATTAAATCCCTAGTAGCCTCATCACATGATTATATGCTCATAAGTATTCAACAATAAAATAGTAATCTTGAAATCCCACATTCAGATACCCGACTTCCTCCTCGAAACATACATCTAGAACTCATAATATAACTTGTGCTCAGTATAGCTACCTTAAATGTAAACACTTGTCCTATGTACTCTACAATGTCTACTACCACCCTATTTTTAAGGCCCATGGATAATATCAGGCTCCACCTAAATCTTAAAATAGTGCATAACAATGATAGGCATCCATCATCATGAGGCATATCATTCAAATTCCCTGACATTGCAATGGATGATAATCGGGTCTCAAAATGAAAATGCATTGTATGACAAATGTGTTATCTAGGGGGCCTCTGGTCCAAACTAACAACCTCAATGCATCCATCCTAGCCTCTTGCTATAGTAGACATTATTGGAGCCCTGTGGATTGGTAATCTCAAAATATGATACACATCCTCTAATGTGATCGTCATCTCACCTATCCGGAACCAAAAGGTGCTAGTCCTTGGGTCCTATTTGTCTATCAATGCTATAATAAGCCATGTATCCTAGGGAAGCCTATGGTAGTGGTGGAACCCACCCAATACTACTTCATATAAGTGATACCACTTGACATCTGTCACATCAGTTCTAATCGTTCCCAACATGGTTGGGACTCTATCTCGCAAGTATAAAGTATCTCTGACCTAAAAAAATCAAACAAAAAATCTCCCATTAGTTCCCAATCTATACCCCTGATCGCCTGCATGCGCATATTTATTTAATTCATTCCCCTTTATTTAATTAAACTCCCATCCAATTCACATTAATTAATTAATTAATTAATCATTTAAATATCTTACATGCCCAATTATCTGATCCATAGTAATATTTATTTCTATTAATTAATTAATTCCTAATTAATTAATACCCATTATCTTTCCCTAACCTACCTTGTATTTAGGATGCTTTTATCCTAAATCCATCCCCTTTCTTTTCTAAGATTTTCTCCCATCTATTTTTATGCCCTAACTACCCACATCTCATCATCTTCCCACCTATATGCTTTAAAGCATCCGGCCAACTCTTAAAAAAGCCAAAATCACGTTAAAAAGCAAAAAAAATCCTCCCCTTGGGGAAACTTACCCCACAATTGGCGGCGACCTAGCCCATTCGTCATCGACCCTATAAAGCTAAGTGCTTTCTTTCTATTCTTTAATTAGATGTATGGAAATCTGAGCCTTCTTATGACTTGAGCATCCTTCCTCACTCTTGAGCATTCTTGAGACATCTATAAATCTTCTGAACATCCCTTCAACGTGCTTGCATCGCTCACAATCATCCTTTGTGAGATTTATCTTCATCGTTATCTAGATTTTGGTATATCTATCATATTATTGCATATTATTTGTTTCTAACCTTTTGTAGGTACATAGAATCTTTTGCAACATCCAGGGAACACTCAACAACCTTCTCCTACTGCTCCTTTGATTGCAACTTTCCATATCCATCCTTTTATCCTCAGCTTTGTACTTCTCTGATACAGTCAATCCCTCTTGGTCACCATCGACTGAGGCCCTGTTCATCCAATAATCCATCCAAATTCTCCATTCCTGTCCTCTTTTCCTTATTTCTTTTTCTCTGGTTCTTTTCTGCAAATCCTCTTACAACACTTATAGAACTTTATCAACTTCTAGGTTGCATTCGGACCTTGCAGGTCTGCATATTTTATCTACAGGTTCAAATCCATCCTCCCTATGTCACCTTCGACTTGCCTACACATAGTATAGGTCACCATCGACCCAGACCAGGTAACCTTATTTTACATTTATTTCAATCGAATCAACTTTAAATAATTTTTAATCATTTTCTATATTCAGTGTTGTTGTTTCTGCATGTTATCTAAAATATTTTCTTTATTTCATCCTTTCTAAATAATAGGGGTTGACATCCATGAAAGGAAGCCAAAAGCTTCTTGGAGTTGGCATTGTCTAGGAAGCCCCCCATATAAATCTATCTAATCAATATTGTTTTCAGTATTATCTATAGGTTTCATCTGATTTGCAATAGCGAAATCCATCATCATCCTGTGCCCATATCACATTACATCTGAGGTAACATAAACCCTCCAACATTTCTAATTTTTCTAGTTCCTTCAGTAGCTAGTGCATTAACATCATTAAGAATGATAAACTTATTAAACATTCCTGGCATGCTCGGTGGGACCACCCTTTAGGTGATCTCCTTGCATTTTTTGTCTATATTTCACTTTTTCTGTCTTCCACTAACACTGCAGCATGAGGCTTTTTTTTTTATTGGCTCATGTTGGGTTCATGGCATGGATTTCCCATTGCTCAAAAGTGTAGATAAATAGGAAAATCGTTATCCAAGTATTCCTCACTTTTTCCCTATTTTCTCCTTTTTGCATCACTAATTTTCCATTCTTGTCTATGTCCTCATCAAATATCACACTTCATTTTGGGTTTTAAAAGAACATTCTTTCTACATCCTACTTGATCACATAGTCTAAATAGGGGTTCAACCTTCTGCATCACATATTTTATCACACATGACCTAAAACTCACAAATCAAATCATACATCAAAAAAATTCCTCTTAGTAGACTGATTGGGATTTGATCACCCAACAGGAAGCTACCTCAGACATTCCCTATCCATAACTTACCTGAAACCAGACACAATTTACTTTCTCTTAGGTCCTTCATTATCCATCTCCCTTTTCTGTTTCACATTCTTAATCACAACATAAAAGGAATTATTTGCTTGAATTGTCTGTTTAAAATAGAATCAAACTTCTCCTTGAGCAGTTCTCAACAATCCACCATGACCCCATCTAAATTCTTGGTTGCTTCTATACCTTCTTCCAACGCCATCTATGACTACCTTACTCCAGTAGACCCTTTACTTCTCGACCACACCGACCAGTAGATTCCACTCCTTCACCATCATCTTCTATCATCTCTGCTTCACCTAGCATCACTATGCCTATCCAGCCTATTGACCTTCCTATCTCTCCCACATCATATCTTCCCATCCAATCCCCATCATCTTATCATGATCTTACTTCTCCCCATCATATATCTCCCCAACCAATCCAATATTCACCACCTGATATCTTTAGAGAATCCTTTCCTAATCCACCACTAGAAAAAATTTCTTCGCCCTCTACACTATATCAATTCAACCACTTTTCAATCAACACCATACACTAGAACATCTTCCCCCACATCTATTTTACCACCTTCATTATCTACCCCTATCTTAGATATTCTGCCTACCACCCCTTCAAGGGCTATCCTCACATCCACTATGCCCATGATCACCTTACCTACCTCCTTAACTTCCACTACCTCTCTTTCATCTACATCTAGTCCTACTCTTACCACATCTGCATCACCTTGACTGCACCCGCCTCTTTATCCACACCTATCATGCCTAAACAATTGACCATGTCTCTTCTGAGAACACCCATCACTACCTTTATATCTGCTACACCCACAAATTCACCCATGAATACCTTTACATCCCTATCACATATTTCCTTTCCCATTCCTAAATCATTATTTCATCCCAATCTTCTACACCTACTATCCCCACATCTACATCCCCCATCACATCTTCTCAATCTACATCCACATCCACAATGGCTCTTGAGACAAACACAAAAGGAATTCATACTTCTCCCGCACAATCCCTCATTCCTATACCGATTCATCTAGTATCCACCTCCTATATCACCTCCTTCTCACATAGACTTCATCAATCGAATCATCCAAACCACCCTTTCTATTTATATAGCCACACCTACTCCCATTATTGATTCCACATCTACATCTACCCTATCTACTTCATTAGACTCTATTCCCCCATCCACATCAATTCCATGCTTTCCTATCGTACCATCCTTGGAATCCATATCAGTTGTGCTCTTTCCTACACCTATCGCATCGACCATCATCACCACATCTCCATTATCCCCCTCTTCTTCCACCCCACCTTCATCATTTGAATAATATTGGAGAGCACTTCAACTTGCCGCAGCTATAGGTGACTCTCCTATCTCATCGACACTATTAGACCTCCTACACCAAGCCAATCCCCACTTTCTTTAGAAAAAATCATGCAAAAATTACTTCCTCCATCAGCCATAACCCCATCTTTGGATCCGTCAGTTGAAATCATTATCATCCCTACCAAGGACACTCCTCAACAATCTAAATCCAAAAACCTTGGCACCCTTCCACAATGATCTCTTGTGTGTCCCCATAGAAAGGTCGACATTCCCCCAACCAAGACCAAATTGACATCATCCATTTTGGGGCTGCATCCTTCTATCTTAGGGCCACCTCCTCCATCACTATCAATTAATCAATCTAATTCAAAACCATATAATTCCCTCTTAGGACCAGCTCCTTCATCAAAAACACCTCTACCTATCCATCCATCCAAGCCAAAATCATCCACCACTGCGTCCTCTTCTATACCACCCAAACCTCGGAGTAATCCACATTCATCCTTGTCATCCACACCATTTTACAAAACCTCTCTTCGTGCATACATTGAATCATATGCGAAGGTCCTCCAACATCTACTTCAGAGTTCTACCATCACACTTGCACCCACCAGGGCCTTTGACCCGGACCATCCGAAACCCTCATGGTTTGATCCCTATTACATTCGTGCCTATCATCGTACTAGGGTCATGAAATTGAGCATTGTAAGGCCCTTCAAGACTATCGTCCATGAGATCTTATTGAGTGAGAGGACCTCCTTGACGAGTCTCCTTCTCCATATACTACTTCATATATAGCCCATCTGAATCCTTTTACCACATCTCCATCCATTCATCTTCCTGGGTCTCTTCACCCATCTACATCATCTCCTATCACTCTTCTTGATAAGGGTCCTCCCTTGTTCATCAATATTATTCACCTCGCTGCACCACCTCTATGATCCATAATTATCAACATCCTATCCATACATCGTTGGGGGGAGCATCTTCCCCTCTTTATTGACTCCCTTACATCCTTCTTTTTTTCTTCATCAATCCATCCCCTAGGCAATAGGGGGAATTCTTTCTAGGATCTGATTGTTCATGAGTTAGTTCCCTTCCACATTTGACATCGTTTTTTCTCATCCAGCTTGGTTTATCTGACCATACTTTCATCTCCTCTTCCTACGACCACTTTCATGGCCATATTTGTGCTTCCCTTCGGAAGCATCATGGTTTTGTCTAAAATCCACCATGGTGGTGCTTATTTCCTTATCTTTATTTAACTCATCTCATATGATCCTGGTTTATCTTTTCTTTCTCTAGGGGGGCATTTATTCATCTTAGACGCATACCATTTTCTTCCTTAATAGGCAGCACTTGCTCTTAATTTTCCTTGTTCATCTCATTTTGTCTTTCTAATGCAGTGTTAAGGTCGGTATCCTTGCAACTGAATCAGAATGCCACTACTCTAGAAAGGATCCAACACAAAACATTTTCCCCTAGCTAGATTGGACCATATCTTATCATGCATAAGTATGGGTCAAGAGCCTATCATTTGACCTCCCTTGATGGTAAACCAGAAGTGGAACCTCTTAATGCACTACACTTGCGACCATTTTATTGTTAGCACATTTACCAATGTGCCCTTATTCATATCCTTAGATCATTCCTCCATCTTATCCTCTTCCATCTCTCATTGTGATGATTTGGAATTATGTGTTTTTCGGTCACTTCCTAGATGTGACCTTAAATATGGGCACCATGGCTCTACCCATAGCATATTCCTTATGGATAGGTTCTCCCTTTAGTTAGAACTCCGTGATCATCACATCCATCACCCTCTTATTCACCTATTTGGAACCATGAAAAGGATCCAAGGGTGTCTCTTGTACAATCTTTATCCCCTCCTAAGTGGTTTTATTAGCTTGTCCCAACTCTGCCCCATGTGAAATTTGAAAAAAAAAATCATGGATTCTGTTATTGAAAAGATCAATGTTATCAAAAACAGATTGGTCCCTCGAAGGACAGTTGTTCATGAAAAAAAAATAAGAAAAGAAAAACATGTTAATCAAAATCAAAGTCAAAAGAAAATCAAAAGAAATAGACTGATCCCTCAAAGGAAGACTATCATATTATTCTTTCCATCTATATATTGTATAAAGTAGACCATACCCTCGAAGGATGGCTAATCCTTATGGAATTTTAAGGCTTCCCGCATTGATCAGCCTTCCATTTTATTAGCATCCTAAGAAATCTTCCCACATTGATCAACTTTCTTCTAGCAGACTTCCCGCATTGATCAGTTTGCTCTTTCCCCTTCCCAAAGCTGGGGCATAGTTTTAGGGAACACCAATTTCAAAGAACTCTCTTCCCTTGTATAGGTACATCTCAAATTCCTTTTTCATGTCAAAATTTTGTGTATGAGTTCATTTCATCTGTAATCCTCATGATATTTGATATGACTAACTATCGTTGGTTACATGCTAGCAATTTGTTTTGGTCGCATGTGCCTTGCGTTACCTGGATCCCCTTTTTGTTTACCTCTAATGCAATTGGAGGCATATTTTCCTTGTACATTCCTTGATATAACGTGGTGTTCTTGTCACCTGTAGGTTGCCACCATTGTGTTGCATTTTATCCTAATCTTATCACATCTACATTTCAATACATATTTCTTTATCTTAATCACAAGTATACTATCTATCTATCATACAACACATTTACTCTTACTTGTATCCATCATTAACCACATCCATTCTCAATGTTTTTCATCACATATTATCCATATACATCCTAATCATCATGATCAAATTCAAACACAAAACATATGGTCATAATCCTCATTAACGCATCATACATTTATATCATCATTCTATTCATACACATGCACATCCAAAAATAACCATCTAATCATATGTTTATTTCATCATCATCATCAAATATAAAACAAACATATAATCTAAAATCATCATTACATATAATCTAAAATCCATTATAAAGACATGTAACCTAAAATCATCATCACATCAAATTAAATTCATCACATCACATAGTGAGCACATAATAAAACAACAAAACCATATATCATATATAAATCAAAATGTGTATCAATACATCACTACCCTCTAGCGGGTCTCTCTCAAAGAAGAGATGTTATCAAAATTTTTGAAGTGTATATCTAAGGCTCTCAATTCCTCTCCCTCTGGGGTAGGTACAACACCTGATCCATGCGCATCTCTGACACCCTCGTGGCCTCCCTCTACCCATTGTGGTTGTGCCACACTCTTAATGCTCCTAGACAACCCTGCTCCTCATGTTGTTGTCCATTGTAGGTGCTCCTAGTAGTGCAGTGTCTTTTTCAGCTTCTCAAACAATATCCCCTTGTAATATCTACCCTCTATGGATAGCACCATGTATCAATCCATGGAAATCATGTCAGGAGGTGCTACCTATCTCGACCCCTGTGGAGCTTCCTACACACCACTAACCGACTCCATCACCAAAATAGTATTCAAATCAACAAAGTGATCTCTATAGTCCTCCCTCTGTTTCCGGTAGTGATATCTCTCCTGAATAACTCAGTCCCTCTCTTTAGTGACCACATCCTGTTACTGTAGAGTTGTGTCTCTCTCCACCCTCATCTGATCTAACTCAACATGTAAGTGTGCCACCTCTATAGACTCTCTTGCTCCACCATCTCTGTCTCCTCCAAGAGTCACCTCTACCTCAATCTCCATCTCCTCTATCTCCTCCTCCTCCTCATCTCCTCTCTCCATAGCCACCCTAGCTGCCCAAATAACAATCATTTAATCACCAAACTCAGCCCCGAGTCCAACATCATTGTCCTCATCCCATGGAGCCACCTCCTCCTCCACTGGATCAGCCATGATGGGACACGGTAGATCCCTATCCAACTCCTCCCTCCTGTATAAGATAGGATCCTTCGGTATAGTCTAGACAACCCCAAACTGTGTCACACTCGATCGAACTAAACGACCTCGATCATCTTCGACCATCTCCCCTGCACCCACCTCATCCTCCTCATCCCCACTAAATTCACATCTACACCAGGACATGCAAGGAAATATCGATGTGACCGCCACCTAATCTGCTCAACATCCAACTCCGTAAGTCGATCCACATACCAATCCACCCTCCTCTCGCTCTTGTCGTAGAAGTTTTGATCGGCCCTCCATATTAAAAATCCTACCTCTAACTGAATGTGGTCTCATGTAACCCATAGAATCTCTAGTGGCTGAATCACTGCTATATGCTCATAATCCCAGTGAAATCACCCTAAACTTTACAAAGAAAATTGCATGACTAGCTAAGGAAGGCTAACACCATTTTCATCCATCTAGCCAAGGTTCTAAGTCTAGGAATGTAACATTAAGATATAAGCTTAAAATAATGCTTAACTAGTATGAAAATAATACAAAATCTAACTAAACATGCCTACTAATATGCTTGAATTACCTAACATGGGCCTAAATAGACCTAAGAGGGTAATCAAACGGTTATGGTTGCTACTCCAAACAAGGTGAAATGGCCTCTCAAAATGACTACTTGGTCATTTTAGATATCCATCTAGTAATCCCCATTGAAGGCTTTAAGCAAGGATTGAACTTGGTTATATATCATATTTATTATATGAGATGTAAATCAAACCATGATGTAAAGTATATAGGAATGAGGTGCACTCTTTTTATAGTTTTCCTTTTGGGAGAAACTTGTATTTTTGTACATGTGGGACTAAAAGCTCCAAATTAGATTAGAATTGCTAATCATGATTAAGCCTTGCTAATCACAAGAGTGAAATACCAAGTGATTAAGATGTGTGGAGCCTTAATCTACCATTTAGGGTCAACTAGGAGGCTAGTATAATCTTTTAAAGCTTGTTGAGATGTTATGGAAGTGAATGGGGTGATTTTGAGTGGTTGAAAGAGGGGTTTAAGCCAATACTAGGGTATATTGATCAAACCAAGGGAAAAATAGGCTTACTTAGCTCATAATCACTAATTGTCTATTTTGAAGAGGATTTTGACTTACAATTCGTCGTAAAGTGGCATCCTAAATGCGAAAGAGGTTTGGTGATCAACGAAGTGCTTGTTAATCGACCAAAGTGGAAAGAATAGTTAATTAGTAAAGAGCACTAATTATAACGAAATTGGCAAGAATGAGATTGATTTGTGTGCGTTTTGGGAATAAGATTGCAAAATCAAAATTTAGGTGTCTACACCCAGCAGTGTAATAATAAACCCACATCCAATCCTGACCTCCACCCTGCTCTATACATAGAAAGCTCATGGTAAACCTAAGCCAACAAAGTGGTCCTAAACAAAAACACTATCTGATTTTCCACAATGTTTATCCCCACACTGATTAATGCCCATGGAAATCAAGCCCCACCATCGTCTGGAAAATCATAACACGACACGACCATCATCACCATGCATATCAAATAGTTGTGTGGTACCCCAGCCTCATATCTCAACTCATATACAAAATCCCCTGAAGAAAATTAGATGTGGGGTGCATCGACTCCAAATAGTCGCATCAACATTGCTAATATCTCCTTACCCATAATGGTAACTATCTGATCCCTCTATATCAATAACCTAAGAATCTGATACACATCCTCCAAGGTGATGGTTATCTCCCTGGTCCTGAATCAAAATTTCCCTGTCTACCTATCCCATCGCTCTACCAGAACAATCATAAGCCCCACATCCCGTGGGATCCTCTGATAATATTTGAATCTATCTAACCCCAATATTGCCAAGTGATCCCACTCAACATCTGTCACATCTCCTCTAATATACTCGTACAGAGCAAGAACTCAATCTCTCAGGTATAGGGTCTTTCTGGCATGCAAGCACAAATTAAAAAAAACATCCATTACATCCCTAATCCAAAGTCCATCTAAAATAAATTAAATTTCATCTAAAACTCAGTCTAACCTTAACTTATCCAATTTAACCTCAGGTGACGCCGACCCAAGTCGGGTCGACGTGTTTTGGGGTTGATCGACATGCCTTAGGGATGGGTCGATGTCAACCCGCTAGGGTCGTCCCAAACCGCCCCTAGCGTCATCCAATTTTTGCCAAAAAAAATGTAAATAAAATAAATAAAACATTAAATTTAATTAAAAACTAGTGTAGGTTTTGTTACTCACCATCCTTTGCACCCTCTGGTGTTTCTTCACAGGTTCGGTGGCCTCCAACTCTCAAATCTCCCTTTAATCACTTTTCTCTCTTTCGTTACTTTATGCATGCAATTGAGCATCGTTGTCTAACCCTTGGGCTTACATAGCCACCGACTTCAAGTCGTCGTCGACTCCTTTGGATTGCCGTTGATTGGACATAATCGGCATTGACTAACCTTGGTAATAATTATTTTGGGGATTTCCCCCCCCTTCTAGTTGCCTTTCCTAGGGCATCATCTATTTTTTATCTTTAAGTCCACATTTGTGGCCATAATCATTTTCCCTCTGGGAATTTTGATCCAACGTTCAAATTATTCCTCCTTCAGGAATACATACTTTCTAAGTCCACATCTGATGCAGCCCAGAATTCACCAGTAAAAGCACAGGCATGTTAACACATCACTCAACCTATGCAAAGGTACTAGGCCCCTCTTTAGGGTTGTTATTGCAAGGTGTTAGCACGATGATGACTTAATAGCATTCAGATCCATAATTAATATAACATTCTACAGAGCATATTCAGATCTAGATCTAGAGAATAAAAGACTTAAATGATAACCATGATGAAATCAAGCATGCAAGAACCAATTATACTCAGGATTTGATACTCTGATTCAGCCAATACATTCCATTGCATTAAACATGATAAATACACAAAAGCTTATTACAATAGATAATACCATAGTTCATGTGTGCATCATATTTGGCAACATAACCTCACAATAACTCAGTTCTCACATGCCACTCTCTACTACGTAGTTCATTACATATTTATAAGGGTGGGAACTTTCCCTTCACCACTTATCTAATCCCAAAATAGGTCACATGCTATTATTAGCCATGTGTCGTTACAATAATAGCCACACATGCAAGTGCGCTAACAATAGACTTCTTCTAGTTAACTGTCAGTAGTAAATCTATTCTCATCTTGTACCCATGTAAAGCGCTTCGTATATGATCCTCCGAAAATAGCCAATGTGTGTCACGCAAGTCTTTAACTGGTTTGTGTGCTCTGCATGCCATATTCCAAAAATAGATCATACACGTGAAAATGGCTAAGTCCCAAATCTATCCCTCTTCTGCGCGTGATTCTTTCTTGATCCTTCTGTGCCTTTGAATGCGCTTTGCCCTTCCGCGTAAACCTTCTGTATGTTTTTTGCTAAGTGCCATATTTTGACTGACCAACATTACCCCACACTAATTGCATTACCACCCCAGCAATGGTTGTCTCCAAAATGAATCAAAGAATATGAATAGAAGAATAGAATAATTTTTATGAATAAAAGAATGACTTTTACCCTGCAGCATCTTCTGCTTCAACTGAAAGAATCAATTCTGGATATTCTTCTTTTATTTCCACCTCTAAATCATGTCAATCATTGAGCGCAGCTTCTACCTTTTCTGGGATATCCACCACAATTGAATCTAGCTCATCTTTTGCAATCTCTCCTTTCTCATTCTGCAAGACCAAAACAATGTTGGACATTGCAGTCATTCTTCCTTCTAATAAGTCCATCTTTTGCGTGATGAGTTTCCCAAGCTCATCTAGCCTTTCCTTGTGTGGTTCTTATGTTGTTGTAAGGGCCTCATGCTTCTTCTTGACAAGTGCTAATCATTCTATGTGGCCCAAGGTCTCATCCTTCATGGATTTTAGGACTTCATTGTCCTCTACCATGGTCCTAGTTCTTATAACGGCTTCTGGGGATGTACAAATATTCAACGCTTGATCTACTTTCTTCAGTTCCTCCTGCAAGCTTTGGAGCAATGCCTCATATGATGCAATCTTCCTCATCACTGAATCCTTTTCTCACTCTACTTCCTACTCAGGATTCTTTGGTGCTGGCATGTGCAAAGGTCCATCTTCAAGCACCAAGTCCACCAAGGTTTGTACATAATGCATTGCTAAAGGAAACGTTTTGGGTACCTTAGGCTCCAAGTGTGGTCTTTGCTTTCATGATATTGTCCCCAATTTCCTCTACCATGCTGATGAAAATAGTGTTCTTCTTTTGTCCAAGTATTTTTCTTGCTTTAGGCATGTTATTTCTACATCCTTAGTTTTGAGTTCTTCTCTTAGCACCCTAATTGTTGCAGCCTTATCCACATTTTTTCATGCCACCTCTGTCGAGACTTTTACCAAAGCATTACTCACTTGTTCATCTGACATAATAGTAGGCTTTACTATTATGTGTCTGGCCTGAGGTGTCTTCTTCAACCTCCTTGATACACATGACTCTTCACATACATCAAAGTCTGGTTCATCCATGTGCGTGTGCATAGACCATGACAAACTGCTTCCTTGTGTGCATGGTTGCCATATCTTCATCCATCAGCTCCCACCCATACAACTCCTTTGGTGTCACTGTGCTTTGAAAATGGGCACGAAAAATTTTACCTGTGTCCTCAGCGTAGCCCATGATCAGTGTAACATATTCTCCACTTGTTCTTTTCGATCTTGGCCCCTTAGGAACCTGAGCGTCAAGATTTGGAGCTTGTTCTGCTATGCCCTGAGTAGTCTCACACATTGTCTCATCTACCTCCTTTTCTCCTTCTTCTCCATCCTTCATTTCTTCATCCTTTGGTTCTTCCACATCCTCTGGAGGTGTAGGAGATTCGGGTGCACTTTCCTCAGACTCTTTTACCTCCTCATTCAGCTTCAACTTCCTTCTTCTCTTCTCAGCCAACTCCTTCTTTGGAGAGAGTCACGGTGATCTGTGCACTGATTGTGGAGTAGCACCTTGGGTTCTTATTCTCCTAAATACCCTTTTGAAGTGACACTCTCCTTATACTGCATCCAGATCCTCATCTTCTCCTTCCTGCTCTTGAGGTGGCGTAGTCGCAGCAACTTTGTTTCTACCTTATCTGAAGGCTACCTCCTACCTCTATGCTCCAAACCACCACTATCTTCATGCTCCTCTTCTTCATCATCTACTTCTATTGTCTCTATGGGCTTAGGTGCTGGAACATTTTCCATTGTATGCTTACCTTTTGGTGGCCCTGGGAGTGTGAACTCATTCTCCACATACTTATTATTCTCCAGCTTGGGCTTGAGTTGAAGGTACAAAAGCGTTGCTCCAACATCTCCAATGGCCAAGCTTACCGGCTTCATGTTTAATACATATGAGATAAGCCTCTCAATGTAGGTAGTCCATCCTAGATATACATATGTCTTTCTCAGTGTATGGTAGTCACAATCTACCTTGTCTGCATTGAATCTTAGGTGGCGCACATCTGAAAACTGGTGAACTGATGCCTAGAAATATCATGTTGTGAAGGCATATGGTAATTTTCACCATGGGCTCCAAGCCCCATCTTTCATGGCAAACCACGTGATGTAAAAGTGCTGGTATACCATGAACTGCACTGCCTTCCCTACTACCGAAGGTAACTCCTTGGGTATGCACCATTCTTCTTTGAATGTTGTGTAGAGCCTATCATACCACTTCTCTGCCCTCTGCTTGAATGGTCCACTCATTGATCCTTTGCACAAGTACTTTCCAAAGCTTTTCGCATGTGACTTGTTCTCCATAGGGTATTCCCATATTTTCTCCTTTGGCCCATCGGGCACCCCAATTTCCATAAACACCAGAGACAATAGAACAACCCCAAAACTGATTTTCTCTCCTGTGCACACTTCTTCAATGACAATTTCTCCATGATGTAACTAGAGATGTTGTAAGTCACTCCCTATGACATCTTCTTTGCAATGTGTAGCCACATTGTGTTTACTTGTGACCATCTTTCTTGGTCATTCAACTTTGTCACTAAGTGTGCAACTACTTGTATGATTGGGTACTTCTTTAGTTTATCAATGTCCATGCCACGCGGACCCTTGGTATACCCCAACTCCTTCCTTGTCTCCAGGATTGTGGCCTTATCAGTTAAATCACCATTTAGATCTACCCTTGTGCCTTTCAACCCTGTTACTATTGAGATCAATGTGGATGTGATCCTTACCCTATGTCCTACAAAGTAGAAGAAATCTTCATGTACCCTGCTCATCAACCACTGGTACAAGGGTTCATATTTACCAAAGTAGGGGAGCTCATACAACTGGTAAACTCCAATCTGCTTCAACAAATTCTCCCCAGCATCGTCATACATCGACATGTCTTCTGTTGTGCACTTATTTGTCTCTGTGTTTAATAACGCATCCAGCTCCTTATTTTCAGGTGTACGATGGTTGTAATCACTGATCTTGCTCTTCCAGATGTGGGAATCCCATTCCTGACCCACAATCACACCCTCCAGATACTACATTTCTGAGAAATTACTCTCAGGAGTCATTTCAACCTCTACTTCCACTTTCTTCTTCCCCTTAGCTCCTATGGTAGGTGCTTTCTTTGGTGCCATCTATAACCTACAATCTTCTAACTTCAAATACTCACCTTTTATCTCCTGCAACATGCAAACCCAAACCCTAGCTCGATTCAACATGCCCTAGTTGAAATTACATGCCCTATCTCTTTTACAATGCCTTGCTTTGCTCAAACCCTTCGCAACTGGGGACACAAGCTTCCTCTGTGCACAAATCTGCTTGTCACATCTCGATTCACACTCTTGCACCTGAATACTCTTCTCGCAGCTCAGTCACACTTGGCTCTTTCAAATTATCATGATTGCAATGGTAAGAATGAACTTGCATCCCTCTTTTATAGATTTTCAAAAAGTTAGTGTATTTATTGCTCCTTCACCTACCAACAATCCTCATTAATTGACCTTTTTTTCATTTTTCGTGGTACATCTTCATGCCCAAGTCTATAACCTTCTAGTGTGCCTTCCTACCTTCTAGCCATGGACTTCTCTTCAGTGCCTCCATGCACCTGAGTACCTCATCACACTGTGCCTTCCCTTGGTAGTTCCATGGCCCCTGCTTACCTCATGTTATACTTGCTTCTTCATTCATCTCCATATATGGTCATTTTGTCTAGAAGCAATCTCTTTTCTAACAATTCTCCAATTTGAATAACACCTGTAGTAGTTTGTTCCTTTCATGTGTACTTATTTTCAACAGTCATGTACCTGGATATCAATAACCACCCCACACTAAGGGTATGTGCAGTCCTCTGTGCATATAAATTCTTCAAATAGTAATTAGCTTCTGGCGTGCAAATGTGCTTATTACACAAAAACACCAACTAAATTGACAAAGCATAGCGAAAAAGAAGGAAATACATTAAGGAAAATATAGAATTGAAAACCTAATCTAAATGGAAACATTACCTTATTACAAACACCAAGAAGACTTATTTATAGTAGGGCTTCAGCCTACTCCCATTGAAGTATCTGGGTAACTGTATTCCATCAAGCACCTCTAATTGAAAAGTTCCTATTTCAAGTATGTGAGTGACAACATACGGCCCCAACCAATGTACCTTGAGTTTTCCTAGATGGCGCAAAAACTTAGAATCATAAAGGAGCACCATCTGTCTAATCTCAAACTTTTTATCCCTGATGTGCCTGTCATGCCATGCTTTCTGCCTGGCCTTTTCTTGTTTTTGACTCCAACGTGCTATTGCTTGTTGCTCATCCATCTTGATTAACTTTTCAATCCATTCTTCTAATGCTTGCTCATCAGCTAGACCTCCAGTGCGTGCAATACACAAAGAAGGTAGCATGAATTCTATAGGAAGAACTACTTTTGTGCCAAACACTAACTGAAATGGTGTGGCTTTGTTCAACCTTTTATATGTTGTTCGATATGCCCAAAGCACTGTAGACACTTTATCATCCCAATCCTTTCTTCCAACATCACAGATTTTGTCAATGTCTGGCTCAAAATTTTGTTGAAAGCCTCAGTAGTTCCATTAGCCTGAGGATGATAGGGTGTAGTCTTATGGTGTGCAATCATGAATTCATCCAATAAAATTTTGATTGTCTCATTAAGAAAATGTGTGCCCCTATCACTGGTCAAACTCAATGGACATCCATACCTTGTAATAATATTTTCCCATAGAAACCTGGCTGATGTAGCCATTGTACAATCCTTTGTAGGTGTTGCTTCTGCCCACCTTGTCAGATAGTCTATGCAAGTAATGATATAGCGTGATCCATTCCTGTGCGGATGGTGAAATAGGACCCACAAAATCTATAGCCCATTTCTCAAATGGTTATGCACTATTAATCAGTCTTAGAGGCATTTCATCTCATTTCCCTAGTTTCCTTAGAAGCTGAAAGTGGTCACAAACCTTGCAATATGTGTTACAATCTTTATACAGGGTTTCCCACCATAATCCGGCAAGTAGAATCTTGAGAGCAGTGGCGTCACCTGCATAGTGGCCACCTGCAATACCACCATGAGCTTCCTCCATTATATCTATGTGCTCATGTTCCAGTACACAATGGTGTAATACTTCATCCCAGCCTAATTTGTACAGGTCACCACTAATCAACATATAGGGTGTCATGTGTATAGCAAGTTGTTTCTTCTCCAAGGATTTCATTCTTCTTGGTGTCATACCTATTCGTAGAAAGACAAAAATGTCCTCTAATTCTGATGGTGTGTGTTGTAACCTGTATAACTGTGCATCAGGCATGGTATCTTCAATGGTTTGTGCTTCTTCTCTTGACTGTATTCTGGATAAATGGTCTAGTCTAGAATTACTTTTCCCTAGTTTTACCACAACTGTGAAATCAAATTCTTGAAATAAGAGTACCCATCTGCATATGCACCCCTGTAAAATGGGCTTGTTTACCAAATACTTCAATGCCATGTGATCTGTATAAAAGAAAAATGGTGTAGCTAGCAGGTACTATCTGAATTTATGTAGTGCATAGATCATTGACAAAGCTTCACGCTCTATAGTTGTGTAATTTTGCTCTGCAGGAGTCAAATTTTCTACTAGAAAAACAAGATAGGATGATCTATAATACCTTCTCCAGGCTGAGCCAACACCATGCCAATGGTCATGCCAGAGGTGTCCACATGTACATTAAATGGTTGGTCCCATGAAGGAAAAGTGTAGAATAGGTGCGGTAGTAAGTTTCTCTTTAATGTCTCAAATGTGCACTGTTGCGGTTCTCTCCAATAGAACATCCCTTTTCCTTTAAGTAACTCCTCCAAAGGTGTGAAAACCTTGGCATATCCCTTTAATGAATTTTCTATAATACCCCGTATGACCCAAAAATCCATGCACCTCACTCTGACTGGTAGGCTCTTTCAGGCCTATAATGACTGCAACCTTAGCTGGATCAACCAACAAACCTTCCTTGCAGATTATGTGTCCTAACAGTATTCCAAATGGTGTAGAAAATATGCACTTCTTGATGTTCAAAGAGATACTCAACTATCTACATCTTTCAAACATTAAGTGCAGATTGTCACAATGATCCTTAACTAAGTCCATACACCATCCAATCATCTAAATAAACCTGCAAGAAGTTGTGAATAAAATCTTTGAACACTTGAACAACTATGCGTGAAAATACAACAGGCACATTTTTTAGACCAAAAGGCATCACAGTATAGGAAAATACCCCATTCAGTAGTAAAAGTAGTCTTTTCCTGA
The DNA here is from genome assembly GCA_019776745.2 of Taxus chinensis. Lineage (NCBI taxonomy): Eukaryota > Viridiplantae > Streptophyta > Pinopsida > Cupressales > Taxaceae > Taxus > Taxus chinensis. The sequence continues at coordinate 47,773,469 of CM034153.1, forward strand.
TCCTCCTGGGCAATCCTAACCTGATGATACCCAGAGAACCCATCTGTAAATGAATAGATTTCACACCCTACAACACCTTCTAGTATTTCCTCAGTGAATGGCATAGGAAAGGGATCAGTCACACATGCAACATTCAGCTCCCTATAGTCCACATAGATCCTAATCCATGCCATCCTTCTTGATACTGATCACCATTGGACTAACCCATTCTAACTCGTTGAGGGGCTTGATGATTCCAGACTTCAACATTTTTTCAATCTCTTCCTTGACCTTTTCATGCAATTTGGGGTTCATCCTGTAGGGTCTCTTTCTAACTGGGTGCACCCTCTTTAAGCTTTATCTTCATCTCCCCTAATGATTCATGCACACCTTTAAGTTCATGGTACCCTTGAGGGAATAAGTCCTGATAATCCCATAGTAACTCTATGATTTTTGCCACTTCAGAGTCTGACCAATAGTCTCCAATTATGGCCTCCTTAGGCTCAGTATCTGATCCAATATTCACTTTCTTTGTCTTCATAGGTTCATGATAGGCACGTGTGGTCTTATCTGCACTGTCCAACACCTCATGCCTACCTGTTGAATGGTTTACATCTAAATTTTCTACTTCTTCATCATCCACTAAGTAGACCATTTTTCCTTTTTCTTTCTCAAGGAAAGCACGCTGAAGTAGTGTGGCATCGGCCTCTGTTTCTTCAACAAAATGTGCTCCTGAGTTTCATTCATCCAATAACTCTTGAATGAGTTCTCCAACCTTTGCACTGTATCCCATAGTTAAGCATCTTTATAACTTTTAATGCTTCTTCCACCAGAGGCTTGGTAGAGAAGAATTCAAACATCTCGGAGATTCCTGTAATTAAATCCTACCAATCACCAGTCTCTCTATGGAGTTCTGCATAGACATACCAAGCACATGTGCAACCTTGTAAAGTGGAATAAAACTTGTGCACCCAGAGCGAAGGTGGAAAAGCTTCCTGCCCCTCTATCCAGAGTCTCTCACACTACTGAACGTGGTGCTGAACAGGTTGATTACCATGATAAGTACATATTTGAGTAGGTGCATTTCTCCTCAAGAACCTAGTAGCAAGAGAAATCCTAATTTCATTCCATCCTACAAGATTATCCTTGTGGACCACCCACCAGCACGCTACTGTCCCGCATAGGGTATATGCTAGCATATTCCTTCTCTCCAACTGGTCTACCCACTATTCCTCCATGGCGCGCAGGAACACCATAGGGTCTCCTTCTCCAGTGTAACGAGGTACCGAGTTGTTACCTATTCTCCTGATATAACGTGGTCTGCAATCCTTAGAAAATATACTCTTTACTTCGCACCCCACCAACTCATAAGTGCTATGAGCCCAGTTATCACAAGCAACACTTGTAGTATCATTGATAGACTGTGCATCCTCCCACTGAATGATTCCTTCTTTAGATGGCTCAAGCACCTCTAGATCCTGGATGGTGCACATACATAAATCCGATTCAGGTCTTCTTCACTCAAGGGCTCAACATAGGGCACATATTTGACATCTGTTAATGGGATAATGACCCTTTCCTCCTTGTTTTCAAAGTTGATATAACCCTTGTTGAACCAAAGATCAACATTATTTGCATAGCACCATGGATGCCCCAGTAGATATGGAAAGCTATCTTCCTCTGCTAGCACTAATACCTCAAAATATCTAGTGAGCTTAACTCCTTATATGGTAATAGATGCATATTTTAAAAATATGATGGGAGTGGCCTTAGTCTGATTAGCCATGAACAATACATTAGAGGATGGCTGCAATGGGGGTCTCCCCATTTGTACCCATGCATCTAAAGTAAGAACATTGACTTCCGCACCTGTATCAATCAATATATTACTCAATAGCCACCCATCCACAACAACATTCAAAGTGATTTCCTTGTCATAATCTAGGCTATGAGGGGGAAGATTCACATGCAGGATCTATCATCCAGTCTCAATACTTACGCGTGAAGTGTTTCCCTTTAACCAATTCCCTAATAGTGGAATGATATTCTCCTGGCACAAAAATTTGCACACTTCTCTCAAGTCATCCATATCAGTTTGGACCATCTCTGATGCTTTCTTTTGCTCCATCTTCCGTGATTGCTCCTTTAAATATTGTATTTCACCCTGAAGATTTCTGAGTACCTCCATGGTTTCCTGATAAACCTCCTTCTGATGGGAAGGATCTGGGTACCATGCATGTAAAACCTCCTCCTTAGTGATGGTAGGATTCTTCTGTAATGCCTCTTTGGCATGCCGCTTCAGCACGGGTAGTGATCCTTACTTGCAATGCCTTGGATTCTGGTTCCAACTTGGGCATCCACTAATTTTCCACAACGCATTGTATCCTAACCATCCCTGCACCTTTATTTTCTTGTTTATGCTGCTTGCTAAGATGCTCATACAAGTTTGGGCATTCCTCATAACTATGATTCTTTCCACAGAAAGAACATGTAATATTCTGAGGACATTCACACCTGTAGTGGTCAGGAGATCCACATGTATAACATGTTCTGCTAGGGAACTCACTTCTTCCACCACCATGACCTCATCCTCTGAATCCACCATGGTATCCTTGACCTCTACCATGACCACCTTCAAAACACCCTTCATTCCAATCATAGCGCGCCTGATTGTGATCCCAATCCTGATGCTTGTTCTTTCCTTTAGAGTTATCTAAAACTCCTGTCTATCGTACACCAATATCTATAGAGTCATGGATCTGACCAATCAGCTGGCAGTCTTCTATGTCATGAGTCATGGACATACAAATCTTACAGTAACAAGAGATGTTCTTCCTTATCACGCGCTATAGTAATGGGAAATGGCTAGCATCATGGTTTAAATGGCATATCTCACAGTCCAACAGCAATGAGCGCACTGATCTGTGGGGACAACTATCCTTTGTGTGACCTTCCACTTCGCAATATGTACACCAAATCCATGTGTGTGTCTCATGTGCTAAATTTTCTGATAGTTTCTCCAACTACTTTGCCATAGCTGCAATCTGTGCTTCTAAAAATGGGCTCACCCTAGTGTCTATACTTCCAACTACCTCAGCACATAAAGCTTCTTCAAGTGCTTCACGTGGATCAATGTATGTCTTATGTGATAGTTCCCTTCTAAAAGGTGTAATCAGGCCTCCAACAAACCATTGTGCATGCTGGCTTGCATGAATATCATAAGAAAGCTTGGATAACATTGTTTTGAAATGAGCATCATACTCTCTGACACTCTCAGTAGTGCCTTGCTTAATATCCTTGAGTGCACTTATACTCTTCTGTTCAAACTCAGGGATGTGAAACTCTTTAAGGAATGCATCTTTTAAATTTGTATAGTCTACGCAAGTCTGATCAGGGTCAAAATTTATGTACCAGCTGTGTGCACGCCCTTGTAACGTAGTAGCAAATTGGCTTTCCCTATGCTCAGAAGTCATGATTCCTTTTGCACGCCACAGTATTTCACACATGTGTACGTGTTCAGTAGCATCTTCTATACCCCTATACTCTGGGAGATGAAGAGACATCTCCATGTAAATATTTTGGGGTTGGTGCGGACTTTACCCACCTGATCCAGAACCTCCTGTGTTTCCTCTACCTCCAAAACCACAAGATCCACCGGAACTAGAGCCACCTATGCCTCTTGATCCCAAACCTGTAGCTGGGGTCAGACTAGAGGATGTACTTCCCTATGTCCCAATAGTAGTACTGAACTTTACCCTGATGGTCTACGAAGTGTTACTACTCCCAGAAGAGAGTCCAAAAATATGCATGCCTGAATTCTATGTGGATGATACACCCAAAAAGGTACTCCCATATAACAATGAATCCATTTGTGCTACCATCATTGTGCTTCTTATATGACTCACTCCTACTCTCCCACTACTTGAATTAGCTTGCTGACTGTTTGTTGTACTAGATACTGGAAGACCAAGCGCAAGGGCAAATTTTTCAGGTGGATTCAAATGCATGCCCTGCAGCCCTAGGTCATTTCTACTTGGCGTGCTTCTATGTGAGGCCGAGGAGGGTTCCCTATCATGATTTCCCAAATGGGGGAGTTCCTGATGCTTGGGTTCCATGTCTTCGGCGTGAACTTCAAATCCTTCCCAAACTATCTCTCTCCACAATGCCATTCACTATGCAACCTCCCACTGCTTCTCTACCTCCCTCTCGCGTGCCTCATTATACTTAAGCCACCTTTCCTCTCTCTTCCTCTCTACTGCTAGGTCTGCCATCTTTCACCAAGCCTGATCCTTCCCCTACGCGTGGTGGGGTTTAGTTAGCCATCGGTTTACTCTCCAAGTTTAGGGTTACCATCAAAATTTTGATCACCAGTGGAATGCCTTGCAGGTAAGTTCCCCTTGGATATCGTAAAAACTGGAATTCAGCTACCTCTGGGCACGAATAAGTGGAAATTGAGTACTCCAAGATATAACTGTTCAAAACACCATGGAACCATGTATCCACAACATGAGTCCAAATAAGATCAGCATCATAAAGGGTCTGAAATTCTTCTTGCGTTCAGACAAGTGTGTGATACCTCTAATTCCATTTAAATGCATAAGCAACCAGCCACTCGTACAATTCTATTGGAAAAATAGTGAAGAATATTTCATGTAAATAGTCATCATATAGATTTTCTCCACCCAAGTGTGTGTGTCAAACTCAGATCCATTGTTCAACCTCCATGCATATTCTTCTTCAAGGTCATGTATCCACTCCTAAACACTTGCTAGAGTCAGACTGTATGTCTTCATCGTGAACCATTCTAGAAACAACTAAAAAAGAGGTCCCGGCAACGGAACCAATGATGCAGCCTAGAATTCACCAGTAAAAGCCCAGGTGCATTGGCACATCACTCAGCCTAGACTGAGTGCTCACCCGAAGCGTGCAAAGGTACCAGGCCCCTCTTTAGGGTTGTTATTGCAGGATGTTAGCATGATGAAGACTTAATGCATTCAGATCCATAATTAATATAACATTCTACAGAGCATATTCAGATCTAGATCTAGAGAATAACAGACTTAAATGATAACCATGATGAAATCAAGCATGCAAGAACCAATTATACTCAGGATTTGATACTCTGATTCAGCCAATACATTCCATTGCATTAAACATGATAAATACATAGAAGCTTATTACAATAGATAATACCATAGTTCATGTGTGCATCAAATTTGGCAGCATAACCTCACAATAACTCAATTCTCACATGCCATATCTCTACTACACAGTTCATTACATATTTATAAGGGTGGGGACTTTCCCTTCACCACTTATCTAATCCCAAAATAGGTCGCATGCTATTATTAGCCACACGCCATTACAATAGTAGCCACACATGCAAGTACGCTAACAATAGACTTCTTCTAGTTAACTGTCAATAGTAAATCTATTCTCAGCTTGTACCCATGCAAAGTGCTCCTTATCCGTTCTTCCAAAAATATCCCATGCGTGTCGCACAAGTCTTCATCCCATTTGTGTGCTTAACACGCCATCTTCCAAAAATAGATCATAATCGTGAAAATGGCTAAGTCCTAAGTCTGTATGTCTCCTTCACATGTGATTCTTTCCTGATCCTTCTGCACCTTTGAATGTGCTCTACCCTTCTGCGTGAATCTTCCATATGTTTTTCGCTAAGTGTCATATTTTGACTGACCAACAAAATCTATGGCCATATCTTTTTTCCTTTAGGAATTTTAATCCTATCATACCCCATAAATTCCACCTTTTGTGGCCATAATCACTCCTCTTTATGCCATTTTCAATTCACAATCCTATCTAATCCATGCATGAAGTCCTCCTTTGAGGCCATATTCATTTTCCCCTTTGGGCATTACATTATTCATATCAATTCCACCCTTGTTTCCATATTCATGCCCTTCTTGGGGGCACCATATTCTCATTCTAAGTCCACCTTTGTGGTCATACTTTCCCCACTTGGGAAATATTTTGTTTCCTTTTTTCCTTCACGGCCATACTTTCCCCTTTTGGGGCATATTGTTTCATCACTCACTTTCTCATTTTGTCATCTCAACCCTTTCTTTTGTGTCCCACTAGGCACCATCCCTTTCATTGTCGTCCCTTGTTGATGCACACCTATTCGATCAATTCCTCATGTACGAAGTATTTTTCATACCTTTTCACATATAGTTGCACATATTTTGATGACTTGTCTATGACCCGTTGGTCATCCCATCTTGCATCTGTATTATAGTGATCTTCACCCACTCACTGGTCCGTAGAACGTTGTATCACGTCTCTGTTGAGACCACAAGTATCCTCTACCGGTGTGATATTGGAGTAACCGCCATAGTTTTTATTGATGTTGCGATCCTTTTTTGTTTGTGGCTTCTTGCCTTGGTAATCATTTTACCCTTTTTAAACCCACCCGCCCTTTACCATCTACCTTTTTCAAACGCGTCATCAATTTCCCTTGACGTCATCGATCCCCCATTTGAGGGGAAGACCATCATCAATCCTTTTACTTTCCACCAGCTTTCATCATTTTTTTCTCATGCCTTGCTAATCCAAACCACTCAACAAAAAGGGGCAAAATGTAAACACCTAAATTCAGTATCTATACCCCTGATCGTTCGCGTGTGCATATTTATTTAATTCATTCCCCTTTATTTAATTAAACACCCATCCAATTTCCATTAAATGATTAAGCAACATTAATTAATTAATTAATCATTTAAATATCTTACATGCCCAATTATTCCATCCATAGTAATCTTTATTTATATTCATTAATTATTTTTTGTTAATTAATTAATACCCATTATCTTGCCCTAACCTACCTTCTATTTAGGATGTTTTTATCCTAAATCCATCCCCTTGCTTTCCTAACTAGCCACATCTCATCATCTTCCCACCTATATGCTTTAAAGCATCGAGCCAACTCTTTAAAAATCCAAAATCACACTAAAAGTAGAAAAATCCTCACATTGGGGAAACTCACAATTGGTGGCGACCCAGCCCATTCGTCGTCGACCCTATCAAGCTAAGTGTTTTCTTTTTATTCTAATCAGATGCATGCAAATCTGAACATTCTTGCGACCTGATCATCCGTGAGACATCTACAGATCTTCTGAACATCCCCTCAGTGTTCTTTCATCGCTCACAATCATCCTTTGTGAGATTTCTTATCATTGTTATCTAACTTTTGGTATATCTATCATATCATTGCATATTCTTTGTTCCTAACCTTTTACAGGTACAAAGTAGCTTTTGCAACATCCAAGGAACACTCAGTAACCTTTTGTTAAATCTCCTTTGATTGCAGGTTGTCGTATCCATCCTTTTACCCTCAACTTTATACTTCTCTGATATAGTCATCGCCGATCCCTCCTAGTCGTTCTCGACCGGGGCCCTGTTCATCTAATAATCCATCCAAATCCTCCATTTCCTGTCTTTTTTCTTGCCTTTTTGTCTCTAGTTCTTTTCTGCCGATCCTCTTACAACACTTACAGACCTTTATCACCTTCCGGGTTGAATTCATACCTTGCAAGTCCACATATTTTATCTTTAGGTTCATATCCATCCTCCCAGGTCATTGTCGACATGCTTGCACACTGTCTGCGTTGTCGTCAACCCAGACCAAGTAACCTTCATTTTATAGTTATTTCAATCGAATCAACTTAAAATTATTTTTAATCATTTTTCAGATTCATTGATGTTGTTATTTATGCATGTTATCTATTTTCTTTGATTTATTTCATCCTTTTTAAACAATGGGGGTTGACATCTACGAAAGGAAGCCAAAAGCTTCTTGGAGCCGGCATTGTCCAGGAAGCCCCTGCATAAATCCATCTAATCAATCTTGTTTCAGTGGGTCTTATTTACAGGTTTTATCTAATTTGTAGCAGCAAAATCCATCATCATCTTGCGCCCGTATCACATTGCATCCGAGGTAACATAAACCCTCCAACATTTTTGAGTTTTCTAGTTTCTTTAGTAGCTAGTGCATTAACTTCATTGAGAACGAGAAACTTGGTAAACACACTCATCATCCAAATTTATCAAAGAATCTAACATCCACCCAGTCGACGCCAACCTACCCTAGGTTGACGGAAACCAGGAATGGTCGTCGTTGACCGGCCTTGGGTGCCTATCAAACATCCAAATAATTTTTAAAAAAAACAAAAAACAAAATAAAATCAAAACTAAGCTAGGTTTTCGACACTTACCACTCTCTGAGACCTTTGGCACTTCCTTCCACCTCCGTTGGCCTCCATTTCACTCAAATCTCAATCTTTTCTATCACTCAAAGCTCTCTGATCACCAGATCATGTCATTTAAATGAGCCTGTTCGGTTGTCTCCATCGCTTATATAGACACGCCGACTCAGTCACCATCGACCCTACCCTATTTTGTTTACCCTTCATCCCGTCTCATCCAATATTTATCCAAATTATTTTTTCTTCCACTTCGGACTTGTGTGTCACGCGCAACACACCCTTACTCCTCTTGCATAGCTCATTCTTCTGTCATTTTTCCTATCATCGTATCTTTCCGCACATCCTTAATCGCATCGAGCAACCCGCTTTATGGCCATCTCTATGTTCTCTCTCAGGGAACCATATCTCATCTTAAGCCCACCATTGTGGCCATCTTTTCGTTTTTCCATCCCACCAAGATGCATACTCGCTCGCTTCCTGATAGTTAAAGGATAACACATACTCTTTTTCCCCACATCTTGTTAGACCATTGTCTTGATCATCCTCACATTTTATGCACATATTCTTGATGTCTGCCTTTGACCTATTGGTCCCACAGCTTACACATCCATCCAAGCGGATTCCCATTGGACTCCCTTCGTCCTGTAGTTCTCTTTGCCAACTCACGAGTCCATAGGACATTAATGTTGCCTTTATTAAAATCGTGTTATGTTCTCTACCGATTTTTTTCTAGGATTAATGCCATATTGCAGCGATATTTTCCAACTCACGGGTCCATAGGACATTGACATAAGCTTCATTGAGGTCGTGTTATGTTTCTTACCAACGTGATTCCAAGATTCCTGCCATATTTATTTTTATTTTTATTTTTATTTTTATCCTTCCTACAATGGTCATATCCCTCTCCACTTGGGGAATATTTTCTCTCTTTTCTCCCTTCGTCCATTTATCTCTTTCAACCTAGTAATTGATTCTTCTTCGTGTCATCGATCCCTAGTTTGAGGGGGAGCACCTCAACAACCACCTCCTATCACTTCTGGTTTTTATCTCATGGCTTTCTTAACACAAACCACTTGACAAAAAGGGGAAAATGTAGATGCCAAATTTGGGTTTGCTTGTCCCCCATCCCACATTCACTCCCCTCTTCATCGACATCTTGCACATTCAAACCCATATTCTATTTGAATCCCATTTCCCTCATATTTTCTCTTAATTTCCCATGTTCCTATCTTAATCCTATCCCATCCCACCATTACTTTATCCCCCATTATTCACCCCTAATCACATTTATTATCCTTAAACATGCTTATTATCCTAATAACATCCATAAACCCCTCATTTATCCTCCCTAAAATCTCATTTACCCTCATTCAATGTATTTCCACCCTCCAACCACCTTTTTATCATCCCTATACAACCCTAACCCGCCTAAACAACTCGAAACCATAATCTTACCTCATTATCCCCCCTTGTCTCTTGTTATGCATCATCTCCACTGAAAAAATCAACAGTTGTCTATAGTCGACGATGACCCAGGCGGGTCACCGTCGACCCTATAAATATATCGTTACGCCCCTCCCCAAAAGGATGATTTTTTATTTTATTTTTGGACTTTTTACGATATTTTCTTGTTATCTTCTCTTATTGTGAGTTGTTATCATCAACTTGGAGTCACCTTAGAGCCCTTGTATGCCATTTATGGAGATCTAGAGCTTGGATTCCTCTCTTGTGCCACCATATTTTCATCAATTTTACAGGTCAGTTTTTCTCCTTAGAGATTTGCAACACCATCATCCATCCTTGTTTCTTTCTTTGTAATCCCCTTGCCATCTATCAAGTCCCATCAAACCCTAATCTAGCCATGGTCACTGTCGATTCTGCCCCTGTTGTCATCGAACCGGTCAGCATCAACTTTATTCCTACATTATGCCTCATCAGTCATCTATTTTCCAACCTCCTCAACATCTAGATCTCCATGTCTTTGTGCTCTACCCATTTGACTGTTCAAATCTCACTCTTCATCCTCGGTCACTATTGATTCTACCCCAATCCCCTTCGACCTAATCTACATCAGTTCCTTTCCCTACTTTATGTCATCCTACAACCAGCTTCTCGACTTTTGCATTACTCAGATCCCTCAAATCCTACAAACTTTCAGTTTTGCTTGTCTGATAGCTCAGATCTTACCTTCCTACCCCAATCACCGTCGATTGACCCAAATCTACCTCTGGTTGTCGTCGACACGATCTACATCCATTATTTTCTCATCAGATATATCTACTTCTTGGATCCTTTATGTTTCATGTGCGTCTACATCAGATCTAGGACATCCTCGGCATTTTAGAATCAGCACCAAATCCATTATTTACACATCTTTTTTATCTACTTAGTTGCAGTCGTCTTCGACTGTCTCAGGTCATTGTCAACCCTGCCAGGTTTGATTTCCTTTTATTTCAGTTTATCATTATCGAATCTTTATCTTAGAATATCTAATATATCTCTAATCTTTGTTCCATTCTAGTCATCTTTTGCATGTTATCTATCTTTCATTTTGAATCAATATTGTAATCACGTGGGTTGACATCCTCCCTAGGAATTTTATCACTTCTCGGGCATGAATTTGTTAGGAAACCCACCATCCAATCTACTAATATTTTTCTTGTCTAGTTGTCTCTTTATTGTGCAAGTTATCGAGCTCGTTACAGAGAGGTTCTTGCACCTGTATCTCATCTTCACCATCATCACACATCATGTGGTACCCTTAAACCCTCCCATATTTTGGAGTTTCTTGTTTTCTTGCATACCATTTCATTAACTTGGAACAAGAGCGGAAAAATCGTCAAACAATAACCTCAAGACTATCATCCATGATTGCATTTGTATACATATGAAACATTAAAGTAATGTAGACATAGATATGACTAAGGTAGAATGAATACTATAATATATTAAAGAATAGATGTAAAGAAGGGCCACTCGCTCTCTTTATAGGAAGAATACAATATAGTGAACCTATGGATCCACCTTCACCCATTTCTTAAACAATTTCTTATATAAATTATCAATAAGGAGGTTTAGGATAAGATCAAAGATTTGTCTTTAATTATAATATTTGAAAATAAACACCCTATTTTTTAATAACCACTAAAGATATACTTATTTATAGTGACTTATTATATATCTTTAGTGGTTATCTTAAAAATAAGGTTTTCCTATTTTGAAATTTTATCTCTAACGATGGATATCCCTTCTTATTTTGAATCTCCTTACTTATTTATATAAGAAGTTGGAGGGTATGGGTGAAAGTGGATCTATAGGTTCATTGTATAGTAGTCTTCTTGTGAGGAGGGTCATCGGCCATCCTTAATAGATGTTCTTTAATATATTACAATGGTCATCCTAACTTAGTCATATATGTGTCTATATTACCTTAATGTTTTCACGAGTATATGTACATGCAATCGTGTGTGATGGTCTTGAAGTTGTTTTCATTTATTCTTTCCCATTCCAAAATTCTAACATGAAAGTGAATCTATAGGTTCACTGTATAGCAGTCTTCTTATGAGGAGGGTCATTGGCCATCCTTAATAGTTGTTCTTTAATATATTACAATGGTCATCCTAATTCAGTCATATTTTTTTCTATATTACCTTAATGTTTCACAAGTATATATATGCAATCGTGTGTGATGGTCTTGAAGTTGTTTTCATTTATTCTTTCCCATTCCCAAATTCTAACATTTATACAGTCCCTTTAAAACCACATTTGGGTCTCCTGAGATTTTTGGGGCTTCTTTATTGTTTTTCTCGCATGTTGTGTATTAGCATGCATGTTAATAGGGTCTTAATTTGAATTCCATAACCATACATATATTGTTTTAGGGCCCTTCTTTGTATGGGCCCTTCTAACCCAGCTTTAGGTCTCTCATGGTTTTAGGCCTTCTTTGTCTATTTTCTTGTTCGTTATATGTTGACATGTATGTCAATTAAGTCCTAATTTGAATTGAATAATTCTATAAATACTCATGTGCATTAGTTTATTTAGGACAATCAATAAATGCATAATCAAGCATGTGAGTGAATGATGAAGTAGAAGAGAATTCCTAGGACAAAAAGAATTTACAAGAATTTAAGGAAAGCTTAACAAATCTAGCATTTGTTGTGTTGTATCAAGTATTGAAAGTTATGAGGATTGGGTACTTGCATTACACTAGATTGCATGTTGAATTTTGTTATACATTTGTGTTGTCTTCAAAGAATTGTTCAATTCAAGGGGGTTGGTAATAATAGAGGGATAACACATGCCCATCAATATATCCCCCATTTTATTGTGTTTTTGTGAGTTGTTATTACTTTAGTAGGGTTCCAAGTATCAATTTCCTAGAGATATGCACTTATTTTGTAAAAGTGGGTAAGGTTTTATGAAGCGTCAAAGATGACGAATAAGATCATGATAGTTGATAGTTACCATGACCATGCACTAACAATTCTAGTAAAAGTTAATTATTCATGTTATCTCAATGTACTTTACACTATTTATTTCTAACAAATGTCTTTCGGTTTATGATAAATTAGATATTTTTCTAAAAATTCCACTCTTGTTAATTATTATTATTTCTAAAATATTCTTTTATGCAATTAAAATTGATTTTATCATTTCAAATATAATTAACTTGCAATGCTTATGTATAAAGATAGATGTATTTCATTTGAAAAAAACAAAGACCCCATAAACCCATCTATTGATTATAGTGTATAATGTAGTGGTATGAGTCCGTATATCCCTACTAGGGCTTAGAATGGTAAACCACCATGAAGTTTGTGAGCCATTTGATCTTGTCTCTGGACAACTCATTCTTATACTAAGTACTAAGAAGTAGTTGGATTTTGGAATGACAATTTGTCCTCGATGACCATGTTTCCCAATGGTCAGGAATCCAATGATCTTGTCTTTGAATAAATCACAAAGTTTTGGACCCTGTGACCTTGTCTTTTGAAGATGTCACAGTGTTAAAAAATTGGTATAATTTGAAGTTGTTGAGGTTGGGATGGCCCTTTGTCTCCCCATGTCATGATGCCTAGCACCAAGATTCAAAGATGGGCACCAATACCTAACCAAATCCAACAAACTCTTATCCACCTTAGACAACATTGCATTAAAATATAACCAAAGTAACAATTATTAAATTTAATTTTTGTCATATCATTTGCCTAGGGGAGGGCATCCAAAGGGTGTTAATGTCAATAAAGCAAAAGCTAAAACAAGACATTAAGTATGTTTTTTTTTTTCAAAAAACCAAAAATAGCCTTCCTGACAAATTTTCAACTGCTCCAAACTATTTGGAGTTAATCTGAAGCCGTCGGATGAGAGAATTTTTTTTTATTGTTATTACTATTTTTGTTTTGTTTTGGCGCTTCGCTGTTGCCAGGCTGTCACAATAGTTTGACTGACGCCACGGTCAAAAACAAACAAACAAACAAACGCACTGACAATCACCTGGGGTGGGTCCCGCCGTCACACGAAAAGCCTAGAAGCCGCGTTAGCCTGCCCGCTCTCCTGCCCCACGCTGCTGCCCGCTGCCCGCGGGCACGCCGGAGGGAAATGTAAGACAAATTAGCCGTCGACAGGCGGCCCGTGATCTCCGTTTGTTTTGTGGGACCCGCCACAAACTTCTGTCGCGCAGATTTCTTTGTTTGTGAAAACGCAGTCACAATTCGATGCTGTTGGAATTTTCTGTATTATATCCGCTAAAGATAAGAGACATGAATAGAAAAATTATTAAATATATATACATATACACACACATATTTTGTTTAAGGGTATATATTCACTAGACATCAGCGTATAAAACTAAAACTATTAAACATATCTCAAATATATTTTTTGAGATATTAAATTTGGGACATTTATTTTGAATTTGTCATATATGGTTTTGACAACTATATATTTTTTAAATGTGATTTTTCTATTGGTTGTTGAAAGGTGGCTTTGATAATGATGTATCATTGTGTAAATAAAATTGGACTTTTAATTTCAGCGTGTGTTTAAGATATCAAAATTTGTCAATTCCTTTAGTGAGAAAAAAGAAATCTAGTAGGTGATAATCAAAAGGACATAAAATGTAACGTTGAAATTGCCCTATAACAATCAAATATGTGTCATGTTTAAAGTCTGTCGTTAATATTAACATCTCACATTATTATATTCTACAACCATCTTTAGCGGCGATTGAAGGTTATGTCGATTATCTTAATTTTATTGATATGAAAAATTCCGAGAGATATTTATAGACACCTACCTAATCTTGATATGGGACTAGTTATTTTATATGGTGCTAGTGTATTTAAATCGTTGTTTATTAATTATTGGACCAAATTAGACTCTTGTTGGCTCATGGTCTTTATGTTTTGTTCGACTGTCAACACTTATCTTCATTTCCCTTGCTTTTTACATATCTTTCTTATTTATTCTCTTTTCTTCTCTACATGTCCCTATTTTTTGTCAATCTCTCATGTTTTTCTCTCACCCCGGTCTTCTCTCTCCTCCGCATGTTTTTTTGTTGATTTAATGCTTTTGTAATAAACAATACTATTTTACTCTGTCATAAGTGTACACCTACAATTCTAGTCACTTTATTTGTGGGACCTTTTGAAGCACTTAAGTGATTAACTTCTTTACCTAGTCATATGTAATAATTATTTTAACTTTATGCATCTTCGTGTTTCTCATATTGTTAATGTTTCTTTTTCTTCTCAAACCATTTTGGTTGATTCTCATGTTGCTCAAGTTTTTCCTCCTTCACAAGGTTTCCCAAATTCTCAACTTTCCTCTCAAATTTCTTTTATTTCTTACAATGCTTCTTATATTACTTATTTGCCTAATATTGCTATTATTACTATTTCTATTCTTTCTTGTGAAATGACTACAATAATAACTACTATGTGGGAGTTGCAAAATCATATAAATGTGTCATCCCAAGGTTCGAAAAAACTATAGAATAGGATCGCTTCATAGTACTTGGCCATTTGGCTTATGAAGTGCTTTCTTACCCAATTTTTAGTAGGATTTGTGGCTTCAAATTATGAATTATACAATAGGAAAGGAGATCCATCTCACCACCTTAAGTCATTTTGTGTATTTTCTCAGACTTTGCTCACAATGATAAATCATTAGCGATTGTAGGCTATGTCAATTATCGTAATTTTATTGATATGAAAAATGTCGAGAGATATCTATAGACACCTAATCTTGGCACAAGGCTAGTAATTTTCTATGGTACAAGTGTATTTAAATCATTTTTTATTATTTGTTGGACCATGTTAGACTCTTGTTGGCTCATAGTTCTTATATTTTGTTTGAATTTCGACACTTATATTCATTTCCCTTGTTTTTTACATGTCTTTCTTATTTATTCTCTTGTCTTCTCTACATATCCCTATTTTTTGTCAATCTCTCATGTTTTTTTCTCTCACCTCGGTCTTCTCTCTCCTCCACATGTTTTTTTGTTGATTTAGTACTTTTTTCATAACAATAACAATACTATTTTACTCTGTCATAAGTGTACCACTACAATTCAAGTCACTTTATTTGTGGGCCCTTTTGAAAAGGCGTCAACTTCTTTATCTAGTCATATGTAAGAATTATTCTAATTGTATTCATCTTCATGTTTCTCCTATTGTTAATATTACTTTTACTTCTCAAACCATTTGGTTTATTCTCATATTGCTCGAGTTTTTCCTCCTTCACAACGTTTCCCAAATTCTCAACTTTCCTCTCAAATTTCTTTTATTTCTTACAATGCTTTTTATATTACTTATTTGCCTAATATTGGTATTATTACTATTTCTATTCTTTCTTTAAAAATGACTACAATAATAAGTATTGCGTGAGTTGCAAAACATATTAATGTGTCATCCCAATGTTATGAAAAAACCATAGAATAGGATCGTTATGGATTGCTTCATAACACTTAGCCATTTGGCTTATGAAGTGCTTTCTTACCCATTTTTAGTAGGATTTGTGGCTCCAAATTATGAATTATACAATAGAAAGGAGATCCATCTCACCACCTTAAGTCATTTTGCGCACTTTCTTAGACTTTACACACAATAATAAATCATTAGTAAATATATTTCTTAGGATTGTGTGTGTGAAAGAAAATTAGAGCATTGTAGAAAACCATGGATGTTATACCAAAGCTCTCTACTATAATTCAAAATCAAACACTCAAATTGAGCTAAAAAGGAAGGAGAGATATATTTGCAACTTACCAAGAATAGGATCCTCCCTTTGATTGTTATATTTTCTCAAAGATGATTGATGTTGGTTGCTTCAAAGTGGACTTAGTACATGAATTTTGGCAGCTCCTCCCCTTGAAAACTTGACGATTGCTTGATAATGATTATAGCTTGATTGGCTTGATGGATTGACAAGAGATTCATATGCTTCTAATACTTGGATTCTAGCTAGCTTGCATGGAAGATTTTTGATTGATTTATAATTTAGGGGTGGAGGATGAAATGACTAGGATGGAGCCATGTTGGATTTAGATCAAGGGTTGAAGATGTGTGAAATGATGGAAGATTTTAGATGTGGAGGATTCTAGAGGTTTTCCTTCATTCATGGAAGGTGGTAGAATAGGAAGGTTATAGAGATAAAGAACTCTATAATTGATTAGATTATGTTAATGATGATTAGATGAGAGATTAGATGAAATATTTATAGGAGAGGCTAGGTTAGTAGGTGTAGGTTGGTAGCTAAGAATATTAAATTCCTAAAATAAGAGGTGATGTGATTAAATGTATGATTAGAGAAATTAATCAAGATAAAGGGATGTTGTGGAACATTATAAAGTTAGAATATGATGAAGGGATTATTAGTAAAGGGGATTATTTTAGGTGTATACAATTTGAAGGATTGTGCACTAGATTTTTTAGTGTGAGGGTTTATTTTTTCATTTTATTACTTTATTATGCATTTTCCATCTCACACATGGTGATTCATCTCACTTAGGTGAGTCAAAGGTATTTTACGAGTTATATTGTCATAGAATTTTTCATCGTCATATGCATCATAGTTGTCATAGGTGTCATACATGAGTTATATATATTAAATGTGAATCATTTATTGGTTGTTGAAAGGTGGTTTTGATAATGATGCATCATTGTGTAAATAAAATTGGGCTTTGAATTTCACAATACGTGTAAGATATCAAAAAATTTCAATCTCATTTGCGAGTAAAAAGAAATCTCGTGCATGACAATCAAAAGGATATAAAATATAAGGTTGAAATTGCCCTATAACAATCAAATATATTTCATATTTAAAGTTTTCCATTAATATTGACATCTCACAGTATTATACTCAACCACCATTCTTGATAGCGATTGTAGGTTATATTGATTATCTTAATTTTATTGATATGAAAAATGTCGAGAGATATTTATAGACGCCTACCTAAACTTGGTATGGGACTAGTTATTTTATATGGTGCTAGTGTATTTAAATCATTTTTTATATATTATTGGACCATATTAGACTATGTTGGCTCATAGTCTTTTATGTTTTGTTTGACTTTTGACACTTATCTTCATTTCCCTTGTTTTTTACATGTTTTTCTTATTTACTCTCTTTTCTTCTCTATATGTCCCTATTTTTGTCAATCTATTATGTTTTTTCTCTCACCCCAGTGTTTTCTCTCCTCCCCATGTTTTTTTGTTGATTTAATACTTTTTTCATAACCATACCAATACTATTTTACTTTGTCATAAGTGTACACCTACAATTCTAGTCACTTTATTTGTCAGCCCTTTTGAAGCACTTAAGGCATCAACTTCTTTGCCTAGTCATATGTAAGAATTATTCTAACTTTATTCATCTTCATGTTTCTAATATTGTTAATGTTTATTTTTCTTCTCAAACCATTTTGGTTGATTCTCATGTTGCTTGAGTTTTTCCTCCTTCACAATGTTTTCCAAATTCTCAACTTTCCTCTCAAATTTATTTTATTTATTACAATGTTTCTTATATTACTTATTTGTCTAATATTGTTATTATTACTATTTCTATTCTTTCTTCTAAAATGACTAGAATAATAAGTACTATGTGTGAGTTGCAAAATCATATTAATGTGTCATCCCAAGGTTCTGAAAATCCAAAAAATAAGATCGCTTCATAGTACCTAGCCATTTGGCTTATGAAGTGTTTTCTTACCCATTTTTAGAAGGATTTGTGGCTCGAAATTTTGAATTCTACAATAGGAAAGGAGATCTATCTCACCACCTTAAGTCATTTTGTGCACTTTCTTATACTTTACACTTAATGATAAATCATTAACAAATATATTTCTTAGGAGTTTGTGTGTCGAATAAAATTAGAGCATTCTAGAAAACTATAGATGTTATATCAATTCTCTCTACTCTAATTCAAAATCAAACACTCAAATTGAGCTAAAAAGGACGGAGAGATATATTTGAAACTTACCAATAATAGGATTCTCCCTTTGATTGTTATATTTTATCAAAGACGGTTGATGTTGGTTTCTTCAAAGTGGACTTAGTACATGATTTTTTGCAGCACCTCCCCTTAAAAACTTGATGATTGCTTGATGAATGATGATAGCTTGATTGGCTTGATGGATTGATAAGAGCTTGGTATGCTTCTAATACTTGGATTCTAGCTAGCTTGCATGGAACATTTTTTCTTGATTTATAGTTGAGCGGTGGAGGATGAAATGACTAGGATGGAGCCATGTTGGATTTGGATCAAGGATTGAGGATGCTTGAAAGGATGGAAGATTCTAGAGATGGAGGATTCTAGAGTTTTTTCCTTCATTCATGGAAGGTGGTAGAATAGGAAGGTTATAGAGATAGAGAACTCTATATTTGATTAGATTATGTTAATGATGATTAGATGAGGTATTAATTGAAAGATTTGTAGGAGAGACTAGGTTAGTAGGTGTAGGTTGGTAGCTAAGAATATTAAATTCCTAAAATAAGAGATGATTTGATTAGATGTATGATTAGAGAAATCAATCGAGATAAAGGGATGTCGTGGGAAATTATAAGGTTAGAATATGATGAAGGGATTACTAGTAAAGGGGATTATTTTAGGTGTATACAATTTGAAGGATTGTGCACTAGATTTTTTTGTGTGAGGGTTTATATTTTCCTTTTATTTTTTTATTGGGTGTTTTCCATCTCACACATGGTGATTCATCTCACTTAGGCGAGTCATAGGTATTTTATGAGTTATATAACATATGACAGATTCTTTCATAGAATTTTCCATTGTCATATGCATCATATTTAGCATAGGTGTCATGTAGGAGTTACATTCTATTTCTAAATTATAACTTCTTTCTCCCTTATGGAGGTATGATTATTCCAAGCATGAGAGTTATACAAAACTCCCATTATGTACCCTCTTTTTGATCTATTAGAATGAGTAGACCATTTTCTTTTATGCATTCACAATTTCCTTGAGTTCATGTTTTGATTGCTAATTACTTGGATGAATTTTTGCATTATCATTTGAGTGCAACTCCATTGATGCGCGCGCCATTCTGCGAGATATTCAAGTCCTATTTCATGGTATCATATTTGTATCTCTTTAATTGTGTCACTCACATTGTTAGTTGTTGATTACTCTCAGTTTTGCATTTTTTTTCTCTCCTAGTGTAAGTTTTGGACTATATTGGAAAACATGCTATAATTGTTTGTTTTTAGCCATTTTGTGCTTAGAAGGTAGTGTGCTTGGTTTTTTGTGTTTGAAGGTGTGTTTTCGGGTCTAGATTTCATTGTGTAAGATTTTTAATTTGTAGGTTTCAATTTCAGCAAAGTTGTGTGTGTGGAGTCTTGGATTTTGGGACCAAGTCGCCCTTAGTTCGTCGAACTTGGTACCGAGTTGCCCCAGCTCTCCCTCTTTGCCCTCCCTTTTCAATTTCGAGCCCTTATTTTAGCTCGTCGAGCTCTATTTTAACCCACCAACTCGGTTAACAATATTTTTCTCTCGAGCTCTACGCTTGGCTTCCTCGCTCCATTCTTGTCTATGGTAATTTTCTCAATTCTCCTTGTTTACCCCCTCCCCACCGAGCTCGAATCCAGTTTCGACCTGGCTCAACTCAGCCCAGTGTACCCCCTACATCCATTTTTTCCTTACATCACTCGACCAAACCTTTCCCAGGATCACTCACATTTAACTCATCCCTACCTTTCATGTGTTCCTCTACTTAGCATAGCTCTATGGAATCGAATCTACCTAGCTCTTCATGCTCACGTTGGACCCATGTGTATTGAAAACTCACCGTTACAACTTGGTATCTACCCCTGATTAAATAAACTCTACCCAGAAGTTATTGTTATCCATATTTTACCCCTCGACAAAATATTGGATCAGCCACAACCCCGCACAGAAATAACATGAGAAATCACATTTGAATCTTGCAAATAGGTTTCAGAGGGACTCTATAATGGAGTGGCGGGGCCTAAGAAAGATCAAACGACCCTGTGCGGTAAAAAATTTGAGAAACGGCTCTGTCGAGTGAATCAGTGCTTCAAATCTAGCAAACAGACTCAGGAAGGCTCTAAAATGAAATAGCAGAGTCAGAGCGCGAGGCTGAGTAGTGCCAAAGGAGCTAGAGGCTCAAAGAAAAGAAACGAAGAAGGTTTAAATCTTTCGGGCTCTCAAACGACTCAGAACGAGCCTCGAAACGACCAAGTATGGAGGAGACAGCAAACGCTGCCAAGTGTTAAAGCAGCGCACCTCTAAAGATTAAATCCCAAGAGGCAAACTCAAACAAGCGCCAAGACCCCACTTGTCCTAGGTCCAAAACAGAGGCATAGTCAAAGCTAAAGGTCAAAAGGTGAACAGGGCAGGCCTTAAAAAAGACTAAGTATAGAAACGCTAGCGGAAGTTGCCACGCGTCAACTCGATGCATCCCCAAAGGCAAAATCTTGGGCGAAGACTCAAACTTGTGCCAGCCCTCCATGTGACTAATGGTCAACAAAGGTCAAAAGGAGAGTAGGCCCAAAATTGGTTAAGTCTCTGACCCTACGGAGGCCTCCACATTTCTCACTGGTGCATCGTCAAAAGGAAAGTCTAGAGGCAATTTTCAAATGAGCGGGGGCTCGCCGCGTGTCCCAACTTTTTAAAAGGGACAAATTCGGGATTTTAATAGTCAAAGTAGAGGAAGGCAGGAAAAAGGTTCCAAGTTTCAATAGGACACCATTTCAAAGGTAAAATTGGGGGCGGGTTCTCAAACAAGCGCCAAGCCTCCACATGTCTAAGGTCAGATTTTTGGCCCACCAAGAAAAAGACTCAGACAAAATATAAGGGACCCCAAGGAGCTCGCGGAGGCCGCCAAATGTCAGTCTCATGATTTTTCAAGAGTGAAGGGTAGGGGCCAAATCTCTAAGGTGCACAAGGCTGCCACGTGGACCCTACAGGGGCATACTCTGTAAATATTGTGCCCCGTAACCCTAATATTCAAATGGCCATATCTTTCGACTGGAGAATCAGATTTGAGTAGGAGAAGACTTTCTAGAAACCTCTCGACACCCTCTACACCTTGGGAACATAAAATATCATTTTGGGAAGGCTTTGGTAGGTGAAAACTGGGAAAAATTCTTCCAGGCCATTAACACAAAATTTGATCTCTTTTACTACCAGATCTGATTCAATTCGACCCACCGGGGAACCAAAAGTGAAATATTGTGGGTGGATTTGAAGGGGGCATTGATATTCAATAGTTGAGCTTTCAAAATGGGGTTTAATGTGTATCTCAAGGTGGTTAGAGCAGGATTCAAATTCTTCCCTCTTCTCTCTCTCATTCTTCTTATATATCGTAATAGAGGGGCACATTCAAATGGTTGGTCATTGTTTCTCTCCTTCCCCCCCCTCTCTCTCTTACTCAGGGTATAATGTGAAGTCTAAGCCTCCTCACATGGCTCTATAATGGCGTTTTCTTGACTGATGATGTACTATGTAACATTTTGGAGCAATAAAATTTGTTTCGTGATGCATCTATCCATCCTTGGCTTATTTTATTGTCTCTTCTTACCTCTCATCGTTGCAGGGTATATTGTGCATATTATAATGTTCATTGCAGGTCTTGGGAGATGTGTTTAATGGGTTTTGAAGTGGTGTTTTTGTGAAATCTATCTCTGGTCTGTGGTGTATTATGTCCACCCTTTCCTCTGCTCACCTCTCTCCACTTCAAGCGGTCGGGTCTGTGATTCAACCACTTCCTTTTCTGGTGTATCACTGCTTAGTGTAGGTTTTTTCACCCTCTTTCTCTCTCTCTGTCCCCTTGGAATGGTTAGATTAGGATAGAATAGGTTCTGCCTGCACTGGAGTAGCTTGTGGCAGGTAGATTAAGAGGCAAGAACCGGCTTTCTCTGGAGGTCCATCTCAAGTTTTGTAAGTCCCACAGCTTGAGAGATGGTCCCATGTTATGCAATCACACTGAATGCCCCATTTTTACCACTTCACATCTTTGGCCATTCAGGGGTGTTGTGATTTTGCACTAACAATTTTGGCATGCCTGGTGGGACACTGAGGTTCACGCCTGATGGGACACTGAGGTTAGATCTCCCATCTTTCCAAGGTGTCTCATTACAACAGCAAATCATAAGCCATCGTGTGACCACACTAACAGTTTTGGCATGGTGGGACATGTCTGAAGCACCTTACCACTTCATCTTAGCAGGTTGATGTGTTCCTTTTAAGGGTCAGCCTTTTGAGGCACTTTCAAGCACATCTGGCGACTCCATTTGGTCAATAATCCATCCTCTGAGTTGTAGATCTTTTCCATCCATTTCCATTCATTTTCTTCTTCCATCTCTTCCATTCTCCCCCCATTCCATGAAGTTGTGCAATCACGACTTCATTTCCTTCATGGAACTCACACTTACAGTAGCAATGCAGTTCACCTCCAATGCATTTTTCAACTCCTCTAGATCAACACTATGATCAGATCCAAAGTAACTATGCTTACCCATATGAGTAGGGTCAAAGTTAGTTTGGCCATGGAGCTTATCAAGAACAAGGGTATGCATACAATGACAACAGTCAAATGGATAATGTTGTTTTGCTGGAGAAGATTCAAAAAATGGAGGTTAACATGGTTCATTCAAGGGCCATAGCACAAATGAAGGCATTCAAGATTGGTTACAGTGAACCTTGTCCATGGGGAGGCCCTTTTCCAAGACATTACAGCCCTCAGGAGAAGCTTGACTTCATGGTTGAAATGTTGACTCTGATTACACAGTGGATTAAAGACATTGAAGCTTATGAGCAAAGTGCGAGACATCCTTGTCAATGGCTAAGTCAATCACCAGCTCCATGTCCTTCATTTCCTTTTTTTCAAACTTTATCATTTCAGCAGGGCGAAGCCCCCGAAGCAAATTTTCATGGGTGATTTATTAACCCATGGGTAATGGGTAACCGTTATGGGCTGTTTTTGGGCCCATGGTTTTTTCGGTACCCATTGTTTTGATACCCACAGTTTTTTGCCCATGGTTTTGATACCCACAGTTTTTGCCCATGGTTTTGATACCCACGGTTTTGTATCAAACTGCTTAAGCAATTGTCTATTTATATGGTCTTATGCATATGATACATAGACAAGCAAATGTATTGCAGATGTGTTTTGAATTCGGGTGTGAATTCTGTAGAGTTTGTTGAGCATAGCTCCAAACGGATCTGGGTATTGTATTGAGAGAGTGGAGGCTTGTAATAAAATCTGAGCAAGTGATTCTTGGTGGACGTAGCCCAAATTGGGTGAACCACGTTAAATCTTGTCTCTCTGTGTTGTGTTATTTATTCTGCACTTTTATTTGAGATCTGTAATATTTTCTGCATATTAGTTTCTACTGTTGCGATTTTGTAAGGGATTATTCCACATATTTTATCTCTTATTTCCTAACAATTGGTATCAGAGCCTGGTTTGGTTTGCTGAAGTGTTGAATCATAGGGAAAGTTTTATCTTGAGTGGGAGCTATGGCAGATGATGGAAGATCTAGGGTTGATAAATTCAACGGGTAGAATTTCAGTCTTTGGAAGATGCAGATGGAAGATTACCTTTATCAGAAGGATCTTTATACTCCACTGTCTGAGAAGGTGAAAAAACCCTCGAGTATGACAGATGTGGAATGGGATTTGTTGGATCGGAAGGCACTTGGAATGATCCGGCTGTGTCTTGCATCTTCGGTATTATTTAATGTTTCAAAGGAAAAGACTACAAAAGAACTGATGGATGCATTAGGGAAGTTGTATGAAAAACCCTCTGCCTCTAATAAGATATTTTTAATGAAAAAGTTGTTTAATATGAAGATGTCTGAGAATAGTTCAGTAGCAGATCATTTAAATGATTTCAATACGGTTGTGAATATGCTAGCTTCGGTTACAATAGAATTTGATGAAGAAGTTAGGGCTTTATTAATTCTGTGCTCTTTACCTGAAAGTTGGAATAGCCTGGTAATGGTGGTAAGCAACTCGGTTCCAGCTAACTCGAAGTTGAAGTTTGAGGATGTTGTAGGGGTGATTCTAAGTGAGGAAATGTGAAGAAAAATCTCTGGGGAATCTTCTACTTCAGGGAATGCTTTGACAGTGGAAACTAGAGGGAGACAGAAGAATAGAGGAAACCGTGGAAAATCGAAAGATCGGGCAAGGTCAAAATCCAAGAGCAAGATTGTATGTTGGAATTGTGGAAAGTCTAGGCATGCAAAGAAGGACTGTTGGGAGCTTCGGGACAAGAAGAAACAACAGGAAGAAAACAAGGAGGCAAATGTGGCATCGGGTAATGTATGTCAGGATGCTTTGATTCTTTCTTTACATAATATTACTGAATCTTGGGTTTTAGATTCAGGGGCTTCTTTTCATGCTACTCCACATAGGCATTATTTTGTTGATTATGTTCAAGGGGATTTTGGGCATGTTTTTCTTGGTGATGATGAGCCTTGTAGTATAGTTGGAAAAGGTTCTGTTCAGGTTAAGATGCAGAATGGGAATACATGGCTATTGAAGGATGTCAGACATGTGCCTACATTAAGGAGAAATTTGATATCGGCAGGGTAATTGGGAAGTGATGGTTGTACTGTGATATTTACAGCTGACTCTTGGAAGGTTACCAAGGGTGCTCTTGTGGTGGCAAGAGGTAAGAAGGTTGGAACCTTGTATTTATCCACTGATAGTACTAATGATTGTAATCTTGTGGCTTCAGATGCAGATACAACATTATGGCACTATAGGCTCGGTCATATGAGCCATAAGGGCATGGACATCATAAAGAAGAATTTTCCTGGATATACAGAAACAAGTTTGGAGTTTTGTGAGGACTGCATATATGGGAAATAGAAGCGAGTAAGGTTTCTCAAGGTTGGACCTACAAAGAAAGAGAGTAAGTTAGAGCTGGTGCATTCTGATGTGTGGGGGCCAGCTCAGGTATCATCTCTTGGGGGTTCAAGTTATTATGTTACTTTTATTGATGATGCAACAAGGAAAGTTTGGGTTTATTGTATTAGAAACAAATCTGATGTATTTGACACTTTTGTTAAATGGAAAGCCTTCGTAGAGAATGAAACAGGTCTTAAGCTAAAATGTCTCAGGTCAGATAATGGAGGGGAGTATTGCAGCAATGAATTTAATGATTACTGTTCTAAGAATGGAATCCGTAGGAAAAAGACGGTTCCAGGAACTCCACAGCAGAATGGGGTATCAGAAAGGATGAACAGAACAATAATGGAATGTGCTAGGAGCATGAGGTTACATGCAGGACTGCCTCTTTCTTTTTGGGCAGAAGCGGTGAGCACAGCTGTGTACTTGATAAACAGAGGACCCTCAAGTGCCTTGGATGGAGGCATACCTGAGGAGGCTTGGTATGGTAAGAAAGTTGATTATTCATTTCTTAGAGTCTTTGGATGTGAGGTGTTTGTTCATATAGACAAGGATGATAGGACCAAGCTAGAGGCTAAATCAGAAAAATGTACTTTCATTGGTTATGGTGGTGATGACTTTGGATTTAAATGTTGGAGTATTAAGGACAAGAAAATCATTCAGTCTAGGGATGTGGTCTTTAATGAGAAAGTCATGTATAAGCAACAGTTGCAGGAAAATAGGGAAGAATCCAAGAAAGAATATGCAGTGGTAGAGGATCTTCTGGATGGGACAGTGACCCATGAATCAGTTCAAGAACTGACTCAACAGGAACCCCAAACTCCTACAGTGAGGAGGTCTTCTAGGGTAAGAAAAGAACCTGAACGTTTTTCTCCTTCTCTTTATTATTTATTACTCACTGATAGTGGAGAGCCAGAGAGCTTTGATGAAGCAATGCAGGTAGATGCCAGTAAGAAGTGGGAGCAAGCCATGGATGAGGAGCATAAGTCTCTCATGGAGAACCAGACTTGGGATTTGGTGAAGCTACTGGAAGGCAAAAGAGCATTGCAGAATAAGTGGGTGTACAGAGTTAAAGATGAAGAAGGAGGAAAGAAAAGATATAAGGCCCGGTTGGTGGTCAAGGGGTTTGCACAGAAACAAGGTATAGATTTTGATGAGATCTTTTCTCCTGTAGTAAAAATGACTTCTATTAGAACTGTTCTTGGAATAGTGGCAGCAGAAGACTTACACTTAGAATAGTTAGATGTAAAGACTACATTTCTCCATGGTGATTTGGAGGAGGAACTATATATGCAGCAACCAGAGGGCTATGAGGTCAAAGGTAAAGAGGAGATGGTGTGTAAACTGAAGAAGAGCTTGTATGGCTTGAAACAAGCTCCACGTCAATGGTATAAGAAGTTTGATAGCTTCATGATGGAGCAAGGTTATATTAGATGTCATTCTGACCATTGCGTGTATACAAAGAAATTTGAGGATGGAAGTTATATTATCCTGTGTTTGTATGTTGATGACATGTTGGTTGCAGGTAAAAACATGCAGGAAATAAAAGTACTCAAGAAACAGCTAAGTGAATCCTTTGATATGAAGGATTTGGGGGCAGCCAGACAAATCCTTGGTATGAGGATAACTCGGGATAGGAAGGAACGGAAGCTGACTTTATCTCAGGAAGAGTACATTAAGAAGGTATTGGATAGGTTTAACATGCAGGATGCTAAACCGGTTGGGACTCCTTTGGCAGGCCATTTTAAGTTATCAAAGGAGTAGTGTCCCAAGACAGAGCAGGAAAGAAACTAGATGTCCAAGGTACCTTACTCATCAGCAGTTGGCAGTTTGATGTATGCTATGGTGTGCACTAGGCCTGATATTGCCCATGCAGTGGGAGCTGTGAGTAGATTTATGAGTGATCCAGGTAAAGAGCATTGGCAAGCAGTAAAGTGGATCCTTTGGTATTTGAGAGGGACCATGGGGACAGTTTTGTGCTACAGTGGATCAGACACCACTTTACGTGGTTATGTAGATTCAGACATGGCTGGAGATGTAGACAGCAGGAGGAGCATGACAGGTTATATTTACACTGTAGGTGGGACAACAGTGAGCTGGATTTCACGACTACAGAAGTTGGTGGCTTTGTCAACCATGGAGGCTGAGTATGTTGCTGCCACAGAGGCAAGCAAAGAGATGATTTGGTTACAACAATTGCTTGAGGAGTTGGGGCATAAGCAGGAGGAATGTAAGCTGCATAGTGATAGTCAGAGTGCTATACACCTAGCTAAGAACTCTGCTTTCCACTCTAGGATGAAGCATATATAGTTGAGATATCACTTCATCAGGACAACTTTGGAGGAAGATAAGTTGAAGTTGGAGAAGATTCATACCAGTCAGAATCCTGCAGACATGATGACCAAGGTGGTCACAAGGGATAAACTAAAGCTATGTTCAACTTTGGTTGGCCTTCACGGATGACAGTGAAGGGTTGAGAAGCTTTCTCAGTGGAAATCAGTCTCCAAGTGGGAGATTGTTATGTTTGTGGAGCCTATTTTCATGTTAGAGTGTGGTACACCTTCTATGTGTTACACTCGGGTATTTTTACGGTGGTCCCACTCACTGGTGAGTGGGTCAGGGGGGTTCGGGGGCGAAGCCCCCGAAGAAAATTTTCATGGGTGGTTTATTAACCCATGGGTAATGGGTAACTGTTATGGGCTATTTTTGGGCCCATGGTTTTTCGGTACCCATTGTTTTGATACCCACGGTTTTTTGCCCATGGTTTTGATACCCACGGTTTTTGCCCATGGTTTTGATACCCACGGTTTTGTATCAAACTGCTTAAGCAATTGTCTATTTATATGGTCTTATGCATATGATACATAGACAAGCAAATGTATTGCAGATGTGTTTTGAATTCGGGTGTGAATTCTGTAGAGTTTGTTGAGCATAGCTCCAAACGGATCTGGGTATTGTATTGAGAGAGTGGAGGCTTGTAATAAAATCTGAGCAGGTGATTCTTGGTGGACGTAGCCCAAATTGGGTGAACCACGTTAAATCCTGTCTCTCTGTGTTGTGTTATTTATTCTGCACTTTTATTTGAGATCTGTAATATTTCTGCATATTAGTTTCTACTGTTGCGATTCTGTAAGGGATTATTCCACATATTTTATCTCTTATTTCCTAACACCTTTCCCACCATAAACAATTGGGAATTTGGTTGAACCCTTTTCTAAGACTCCTCTTGCTTTCCACAGGTCCATGTTGGGAAGCTAGACTCAAGAATCCAATCAAGGGAACTGAGCAAGAAGAGGAGCCCTATAGAAAATAAATGGTATCAGACAACCTTGTCAATGAGTTTCTGCCACCTCAAGCTTTGGGTTTTCAAAGATCCCCTTGATGGTCAAATCAATCACAGCAGTGTTGAATGTTGAGCTTCCAATTTTATGCCCTGAGTGTTGAGTTTGCAGCCCTTCTCCATCTTCTAAGAAGATCTCATCTTATTTCCTCTTCCAAACTTTAGTGTCAAAATCCAAGTGGCACTTTGTTTGAGGAGTAATACTGATCCCCTCAATCCAAGATACACAAACTAACTAAAGTGGAGGAATACCCACTTCTCCAAGCCCCAATGAAGGAGAGTAGCAAAGGAGAGATCAAATAGTTGAGGCTACTCAATGAATAAAGCATCATTGAATAAGCTTGGCTCCCATATTCAAAGGCCTGATTACAAAATCCCCCATGATATGGAGAAGGACCATGAGTTTCATAGGCTCCAAGAAGTGGAGAATAGAGGAAAAAGACCTTTAGGAATCCTCCCATATCCTCTTCAATGATCTGATGTGCAAAAGAGTTTGATCTTTCAAACTCATGTTTGAGAGTGAAGGGAGCCATGGTAATCCAAGTTACAGATCAGCTCCAAGACACCATTGAAGCAGAGAGTTGGAAAGATCACATCAATAGGTCAACTTGATGAAGAGAAGACTATTATCTGACTTGGAGGATTTCTTTCATTTCAAGAGCCTGATTGGATTGATCAATCATTTATCCTAGGATCACCCATCAAGCACATGACCTTACTGCCATAAACTAGAACCTCTAGAGTAGCAAATAGCCTGCATTTCAATTTGAAACTCTTCATACCTAGGTTGGAAGACCATGGTTATCCAAGATCAAGTCAGTCTTCAAGAAACAACGGGGGAAGGAAAAGAGTACAAAGATACCATCTCTTCCATGCCATTCATCCAAGAAGGTTTGTAAGGAGACTCCATTCTTAGAGTTGAAGTTCAAAGCAATGGGCACATCCATCGGATCAGATCATGCCCAATCAGGTACTTGGCTTCATTGGAGCCAAGGGAGAAGCCAAAACTTGTCCTGCTTAATCCTGAGCATGAGGATGAGCTTCAAAGTACCAAGGATTACCTGCCAGGCCTCCAGGATACAAATGCAGATCAACTTGAAGAAGTATTTTCTTATTAATAGTTGATACCTTCATAATATCGATGGAGGATCCACCTCTTTTCATTTTTTCACTCATAATGACATCCATTTTTAGTGTCAAATCATTTGCATGACTTCCCCTTTTGAGAAAGGGAAGCTATTTCTCTCTGCTTGTATCAGGCTTTATTTAGCATTTTTCTTTGTTAGGGTTAGTTTAGGAGTAGGAGTAAACTTTGCTTTCAGCATAACAAGTGCTTATGCACACTCTGCATGTTCTCACTTGAGGCATGTATGATCTTGGTCTTTTGTACATAAGTTTTGTTCGTATTGCTCCAAGTACAGTGCAGTATATCATACCCTTCAGTTGTTGTAGTAAGAACCTCATATATACATCTAATCAGTTGCTAATTTCAAAAGAAGGAAAATGTATAGAAACTAAATTAGGTTTTGAGACAGTCCATTTCCAGGGACACATGAATGCTCCTAGGGTCAAGACAATTTGCTACTCTCAGAAATCTCATCTTCAATATTTACTTATGAAAATTGAGAGTGCAGATAGCGGGGCAAGCTCAGGGTCAGGTAGAGGCAGCAAGGCGGGAAGTCAGGTTCAAGTTTCATAGAAAAATATTAGTGTCAGGCTATCATTCATGACTCCATACCCAATGGATACTTTGAAGGCCACTGGTCCATTCATCTAGTAGGCAAATGTCCTCTGCGAGTTGCCAAAACTGCTATCCATATTTTCCCCCCTTCGGCAAAATATGGATCAGCCACCATCCCAGAGAGAAAGAAACTTGGGTAATCACATTCAAATGTTATCAAAATTTTTCCCTCGGGACTCTAAAGTTTGAGTCAAACACGGGCCTTTTGACAATATGAAATGGAAAGGTTCAGTTAAAATGAGAAATGGCTCTGTTGGAGTTAATGGTGTGGGCTTCAACAACCAGAGAAGACTAGGGTATCTGAAATGAAATGGCCAAAGTCGGAGCACTGTTGAAGTGCTAAAGGAGCTCAGAGAGTCGAAGAAAAATGGAGCAAAGGTTCAAAGTAATTGAACTTCACATGACTGAGAACGACTCAAAATGACAAAGTATGGAGGACTCAACAGAATGCTGCCAAGTGTCAAAGCTTGATGTAATTCCAAAAGGTGCGACAAAATAGAAACCCCAAACAAGCGTCAACCTTCCACGTGGTCAAAGCATGGAAAAGTTACATCGGGCATTGAAAAATTGAAGAAAAGCAACAAAGCCGTGGGGGGAGCCACATGTCAGATCAGCGCACCTTTAAGGATAAAATAAAAAGGAGGTCCCCAAATGCGTGTGGGCTCACCACATGGTCAGAGTCCAAAACGAAGCACTGGCCATTCAAGAGTATAAGTACAACAGGGCCTATAGAAGCCTCCACATGTCTCAATGATGCACCTTCAAGTGTCAAATCCCGAGGTAGACCCCAAACGTGCACAAAATCACCACATGGTCAAAGTCTGAAAAGGTAAGGCCATCTAATGAAAATTCCAAAATCCTCTAAAATCCTCCACATGCCTCGTCGGTGAAACTCCAAAGGTAAAATTCAGAGGTAGGTCCCAAATGTGCGTTGAGCCTCCATGTGTCTCAAGTCAGACATAGTGTCTCCACCAACAAGAGGGCCTTAGGTAGAATACAAAAGAAATAGAGCAGGAATGCAAATGACGTCACATGTTAGTTTGGCGCAACTTCAGGAGTGAAAGGAGAGTAAAATATTAAGATATGCAGGGCCACCACGTGGATCTTATGCAAATAGACTCTAAACCTGAAGCTTGGATTTGAGTGAGAGAGTACTTTTTGGAAAGCTCTCGGTGCATTCTACTCACCTGCCATCATTAATGAAGAATGGTAAATTTGGTCTTCCATTTTCGAGGCTGTTGAGTCTCCTACCTGCCACCATTATTGAAAAGTGGTAAACTTGGTCTGCCATTTTTGAGGCTATTGAGTCTTCCACCTACCACCATTAATAAAAAATGGTAAATTCGGTTCACCATTTTTGAGATTGTCAAGTCTCTTACTTTCCACCATGATGAAGAATGAGCCTCCTTTCTTTCCCAGTAAGGAACATCACATGGGGCCATGGGTTTTGTAGTGAAGCCCATCATTGTTATAAGTGAATTTCAATGCTTTCTGGGGTGGTTGGAGTACAATTGATGATTATTTTTTATTACTGATGTACTCCTTCTCCCTCCTTAGGACTAGATATTTTGTTTAACTTTCGTTATAATTAAATGAGTCATTATACAGGATTGTATATGTTCTTATAAGGAACAATATATATGTATAGTCAACTCTGTTGAAATATGAGTTGTTACATATATCATGGTCGTTATTGAGCACCTGGATTATGAACTTTCTAGTTGTTATTAATAAACAGGAAAGTTGGAAAATATTGTGAGATATTACATTTCTAAATGATGTTTTGTGATGTAGTAAATAACCTAATATTGTTTAAATTTATAATGTGCATATTCTGATGTTCGTTGTAGGTCTTGGGAGCTATGTTTAATGGGTTTCGAAGTGGTGTCTATTTGAAATCTATCTCTGGTCCGTGGTGCATTCTGTCCATCCTCTCCTCTGCTCACCTCTCTCCACTTTGGGCGGTCGGGTCTGTGATTCAACCACTTCCTTTTTTGGTGTATCAACGCTTAGTGTAGGCTCTTTCACCATCTCTCTCTCTCTCTATCCCCTTAGAATGGTTAGATTAGGATAGAATAGGTTTTGACTGCACTGGAGTAGCTTGTGGCAGGTAGATTAGGAGGCAAGAATCAGATTTCTCCAGAGGTCCATCTCAAGTTTTGCAAGTCCCACAGCTTGAGAGACGGTCCCGTGTTATGCAATCACACTGAATGCTCCATTTTAACCACTTCGCATCTTTGGCCATTCTGGGGTGCGGTTTTTTTGCACTAACAGTTACTCCCTCATCTCACTACTTGGTGTATCTGACTTTTTATCACCACTCAGTGTGTGGAACGCTCGTGTGAAGACCGATCACCCAGACACACCTGTCAGCTCGTGCACTCCATTTGACAATCCAACTTGACATTGAATCGACTCAGAGTATAACTTGATTTGTGTTTCCGTGTTGAGTTCAAATTGCATGCTACGTGGATCTCACACATATCTCATCTGATCAACTCATCCATCTCACAATTCATGCAACTAGCTCACCGGTGAGCTCGTCGAGTTGGGTTGGTTGTTTTTCCAAAGGTAAGTTTTTTTGTTTGTTAATTAATATATTTTGATTAATCTATTTTTTTAATATAATATTAATTAGGTTCTAATTAATTAAATTGAAAAATACTATCTTTTTAAGCTTAAACTAGGGTTATTGGGCTTCTCCAGGCCATTTTTAGCCATTTTATTGTACCTGCACCCTTATTATTATTTGTGTGTTATTGAGTGCATCCGCTACAACCTTGTGACAAGGGAGCCCCAAATGCGATGCTAGACACTTTTTCTCACACGAGACCTTTCTTTTCATTTTTGCTTGTTTTTGACATTATTATTTGTGTTTGTTACAGTGTCATTTTTGTTGCACACAATTGAAACTTATTGTGGTCTCTAAAATTGCATGATTGTTTCGCCAATTGCAAGTTGAGTGGATAAATTTTTCATGTCGCATGAATGTATCAAATTGTAATCAACACACTAAACTATAAAGTGCCGCAAATATGGGGGTTAAAATATTGTTATGGGATGTGTGTGCATTTCTTTTCTTCTCTGCATTCTTACTTTCTCTCTCCTCACGATGGATGATAATGTTGTTTCTTTTCTCACACCGTTTAACTTATTGAAATGGAAATCCAAGATGATAATCAAACTAAGGGGTAAAAGGTTGTATCACATCACTATGGGAGTGAAAACTAAACCCGACGATGAACATGAGAAATCCAAGTAGTTTAATTGATGTGATGAAGCCTTATGTTTTCTTTGTGTGTTTGTTTCTTGTCACCTTCTCTTTTACATTGATTCTTCTGAAAAACCTGATGAAACCTGGAAAACTTTATATGGTATGTTTGGAAAACTGTAGACAAAAAATCATGCACATACTACTATTTTACTATGTCGTCAAGTATGTTGTTATATGCATGGATCTTAAGTAAGAAAATTATTCACTGGCGACACAATCCTTCATCCATCCACTTGCTTTGATTGTTTCCATTATCGTTCTCTCTCGCATCTATCATTTCTGTACCCAGTTCTAGTCATGTCACATGAATCCATATTTATCTGTCTTTGCACATCTATCGTCATTTATCCCATGACATCAGCGCCCATTTTGGACATAAGCACCCAGGTGCTCCTATCCATTTTGGGTGCTTATGTCCTCTTTGATCTTTTTAATTATTATGAAATTTGTGGTCAGTATTTCTAGTTTTCTAATCCATATCCTGAGCTCGTACTCTGCCTTTTGTGTCACTAGTGTAAAAATTCAAACAAGAGATCCATATATATACACAACATACACTCTATTATTCTAAATCATAATTCTAAGGGGCAATCTCATCTACATACTATCACTACCATTACAAGGGACTACATTTTTGGGCTGTATACACTACATAGGAAGGGGAAGTTATCAATTCAATGTAACACATTTTCATCTTATCTATCCATATCTCAGTATCTTGGTGTCATTGACACGAGGGAAACCTATAGACACTATTACACACACAAGTACAAAGAACTACATGGAGTTTGGAATGTAGTGTAGCGCTAGGTCATAAGTTCACTGATCGAGTGACCATCCGGGTTACAAGTACAATTAGTAATCAAAGAGTGAACATGAGGCGACTAACACGAAGTCATAGCGAAACCCTAACGACACAGATGAAAGTAGATTCCGAGATTTTTTGCAGTCACTAGAGCCCAGGAATAGTCACCAATGCCAAGGTGCCTTTGTATAACACTAGGAACCCGTGTCCGACATCATTCAAAAAATTGAGATTTTACACAGAGAAACTGTGACATATTTCCAGCCCTATTCAACAATTTACATTCCCATATCAATTTCAGATTACGCAGGATTCAGCTAAATCATTTGTCTCTCCTATTTACTTATAGTTTTGCATTGCTTGAGAGCTTAGCATTTGTATATCTATTGTATTTTATCATATCAGTTACTCTGTAATTATATTTAATTCATATTTTATTAAATCATTTGGTGAACCCACTTTTCTTCAAACTTCTTGCCCTAGGATACCCAAAACCCTCATAGTTAAGAAGAGGTCCTCATATCCTAATCATAATATGGCCGATACATACTTGCAACCTATTTTTGACGATGCTTCTGTGCAATCTAAATTTCGTGACCTCTAGCGAAACCCTCCATGTGATTCATCAGTCCTTCAATAACTTCTTGCTTTCCAAAACACCCTTTCTACTAAATTTGACAACTCTAACATTTGCATAGTCTCTCCTGACCAAAAATTTACTTCATGTTTTCCTTACTCGTATGTAGTCACCCATGTTGTGTACCTTCTTCTACTCCTATTATAGCACATGATAATACTATTGTATATTATTTTTTTGGTCATGTTCTTGATTGTGATAATATGGATGCTAATACTTCTACTTCTAATGTTAAAAATGTACATGCGCATGATGTTATTTTTACTAGTAATCAAGATGAATGGAAATTTGTATCTCCTACTCTTCCTAATTCTAAAATTGCTTCTAATGAATGCAATGATAAATGTGATATTAGTAATCCTACCACTTCTTTCTATGCTGATGATAGTCTTGATGAAATGCTTACTTGTGAAAATATGTCTGATAGTGATGTCGATTATACTTCTAATCATGAACATGTTAGTGATGATGTTACTTCTCTTAAGACTGCTAAATGTGAATTTACTGCTATTCTTTCTTCTACTTCTAAAAATTTTCCTCATGATGATTCTACTCCTACCACTAGTACACCTCTTATCATATCTTCTAAATCTACTTCTAGCATTCCCATAGATCTGTCATGTTCCTCTCCTCATCTTTCACCTCTTTCTTCTACTTTTGAAATTGTTACTCATGATGATGCTACTCCTACCACTAGTACACCTCTCATTGTATCTCCTGAGTCTACCTCTAGTATTCTCATATAGCCTCCATGTTCTTCTCCTCCTCTTCACCTCCTTCTCCTCCTTCCACATCCACTCCTTCTTGATTAAGCTAAAATGTAATATCCTAGCCTAATTTGATGTTATAGGAGTAGTAAATAAATGAAATAATGTAATACATAAATTACTCAAGCAACTAAGCAAGTGAAAGATGAAACCCTAATGTGAAAAAGGGTTAAGAAGCCCTTAGTTGATTTGACGAAGGTGTAGGACTGTGTTGTAGTATAAAATGGGTAAACATGAGGAGGAAACAGCCACACAAAATCCTGAGAAATTATGGATTTGAGCTCTCTGACTGGACTGGGGTACCTGGAAAGGTATAAGGGTGCCTGTGGGTGCCCTACTCTGAGATATGAATGCATTGATATGTGGAAATGGCCTAAAAACCTCCTCTGAGGTGTCATTGGATGTTTGTTTGTATTTACTTGATGTCACACTAAAGTTGTTGAACTACATTAGATGTTGCTATAAGACTTAGAATAATTAATCACCTGTAAAACCCTAGACAAAACATCAAAACCCTAAAAAAATAAAGATGCATATGAAGGGGTCGAACTTTCCTCAATGGACACAATGGCAGACTTACTAACTGAGTGTTGCATTACATCTCATACCCAATGTAGTTCTATGTGTGTGTGTAAATCATGCCCTAGGTTGCTCTTGTGCCAGTCACACTTTTTGAAGTAGTGAGAAAATAACTAGATGTATAATTTAGTAAATGTGTGCATGGAAACAATATACTCCCCTCCTATGAAGTGTGATGCAGATGAACTAGCCTTGTGTGCCTTTTGATGAAGCTAGATGGATGCAAATGAAGCTTTAGGTTCCTTTGATGGATGCAACTCTAGATGGTCATAGTAGATGCTTAGTGCTTTGTCCATCATTATGGTCATATAACTTTATATTTATATGGTTCTCTTGTTATAATTTCGTAATTAACCCCGAAAATGTCGACCACCAAAAAGATAGAAAGATGAAAGGGTTAGAAAGTTCCCAAAAGGTGAGAGTAAAGTGCAAAGAGGATCAAGGTGCCCCAGAGAGGACCACGACACCTAGGGTGCCCCGGTCAAAATAGGAAGAGCACATAATGACAATATAGATTAGGAAAGTGCGGGTGAAAGACCAAAAGTAACGATAGAAATAAAATTAAAAAGGCCAAATACATGGGTTAATTATGACTCTTTTCACTCAAGAACCATATGAATAGTAGTATGAGATTGAGACTAAATAATGACTCAAAGTGCGTGATTTAGTGACTACATTTTCCCCCACTTTATGTTGGTGAGCGGAAATATCAGTAACATAAAGTAGATAGATATACATACATGATAATCCATGTAGAGTGATGTAGAATGCATGTTGAAGGACTTGACAAAGCTTGGGGTGAAAAAAAATGGAGCATGGCGAATAATGATGCAAAAGTATAAAAAGTGATAAGAGTGAACATAGGGAGGAAGTGCATTATATATGTCAATGTGGGTAGTGTACCTACATGGTTAGTATCATGTGTGTGTTGTTGTTATTGACCACTTGCTTCCCATACGGACAGACCTACAAAAGAGAAGATGATCAAGTAGTCAAATACGCCTGTATATGTGCATATAGTAAAGAAACATGTAAAAATAGTATGAAAATTACAATGAAAAAGGAATATGTGCACCTGATCTGTGATGAGACAAAAGGGTGTAAAAATGATATCATGTAATTTTCAGTGAAGTGTGAGTTTTTTTGGGCGATCTCACACCACTATGGCTGAAGAAGTGTAAGGAGAAAGTTGTGTTATTCTCCAACTAGTAAGTGCTTCCCCGAGAGTGTATGAAGATATCTTTGTACTGTCTGGTTTTTTGGGTGATCCGACGCCATTGACCGAACAAGTGTAGGGAGGAAAGTCTGATTTTCCTCCAACCTGTAACTACTCCCTAGAATGCTAAGGACAATCTTCCCTGTAAAATATATTGTGTATGGAGTTCGTAGATTGGTCTGAACTCACTCTCTGTATACCCACTATATCATGGATGAGAACTATAGACTGAATTGTATCGGTACTGTGTTGCATAGTGTGTAAACCCAAATGATGCCCCCCTCTTTGGGAGCACATGCGGCGTCGCAAATAGGAGAATGCATCCCCAAAAGAGGACCGATCGCATAACTGAAAAATTATGTTGTAGGGGGAAAGGAATGTGTTTGGTAAAGATCAAGGCACAAAAAAACATGAGCAGACAATGTAAACACCCAAGAATACAGTCATAGACCATACAAAGTGGGTTACAAACATGAGACACCAATTATGATGTCGCAAGTTACTCAAGGCCATAGTAGTTACAAACAAACAAGTGTGTACACAAGACAAAGGGCAAATCCTATAAACAATAACAAGCAATAGCAAACAAACAAACAAGTATGGTAGCAAATAATCCTGCAAAATGAATGTTGCACATGAAGTATCCGTTAGCATGTTATATAGATAACCTATATATCAAAAGCGTGTATAACCAATAAA
This sequence comes from Taxus chinensis, assembly GCA_019776745.2. Lineage (NCBI taxonomy): Eukaryota > Viridiplantae > Streptophyta > Pinopsida > Cupressales > Taxaceae > Taxus > Taxus chinensis. The sequence goes on from CM034153.1 coordinate 47,812,122, forward strand.
GTAGTGTGCTAAGTACAAAATGAAATAATAACACATGTAGTATGAAAATTTGGATGCCCCTAGTATTTTTTGTGGGGCTGGTAGTAGCCAAGCATCCATGTTGCATGTAAGAGATCTATATTTATGATCACAACTAGAGAAGGATGTGAACGTGCATATGTGTATAGTAAATATAATGACATATAAGATACCTATCTAGCATGTGTAGTAAAGTGACCATGTAAAAGCAAGTGCAAACAAGAGTAAATGTATCCATAAAATGCAGTAATGTATGGATGGATGGAATGAAATGCAAAATGGATGATAGGAGTCACATGCCCCCCGAGTGAATGGAGTTTTACGCAATGAGATTCATTTGGTTTTCCCCCTCATTAGTCAATAATGAACTGTAAATGAGATTACGTCATCAGGAAATGGTCGAAGTGTGTTGTGTGTTACGCATTGTGATGAGTGTGTATTAATGATATGTGACATAGAGATGACATGTGCATGACTCTATAGCCTAAGCGTATATCACGATAAGATGAATAGAAAGGAGGTGGTGATTTATCCTAAAGCGTATACCACTAAACAATGTAAGTGAAAGTGATGGTATGACATTTCACAAGATGATGTTAGAAGAAGTGACCTTATAGCCTAAAGCATATATCACTAATCCTAAGAATTTCACATGAGGAACATAGGACATGAGTGAATGCGTGAGTTTGATGTGGTCCATTTTGTGATGTATACCCTCAAAATTCCAATATGGACCGTGAGACTAGAGGGATTCATCGAGTATTGAGGGCAACGTGTAGAGGAGTATGTAAAATGCGTAATGTGCGTATTAAAGTGTATGGTATGTAATGTGAGATGTGTGGACGATCTGAGATGTGTATCATAGTGGATGTAAAATTTGAGATATAGAATTTAAAGGATGTATAATTTAAGAAGGTGTGTTTGATGTGTGAAAAATGTGTAGCGTGTGTAGCTATGGTGTCCTGTGTGAGTCATGTGTAGAATGTGTATGATGTATGTAGGACAAGTTGCAGGATGCGAAGTGTAGAATGTATAAAGACACACAATATTTCTATCCTATAATATGTAATGTGTGGATGATGTCAGATAGTGTTATGATGTGTAGTGTGTGGGGTTCATGTGTAGAGAATGCCCTCAACAGTTAAGTGTGAACCGAAGCACAAGAGTGTTTCATCGGGTAATGACGATGCGTAGGATATAAATGATAATGCCTATGGTAAGAGGTTGATAAATGTGAGTATGAAACATGTTTCGATGCGAAGATGGTGGGGCATGACATGTGTGTGGATGCTAGGGTGGCGGGAGTGTGTGGATGTTATGCCCCCCAAGCGTGTAATATTTAGAATTCAATCGTGTAATATCATCTTAGAGGTCATTATTTTCAAGGTCAAAATTGAATGAATAAGCATATGATATGTGATAAGTGATAGTGTCGGGTTGGTCACGTAATGAACCATTAAGGTGTAGGTTATACATACCCATAACATCTTCTTCATCGGTGAAGGCTGGTAAGGGAAACCCATGTGCATACCGGCGAGTAAGATTTTGTGTATAGCCAAGAATAAAACTATTTCAAATGAATACACGACCAAAGGGAATGGGAAATGATATATCAGTAAGATCAGGGTCTAGTGTGCCCCCAATATAATCGAGCCAATATTTTCCTAATGTAAGTGGTGAAGGGCGAGAATGTCATGCAAGGAAGACTTATAGATGAAAGACGCGTAGAATATATGTGGTAGTTTTATAAACAAAGCCATGATAACTATGACAAGAATGTGGGTGGAGGAGAAAGGTCCTCAAAATCAAAACCTAGATGATTCAAACCCTCATGTGTGCATATAGTGTCATCGCAAGTAGGATCAAATGGAATATGCTCCCAATAAGAATTATCCCTAAAAAGCATACATTTGAATGGTGGGTGGGCTAATGGAGGAGGCACATGTGAAGGTGTAGGGGATATATTGGCGTTCATATGCTGGGTAGGCCCCTGATAAAGAATCATAGCAGTAGTAGTAGTAGGTGGAGGAAGTGGAGAGGAAGAAATTGCATCTATCGCACAAATGGCACCTTCAAACAGTGGAAAATGAGGTATTTTGTCAATTGGTTTAGGATCATCCGTAGCATCATTGCATGGAATAGGAAGAGTAGTATTAGGATATCAGTCACAATATTTATATGCATCACGGTCGCAAAGTACAATATATTCAACCCCTTCATGTATGGATTTGACACAATGATGTATGGTAAAAGCAATGACTTGCATAGCATGTAGCCATGGTCTACCAAGTAAGCAATTATATGAGACTGAAAATTCAATGAAAAAGAAGATTTTATTGAGATTTTTTGGCCCTACAGTGATAGCAATAATTATGTGACCTACGCATGGGTGAACTGAACCATCATATGCACTAAGTGAAAGAGATGATGGATTAACATTAGCCGCAGAAAGACCAAGATTTTCAAGAAATGACATAGGAAAAAGATTAATTTCAGATCCATTATCAATTAAAGTGCACTTGATACCCACATTGTAAATGTGAATCATAATATGCAAGGGTGGGTCATTATCAAAAGTATTAAGATCAGCAGGAAGAATATATTTGAATGTTATGTGTTGAGAAAATGCATCTATGAAAGTTTGATATAGTGAGTCAGGATGCATATCAACATGAATGTGAGTAGTAGCAAGAAGATGTTGGACTCTATGCCTTAAATTAGGATTTACAAACAAGTAATCATTGATTGAAATACTCATGATGGCTATAATCTAGGATGATAAGCAAAGAATGAGGATCCTAAAAAATGTGAAGATAGATTATGTGTTCACCAAAATGATTAAGCTAATATGTAATATCCTAGCCTAATCTGATGTTATAGGAGCATGAGAAAATTGAAATAACGCAATATACAAATTAATCAAGCAACTAATCAAGTGAAAGATGAAACCCTAATGTGTAAAGAGGGATAAGAATTCCTTAGCTGATTCGACAAAGGTGTGGGACTGTGTTGTAGTGTAAACCGGGTAAACAGGAGGAGGAAACGACCACACAGAAGCCTGAGAAAGTATGGATTTGAGCTCTCTGATTGCACTGGGGTGCTTGGAAAGGATTGGCTTGTGGGCATCCTAGTCTAATATTGTGGGCACCCTAGTCTATGGAAATAGCTTGAAAAACCTCCTCTGAGGTGTTGTTAAATGTCCACTTGTATTTACTTCCTTTTGCACTAATGTCGATGAACTGTGCCAGATGTTGCTATAAGAATTGTAATAAAGAATCACCTGTAAAACCCCAGAAAAAGAATCAAAAACCTAAAAAAAGAAAGATGCATATGAAAGGGTTAGACTATCCTCAGTGGCCACAATGGTGGACTTACTAACTGAGTGTTGCACTACATCTCAGGCCCAAAGTAGTTCTAGGTGTGTGTGTGTGCAAATCATGTCCTAGGTTGCTCTTGTGTCAGTCACACTTTATGAAGTATTGAGAAAATAACTAGATATAGAATGTAGTAAATATATGCATGGAAACAATAGACTCCCCTCCTATGAAGTGTGATGGAGATGAACCAACCTTGTGTGCCTTGTGATGGAGCTATATGCATGCAAATATAGCTTTAGGTACCTTTGATGGATGCAACTCTAAATGATGATAATAGATTCTTAGTGTTTGGCCCCTCATTATGGTCACATAAATTTATATTTATATGGTTCTCTTGTTCTAATTTCATAATTAACCCCAAAAAGGCTGACCACCAAAAAGATAGAAAGCTGAAACGGCTAGAAAGTGCCCAAAAGGTGAGATTAAAGTGCAAAGAGGATCAGGGCACCCTAGAGGGGACCAATCCTGGTTGGGCACCCCACTTAGAAATAGGAAGAACGTAGAATGACAATTCAAAGTGGGAAAGTGTGGGTGAAAGACCAAAAGTAAGGACATAAAGCAAATTAAAAAGGCCAAAGTCATGGGTTAATTATTACTCTTTTCACTCAATAACCATATGAATAGTTGTATGAGACCGAGACTAAATAATGACTCAAAGTGTGTGCTTTAGTGACCACACTTCTCACATTCCCATGATCACTCAAAATGACAAGATCCAACCTCCCAATACACCTCTTACTTCACAAACCATTCCTCCACATGATATTCTATCTCTCATGCATGTTTTAAGCACTTTGTAATTGCAATTTCATACATGCACTCTTGAAAGTAAAGCCTATTATGCATCCATTGACAATATTTATTTTCATGGAAATCTTATTCTTAAAAATATTCACAATTCTGATTTCCCCAAGGACTTCATCATGCCTAACTTCTCATGTTTTGATGGCAATTAAAATCCTTAAATACATCTCAAGCATTATCATTTAACCATGTCTACTTATTCTAATGATCACTCGTTACTCAAAGCATTTTGTCATAGCCTTGTGGATCATGCTCTCCAACGGTGTACTCATTTTCCTTATGGATCCATTAGCACTTATTATGATATGGAGGATGTTTTCCTTAAACAATTTATTTCTAACAATCATCTTAAAGTCACATATGAACACTTGCATTATATAATACCCCACAAGTTTATTCATGAATACAACAAGATCGTCGTCTTTGATTGATCTTGATTGAAAGTGAAAGAGAAACACATGTTTCAATAATGGTTAAGAAGACATGACAAAGGAAAAATTTCAAGTTGTGATGCTCCTAACAACAAATGGTGGAATGTGCCACACTAAAGGTAGTGGGCATGGATATTTCATTAGTTCTGGTTAAAATTTTCTAAGGCTAATATATATTTTTGTGTTATAGCAATCATCATTATTCTATCCCTTGAGGGTAATGTGTTTTAAACATTTCAAAGATTTATCTATCGATCATATTAATGATCAATCATTATTGATCAGTTAACTCGGGCATATGAATCTTAGGTCATGATGTTGTTTCAAAATTTTGGAATTATTAATTTGATTACGTGTTTTAGGGGGAGGGCATGTAACCTTATGGGATTATAGCGATAATTAAAGTTATCATTATTTTATTATTTCAACAGTTTTGGGTCAAACTGACCCCATGCATGTAATTTGGATTTAATAGTAATCTTCAACTTGAACTCGATCTATCGCCAAGCTTTGTTTAATTTTTTAAATGCAATAGTTAAGGGTGTAGAAGCCATGCAACTAATCGATAAAGAGTTAAATGGATATCTACCAGAAAAGAGGTGGCTAGATAAGCTCAAGGCAACTACGTGGCATCTCTTTCATTAATTCAAATTAATTATCTCAAACTAAGAGAAGCTTAGTCGAGTGTTTATCAAATTTACAAGGGAAATTTTGCAAGTAACCATACCAAAATTCCATTTTGGTCCCTAAGGAAGTCTGTTGACATTTGAAATGGCCTAAAACTCCCTTCCGAAAATCAAGTTTTTAGAACTTAGCCATTTTCAGCCTTTTAAATTGGGCGCAAGAAATGTTGTGTCAACATCAAGAAATGTGCACCCCTTTCAAAAGCCTTTGGCGTGGGAAATAACATGTTGACACTCCGAAATATGCACCACTTAAAAATCCCTTTGGCGTAGGAAAACTTGTGTCAACATTCAGAAAGTTGCACCTCTTTGGCGCTGGAAATATCATGTTGTCATCAAAAAATGTGCGCTAAAGTAAATTTCCTAAGGCGCTAGAGATATCATGTTGACATCATGAAATTGTTTCCCTTCATAAGGTGCTAAAATCATCATGTTAACATCATGAGATATGTGCTTAAGGCGTTAAAAACTTTATGTCCAATGCCAATTAAATTGCGCTAAGGTGCATTTGCACCCGTGTCGACACTCAAAAATGTGCGCCAAAGAAAGTTGGTGAAAAAATAAATGCCAATTTTTCTATAAATAGGCACCTGACACCTGTCATTTTCATGATTTGAAAATTGAAAAAATTATTTTCTCTGCGCCTGTCAGCTATCCTTATCACCCCTGCATGTTGTTTTTCGAGCTTGTGGACCCCAACGTCGTCCTTCATATTTTATAAAACTAGGTAAGTGGCTTCTTCCATCCTTTTTGTTGTTATGGTCTTTTGTTTCTTGGTTATTGTTAGGTTTTAGGGTTGTTATAAACCAAAAGGTTAAATCTAAAATGAATAACTTACCAATATTCAAATCAATTGAAAACCCCTTTTCCTCTCCTTCTAGATCTACAAATCTGGAAGGCCCCTGCCTCTAAAAAAAACCTAAGGCCTCCTTTTCAATGCTTATTATCTTGTTGACAAACCTCTCTTTACCATTTGAAGAAACCAAAAGAGAGAGAGGAAATCTGAGAAATTGCAAAGAAATCACTAAAAACCTTGGCGCACTATTTTTACATGTTGCAACCCTCACAGTTGCGCCTTGGCGCACTGTCCTCACTTGCAACATATCCCTAACCTATGCCAAGTATAATAACACTTAGCAACTTTTGTAAGGGCACAGGCGCATCCTGCACAACATCAACATTGGATGTTGTGTGCTTCAAACCCACACCAAGCATTTTTTCCCCTTGGTGCATTGATTTCCTTTGTAGAATATTCTAAAATTGTGCCTTGGGCGCACTTAAAAGCCATGCAACACCATCCTTTTCAGTGCCCAGCTAAAGTAAATTTCCTAAGGCGCAGGCGCATGATCCTTGACATCAACATGACATGTTGTATGTTGTAAACCCACGCCCTGCACTTTACCCTTTGGCGCCACCTTCTGTCATGCAACACCCCTCAAAAGTGTGCCCTTTATAACCTTGGTGCAGCTTTTCTCCTGTCAACACTGGCACACCTTTTTACATGTTGACATCTCGAAAGTGCGCCCAACCTTTTTAAGCCTCTGCAGCATGCTATGAACCTGCGCCTTGTGCCCTAAGCCTTATAATTGCTCATTCTTCTTTCTGCAAGCTTTCATTATGAATAACATGACAGTTGACATGGCTCTTCTGTGTTGGACCTCCTTGATCCTTCTTGCAGAACAACAACAGCCATCCTTGAGCTCACACATGTCTTCATCAAGGAAACAACCAACCAAGTCTAAAGGTAAAGCAAAGCTGACAGAACAAGAGATGAAGTACAAATATCAGAAGGTTAGGATGCCTGACTCATATGCAGAGAGTGATCTCGACATCAGAGACTCTGAGCTTGGGCATATTGATATGGATGACTTCTGGGCGAGAACCAACCAGGCAACTAGTGGCCCATGGATGAACAAACTGGTGGGCAGTGGATTGCACTTTGCAGTTGGGCTACCAGTAAGTGCAATGAACAATGAATTTATCATGTTGGTTGCCCGTTGCTACAACAAGGACACTAGATGTGTCGAAGATAAGGAAGGAAAGATGATCATCGACCTCACAGCCCGTCACTTTGAAATAACCCTGGGCATTCCTCATCACAGGAAATATGTCGCCATAAGTCTAGAAGACTGCAAGAAGGCATGGGATGACAATGAGGACAAATGCATGCAAATGATGAACGAGCTCTATCTTAAGAACAAAAATATGGTGAGCAGATGGCCACAGACCATCCACCGCAGTGACTTCAATGAGGAACTGAGTGATACAATCACCTTCCTTAACAGAGTATTTGGGCTTCCTGATGCCCATTATTTCCACAAATGGATGTTGAGGTACTTAGAGACCATGAGCAAGAATGTTCCTGATCAGCATTTTGGCTAGGGGGAAATCATCAGTGACACCATCTCCCAGCAGCTTCAACAGGTCCTAACAACTGGGAAGTTCTATATGAATTCCTACATTGTATACGCTGCAGCATCAGCAAGAGATTTCATAGGCCTAGCTCGAAATGGGGTATGGCCCCAGGTCAAAATATATGAATTCTACCCAGAGCTAAGGCTCGAGAACAGCATCCCCCAGTTCTCAAAAATCAATGATGCCTTCTTCTATGAGGTGATCTGCCTATTGAGGCCGAATATGAGACACGGTCAGACCAGCCCGAGCGTGATTGCTGCCACGAAGAAATGGGGAGCATTGTTCACACAGTTCCCCACATTCACATATCTCAGAGCGGTGAATTTCGAGGGTGAACCGACAAAGCTACCAAGGTATGCAGGGCCCAAGTTGATCCTCTTGGAGTTGTCAAGGCAACTGATCACTTACCATGAGAGGTGCATGAAGAGAAAGAAAGGAGGAACCCCATTCCCCCTTACAGTTGGCCGATACACCTACACCACACTTGCCAAAGCTCAGGAAATGTATGCTGAGCTTGAATTGCTGAATCTAAAGCACAACTTCCCAGCAAGGCCCACCTTCGATTGCCGGAGTTTCCTCCCAAAGGCAAAAATTGATCCCATCCATGTTCCTGAGATCGAGGACATCTACATCGACCTGACACATGAAATAGATATCAGGTGAAAGGATCACTCCCGGCTGGCTCTGGCAGAGATTGTCCATTATGGCGTAGCCATCATTCCAAAAGGATTCCAAGAGCCTGATCAAGAAATTGATCATGTTTACCTTGACATGGATGGGGAGGATTGGCCATTCGCAGAGATCGACAGAGCCAAGGCACCGAAGACCATTCAGGAAAGGGTCAGGTCCACATTGCAGTGCACCGGACATTGGTGCAAACAGAATGGTCTCACCTACCTCAGGGTAGATTTCACTACTTCCCCTTCATGTAGAGCACCTCCAAGAACGGCCCAGGTGCTGAAAGGAAAAGGAAAGGACAAGGAGGGAGAACCAAGCAAACAGGAAGAAACTCCTGAAATCCCTCCTACTACTTCTGAGAAGCAAGTGGTCGACCTGGTGTCTCCAGGTAAAGAAGAAGAGACCACCGAAGTTTCAACGGATACATCCACTCAGGATGTTATCACAACTACAACTACTGAGGTACCCATCATTCCTTCTTCACTCCTTCTCCTCCCCCTGTCATTGAAGCATCTATTCCTATGGATGTGTCTTCTCCCCTTCCTTCTTCCCTTCCATCTCCCACCTCTTCCATTTTCTCCTCTCTCGTGGATCTGTCACCTAGTGTTCCCTCCATCCCATTACAGATCCCTTCCACCTCCATGACCTTTTCTTCTCCTGTAGTAACTCCAGGCCCCACAAGCAGCAGCGCGTTGGACTCCTTGTCGATGCCACCACCAAGTGTCTCAACGTTCTTCCCTACGGCCTCTTCAGTTGCTTCCCCTTTCACCCCCGTTTCTTCTTCTATTCCCTCTACTCCCTCTCCCATAAGTCCAAGTTGGATCTCTGACCATCTGGGTCAACACAAGAGAAAGGTTCCCATAGCACCCATGGACTTCTCTATCATTCCGAAGAAGGGACCCAAGAAGCAGAAAGCTATAACTCGCTTCTCTAAGAGCGTTTCGGGAGAGAGAGTCATGGAGATTGCATATCTGGATCCCACCAAAGAGAAGAAAGATTTGTCTCCTACAAACTTCATAGTGACCCAAGTCACGATGGGAACCTCATCTGAAATCCTACAAGGAGAGGCCTTATCTTCTGTAGATGCTCTCTGTAAAAAGCTTCAGGAAGCAAAAGAGGAGAAGAGAATACTCAAGGAACAAAACAAACATCTCCTCCAAGCATTGCAGAGAATGGGCAACACTCCTCCTGTCACTACCACTGAACCTACTGAAGTTCTCAGTCAGGATAAGATAAATGAATACGCCAAGATTGGTGAACAAGGTGCAGCAGTATCCTCCTGGATAGAGTGAATCCTCAGAGATAGTGAGGAAATGATCAAGAAATTCACAGTGCTCTACTAGGATATAGATCAAGCAAATAAGGAGCTACAAGCAGTAGCAGGTTCCCTCTCCGAGGAGTTGGACAATGCCAGGTTACAACATGAAACATTCCAAGCAATGGCTAACTGCTCAGCTGATGACCTATTAAAGGTCGGTGTCATCGATCACCCGCGGGCACATAACAAAGCTCTCGTTGCATTAGATTATTGGGTTGATCAAATGGAATATATCCTAGAGAGGATAGATAAAATCAAGGATGAAGCCCTGGATGCAAAATACAACATGGAGCAGACAGTTACAAAGATGTCTCCAGGGATGCTCAGTGAATCGTTCACCTTGAGGGAAGCAGACGATACAATCCAGCTCTTCAAGGCTATCACAACCCAAGGTTTGGCACTAGAGGTCACTTTTGACCGAGAATCAATCAATAACCTTCTGGCTTGCCGTGATTTCATTGGCTTCCTGATTGATGCATGCGAGGAGTATGTCGGGTTACCTAGACAAGCTCAAGAATGAAAAGGAAACTTGTGAAGTCATTGGAGACCATTTCAAGGGTCCAGATCATAATCAACTTCAGACAATGATCAGCAAGTTTATGGAATACCGAGCTCAGTGTCACATCACCTCTCCTGATCAGAAGCAAGACACTCCGTTTAAGCAAAGAGATGATGAGGAGTAGTTTCTCCTCTTGTGTACGCTTTGATCATTTTTGTAAAAATATTTAAAAATTATGTTGGCATTTATGATGACATCATCCATGTTGCATCATGGGATGTTGCCATCCAAAAACTTGCCCAAAGTCAACTTTTGACTTTTTAGATATTTTGTAGATATTTTGTAAATAGTGGTTGGTTTCTTTTTGTCTTCTTTCCTCTTCTCCTTCTATAAATACTGGAATACTTGTTGTATTCCAGGTGGACATTTTTTGTATGAAAAAAGAAGTGAAGAGAGAAATACTTTGTGCTTTCTTGTAACAGAAGAGATATTAATATATATGTTCAGACTTTGTGCTCAATATATGTGTTATTTGCATCAGATCTTTCTTAAGTTAGATCTATGTTTTTATTCTGTTGGATTCATTCTTATTATCGTCATATGTTCATCAGTATTGCTTTATTTGTTTATGCAAGTAAGTTTGGCTCTATTTACTACCAGCCCAAAGCATAAACCTTCTGAACTTTCTATCTTGGAATTCATTTCTTTTCTTCCTTCAGATCTACCCTCCTATGTTCCTTCCTTCCTACCTTTCTGTTCGCAGTTGGAACTACCTCTACTGGGATGAGATCCCAAACCCCCTGAAGTTAGAATAGTGTAGATTTACACAGATTCCTGCTTGATAGATTAGCAATAAACCAGTTTCGCTTTGTTGTCTCAAAGAGGGGCTATGCCCTGCACACTGTTGGCTTGTTTCCCCACCGCCTGCCTAACCGACAGATTTTCAAACCAAAGAAAATCTAGAAGGGGAGTTCAAACTGCCATTTCAAGGCAAGAAAAATCCATTATCCCTCTTTTAAATGTTTACTTCATCTGATATTGGTTTGAATAGTGTTGTCAATAATGCTTATTTATGATGTTTGCAATAATGTTAAATTCATGAGTTGGTTGTTTCAAAAAGGTTTTCTATGATCAAAATACTACTTTAAACGACCGAAGACGTGGGATTTTATTGTTAATATTATTACTATGATACTGCTCAACACACATTTATAAAAATGGGTTAATTAATAACCCTGAAATAAAGGGAGTAGTGATTCTGAAATAATGTTGCACAATCTTAATGATGATAATGTCAGGTTCAAGGGAAAACAAATTAAACTTGAGGTAAGTTAAAACGGGTTACCTGAAGTTGTGGGGTTTTGGAATGTTTTGTTTCAATTGATTGTGTAAGTCAATTTGGAATATTGTGGGTTTTGTTTTCCTTGTGATATCCTTGAATAAGGGAATCTCTGAATAGCTCAGGGCACGCCCTGTCAAGATGGTGCAGTCATGAAGTACTTGAGATGTTTGTTTGGTTACTGTATTACAATTTAAATATATAAGGGTGTAATGGTTGGTGTTGTGATAATACATTATTATCTTTGTTTCTGAACCTTTCTTCTTGAAAAAAGACTCCCAGTCAATTGATCTGACTTGAATAAAGTGCATCGATATTATTATATTATTATTATCTCCTAGTATGAACAAGAAAGGTATTCGAGCATGAAAAGTTGGAAATAATTATTCCATAGTTTTGTAGTACGGATTTGTTGTCATTTTATTAAACCACTCAAAGGTTTTTTGGAGTTTTAGGTTTTTTTAAAAAATGGCTAATCCTAACTAGTCTAACTTATATTCCGTGGGATAACCAGTCTAACACCATTGTGTTATTGAAAATGTTGGAACCACGAAACCAAGGACTTCGTATAAGATATGGTGGCATTTTTTTTTGAAAATATTTTTTAGTATCTCCAATTGGGATTCAGAAGGGCCTTATTAGTAGGAATCAAAACATTATAAATGTTTTCACAATAGTTAATTAACTTGCTTAGGAAATAAAATCAGCTGTTGAGTTTTAATAATTTGTGGACTCTCTAGAAGAGGGCGTTCTAAAGAGAGTATAAAAATTGTTTCTTTAAGATAACTTTCTTACATTAAAATGTCTTTATGATAAGAATTAGACAATAACGGTTTCTACTGGCAAACAACTAACAATACTTGGCCATTGTTGCATTATGATCTTAATCCCGAGAACATATTCACTGGAAATTATCTCAAAGAGATAGTGAAAAATTCCCTTGGTCACTCGATTGACTTCAAATATGGGATTATGGTCTTGAAGTGCTAGAAAAGAGCACTTATCTCTTTTGAGATTATGTTGCATTTTTGGAATATGATAATTATGTCAAAAAAATTGAGTGAGTGGTCGGTCAAAAAAAAAATGGTCGACGGTAGAGAGTATTTTTCTCTTGCCACTATTAATTCTTAACGAGACATGAATGGGATGTGAATAATAGAGTAAGATGAATGCACTTTCTCCTTAATATTACTGTAATCCTATCTTAACAAGCAGGAATAATGTTAAGTTAATACCTCTCCTTATATTTAAGGGAAAAGAAA